>CM068372.1:449324852-449978186 GCA_034769895.1 Magicicada septendecula | reverse complement strand
AATAAATTTTAACGATGGAAGGTGAGGGTCGGTCAATAAATATAACACAAATTTTACATTGTTTGTATCGACGTTTTGATAATATCTATTGTTATCATCAGGACCTGTGTACGGACAATACAGAAAAAGTCAAACACATAACTACCAACTAGAACCAACACCCTACTGCCTTCTAAACATGTGTTCTTTTAATTACCTTTACAGGTCAAAAGGACGCTGTACAAATGTCTTCCGGTTTATGTTTATAAATAGGGTGTGTATTGTAGGTACCTTACAATTGTAGACAATCATAATATTATCTAGTATTAGTTAGTTTCAAAGTAGGTATGTGTAATTAGGATTGGTTTTAAACTCGGTGCAGTTGTCAATCCGCGTCTTTCATATTTTACGCTTACGTAGAGAGTTTATAAACATTCCTATCTTTGTGTGTGTGTGTGTGTGTGTGTGTGTGTGTGTGTGTGTGTGTGTGTGTGTGTGTGTGTGTGTGTGTGTGTGTGTGTGTGTGTGTGTGTGTGTGTGTGTGTGTGTGTGTGTGTGTGTGTGTGTGTGTGTGTGTGTGTGTGTGTGTGTGTGTGTGTGTGTGTGTGTGTGTGTGTGTGTGTGGCAGTTTTGTTTTACGTTGACAAAATAATAACATTTCTTACATATTATTTTACTTAAATAGGTAGACATAATTACAATATTCCAAAAACATAATTAATACAGTATTACAATTTAAATTATTGTTAATATAATAATCCCTTAATTACGTTTGTAAATAATTATAGATCCATAAACATTCATTGAATGTTTATTGGAACTGGTGCAAATAGCAATACATGTCAAAAATATGTTATAGCTGAATGCAGATGGTAAGATGTTCAATAATGTATATTATTAAAAGTTATTAATAATAACTACTAGTAATAAACACACTTATCCATAAATTTTGAGAATTAGGTACAAAATAACAGAACTACTGATATTACAAACACAAAATTATGGTAAACAAATTAATCGTGTGACAATGGTTATTACTTATTATTTATATTGTTTTAAAATAATATTTACCGAGTACATCGTCTATACAGAGTAGTATATAGAGTAATATAGTCTATTGTTAAATTATGCAGACGTTGTCATTCACACTCTTCCTCCCTCTCACTCGCATACTCTCACTCTCTCTCTCTCTCTCTCTCTCTCTCTCTCTCTCTCTCTCTCTCTCTCCTATCAAAAACACAAGAGATCCCCCCCCCCCAACACAATCAAATCACAATTACGCATATTCCACATATCGTAGGTACAGATAATATTCATCTAGGGTTCTTTACGTTTTAGCAGCCAGGTAGGCCTATACGAATGCTTCACGCATCTACACATACTAGAGCAGACTCTATATACACATGCGTGTGTGTGTGTGTGTGTGTGCGCGCGAGCGCGCGCGAGTCAAAGAGAAGTAAAATAACTTATTTCCGCGGAAGTCTTAAAAGGAGTTGAATACTTAAGGTCTACTGCTGTTTAAAGGGAACGGATGAATATTATTATCTTATTCCTTTACCTTTTTCAGAAGTCTGCAAAATTTTTTCCATAATTTTTCGATGTACACTTACATCCTTACTGTCAAAAGTGCATCAACTAATCGGAATTTTTCGTTACATTTGAAATGGTGGGGGTCCCTACGTCGTATCGATCAACTAAAACACGACTGGATTCACAATTTTTTAACCACTTTATAATTTCCAGTTTATTTTTAAGTGACAAAACAACTTTCTTTCTATTCGGCATTCTACAGAAGTCAAACCCATGAAATCAGACAGACCGGAACAAAACAATTGACGACCTAATGTGCGATAAATGACATGTACTAAAAAAAATGATAGAACCATAATAAGTTTCAAAGTCACGCAGTAGTAACAGCTTACAGTAACAATAGTCATTGAGCGTTATACAGTATGCGCTTGCAACGGTGGTGAGGGGGGGGGTCTCTTGCAAACACTTTACATCCACTGACAAGTTCGAGTTTCACCTTACTACTGCGTTAATCATTTCCGTCTTTTCTACATTAGCCGCGTACATGTTACATTCGGTAGTTCCAAGATTACGCGTGTAAAGTTTTTACTAATTATTTTTATTTTATTGTAGTGTTATTGTTATTTGATAATTATATAAGGCCTTCACGATGAATGATGATAATAATTTTCAAACTGTTGAGGCTCCTCGAACTCCTACTTATAAAATTGAAAACAACAAAAACATTATATAAAGACAGAAAAAATAGAGTAAAGGAGATGATTTCTTTCTTTCTTTGCTCGTAGTAGCATGGTGTGTGTGTGTGTGTGTTTTATGGCTATCGTACGAGAATGTGCTGACGTTGTTGTTTGTGTTTTTAGTGTAACGCGCGTGAGTGAAGTGGAAGGCGATACACGGCAGGGTCTACTGACCTTGAATCTTTTGACACTCTTACAAAACAATACACTGAACACTTGAACGTGACGTGACCACAAGCTGAATATAGGTTCTAGTTTGCCAAAACAAACGAGGAATAAAAATTTCTTATCGTGCAGGTTTTAAAGTATAAAGAGACCACTGATACAACGCAGCATAGAAATAAATGTAGTTCAACAATATCTATACATTTTCTAGGGAAATAGAAAAAAAGACTGATATTGAAACGAAGACAGTGCTAATCGTTGATTATGGTGTGCCAATGCTAACAAACAAATGCAACATAGCAATTCAATAAACATTAATGTAATTTTACAGTATCGCTGATATAAACTTGGCTTCTTTATTTACGCTCTGCTCCAGATACAACCACGGTTCTCGCCCTGGTGTTTCAATCCTTGTCTACCCTCTTTCCTCTTCTTCCTTTGAATGGCTAGAAGTCTTAGGATCGTTGCGTGGAATGCCCATGGGGTAGTCCCTCAACGATCTGAACTGATGACTTTCGTAACGGAGTACGACGCTGATGTCGTCCTCCTTTGCCAGACTCATCTGGCTCGCTACCATACCTTCAACCTGCCATCTTACATCTGTTTTCGTCAGGATCGTCCCCAGCGGCCTGGCTGTCGCCCCTCGGGGGGGGGGGGACAGCTGTCTTAGTCCACAGGCGGATTATCCCACAGGACACTACCCCCTTTCGATACATCTCTTGTTGAAGGTTGTGCGGTGGCGATAGACGCAGGCGGATCGGAGTTGCGCGTTGTTGCGGCGTATCTCCGGCCCAGCCTGCGGATACCTCCACCGCCCGAGGAGTGGGACGCTCTCCTCGATCATCCCCTACCAACCATTATAGCCGGCGACTTAAATGCCAAGCATCCCTCTTGGAACAGCAAAGTAGCCAACGCCTACGGATAATCTCTGTATCAGTTCGTCTCCGACGACCCGGTACTTCAAGTCGTCGGCCCAGAAGACCCTACTCACTTCCCCTTTTCCGGTCATCAACCGGACGTCCTTGACATTGTCATAGCCAAGGACTTGACCCATCACATCCAGGTCTCGTCAGTGTCGGATCTCTCATCCGATCACAATCCCCTTTTTATAACTGCCCGTGAGATGTCGGCGTCATCCCGACCTCCCGCTCAGATTGTTAGGAGAGTCAACTGGCGCCCCTACCATGACGAGTTCTCACGGCGGTTTCCATCGCTCCCCGCGGACCCGATCGTCACTTGTGACGATTTGGATCTCCGAGCCACTCATCTTCAGGAGTTGGTCCAAGGTGTCATGGATCGACACACCTATGCTCTCGAGGTGAACCATCCACGCTCGGCCCTACCTCCGGAAGCTCTCCACGCCATCTGGTTACGGCGCAAGCTCCGCCGCAGATGGCAAAGGACTCGTGACCCCGGCGTCAAAAGGCGCTTTCAGGCCCAGTCTCTTTACGTCTGATCGATGGGACTCATATCTTGAGTCTCTTGAAGTCGACCACGCCTCCGTCTGGAGAGCGGCGAGTAGACTGACCCGCGAGAAGAGAACTCGCAACCCGCTTGAAACTCTGAACGGGGTTATATCTTCGTCAGAAGGCAAGGCTGAGGTCTTCGCCGACTGCATGGAGGTACAATTTACTGTTCACCCAGGCGTCTCGGACCCTGTCCACTCGGCAGCAGTCCGTGACTTCCTATCTGGACATTTTTCTCGCCCTCCCGATGTCCCAGCCCTCCCGTTCGACAGGGGTGAACTAGTTTCATCTATCTGCCGACTAAATCGCCGACGCGCCCCCGGTCCTGACCGGATCGGGGCCGCTGCTCTACAAAATCTACCGGCCTCAGGCGTTGACCTCGTTCTTGAGCTGTTTAACTACTGTCTCCGGCAACAGTACTTTCCCCGCCTGTGGAAAACAGCCAATATCGTAATGATTCCGAAGACTTGCAAGCCGCGAATGCTTCCTGAAAGCTATCGCCCAATCTCTCTCTTACCAGTCATCTCGAAGGTATTCGAGCGTCTCCTGCTGGCTCGCATCTCGCCGCTGCTAGATGGTTTCATCCGCAGCGAACAGTTCGGGTTTCGCAGAGAGCACTCGACCACGCTTCAATTGGTCCGCGTTGTTAAGCACTTGTCAGACGCCACCAACAGGCGAGCGGCTACGGCCGCCGTACTGCTGGACGTGATAAATTCCACCTTCGATAAAGTCTGGCACGAAGGTCTTCTTTTCAAACTTGCCAATTCCCCTCTACCATCGTCCATAGTGTTTTTCCTCCAGTCGTATCTCAGCGACCGAACCTTCAGGGTGAGCGTCGACGGGTCCTGTTCTACAGTTCGACCCGTCGCCGCCTGCGTACTACAGGGATCTGTCCTCGGCCCCGTTGTGTACCTTGTGTACACGAACGACCTTCCTGTATTGCCCGGAGTCACGTTGTCTTTGTTCGCTGACGACGCTATGTATCACTGCAGCTCCCTGTCCCCGCGATTTGCGAGTACAAAGCTCCAGCGTCAGTTGAACCAGCTTCCGGACTGGCTACGGAAATGGCGGGTGACGATCAACACGGAGAAATCCGATGCGATCTGCTTCACCCGTAAGTCCATCTCCCGATGCCAGTCCCTCTCCCTGGAAGGGAGGCCCATCGCCTACAAAGAATCGGTGAAGTATTTAGGCGTTCGGCTAGATCGTCGACTTTGCTTCAACGCCCACGTGACAGAAACCCTTGCCAAGGCTCGCGGCGTCCGAGCCAAATTATCTCATTTCCTCTCGTGTCGCAGCCGCCTGGCCATGCGCACGAAGTTTACCATCTATCTGCTTTTTCTCAGGTCTGTACTGACCTATGCGGCTCCCGCTTGGTGGTCTCTTTTATCCACCACCAACAGGTGTAGGCTGGAAGCGTTCCAGTCCCGAATCCTCCGATCCTTGACGGGGTCCCCTTGGTTTGTAAGGAACGACGTGTTTCGAAGGGGTCTCCGTATTCCTACCTTGTCTGCCTCTGTCCGGTCGCTGGTTCTAACTCTGTTTACTAAAGCCTCGACCTCCACCTTCCCATACCTACGAACCATCAGTGCATTAGAACCACCACCGCCCATTCGGGTCAAGCGCCCTCGGCGCTTCTTGATGACCCGCCATAACGCCATCCTATTTCAGTTAAACTAAAAATGTAATCATCAGTCCTAGACCAGAGTTTTTTTCACTTAAATGTCCTTCTCTCCTTCCTGACCACTTCCTAGCACGCTGAGTCGGCTGCTTGTCGCTGTCATCAATCATTGGCACGGAGGCTCTCCGCCTCGAGGGGAGCGACCGACGCCCTCAGGGCGTCTGCTGACTGGACTTGAAACGGGCAACATCTGTTGCTCGAATCGGTACCAGCGGCAGTGCACAAATCAAAATAAAATTTATACTCCCCCGCCTTCACAGTTAACTGGTTGGCGGTTTCCCTTTCCAGTTTTAGGTTACCAGTCGAAAATGTACCAGCACTATGTTCACTTCTGGCAGCCATTGGACACGCTCCAGATGCTGCAAATAAGCCACGGGTGCAAAGACAACCCGCATCCACAATGCAATGCAATGCAGTCTTTATTTACGAGCACTAGTACGGCCGCCACTTTGATTTCGAGTTGCCAGTTTGCATAAATTAGAGCGACGCCTCTTAATGATAGTACAGAGATTAATAGTAAAAGCGGATCAATACCACTTATTACTCTCCCGTTTAAAAGAATGACAGGCATCAAAGCAACTATTATCTGTCGTAATTCACAGTATGTAAAATCACGCGTAAGCATCACTCCTTGTACTCTACTTTATGTTGACTGTATTTCTTACAATTAGCAATAGAAATTCTACAAAAAATCAAACCACGTATTTCGTGGGTAGCGTGCTCTAAGCGCCGATCTTATCTATGCTTTATTAGACACCTGGCTGCATATCTGACTATCCGCTGTTTGCTAACTCTGTAGTAGTAATATAATTCGCTAGCGGTCCTATAAACATTTGTACAAGTCTTACCACTACGACATTATCATAGCACTTGTAAGCGACCAGAACTACCAGAACGGAATACATTTATTAATAATATTTTGTAAGTAACTCGGTGAGTTTCCTGAGGTTTTCCATATAATATCTTCAAATAAATACACTACAAGTAGGTTTATTTTTACCTGACGCACGTTTAACAGAAATTATTCTGTATCTTCAGAGGTTTGTTTGTATTGCAATTGAATGTTTCGCTTACAATTGAACATTCAATGACAATTCAAACAAACCTCTGAAGAAACAGAATAATTTCTGTGAAACTTGCGTCAGGTGAAAATAAACTTGCTGTGTATTTATTTGAAGATATTACATTTATTATTAAGTTAGTTAAATTCCAATATGAGACAATTCTTATATTATCATAAAAATTTAAAAAATTTAACTACTCTGCTATTTTACTAACAAGTTATTAGTAACATAACCGTAGATCAGACAATCATAAAATAAGTATTAAAAGTTCTGAACTACTAGTTAGTATTTTAGTTAAATTTGTAACCATAATGCCTAAATGACAAATAGTTTAGTCATAGCTTTTCATTGTGTGTATATTTCCGTAGATCTCTGTATTTAACCATATTCATAAATATAATATATAACTGATATTAAAATATAGTTTTTGTTAACATAGTTTACAAACTTCTTGAAAGCGCTTCAAAATTTGAAATGAATGTTGAGACATATTAATTCTGTCAAATTACTACACATACAAAATTCAGAGGATATGGATACAGATTTTGTATTTTCGCTAAAACATCTCACTACTTTACCTCCAAATAAACATTACAGCTCAGCTTTCTGTCTCACAATCGTATTTTCATTTTCTTAATTACAGCTGTATTTAATCAACTTTGTTCGTCCCAACCGAATGAGCAATCATGATTTAATAAAGACGATTATTCGCTAAAGATGCACGTGCAAAGGCACTATTACTGCATAATAAAAAATTTCAAAGTGAAAGTTGCAGGCTTCTGAAAAATGTATAAGACAATATGCATCAGGTCCCTTTAAAAAACAGCAGTACTTAACCTGAAATACCTAATTACTTAATTACTTTTAAGACTTCTTGGAAATAAGTTATTTTACTTCTCATTGACAGGTGCACGCTCTCTCTCTCTCTCTCTCTCACACACACACACACACACACACACTTGTAATTTGTGAATGAAACTGTGATTCCTGTAGTTAAGAGTGATGTATAATTGTTAAATAATATTAAAAATACTAAATACAAATAATAATAAAATCCTTAATTTAGAGAAAGAGAGAGAGAATGAGACTGGGGGAGTGTGAGAGAGCGTGTTGTGGAGATTACGAAATCTGTGCGGGTGTGTGTAAGTGTACTCGTATATGTATTTGTGCGTCTGTCTGTGTGTGTGCTTGCGAGCCTGTGTATCTTGCTGTGTATATGTGTGTGTGTGTGAGAGAGAGAGAAAAAGAGAGAGAGAGTGAGAGAGATTTATGTATGTGTTTTAGACTGCGTGAGACAGGGAGTGAGAGGGAGTGGTAGATAGTAAAGGAGAGAGTGAGTGAGAGAGCATGCGATTGAGAGGGGGAAGAGTGTAAATGTCGACGTCTACATAATTTTACAATACAAAATACTATTCTCTATAGACCATATAGTCATTAAATATTATTTTACAACAATATAAATAACAAATAATAACCACTGTTACATGACTGATTGATTTAACACAATTTTGTGTTTTTAATATTTGTAATTCTGTTATAATTCTCTAATTTATGGACAAATGTGTTCAGTTCCAGTACAGTAATAATAACTTTCAGAATTTTTGGGGGGGATTTTTTCAAGAATAACATTTTAAATCCAACATTGATGGAAATTTTTACCATGTTTGTGCAACAAACTAAGCTATTAGTAAAAAACTAAAGCAATTGCATATCTTTATGATTGTTTTAACGAACTGGCATCATAAATGTCTCTACCAGTACAACTAGTAGTAAATTTTGTTTTGGAATTTGGAAAACTGACCATGGCAGCCTGCAGCAACATCCTGTCAATGAGTCAGAGGGTATGTGAATAATAAATCGTGAAAGTAAAAATGTGTGCGTGACCGTGTGCTAAGCTTGTAGACCGGCAGGCACTTTTCAATTGGGGTGGGGGGTGCTGAGACTTTTGGGGGGGATTTGCGCATTAGGCCTTGGGGGGGATGGGCACCCCTGGCTACCTGTACCAATTCCAGTATACATCTGATGAATACTCCTACAATTATTTATAAACATAATTAAGGGATTATTATTCAATCAATAATTAAAATTGTAATATTGTATTAATTAGGTTTTTGGAATATTATAATTATGCTTATCTTTTTAAGTAAAACTGTATGTAAGAAATGTAATTATTTTGCTGATGTAAAACAAACTGTCTCCCCCTCCCCCTCCCCATACGGACAGACACGCGCACACACACACTATTAGTTGATCTGGTTGTCTTTGAAATTTTGTCTTACACATACCTGTTGTATAAAATTTGCTTTGTTTGATTTCATCAGGCTCTCAGATTCAAACAGGTTAATTTAATTTGGCTGATTCTGTATAAAAAAATGGTACTGTATTAATTAGTCGGTAGACTAGTATTTAATACATAATAAATTCATAATTAACCACAACTTTTACTAATGATTTTTACTAACAACACATAGGTTACTGTTCTGAGAATGAGAATACAGCGGTTTTCTGAAAGTTTTTAGAAAATACAGTAAAACCTCAACGACAGGGATTGAAAATCAAAACAATGCATATGGAAAAATAACAGTTCTAGAAACCCAATAAATTTAAAGAATAATTTAATAACATATACTGTAGGCCTGTTCTTGCTGTCTGGATTATTTTAGACTGTCAAAAAATGTTAATTACAAATTGGTTAAAACAACAGATACCGGTACCTAATTTGTTTGGGTTAAAGTATCATGCTCATTTGAAAGTAGTTTTCATGTTTAATTTAAAGGGTACCTATAGCAGGTAGCCGTCGAAAATAATTTGTCATAATAGGGTATTCTTTCTGCTGTGAACCAGTGCCACTCTGACCTTCAGCAACAGAAGTGGATCTAGGTGGCATTGGCTTATTGTTGTCACATTCCTAAAATATTCTGATCACTTAATGTCAAAGGAGCTGAAAGTCCCCTTTCCACTTGACACTGTGAAGAAAGATGCTTGGTGTCAATCCTTGTTAAGAATGTGGCACCCCCCCATCCGTAGAAATTTGACCACCATATAAAGCTCTTTTTTATGGTCTGTTAAGGAGCTCTATAGGGGTTTTACTGTGTACATTTTCTTAAAAAAATCTCTACAGGTCTTAACAGTTAAACCACAGTAAAACCATATGCAAAACACAAGATAGCATTAAATTATATGAAAATCAATATTCTTAGTTCTCTATGGATTTTAACTTATTTGTCTTGGGTGTATAGGTCAAACATCACATTACATAATAACATCACATGACTGTTTTTTTTTAAAGCTGAAATATCACCTTATATTTTATTACATGTGATACATGCACCTACCTGCCATCTGCTATGAATTTTCCCGTAGGTTATACAGAAAACTACTGAGCTACAAAACATTAAAAAAAAAATATGGAAAACAGTTATAGTGAAACAAGCCATCAGTTACTTACAGAAAAAATACAGACAGGATCTAGTTCCTAATACAAACTGTTAAGTGTGTAAAATCTATTGAAAAAATCCATCATTCTTTCTACATGTAATGTATTAGGTTTTATTTTTGTCGAAGTTGTTCTAAACTGAAAATGTGTTTTCATTTTCCTCTGCGTTTGTCTCTCCAACAGTGTACTGGCCTTCGTCTTCGTTATGGTATAGTTGTATATATTTTTGAAAAATTTTGTCTACCTTTGTGCAATGAACCTACTTTTGAAGGTGAAGTGATTTTTGTAAGCAGCAGCTGGCTTTTAGTAGTAATCAGTTGACAGCGAGTGTTGTAGTGATTAGAAGTGCGAGTGTGATTTTAAGACATATGCATTTAGTTCTGATGGTGTTGTTCATGCCTTGTAAATTATTAATACAACTGTAAAGTTTGAGTGATACATTTTTTGAAAAACATTTAATAATAGTGTACTGTGTGGTGAATTATAACACCAAACGTTAGTGAGATAATAGTGGAAGTGTACTATAACATGTGGCCAGTTGAGAACAAACAATAACACTCACCTTTCTTTATTTCATATTTCTAGACCACTTAATAAGCACAAGAAGTAACAGTAATAACAGCCTCGTACGCGAAATGTGTGTGTGTGTGTGTTAAAAAAAAGCAGATGTAAACTATCCGTAAAGAACCGGAGAGACAATATTAATGTATTATTATTATTATGACCTGGTGTAGGCTAGACATTACAGTATCTGTTTATTCAGGTGCAGTCATGTAGTGCGATTCTGTCAGCTTGAGACTAAACTATAACGATTAGTCACTCTTATTTGAATAGCAGTATGATACAATATGTGGATATTGCAAAATGCTTATTACATCATTGTGTATGGGTGGTCATAATTATTGTTTGTGACAGGAGGAAGGAACTATAATTTTTGACAAGACCTCTTATAAAATTTTATTGAAAGCGATTATAATTCGGTTGCAATGAAACATCAGATTTGACGTCATATCGTACGCAAAAACAAAACTCTAGAAATGCGACATAGCACTGAAACGAGACTAGGAAAAAATTCGGAAGATTTACACCAAATTTCGTATTTTCTGGAACATTAAAAAAAATCGGAAGGTCTTCCGAAATTTCGGAAGACCTGGCAACACTGCGCACTAGACACTAGATGCCGGCTCACTGAGGCAGCAAAACAACTTTAAAACAACTGACAAGTATGTAAACAAGCTGGTGAGTCATCAACAAGTCGGTGCCTGAGCCGCGGTCGGACCAGCCGGGGGTCGGACTAGAGAGGTTTTACTGTACCTGTATAATTTGTTATAAAAAATAAATTGAATCTAAAAGTATTAACAGTGTTACTTTACACTGTGATTTTATTAAGCTTTTACTGTTTAAAAGAAAATAAGAGAATTTATAGGCCTATCTCTCTTTGGGAATACTAATTTAAACTTTCACTAGGAGTAAACAAACCTGACATAGATGTAAAGAGGTTTCTGTTTTTGTTAAAGGGTGGTTTTATGTATGTTTGTTCAAAACACTTTATAATCATTATAATAAAAAATAATAATGAACAGATTTAGTTAATTATGAATGTGAGTTAAATTATTTTAACGTCACCTCGCCTTTACCTAACCTATTCTCAACGAGTTTGTCAACGGCCCTGGAAATTCTGATACGGGGAAGCTAGCTGTATTTAAATTGTTTTCTCGGGTACAGTGTTGAGGTTTCCACATTCCGCTTGTCAAAATGTGGTGGTCACCCAAGGGCATGTGGTTTTTCAGAATCTTCTGATAAGGTAAATGAGTAAAGTATCGGGGTATATTATTCTTCTCTTTAATTATTTTTATTTATTATTCATCCCCAATTATTTGTACTATTACAAACATGTAAAAAGCATAGATTTTAATTTGAATTGCAACATTGGCATAAAAACATCGATGTTGAAATCTTAAAACATCGATGTTTTCATACCGATGTTTTTTTAACATCGATGTACTCTTCACGATGTTAACATCGATGGTTTTCTGGCGATGCTCATCCCTAGTGTGTAGTGGTGTGCCCATCACTCCTCCTTCACACCGCTCCTGTAGGAGAAGGGACTGGCGGGAACGTTGGTGGGGGAGCTTGGCGGGCCGTGAACGCTGTGAGAGTTGTTTGTAGACAAATACTTGAAAAGACCCTTGTTCCCGTATGTGTTACAGTAATCACTTTTAGTAACGTATTTTAGTAATTTTGACAACATGCAACATGTTATATATATTTTACATGTATGCAATATTAGATAGGCTATGTATAGAACGTTAAAAAAAAAATTAGCGTAAAGACAACGCGAAAACAAACAAAAATCGTGGCATTTACTAGATACTAGCCGATTTACCCAGCGTTGCTCGGGTTCATAATATATTCATAGGCTCATAGGCACCTATTCTTGTTCTAACGTTATATTACTTCTATATTGTATAATCTTCCTTATACTGTTACGTTCACATTCTCACTGGAGGAATAGATTACTCTGTACCGCACCTGTTTAAGAACATGTCATAAACTTTATTCTTATATCTGGAGAAGAATTTTGTTGCGCGTGATGCTCCTGCTCGATTTCTAACTCTGGGAGAGGGCGAACAGCTAAATTAGTTTTCAATATAATGTCTACAGTACTTGCATGCGCTGCGTACTTAACTGTCATTTTATAATTCATTGTATTAATGGTGAAATAAGGTATTAGTTAAATTAGTGTCTCCTAAACCTATTCTAAAAATACAATACCTCTACAGATTTCAGCTTATCAATTTTTAAATTCAAACTGCAGCAAGCGCATTTATATAGTCTGAACACTACGATCTGAATACATTCGCTATCAAAAAATTGTTTTTTATACTCCCTTATAACTTACTTCTATCTTAACATATCCACTTTTAAATTCAAACTGAAACAACTCTGAATTCACGCACTATTAAAAAGTTTCTTAAGATGCATACACCACCTTCGATATCATAACCTATATATTTATTTATAAGAACCGTGGACTCTGGCCCGGCCGTAATTAGATCCGACCTAAGATTCCCCGGGTTTCGTGGACGGACTCCGGGCAAGGCCCGTCGGACGACTCCCGCGCTATTCCCTACGCGGGAGTGTTTTACCTATGCCGGGACACAGCCTGCACTTTCCGACATCCAGGCCGGTCGAACTCCCGCGCTAGGACTCTGTCGGAGACCTCCCCGGGGTACGGAAGGTTCCCCGAAGCCCGGAAAAGCCGTCGACATGCCAGGCGAGACGCTGGAACTCTGGCCCGGCAGTTTTCGCGAGATCCGTCCTAGGACTTCCCGGGTTCCGTGGACGGACTCCGGGGAAGGCCCGTCGGACGACTCCCGCGCTATTCCCTACGCGGCAGACTTCCACCTATGCCGGGACACCGCCTGATTTTTCCGGCATCCAGGCCGGTCGAACTCCCGCGCTAGGAGTCTGTCAGAGACTTCCCCGGGATACGGAAGGTTCCCCGAAGCCCGGAAAAGCCGTCGACATGCCAGGGGAGACGATGGAACTCTGGCCCGGCTGTTTTTCGCGAGATCCGACTTAAGACTTCCCGGGTTCCGTGGACGAACTCAAGGGAAGGCCCGTCAGGGAAGGTTCCCGAAGCCCGGAAAAGCCGTCGACATCCCAGGGGAGACGATAGGACTCCGGCCCGGCTGTTTTTCGCGAGATCCGACTTGAGACTTCCCGGGTTCCGTTGACGGACTCCAGGGAAGGCCCGTCAGACAACTCCCGCGCTATTCCCTACGCGGGAGGCTTCTACCTATGCCGGTTCACCGCATGATTTTTCCGGCTTCCAAGCCGGTCGAACTCCCGCGCCAAGACTCTGTCTGAGACCTCCCCGGTATACGGAAGGTTCCCCGAAGCCCGGAAAAGCCGTCGACATGCCAGGGGAGACGCTGGAACTCTGGCCCGGCCGTTTTTCACGAGATCCGACTTATGACTTCCCGGGTTCCGTGGACGAACTCCAGGGAAGGCCCGTCAGACAACTCCCGCGCTATTCCCTACGCGGGAGGCTTCTACCTATGCCGGTACACCGCATGATTTTTCCGGCTTCCAAGCCGGTCGAACTCCCGCGCCAAGACTCTGTCTGAGACCTCCCCGGTATACGGAAGGTTCCCCGAAGCCCGGAAAAGCCGTCGACATGCCAGGGGAGACGATGGAACTCTGGCCCGGCTGTTTTTCGCGAGATCCGACTTAAGACTTCCCGGGTTCCGTGGACGAACTCCAGGGAAGGCCCGTCAGACAACTCCCGCGCTATTCCCTACGCGGGAGGCTTCTACCTATGCCGGGACACCGCCTGATTTTTCCGGCATCCAAGCCGGTCGAACTCCCGCGCTAGGACTTTGTCAGAGACCTCCCCGGGGTACGGAAGGTTCCCCGAAGCCCGGAAAAACCGTTGACATGCCAGGCGAGACGCTGGAACTCTGGCCCGGCCGTTTTTCGCGAGATCCGACTTATGACTTCCCGGGTTCCGTGGACGAACTCCAGGGAAGGCCCGTCAGACAACTCCCGCGCTTTTCCCTATGCGGGAGGCTTCTACCTATGCCGGGACACCGCCTGATTTTTCCGGCATCCAGGCCGGTCGCACTCCCGCGCTAGGACTTTGTCAGAGACCTCCCCGGGGTACGGAAGGTACTCCGAAGTCCGGAAAAGCCGTCAACATGCCAGGCGAGGCGCTAGATCTCTGGCCCGGCCGTTTTTCGCGAGATCCGACTTAAGACTTCTCGGGATCCGTGGACGGACTCCTGGGAAGGCCCGTCGGACGACTCCCACGCTATTTCCTACGTAAGAGGCATCTACCTATGCCGGGACACCGCCTGCTTTTTCCGGCATCCAGGCTGGTCGAACTCCCGAGCTAGGACATTGTCTGAGACCTCCCCGGGGTACTGAAGGATCTCTGAAGCCCGGAAAGCCGTCGACATACCGGGCGAGGTGCTGGAACTCTGGCCCGACCGTTTTTCGCGAGATCCGTCCTAAGACTGCCCGGGTTCCGTGGACGGACTCCGGGGAAGGCCCGTCGGACGACTCCCGCGCAATTCCCTACGCAGGAGGCTTCTACCTATGCCGGGACACCGCCTGCATTTTCCGGGATCCCGGCAGGTTGAACTCCCGCGCTAGGACTTGGTCAGAGACCTCCCCGGGGTACGAAAGTTTCTCCGAAGGCCGGGAAAGCCTTCGACATGCCGGGCGCTGGAACTCGGGCCCGGCCGTTTTTCGCGAGATCCGACATAAGATTCCCCGGGTTCCCTGGACGGACTCCGGGGAAGGCCCGTCGGATGACTCCCGGGCTAGTCTACGCGGGATGCCTCCACCGATGCTATGGCAACCAGAATGTATTCTATTGGGTTGCCATGGTAACCAGATCTAATAGTTTTTAAGACCCTAAGGACCCCCCCCCCCCAAAGGATCGTATCGAAAAAAACACCTGTCCTATGTTGGTTCTCTCGTTGCATAAAATATTTGTGCCAAGTTTGGTTGAAATCGGTCCAGTGGTTTAGGAGGAGATGTGGAACATACATACATACATATATACAATGACTTTTATTTTATATTAAGATAAGCCATCAAGAATCTGAGCGTAATTATGTAGATTCATATATACAAAGTTTATATATATATACATAGAGATAACGAGTAAAAGTGTTTAAAACGAGTTTGAATTGATGGGTGAATTGTTACTTGTATAAACGTTTGTATATATTTTCTTCAATTTAGGGCATCAGTTCAATGTCATCGATTGTTGAACACCGATCTGATGGCGAATTATTCTGCATCAAAAATGTTCTACAATCACAGCTAATTTTTATGGGGTATTAGTTAAACTGATGGGCTGCTATATATATATATATATATATATATATATATATATATATATATATATATATATATATTACTATAATACTATAATACTTATAACTATATACATCAAGAAACGGACTGTAGCAGAAAGTGATTGAAATATATATATACATATATTTAAAAAAGTGAACGAAGAGGATTTACCAACAAGATAATTAAAAACAATTATAATCAAACTGCTGTTTCAACAGTACTAATAATGCAGCATGGGAAAATTTAAACCATTTTTATTGGTCTGAACGTTTGTTTCAAGCTGAATATACCAAATATGTTTGTAATAGGTTTCTAATTTAAGATGTGAAGTATATGAAGCCTTTACTAGTACCTGTTCATTAGACAACAAATAATAACTATAATTTCCATTAATTTTGTTAATGTTCTTTACCATTCATTATTTAGTTATTTTTTTACTGTCAGGAAAAGTTCTGATGTAATTTCTGTACGTGTTATTTTTGGTCTCTCTCTCTCTCTCTCTCTCTCTCTCTCTCTCTCTCTCTCTCTCTCTCTCTCTCTCTCTCTCTCCCCCCCCTCTCATTGTATTTATTGAAAAAACATAAAAAAACTGACACTACTCTGTATGTGTCCACATTGCATACAATTAAAAAAATTAAAAACATACTTGAAACATACTTGTGATCTTGCAAAAGAGGATCAATCCTCTGTGTGTTTTAATGATAATTAGTTAATCAATGAGCATGATTGTCATGGACAACAAAATGCAAAAATTTACAAATGAATAATGAAAACACAAAGATTAAAAACTAAAAAGAAATCATTATAGACATAAAGAAACAAATTAGTAAGATTTATTAATGAATCAAAGGAATTCAGAAATTCAACTGATAATCACACATTAGTACATAGTGTTACTAATTTCACAGTTCCACAAAATTTGTAATTATTGGATAGTGAACATTGGATTTCAATATAGTAAGCGTACACATATTAATTTTAAGCACGTTTTACAAATAGTGAATGGAAAAGAAAATAAATACACGATTTCAACTTTCTTAAACTGAAAACAAGAAATTCTTTTGAGTTAGTGTCATGTTTTGTGTGTAAGACAGAGCAGTGCTGTTAGTGTACTAATTAAGATGCATTAAATGTATAAATAAAGCTAATGAGTTATTCTTAGATGACATCATTAATCTTATTGGTAATGGTGTAAAAGCCTTCCCACAGCGGTTGCAGGTTTGGGCTGATTTCTTTCTTCCTTATCACGTTATAGAACTAAGCCTGGCAGCAGGTGTGAGCCCTGAAGAAATTGCAACCAGTCTTCATCTTTGTATTTGCCAAAATAAAGTTGTTCTGAGCCACGTCATGTAGATTCAGGTTAGGCCAAGTTACTCATTAGACTTTGTCTAAATTTTGAAGATATAAGTGTTGATAAAGACTTTAGGACCGTACATTAAAAACATTGTTTGCACATATGAGTAGGAAGCAGATGTATTACTATAATATGTTACCCAACAAGATACAGGAACAAAACAATTATGTATATTTAATTAAGTAGTTAGTGGACTTAAAACCTGCAGTAGAAACTCCAGTTTTTATAAAACAAATAGGGAGAGAATTGAAGATTTGATGTTTGTAAATGTTATATCTATTTTCTTCACAAGTAACTAATGGCTGGTTATTTGTAATCACGTTTTCTCATCATCTATGTTGTTAATGACCTTTTTTTAAGGGTATGAAAAAACAACAGATATTGGTATTTGAAAAAAGGTGAATTTTATTGGTACATACTAAAGTATAGAGTCAAATTTGTTTCTATTCATTAACAAAGGTCCGTACTGTAATAATTTTGTGTGTAATATACAAGCATTCTTTAATATGTTTACGAGATTCTCCCAATTTTATTTGCATTAATTCAGACCGTAGTAACATTAAATTCCACTGTAACCCATTATTAATACTTAATCATTTGCATGTTAACAGAAACTGCACATTGCTTTTTATTGCATTATGTTGAAAAAAGGATTTTAATGTACTTGTTTGGTTATACATTAGATTGTACTAGGTTCTAAATTGGAAGTACCTTAATGCAATAAAAAGCAATGTGCAGTTTCTGTTAACATGCAAATGATTAAGTATTAATAATTGGTTACAGTGGAATTTAATGTTACTACGGTCTGAATTAATGCAAATAAAATTGGGAGAATCTCGTAAACATATTAAAGAATGCTTGTATATTACACACAAAATTATTACAGTACGGACCTTTGTTAATGAATAGAAACAAATTTGACTCTATACTTTAGTATGTACCAATAAAATTCACCTTTTTTCAAATACCAATATCTGTTGTTTTTTCATACCCTTAAAAAAAGGTCATTAACAACATAGATGATGAGAAAACGTGATTACAAATAACCAGCCATTAGTTACTTGTGAAGAAAATAGATATAACATTTACAAACATCAAATCTTCAATTCTCTCCCTATTTGTTTTATAAAAACTGGAGTTTCTACTGCAGGTTTTAAGTCCACTAACTACTTAATTAAATATACATAATTGTTTTGTTCCTGTATCTTGTTGGGTAACATATTATAGTAATACATCTGCTTCCTACTCATATGTGCAAACAATGTTTTTAATGTACGGTCCTAAAGTCTTTATCAACACTTATATCTTCAAAATTTAGACAAAGTCTAATGAGTAACTTGGCCTAACCTGAATCTACATGACGTGGCTCAGAACAACTTTATTTTGGCAAATACAAAGATGAAGACTGGTTGCAATTTCTTCAGGGCTCACACCTGCTGCCAGGCTTAGTTCTATAACGTGATAAGGAAGAAAGAAATCAGCCCAAACCTGCAACCGCTGTGGGAAGGCTTTTACACCATTACCAATAAGATTAATGATGTCATCTAAGAATAACTCATTAGCTTTATTTATACATTTAATGCATCTTAATTAGTACACTAACAGCACTGCTCTGTCTTACACACAAAACATGACACTAACTCAAAAGAATTTCTTGTTTTCAGTTTAAGAAAGTTGAAATCGTGTATTTATTTTCTTTTCCATTCACTATTTGTAAAACGTGCTTAAAATTAATATGTGTACGCTTACTATATTGAAATCCAATGTTCACTATCCAATAATTACAAATTTTGTGGAATTGTGAAATTAGTAACACTATGTACTAATGTGTGATTATCAGTTGAATTTCTGAATTCCTTTGATTCATTAATAAATCTTACTAATTTGTTTCTTTATGTCTATAATGATTTCTTTTTAGTTTTTAATCTTTGTGTTTTCATTATTCATTTGTAAATTTTTGCATTTTGTTGTCCATGACAATCATGCTCATTGATTAACTAATTATCATTAAAACACACAGAGGATTGATCCTCTTTTGCAAGATCACAAGTATGTTTTTAATTTTTTTAATTGTATGCAATGTGGACACATACAGAGTAGTGTCAGTTTTTTTATGTTTTTTCAATAAATACAATGAGAGGGGGAGAGAGAGAGAGAGAGACCAAAAATAACACGTACAGAAATTACATCAGAACTTTTCCTGACAGTAAAAAAATAACTAAATAATGAATGGTAAAGAACATTAACAAAATTAATGGAAATTATAGTTATTATTTGTTGTCTAATGAACAGGTACTAGTAAAGGCTTCATATACTTCACATCTTAAATTAGAAACCTATTACAAACATATTTGGTATATTCAGCTTGAAACAAACGTTCAGACCAATAAAAATGGTTTAAATTTTCCCATGCTGCATTATTAGTACTGTTGAAACAGCAGTTTGATTATAATTGTTTTTAATTATCTTGTTGGTAAATCCTCTTCGTTCACTTTTTTAAATATATGTATATATATATTTCAATCACTTTCTGCTACAGTCCGTTTCTTGATGTATATAGTTATAAGTATTATAGTAATATATATATAGCAGCCCATCAGTTTAACCAATACCCCATAAAAATTAGCTGTGATTGTAGAACATTTTTGATGCAGAATAATTCGCCATCAGATCGGTGTTCAACAATCGATGACATTGAACTGATGCCCTAAATTGAAGAAAATATATACAAACGTTTATACAAGTAACAATTCACCCATCAATTCAAACTCGTTTTATACACTTTTACTCGTTATGTCTATGTATATATATATATAAACTTTGTATATATGAATCTACATAATTACGCTCAGATTCTTGATGGCTTATCTTAATATAAAATAAAAGTCATTGTATATATGTATGTATGTATGTTCCACATCTCCTCCTAAACCACTGGACCGATTTCAACCAAACTTGGCACAAATATTTTACGCAACGAGAGAACCAACATAGGACAGGTGTTTTTTTTCGATACGATCCTTTGGGGGGGGGGTCCTTTAGGGTCTTAAAAACTATTAGATCTGGTTACCATGGCAACCCAATAGAATACATTCTGGTTGCCATAGCATCGGTGGAGGCATCCCGCGTAGACTAGCCCGGGAGTCATCCGACGGGCCTTCCCCGGAGTCCGTCCAGGGAACCCGGGGAATCTTATGTCGGATCTCGCGAAAAACGGCCGGGCCCGAGTTCCAGCGCCCGGCATGTCGAAGGCTTTCCCGGCCTTCGGAGAAACTTTCGTACCCCGGGGAGGTCTCTGACCAAGTCCTAGCGCGGGAGTTCAACCTGCCGGGATCCCGGAAAATGCAGGCGGTGTCCCGGCATAGGTAGAAGCCTCCTGCGTAGGGAATTGCGCGGGAGTCGTCCGACGGGCCTTCCCCGGAGTCCGTCCACGGAACCCGGGCAGTCTTAGGACGGATCTCGCGAAAAACGGTCGGGCCAGAGTTCCAGCACCTCGCCCGGTATGTCGACGGCTTTCCGGGCTTCAGAGATCCTTCAGTACCCCGGGGAGGTCTCAGACAATGTCCTAGCTCGGGAGTTCGACCAGCCTGGATGCCGGAAAAAGCAGGCGGTGTCCCGGCATAGGTAGATGCCTCTTACGTAGGAAATAGCGTGGGAGTCGTCCGACGGGCCTTCCCAGGAGTCCGTCCACGGATCCCGAGAAGTCTTAAGTCGGATCTCGCGAAAAACGGCCGGGCCAGAGATCTAGCGCCTCGCCTGGCATGTTGACGGCTTTTCCGGACTTCGGAGTACCTTCCGTACCCCGGGGAGGTCTCTGACAAAGTCCTAGCGCGGGAGTGCGACCGGCCTGGATGCCGGAAAAATCAGGCGGTGTCCCGGCATAGGTAGAAGCCTCCCGCATAGGGAATAGCGCGGGAGTTGTCTGACGGGCCTTCCCTGGAGTTCGTCCACGGAACCCGGGAAGTCATAAGTCGGATCTCGCGAAAAACGGCCGGGTCAGAGTTCCAGCGTCTCGCCTGGCATGTCGACGGTTTTTCCGGGCTTCGGGGAACCTTCCGTACCCCGGGGAGGTCTCTGACAAAGTCCTAGCGCGGGAGTTCGACCGGCTTGGATGCCGGAAAAATCAGGCGGTGTCCCGGCATAGGTAGAAGCCTCCCGCGTAGGGAATAGCGCGGGAGTTGTCTGACGGGCCTTCCCTGGAGTTCGTCCACGGAACCCGGGAAGTCTTAAGTCGGATCTCGCGAAAAACAGCCGGGCCAGAGTTCCATCGTCTCCCCTGGCATGTCGACGGCTTTTCCGGGCTTCGGGGAACCTTCCGTATACCGGGGAGGTCTCAGACAGAGTCTTGGCGCGGGAGTTCGACCGGCTTGGAAGCCGGAAAAATCATGCGGTGTACCGGCATAGGTGGAAGCCTCCCGCGTAGGGAATAGCGCGGGAGTTGTCTGACGGGCCTTCCCTGGAGTTCGTCCACGGAACCCGGGAAGTCATAAGTCGGATCTCGCGAAAAACGGCCGGGCCAGAGTTCCAGCGTCTCGCCTGGCATGTCGACGGCTTTTCCGGGCTTCGGGGAACCTTCCGTACCCCGGGGAGGTCTCCGACAGAGTCCTAGCGCGGGAGTTCGACCGGCCTGGATGCCGGAAAAAGCAGGCGGTGTCCCGGCATAGGTGGAAGCCTGCCGCGTAGGGAATAGCGCGGGAGTCGTCCGACGGGCCTTCCCAGGAGTCCGTCAACGGAACCCGGGAAGTCTCAAGTCGGATCTCGCGAAAAACAGCCGGGCCGGAGTCCTATCGTCTCCCCTGGGATGTCGACGGCTTTTCCGGGCTTCGGGAACCTTCCCTGACGGGCCTTCCCTTGAGTTCGTCCACGGAACCCGGGAAGTCTTAAGTCGGATCTCGCGAAAAACAGCCGGGCCAGAGTTCCATCGTCTCCCCTGGCATGTCGACGGCTTTTCCGGGCTTCGGGGAACCTTCCGTATCCCGGGGAAGTCTCTGACAGACTCCTAGCGCGGGAGTTCGACCGGCCTGGATGCCGGAAAAATCAGGCGGTGTCCCGGCATAGGTGGAAGTCTGCCGCGTAGGGAATAGCGCGGGAGTCGTCCGACGGGCCTTCCCCGGAGTCCGTCCACGGAACCCGGGAAGTCCTAGGACGGATCTCGCGAAAACTGCCGGGCCAGAGTTCCAGCGTCTCGCCTGGCATGTCGACGGCTTTTCCGGGCTTCGGGGAACCTTCCGTACCCCGGGGAGGTCTCCGACAGAGTCCTAGCGCGGGAGTTCGACCGGCCTGGATGTCGGAAAGTGCAGGCTGTGTCCCGGCATAGGTAAAACACTCCCGCGTAGGGAATAGCGCGGGAGTCGTCCGACGGGCCTTGCCCGGAGTCCGTCCACGAAACCCGGGGAATCTTAGGTCGGATCTAATTACGGCCGGGCCAGAGTCCACGGTTCTTATAAATAAATATATAGGTTATGATATCGAAGGTGGTGTATGCATCTTAAGAAACTTTTTAATAGTGCGTGAATTCAGAGTTGTTTCAGTTTGAATTTAAAAGTGGATATGTTAAGATAGAAGTAAGTTATAAGGGAGTATAAAAAACAATTTTTTGATAGCGAATGTATTCAGATCGTAGTGTTCAGACTATATAAATGCGCTTGCTGCAGTTTGAATTTAAAAATTGATAAGCTGAAATCTGTAGAGGTATTGTATTTTTAGAATAGGTTTAGGAGACACTAATTTAACTAATACCTTATTTCACCATTAATACAATGAATTATAAAATGACAGTTAAGTACGCAGCGCATGCAAGTACTGTAGACATTATATTGAAAACTAATTTAGCTGTTCGCCCTCTCCCAGAGTTAGAAATCGAGCAGGAGCATCACGCGCAACAAAATTCTTCTCCAGATATAAGAATAAAGTTTATGACATGTTCTTAAACAGGTGCGGTACAGAGTAATCTATTCCTCCAGTGAGAATGTGAACGTAACAGTATAAGGAAGATTATACAATATAGAAGTAATATAACGTTAGAACAAGAATAGGTGCCTATGAGCCTATGAATATATTATGAACCCGAGCAACGCTGGGTAAATCGGCTAGTATCTAGTAAATGCCACGATTTTTGTTTGTTTTCGCGTTGTCTTTACGCTAATTTTTTTTTTAACGTTCTATACATAGCCTATCTAATATTGCATACATGTAAAATATATATAACATGTTGCATGTTGTCAAAATTACTAAAATACGTTACTAAAAGTGATTACTGTAACACATACGGGAACAAGGGTCTTTTCAAGTATTTGTCTACAAACAACTCTCACAGCGTTCACGGCCCGCCAAGCTCCCCCACCAACGTTCCCGCCAGTCCCTTCTCCTACAGGAGCGGTGTGAAGGAGGAGTGATGGGCACACCACTACACACTAGGGATGAGCATCGCCAGAAAACCATCGATGTTAACATCGTGAAGAGTACATCGATGTTAAAAAAACATCGGTATGAAAACATCGATGTTTTAAGATTTCAACATCGATGTTTTTATGCCAATGTTGCAATTCAAATTAAAATCTATGCTTTTTACATGTTTGTAATAGTACAAATAATTGGGGATGAATAATAAATAAAAATAATTAAAGAGAAGAATAATATACCCCGATACTTTACTCATTTACCTTATCAGAAGATTCTGAAAAACCACATGCCCTTGGGTGACCACCACATTTTGACAAGCGGAATGTGGAAACCTCAACACTGTACCCGAGAAAACAATTTAAATACAGCTAGCTTCCCCGTATCAGAATTTCCAGGGCCGTTGACAAACTCGTTGAGAATAGGTTAGGTAAAGGCGAGGTGACGTTAAAATAATTTAACTCACATTCATAATTAACTAAATCTGTTCATTATTATTTTTTATTATAATGATTATAAAGTGTTTTGAACAAACATACATAAAACCACCCTTTAACAAAAACAGAAACCTCTTTACATCTATGTCAGGTTTGTTTACTCCTAGTGAAAGTTTAAATTAGTATTCCCAAAGAGAGATAGGCCTATAAATTCTCTTATTTTCTTTTAAACAGTAAAAGCTTAATAAAATCACAGTGTAAAGTAACACTGTTAATACTTTTAGATTCAATTTATTTTTTATAACAAATTATACAGGTACAGTAAAACCTCTCTAGTCCGACCCCCGGCTGGTCCGACCGCGGCTCAGGCACCGACTTGTTGATGACTCACCAGCTTGTTTACATACTTGTCAGTTGTTTTAAAGTTGTTTTGCTGCCTCAGTGAGCCGGCATCTAGTGTCTAGTGCGCAGTGTTGCCAGGTCTTCCGAAATTTCGGAAGACCTTCCGATTTTTTTTAATGTTCCAGAAAATACGAAATTTGGTGTAAATCTTCCGAATTTTTTCCTAGTCTCGTTTCAGTGCTATGTCGCATTTCTAGAGTTTTGTTTTTGCGTACGATATGACGTCAAATCTGATGTTTCATTGCAACCGAATTATAATCGCTTTCAATAAAATTTTATAAGAGGTCTTGTCAAAAATTATAGTTCCTTCCTCCTGTCACAAACAATAATTATGACCACCCATACACAATGATGTAATAAGCATTTTGCAATATCCACATATTGTATCATACTGCTATTCAAATAAGAGTGACTAATCGTTATAGTTTAGTCTCAAGCTGACAGAATCGCACTACATGACTGCACCTGAATAAACAGATACTGTAATGTCTAGCCTACACCAGGTCATAATAATAATAATACATTAATATTGTCTCTCCGGTTCTTTACGGATAGTTTACATCTGCTTTTTTTTAACACACACACACACACATTTCGCGTACGAGGCTGTTATTACTGTTACTTCTTGTGCTTATTAAGTGGTCTAGAAATATGAAATAAAGAAAGGTGAGTGTTATTGTTTGTTCTCAACTGGCCACATGTTATAGTACACTTCCACTATTATCTCACTAACGTTTGGTGTTATAATTCACCACACAGTACACTATTATTAAATGTTTTTCAAAAAATGTATCACTCAAACTTTACAGTTGTATTAATAATTTACAAGGCATGAACAACACCATCAGAACTAAACGCATATGTCTTAAAATCACACTCGCACTTCTAATCACTACAACACTCGCTGTCAACTGATTACTACTAAAAGCCAGCTGCTGCTTACAAAAATCACTTCACCTTCAAAAGTAGGTTCATTGCACAAAGGTAGACAAAATTTTTCAAAAATATATATCAACTATACCATAACGAAGACGAAGGCCAGTACACTGTTGGAGAGACAAACGCAGAGGAAAATGAAAACACATTTTCAGTTTAGAACAACTTCGACAAAAATAAAACCTAATACATTACATGTAGAAAGAATGATGGATTTTTTCAATAGATTTTACACACTTAACAGTTTGTATTAGGAACTAGATCCTGTCTGTATTTTTTCTGTAAGTAACTGATGGCTTGTTTCACTATAACTGTTTTCCATATTTTTTTTTAATGTTTTGTAGCTCAGTAGTTTTCTGTATAACCTACGGGAAAATTCATAACAGATGGCAGGTAGGTGCATGTATCACATGTAATAAAATATAAGGTGATATTTCAGCTTAAAAAAAAAACAGTCATGTGATGTTATTATGTAATGTGATGTTTGACCTATACACCCAAGACAAATAAGTTAAAATCCATAGAGAACTAAGAATATTGATTTTCATATAATTTAACGCTATCTTGTGTTTTGCATATGGTTTTACTGTGGTTTAACTGTTAAGACCTGTAGAGATTTTTTTAAGAAAATGTACACAGTAAAACCCCTATAGAGCTCCTTAACAGACCATAAAAAAGAGCTTTATATGGTGGTCAAATTTCTACGGATGGGGGGGTGCCACATTCTTAACAAGGATTGACACCAAGCATCTTTCTTCACAGTGTCAAGTGGAAAGGGGACTTTCAGCTCCTTTGACATTAAGTGATCAGAATATTTTAGGAATGTGACAACAATAAGCCAATGCCACCTAGATCCACTTCTGTTGCTGAAGGTCAGAGTGGCACTGGTTCACAGCAGAAAGAATACCCTATTATGACAAATTATTTTCGACGGCTACCTGCTATAGGTACCCTTTAAATTAAACATGAAAACTACTTTCAAATGAGCATGATACTTTAACCCAAACAAATTAGGTACCGGTATCTGTTGTTTTAACCAATTTGTAATTAACATTTTTTGACAGTCTAAAATAATCCAGACAGCAAGAACAGGCCTACAGTATATGTTATTAAATTATTCTTTAAATTTATTGGGTTTCTAGAACTGTTATTTTTCCATATGCATTGTTTTGATTTTCAATCCCTGTCGTTGAGGTTTTACTGTATTTTCTAAAAACTTTCAGAAAACCGCTGTATTCTCATTCTCAGAACAGTAACCTATGTGTTGTTAGTAAAAATCATTAGTAAAAGTTGTGGTTAATTATGAATTTATTATGTATTAAATACTAGTCTACCGACTAATTAATACAGTACCATTTTTTTATACAGAATCAGGCAAATTAAATTAACCTGTTTGAATCTGAGAGCCTGATGAAATCAAACAAAGCAAATTTTATACAACAGGTATGTGTAAGACAAAATTTCAAAGACAACCAGATCAACTAATAGTGTGTGTGTGCGCGTGTCTGTCCGTATGGGGAGGGGGAGGGGGAGACAGTTTGTTTTACATCAGCAAAATAATTACATTTCTTATGGAATCAGTTAAATATATATTCATCAAATAAATTGATAAGCAAAAAGTGATAAGTGAAAGGATGATTATGTCAAAAGATGTGTATATAATGTATTTTCATTTATTATGTTAGGGTAATATTAGTGGAATGATAATATTCTACCACTACTGTATTACAGTATACAAAAGTAGTGATATATCTTGGCACAATACTATGTAATAAATTTGGATGAAAGGCTCATTTCAAATAGAAAGGATAGCTGGTGTGATCAGTCATAACAAATTTGTATTAGTTTTTTGAGAATTTGTTCCTATCAAACTGCAAGAAGCATATTTTCAAACCTTTATGGATGTGTGTCAAGGAATTTACAGATTGCACCAAAAGAAACAGTTAAAATATATCTTTTCAATTAAACAAAAATTGGTCTTGTAATATCAGTCAGTAATACAGCAGGAACTAATCAGTTAATTGCTATTACAAAATGCCTTATTCCTTTTTCATGACGATCAGATTTTGCTATACGCCTGCATAAATAAAAATTATTAAATTGCTTAACTCTCAACACAAAGTATTTAAACTATTTAACATGAAAAGTTCATCATGTCACATATTCTAGTAACAAGGTAAGTTTTTGGAATACTGTTTTAGCTGAATTTATACACCAGGAGGACACTCAGCATTTAGTTTGTGTGTGTAACTCTGGTTAATCAAAGAGAATTATTTGTGTAAATTCAAATTTAGTAATACAAATCTACTACCATAAAGGCCTGGAATGCTATGCGTTAAAGAATTTTAATTAACTTTATATGGGGAAATCTTTTTTACATAACATTATTTCTGAAAATAATAATCCTGAAATGTAATCAGTACTTATATCAAGTTAAGTGCAATAATTAAATAGATTCTTCAACTTGCACATTGCAAAATTCAGGTGCTAATCCTTTACTTTATTTTTAATTCAACATCAATTTATGTTCAGCAACGTTAAAAAAAAAAACATGTTATGGCCTCTGAGAAAGAACACAGTGAGTGGAAGCTGGCTTAAATGAAGGTAAACATTTTATCTAATAATTAGTATCCCGAGTTAGAAAACATGTGCAATACATATTATAAAAAGAAGGATATTGTTTTTACTTCCATGTTCCATAAGGAAATGAAAAGCGAAAAAAATCGTGTTCGAGATAAGGGCTGATTCTGATTGTACTACCCTCAATACATAAAGAAGTAATTTTTTGAAAGATGTCTGTGTATAGAATTTTGTCTATGGCGAATGATAATTGCCGCAAATTCAAATAATTTTTTGCATATTGTAGAGGACTCAAGGTCTGTTGATTTTGGTGAAGATCGGTTAAGGAGAAGGGGTAGTTTACCTGCAACGTTTTATGTTTTAACAAGTGTAAAGTACTTAATTTTGATAAATAAAGTATCCTGAAAAGGTCATAATAATCCACTCTAGAAAGGTAGATGAAATATCGATAAATGAAAAGGGGTAGGGGGAAGTTGAAGGGGAGGGGATAATTTTCTATAATTTAAAATGATAGGTGAAGGGGAGGGGATAATTTTTTATATGTGTACTACATTATCGGCAACGATGAAGTAGTTTGTTGATAAAATTCCTTTCCAGGCTGTTTGGCCGTGGTCCAATGTATTCTGCAAAACCAGACGTTTCGGAAGTGCCATCATCAGTGAAAATCAAGTGCGCTAATGTGAGGTGGTAGATGTTAGTGACCACAATTCTGTGGTTGAGGCTGAAGATAGAAGTAGTTTCTGTAGAAATATTTCATTTCTAAAACGATTTTAAATATAAATCTTAAAACATGGAAGTCATGTATGGTTCTCCACACATTAGATTGTACTGGGTTCTAAATTGGAAGTAGAATTCTTGAAAAGAACGAATCCATAATATTTTTACCATGTGGGGCGCATTCCTTGAAACATGTGGGTGTTAATGCTGCAAAACTCAATGCAGATGTGATGACATTTTTCGGGCATGTTGCAAGTCTTTACTCATTTTTCTCTAGCAGCCCTAGAGAAAAATGTTGGGAAGTTTTGAAAAAGCACATTCCTTTATCACTGCAGAGCTTCCCTGAAACAAGATGAAGTGAGAGGATCCAAGCTGTCAAACCGATAGTTAAGCACTACCCAGGAGTACTTAAATTGTTGGATATACTTTAGAAGAGATGTCTTCTAGTCTAACTCCCTCTGCCTACAACATCATATTAGGGTTTAAGAAATATTTCAATTCCACAAAGAGCTTAATGTTGGCATCATTTTGGTTCAAAGTGCTTTCATATATTGACTAAAAAAATGTTGTTATTCAAAGCAAAGGAATCACACTCGTTGAAATAACTCTAGTGGAAGATTTGCTGACAGAATTGAAATTGTTGCGTGATAACCCAGACAGCATAATTGAAGAACCAAACTTAATTGCAAAAGAACTAATAAAAGTTCCTCCTGAATCTCCCAAAAGGTGGAAAAAAAGTACAGATCAATCCAATAGTGATTTTTCAGTAAACAAAGATCAAGAAAATAAATTTAAAACCTCAGTCATGTACCCAGTATTAGAGTTTGTAATGGGCAACATAAAAACACGATTCACTGCAATTAGTTCAATTCTTGACTTGTTTCCACCAGTATTGAACTTTACGGACATGGAAAATGATGAATTAGAATTGAAAGTAAAAGTTCTCATTAGAAAGTTTAAAAAGGAATTGGCAATGGATCTATTTGAAGAAATATTACACTTGAAGAACATTTATAAAACAGAGTTTGAATCAGAAAAGAATCCACTAAGCCTACTCCAAAAACCTTCAAACTGTATTTGTGAACTTCTGTCTTGCATATAGGCTTTTCTGTACTATTCCAGTTACAGTTTCGTCTCCTGAAAAATCTTTGAGCAGTATAGCGAATTCACTGAAAACTTGGCAGAGAAGCACTACCTACCAAGAAAGGCTTAATAATTTGGCAATTTTAGCTATTACAAATGAATTGGCTAACAGAATTCCACTCTAACCCATTATTAACACTTAATCATTTGGGTGTTAACAGAAACTGCACATTGCTTTTTATTGCATTATGTTGAAAAAAGGATTTTAATGTACTTGTTTGGTTATAGGCCTACGTTAGATTGTACTGTGTTCTAAATTGGAAGTAGGTTTTAATTCCGGTACTTCGAATAAATACAGCCTTTTATCCATACAATAAATACAGCCTTTGAATGTACACTAAGTAAGGAAATGTTTGTTAAGTCTAATTAATTTTAAAAATCTAAAAGGTTAAGTTAGATAATTAAACGTTGACACACCCTCCCAAAATCGTCTCTGTACCGTAATTATGTGCGATAAATGGAAACTAATTTCTGTACTTCCAATAAATACACCCTTTTAATAAAATATGTGCCAGTAAACCCCAATAAAATATGCACCAATAACGAAGCCTAGTATCTAAGTTAGATAATTAAACGTAGACACAACCTCCCAAAAACGTCTCTGTACCGTAATTATGTGCGATAAATGGAAACTAATTTCTGTACTTCCAATAAATACACCCTTTTAATAAAATATGTACCAATAAACTCCAATAAAATATGTACGAATAACGTAGCCTACTAGGTTATACGTTCTAAATTGGAAGTACGGATAGGTTTTAATTCGAATAAATACAGCCTTTTATCCATACAATAAATACAGCCTTTGAATGTACACTAACAAGGAAATTTTTGTTAAATCTAATTAATTTTAAAAATCTAAAAGGTTAAGTTACATTGTTAAACGTAGACACAACCTCCAAAAATCGTCTGTGTACCGTAATTATGTGCAATAAATGGAAACTAATTTCTGTACTTCCAATAAATACACCCTTTTAATAAAATATGTGCCAATACTCTGAATTCAAATTAAATAAAGAAAAAAGGAATTGTGTGTGTGTGTGTTTTCTGTGGTTGAGGCTGAAGATAGAAGTAGTTTCTGTAGAAATATTTCATTTCTAAAACGATTTTAAATATAAATCTTAAAACATGGAAGTCATGTATAGTTCTCCACACGGATATTTTCATTATTTGCATCAAATAGTATTATTGTTTAATACACGTTCTATCCAGATCAAATTATGTGTATACAGTTCTGGAAAAATTAGAAATACAATTTTTTTTGTTTATTTTAAACTGTATTATGTTTGGAAGTACCCAAAGTAAATTTAACATTAATCATGTCAATCAATGAGGCCAGTCTAGTTTTTTAAGGCTAGGAGAATTCTTGAAATGTTTGGAGCATCAGTAGGTCATCATGATGGATCTAATAATCAAACTTCAGTTTCTGTGAAAAGCTGGCAGATTTGAGTAGCCACTTGATAAAGGATGGTATTGTAAAAGCAACAATTCTTTCAGAATTATTTTATAACCCTGTCAGTCTGCAAATAACTATCACTCCTTTAGATCATCAGCAGATTTAAACTTTTCTTATTTGTGCTAGGAATGTATCATGTAAAACTGCTGGAAGCATGGTATACAAAGTTTCTATTATCCTTTTCAAGGTTGATGACCAAAACAAAAAGTACTACTTATAATTCATCATTGTAGCAGTTACACAGCAGTATACTAAACATCTCTTGGTTAATACCTGTACTCTGGTCAGGTAGGACACAATGAATCATTCAAAACAAGTACAATTCAGTGTCAATGTCTAGTGTTTATGTGTCACTGCTACCCATAGTGAATCATTTGTATTGTACATAACAAATAGTATTCTGACTGTACACGTTTTTCATCTGACAAGAATTTTATACTTAGGCAAACTCATTTAATGGTGTAACCTTCTGTAATATGTGCCAAACAAGTATTCATAAAATTAATATTTGTGTCAAATTGTGTTTTATTTATTTCAAACAAAATCTGTTTTGTGGACATAACTTTATGTCCAATACAATTATTATGTTATTTCTTTTTAGTATCCCTTATAGATTTGCGTGATCAAAACTTTTAATACTAAAACTTTTTTTCAGCTGATAACCATGCTTTGTTGAGATTATTAAAGAAAAGTTTTGCTCATTCAGTGATGTGGCATCTTCAGTGATAAAGTTGAGTCTCATCGTGGTAAAACTACTGAAGACTTCATAGAATTGGAAAATTAATGAGAATAATATTCTTACAACCAGTGACAAGAATTATGAACTTAAAACAGTGGAATGAATTACTGAATACCAGATACACTCAATTGCTAAAACAAACACACTTATATTACAACAGTTCTCTTTATATAATTATCCAGGACACACTGTATAGCCTACAAACAGTAATAAAAAAATCACAGTAGTTTACAACACAAGTAAACAATTGATCATTTGTCACTTTTATTAAAAACTGCTGTCTAATATCATCCTATATGAATGCACAACCTACTACACCAACTTTCTAAAACTCAGCTGGTGGCAACATCCTAATTATCAGGCTAATGTGATAAAGTTCCAGATGAATGCCAAGAGTGTGGCTCTAGAATGTTCTGCAGTGCTGCTGATTAACAGTATGTGTGTGATCAGCATCACATAGAGTACTACACATTTAAGCTATCTAATTGACTTGGTATTAGAATATTAGTAAAATGTGCTTGTTAACCAAATAGTGTGTTGTTACTCCTGAAAATCCCATTTCACTAAGAGCATTTTAGAAGTCTGGGTTATCTTTTATGTTTCACTCCACAAACATGCCTTTAGTTCAGCATTTCTTAACCTATTGAGCATGAGCCACTGCAGGGTCCCGAGAGGGCATTTGGTGGGTTGCAAAGTCAGGTTCGGAAATTTATTTACTGTGTCTTAAAAAGCTACTACATGTAAATAACTAAGATATATCATTTTAACAATTTAAATTCAACCTGTTTTGTACATAGTCTAAACTGTACATTTTTGTTATTCGTGCTCTACCATTGTTTTTTACCAGCTCTGATGTTTAACTCTCTATAACCAGATTGAAAGTTGCTTCCCAGAGGGATACAGTGAATTCAATTGGATTCAAGACCCATTCTTGTATTTTGGAAGTTCTAACATGTTGTCAGTAAAACTAAATGAGCAATTGTGTGATATCATCTGTGATGCTGGGATTAAAACTAAATTTTTAGTAAATTATTTTGTATAGTTAGTGATAACATGAGACATGTCATGGACAACAAAATCCATAAACTTTTAGATTCTGACTTAACAAAGTTCTGGATATCTTTAAGAGATGAATATCCTGAACTTTCGGAGTTGCTCATCACATTCACCACCTCATTCTTGAGTGAAATGGGATTTTCATCTCAAGTGAAAAGCAAGCACACAAATAGACTTGACGCACACTCAGATTTATGACTTAATTTAACCACTCTTGAATCCAACATACCCCAGCTTTTGCAGAAAAAGCAGCTCCAACTGTCACATTAGTAACTAATGATTAGTTAGGCAAGTAAAAACTCTTTTGTTTTTAACTTCAGCATGTGTTTATTAGAGCAAATTAGTCTTTTGAATTACATATTTGCTTTTTGCTTTTCTATAATTAAGTGTATATATAATTTGTTTAAGCATAAAAGAAGGCTTAAAGTTCTCAGTGTTACCAAAAATATGATTATAAAGTGGGTGCACAAGTAGTTCTGCCATGCACACACCCCTACAAGTCTAATTAATTTTAAAAATCTAAAAGGTTAAGTTAGATAATTAAACGTAGACACAACCTCCCAAAATCGTCTCTGTACCGTAATTATGTGCGATAAATGGAAACTAATTTCTGTACTTCCAATAAATACACCCTTTTAATAAAATATGTACCAATAAACTCCAATAAAATGCTGTATGTACGAATAACGTAGCCTACTAGGTTATACGTTCTAAATTGGTTAAGTTGCATTGTTAAACGTAGACACAACCTCCAAAAATCGTCTGTGTACCGTAATTATGTGCGATAAATGGAAAATAATTTCTGTACTTCCAATAAATACAACCTTTTAATAAAATATGTGCCTATAAACCCCAATAAAATATGCAAATAGGTTATAGGTCTACGTTCTAAATTGGAACTAGGTTTTAATTCCGGTACTTCGAATAAATACAGCCTTTAATGTTATGTACAGCAGCCTTGTATGCATACAATAATTTAATGTACACTAACAAAGGAAATTTTTGTTAAATCTAATTAATTTTAAAAAACTAAAAGGTTAAGTTGCATTGTTAAACGTAGACACAACCTCCAAAAATCGTCTGTGTACCGTAATTATGTGCGATAAATGGAAAATTATTTCTGTACTTCCAGTAAATACACCCTTTTATTGTACACTAACAAAGTAAATTTTATTTAAGTTACATTGTCTACATAACCTCCATAAACTGGCATTAGTTACTTGTGAAGAAAACAGTTCTAGTACACATCGAATACGAAAAGAAAATACAAACGTGGAGACGAAAGTTGTCTTTGGCCGCAGGAAACAGTGAAAGACCCAAAAAAAGTTTTACCTTACAACCTGAACCGGTTTTAGTTACAAGTTGGTGACTAGTATAATATATAATTTATTAGCATATAATCTGTATTATATATCTGCATATCACACGAGAGTAAATGTAACATCAGGATGAATTTTTTCGTTTATTAAAAACAGCTTTGTCTCTTTGCACAGAAAAAAGTATTCAGGACGAAAACGTGGCTTCGTACTAGCTCGTACTCCAAATACACTTGATACTAGTTGTTCCTAAAATACTACTGTTCCTCTGATGCGCTTAGTACTTTGTAATACGCGTTTACTTGTTGTTCCTTGTGTATCGATGATACCCCTAGTATTTGAATACTCGTGTACTGGTTGTTCCTTGTGTACCAGTGATATTTTTGTACGCCTAGTATTTGGCCTTGGCATATTCGTTTACTTGTTACTTGTGTGGGGGCGTGCCTCGACTCGGAACAGCGAGGAAGCGAATAACAGGTATTTCAACTTTTCAGTCACTGTTACATCCGTTCCACAAAAATATCGTTCCAAAATATCTGTTACAGGTGTATCGGCCCACCTTTACTTGCACTGGTAGTGGTGGGCTAAACTGTTATTTTAAAATAATAGGTATGGAAATACAGTTTCAAAAAGATAACAGGTACAAATACCTGTTATTACATACTTATTATACATAACCTATATTATCCTTTATAAGCAAGTCCTTTTGAGTTTCCTGCAGGTCTCCTATGTAATATCTTCAAATAAATACACAGCAAGTAGGTTTATTTTCACCTAGATAAACCTATTAATATATTAATAAACCTACTTGCAGTGTATTTATTTGAAGATATTATATAACCTATACTATATAATTTGTTATAAGAAATAAACTGAAACTAAAAGTATTAACAGTGTTACTTTACACTGTGACTTTATAAATAAGAAACAAGAGAATTTATAGGCCTATCTCCCTTTGGGAATACCAATTTAAGTTTTCACTAGGAGTAAAACAAACTAACATTGGTTAAATCAGTTGCGAAACTCAAGGCAATGAAATAATTTAGAGTACACATAATACCACAACAAATAATGTGAAAAAAAAACATCAGAAACATATAATAAAAACATAACAGTAAGCCACAAAGAGTGAATGAGAATAAACAAAATTTTACAAATAAAAATAAAAAAACAACTGTAATAAAATAAATATAAATAAATACATAAAACTTATAAATAATAAGCAACAACAAAAGTAAATTAAATGCATTACATACCTGGATAATCTTCAGATTCATTGACCAATGTACACAGAATATACAAGTCATGAACTAATCTGTCACACTTATCCACATTACAATTTACTTCACCAAAATAACACAGTATAGGTAAAATTAAAGCTACTGAATCGTTTTTAAAGTACTGGAATGTCAGTTATTAAAACACTATTACAAATTTGTATTTAAAAATATCAGCTGTTGCACTTCCCTTGATGTTAATCATGTGCTTCATTCAGATAAAATTATTCCCACCCTGGAAAATATCTTTTCACAGGGAACATATGTTGCAACCATGTTACATCTAGTTCTGACTAAATGTGCAAGATTAGGGTATACATGTTGGTGATCTTTCCACCACAGTAAGGGATTTTCGCTTCTCTCTATTGGTGTGTCTTGAAGATATTTATCTACTTCTTGTATAGCCATTGATAAAGATGTCCCTATTTGTTTAACTTTGCTTATCTGGTTTTTATAATGGTCCCAAATTGAAACTGTTTCCTCCTCTGTTATGTTAGGTTGTAGATTTACTGTGGTTTCAATGCTTGTATTGGTTCTTGAATTTTTTGTAATTTGTGAAGATACTAGTTCAGCTGCATATTTTTTTGTATTTTCTAGAGAAGTATTGTCTTCAAAAAAGTAGTGTTTGTACCTGGGGTCAAGCATCATGCAAAGTGAAATTGTTTTGCTTTTTTCCAAATTAGCAAACCTTACAGAAACTCCTTCTAGAAGTTTAAGTGCAATTTCTCTGACAAGTGGTTTAGTTAATTTCACACTTACCTGTTGTATTGATAATTTTAATCCTTGGGTTATAGGTATTATCTGGCTGGCGGAGATATATTTCTCTCCACTCATTTCTTTTGTTACCTCCTCACAAGGTTGCAGAATAGCACACAGTTCTTTAAAAATTCCCCATTCTTCAGCTGTTAATGTTTCTATGTCTGTTGTTAGTAATATCAGAGAGTGTTTCAGCGTCCTTCAGTTCAACAAATTGTTTAAGCATATAGTAAACAGAATTCCAGTGTGTTACATCTTGCAGAAATTTTTTAGGCTGCTAAACACCTATCTGTTCTTGATATTTTGTGAGTTTTAAATGTGCAATATTACTTCTCTTAAAAAATGTCACAATTGTTTTTACTTTTTTGATTATGTCATTTACAATTAACAGGCTATCTTGAACAATTAAATTTAATGTGTGAGCATAACATCCAAAATGCTTCCACTTAAATATGCTTTCTATAGCACTAGTAATATTTATGGCATTATCAGTAATAACAATTGAAATTTTTCTAGACAAGTCCCATTCATTTATAATACGCAAAATTTCATCTGTTAATTTTGAGATGTTTTATTTTTTTTGATAACTGAACAGTCTAATAGTATATGTTTCATTTCAAAATCCTGATTAATGTAATGTGCAATAATTGCATTGAAAGTTTCATTTGTTGAAGAAGACCATGTGTCAGTTGTTAAGCAAACATTTGGTGCATCTTTTTTAATAGATTCTTTCATTTCATTTACCTTTGTTTCATAATAAGCTGGTAACAGTGTGTTAGCAAAATGCTTTCTAGAAGGAATTTGATAACTAGGGGCACAAGTATTCATCAAATTTCGGAAACCTCTGTCTTCAACATATGTAAATGGTTGAAGATACCAAATAAAAAGTTTCATTTGTGATGGTACAATTCTGGTGCAATCTTAAATTTATAAAAACATGGTACAAAAGACCATAATTATTGTATTCATTTAGTTTTAACAATTTGGTAATAATTATTTAAATATTTCATAATCCCTGTGAAGCTGTGGTGAGTGGATTATATAAATATTTTATAACACGCAAATGTGAATTGACAGGATTCTGACCATTTTCATTGCAAAACGACAGAACACAGCAAAAAACGTATGTCACATACCGAGATAAAGTGACGAGCCCTGATGACGTCAGCGGTAAGGAATGTATATTTCTGTAAACAACTCGAGGCTTCGCTATATGAACAATAGCCTGATGACGTCACTTTCGCCCCACCTACGCAATGTGAAACAAAAACTGTGTGTCATTTCATCAGGAAGCGTGAACGTAGCCGGCCGGCAAAAGGGTTCACTAAGTAAATTTTAACTTTTGCACCACCAAAAGTGGTTAATTACAACAGTGTTTATCAACAGTGACACCTTACCATTCGGTAAGGTGTAATACTTCAGAATGTGACCGGTAGCGAAATCGGTGAACTCGTGGTGTGCGATGTTTTACCGAACAAACAACCGCAGCTAAGTAGCTGTCAATTTTGTGAGAACGTTCCAACATTCTTTTTTTATTTTAGAATCAACATCATTCAATATTATAATGACCAACTCAAAATTTAAACCAATTAAAATGAGCACAAAAAATAAATAAATTGTACCAGAGCGTGAGAGAGAGAGAGAGTGAGAGAGTGACTTAAAATCATGCTGGGTTGTGCGAGATATATATTTGTTTAATGTTTAATAATCACATATCCAATGTTTCATGTTTACTCGTAGATATTTTGGAGGGTTTAATGTTCGCTAAACGCACCATTGCGTAAGATGTACGTAGAGTGTTGGAAAATAAATTGGGTATATCATTGGTAAAAATTGTAACAAGGTATTATTATTTCAAATAACAATTTTCGCTACTCAAGAGTTCGCTTAAACGAATTCCTGCCTTATTTTGACTTTGAAAGGTAAGTACAAATACAAGTTATTATGTCTATATTTATTTTCTTGCAAATCAAGATGGCGACCGACCTTAGAAATCAAATTAAATTAAAGCAAAGACGTTATATCGTATACTTTATTATAAGTAATAAACGTAATATAACAAATGGCGGCCGACAGGGACTGGCCATATAATTTTATGTCGGTAAGCCTACAAAGAGAGCGGAAAAGTTTATCTGAGGTAATAAACCCAAAATTAAATACGTAAACATAACCCAACCTTTACGAGGTTATGTTATAAGATTGTATGCATGCGTGTATTATAAAAAAGCAAAAATGAGTACTACAGCTGCTTTGCTGCAGCTATTATTAAATAAATTTAATGAACAGAGTGTAAAATTAGATGAAAAATTTACTAATTTAAATGACAAATTTGATAAACAAAGTGTAAGATTTGATAATTTTGATAAACAATTTAACAAGCAGAAAAATGAAATCAGAAATAATCTTGATATCAAGTTTGATGAATTAAAAACCGAAATAAAAAACCGTAACACTAATCTTATTAAGCAGTGTGATAAAGTGATTAAAAAATTGGATGAGAGTTTAATTCAACTAGAAAATCAGAAGGTGAGTAGTAGTGAAAATATGACGAAAAACGGAGTACTGATTAATAAAGTAAGTAACAGTGATAACTTGAATAATGAGTTTACAGGTAGTAAGAATATGATATTAGAAAATGATAATGAAAGTATTATGAGTGAAAATGAGGTGTTTGAGTGTATTGAGTCAGAGAGAGAGTTTGGAGAAAGTATTTTTGTTAAAGGGGTGCAAGGGTTAGAATTTTCTTTTGATGTTGTATTAGGGGGTGAAGAAGAGCCTTCACGTATTTTTCATAAGGACAAGAGTTCCTTAAATTTATATTTGGGAGACGAAAGGTCTACAAATAAAGTTCCTTGGTGTTTTAGTGTACCTCATAAGTGGTGCAGTAATTTTGAGTTAGTGACCCCTGCATATTTGGAGAGAGAGAGTGTAATTTGGTGTTACGGTGAGAAATATATTAAGAGAGAAAGTGTAGAGAGGTATTGTGAGAGAAAGAAAGTAATAGAAATTTTTAAAGTAAATATAAAGTACAGAGAACTTGTAGAAAAGTTAGGAATAGAGATGGTGGATGAAAATAATGAATACTTACCTTGTAGTAACAGTGAAATTGAAATAATAATAGGTGATGATAATAATGGTATCAAGTACTTACCTGTGGTAGAAAATTATGATGATAATTACAAGATGCATAACAAGATTATCACATATGAGCTTACTGATGTAGACAGAACCATACTCGATCGTGACTTGATATATGAAATTGAAATTGTGAATAAATATGAAATAGTTGATAATTATTATGATTATAATATTTCTAATAATAAAATTTATTCATTAAAAAATAAGATAAATAGACCTAAGATTAGGATGTTATTCAACGATGGAGGATAGAGTGTTTCAATTGTGTAATGAACATTTAATATATGTGAAAAGTGGTATTGAATTGGACTGCATATGGACTGATTGTGATTAATGACAAAATAATGTGTTTGGATTGTATAATTTTCATTGTTTTATATGTTTTATATATCAATGTATTTATGTATTTCGATGTTGTGTATTGCAGGTATATTTTGTGTACACCATGTATCACGTATGTTTTAATAATTAACATGTTTTTGCTAAATAAGTGACAATAATGGTAAATTTTTTTAAATAATTGAATAATAATTAAAGGTCAATTACTGAAAAAAAATATGATACAAAAGAAAGTTGTACTAACTTTGTAACAGAAGTAAATTATAGATGTTTCTAATGAAGTTAAATTATTATTTGATTTGTAATGAATGTAATTCTTAATGAATAATAATAAATGATTAAGTAAGAATATATTAAAAGTGAGATGTACTGTTATGAGTAGGTGAGAGATGAATTTAATAAGACAATTGTCAATGATTACAGTAAGTGTTTAAACAAGGAATAGTGCCTGGGTATAAATAGAGGCAGGTGAGTTATGCAATAATGTAAATGGGAGTTAGATAGTTAAGAATTTTGAAGTAAATAATACAAAGAGTATTAGATATTTAGGGACACAGTAGTTAGTGATTATTTGTAGAGCTGAGTAAAGTCAAGGTTAAACATATATTTGTTGTTGATGATATTTTGTAGTGGGGGTGAGGTGACAAGGAGTAGCCAACTTATAGCGTTGTGGCAGGTAATAGTGTAGTTTTAGGGAGTGTTTGCCGAATTTTTTGGAAGGGCAAAATATTATGAATGTATATAGGCAGTTAGGGAACACCCATTTCTGTACAAAGACGCGCGGTGCTATAGGATTTGTCGTCGGAATGAAATTAGTGAAAGGTGTTTATAATTGAGATATTGGTGTCATGATAGGTAAATTTGATTGTTAGTTAGAAGAAAGGAGAGTAAGATTATAAAAAATAAAAATAAGCAGAGTGAGTACAGGAGTCACCCAGACTAAACAATGATTAGAGTGTGAAAGGTTAGGTAGTTATGTAGGTAGAAAGTTCAGAATAGAAAGGTAATGAAAAATGAATGATGAAATAATAATGTAATATGAATATAATAATAAATTTGAAATAAATTAATAATAAATAATTGATGGCTAATTAATGAAAGTTATTAATTAATCAATTAAATAAAATTGTAACTTAAATGCGGTTAACTTACCATTCGGTAAGGTGTAATACTTCAGAATGTGACCGGTAGCGAAATCGGTGAACTCGCGGTGTGCGATGTTTTACCGAACAAACAACCGCAGCTAAGTAGCTGTCAATTTTGTGAGAACGTTCCAACATTCTTTTTTTGTTTTAGAATCAACATCATTCAATATTATAATGACCAACTCAAAATTTAAACCAATTAAAATGAGCTCAAAAAATAAATAAATTTTACCAGAGCCTGAGAGAGAGAGAGTGAGAGAGAGAGAGTGAGAGAGAGAGTGACTTAAAATCATGCTGGGTTGTGCGAGATATATATTTGTTTAATATTTAATAATCACATATCCAATGTTTCATGTTTACTCGTAGATATTTTGGAGGGTTTAATGTTCGCTAAACGCACCATTGCGTAAGATGTACGTAGAGTCTTTTGGAAAATAAATTGGGTATATCATTGGTAAAAATTGTAACAATAATATAATAATAAAATTGTAATAATAAAATTTATTCATTAAAAAATAAGATAAATAGACCTAAGATTAGGATGTTATTCAACGATGGAGGATAGAGTGTTTCAATTGTGTAATGAACATTTAATATATGTGAAAAGTGGTATTGAATTGGACTGCATATGGACTGATTGTGATTAATGACAAAATAATGTGTTTGGATTGTATAATTTTCATTGTTTTATATGTTTTATATATCAATGTATTTATGTACTTTAATATTGTGTATTGCAGGTATATTTTGTGTACACCATGTATCACGTATGTTTTAATAATTAACATGTTTTTGCTAAATAAGTGACAATAATGGTAAAATTTTTTAAATAATTGAATAATAATTAAAGGTCAATTACTGAAAAAGAATATGATACAAAAGAAAGTTGTACTAACTTTGTAACAGAAGTAAATTTTAGATGTTTCTAATGAAGTTAAATTATTATTTGATTTGTAATGAATGTAATTCTTAATGAATAATAATAAATGATTAAGTAAGAATATATTAAAAGTGAGATGTACTGTTATGAGTAGGTGAGAGATGAATTTTATAAGACAATTGTCAATGATTACAGTAAGTGTTTAAAGAAGGAATAGTGCCTGGGTATAAATAGAGGCAGGTGAGTTATGCAATTAATGTAAATGGGAGTTAGATAGTTAAGAATTTTGAAGTAAATAATACAAAGAGTATTAGATATTTAGGGACACAGTAGTTAGTGATTATTTGTAGAGGTGAGTAAAGTCAAGGTTAAACATATATTTGTTGTTGATGATATTTTGTAGTGGGGGTGAGGTGACAAGGAGTAGCCAACTTATAGCGTTGTGGCAGGTAATAGTGTAGTTTTAGGGAGTGTTTGCCGAATTTTTTGGAAGGGCAAAATATTATGAATGTATATAGCCAGTTAGGGAACACCCATTTCTGTACAAAGACGCGCGGTGCTATAGGATTTATCGTCGGAATGAAATTACTGAAAGGTGTTTATAATTGAGATATTGGTGTCATGATAGGTAAATTTGATTGTTAGTTAGAAGAAAGGTGAGTAAGATTATAAAAAATAAAAATAAGCAGAGTGAGTACAGGAGTCACCCAGACTAAACAATGATTAGAGTGTGAAAGGTTAGGTAGTTAGGTAGGTAGAAAGTTCAGAATAGAAAGGTAATGAAAAATGAATGATGAAATAATAATGTAATATGAATATAATAATAAATTTGAAATAAATTAATAATAAATAATTGATGGTTAATTAATGAAAGTTATTAATTAATTAATCAATTAAATGAAATTGTAACTTAAATGATTTAAATGCAACTTTGAATAGATAAAATGTGCAAATCTTAATCAGATTAAATATGAATTAACCATTTCAAAGTATTACTGTATTAATATAATGATAATGTGTATTATTATGTATTATGTTATGAAAATTTAAGATGTATAGGAAATAGTGTGTGTGGAGGAGAAAGAGGGGTAAATATTTTTAACAGCGCCAATTATTACCTGTTAAAAATAATAATAATAATTTTAATAATTATTTTATTTTCAATAAGATTGTATTAATTATTTTTTTTTCTATAAAATGTTTTCTCCATGTTTGAGTAATATTGGGGATTTATATGGGGATTTCCATGTTTTCTTTTATAATTAAATTAAATTCTTTTTCATATCAATATTTGTTTCTTTTATAATTACATTAATTATGAAACAGAAAGAGTTAATTATTATCGATGGGAATCGAAACAACATTTACAATTCAGGGTAGTCCATGAAGAGAATGGCAATTCTATGTAATTCTTGTATGTTACATTTTTTATATTTTTAGTAGCTCAAGCAAACCCAGTGCTTATTAACACAAACCAGCACATAGCTAAGGGGAAACAGATCAGTTAAGGATAGAGTAATATACCAAGCCACTATTTTGATATTTTAATTTCTTGTTTCAGTGTTTGGTGATGTTATGACGGCGGTCCTGAGCTGGCCAGCGCGTCAGAGCAGGGGCGTTACGCGCCTAATTGGACTTATGGTGTTGGGATCTCGAAGGAGAAGTCCAGTAAGGTCATGCAGGTACTGTCATCGTCATCAGACCACGGGTGAGTTATTGATTTCCTTTTTATATAAATTGTAAGGGGGTTGTGGCGACCTATCCTGGCTGATCCCTTTAGGAAATATGAATGGGTCAATGAAAGTTTTTATGCTTCCGCACAAAATCTTTCATTGAGGGGGTTTTGTGATGGTACAATTCTGGTGCAATCTTAAATTTATAAAAACATGGTACAAAAGACCATAATTATTGTATTCATTTAATTTTAACAATTTGGTAATAATTATTTAAATATTTCATAATCCCTGTGAAGCTGTGGTGAGTGGACTATATGAATATTTTATAACACGCAAATTTGAATTGACAGGATTCTGACCTTTTTCATTGCAAAACGAAAGAACACAGCAAAAAACGTATGTCACATACCGAGATAAAGTGACGAGCCCTGATGACGTCAGCGGTAAGGAATGTATATTTCTGTAAACAACTCGAGGCTTGGCTATATGAACAATAGCCTGATGACGTCGCCTTCGCCCCACCTACGCAATGTAAAACAAAAACTGTGTGTCATTTCATCAGGAATCGTGAACGTAGCCGGCCGGAAAAAGGGTTCACTAAGTAAATTTTAACTTTTACACCACCAAAAGTGGTTAATTACAACAGTGTTTATCAACAGTGACACCTTACCATTCGGTAAGGTGTAATACTTCAGAATGTGACCGGTAGCGAAATCGGTGAACTCGCGGTGTGCGATGTTTTACCGAACAAACAACCGCAGCTAAGTAGCTGTCAATTTTGTGAGAACGTTCCAACATTCTTTTTTTATTTTAGAATCAACATCATTCAATATTATAATGACCAACTCAAAATTTAAACCAATTAAAATGAGCTCAAAAAATAAATAAATTGTACCAGAGCGTGAGAGAGAGAGAGAGTGAGAGAGAGAGAGAGAGAGAGAGAGAGAGAGAGAGAGAGAGAGAGAGAGAGAGACTTATAATCATGCTGGGTTGTGCGAGATATATATTTGTTTAATATTTAATAATCACATATCCAATGTTTCATGTTTACTCGTAGATATTTTGGAGGGTTTGATGTTCGCTAAACGCACCATTGCGTAAGATGTACGTAGAGTCTTTTGGAAAATAAATTGGGTATATCATTGGTAAAAATTGTAACAAGGTATTATTATTTCAAATAACAATTTCCGCTACTCAAGAGTTCGCTTAAACGAATTCCTGCCCTATTGTGACTTTGAAAGGTAAGCACAATTACAAGTTATTATGTCTACATTTATTTTCTTGCAAATCAAGATGGCGCCCGACCTTTGAAATCAAATTAAATTAAAGCAAAGACGTTATATCGTATATTTTATTATCAGCAATAAACGTAATATAACAAATGGCGGCCGAACAGGGACTCGACATATAATTTTATGTCGGTAAGCCTACAAAGAGAGCGGAAAAGTTTATCTGAGGTAATAAACCCAAAATTAAATACGTAAACATAACCCAACCTTTACGAGGTTATGTTATAAGATTGTATGCATGCGTGTATTATAAAAAAGCAAAAATGAGTACTACAGCTGCTTTGCTGCAGCTATTAATAAATAAATTTGATGAACAAAGTGTAAAATTAGATGAAAAATTTACTAATTTAAATGACAAATTTGATAAACAAAGTGTAAGATTTGATAATTTTGATAAACAATTTAACGAGCAGAAAAATGAAATCAGAAATAATCTTGATATCAAGTTTGATGAATTAAAAACCGAAATAAAAAACCGTAACACTAATCTTATTAAGCAGTGTGATAAAGTGATTAAAAAATTGGATGAGAGTTTAATTCAACTAGAAAATCAGAAGGTGAGTAGTAGTGAAAATATGACGAAAAACGGAGTACTGATTAATAAAGTAAGTAACAGTGATAACTTGAATAATGAGTTTACAGGTAGTAAGAATATGATATTAGAAAATGATAATGAAAGTATTATGAGTGAAAATGAGGTGTTTGAGTGTATTGAGTCAGAGAGAGATTTTTGTTAAAGGGGTGCAAGGATTAGAATTTTCTTTTGATGTTGTATTAGGGGGTGAAGAAGAGCCTTCACGTATTTTTCATAAGGACAAGAGTTCCTTAAATTTATATTTGGGAGACGAAAGGTCTACAAATAAAGTTCCTTGGTGTTTTAGTGTACCTCATAAGTGGTGCAGTAATTTTGAGTTAGTGGCCCCTGCATATTTGGAGAGAGAGAGTGTAATTTGGTGTTACGGTGAGAAATATATTAAGAGAGAAAGTGTAGAGAGGTATTGTGAGAGAAAGAAAGTAATAGAAATTTTTAAAGTAAATAGAAAGTACAGAGAACTTGTAGAAAAGTTAGGAATAGAGATGGTGGATGAAAATAATGAATACTTACCTTGTAGTAACAGTGAAATTAAAATAATAATAGGTGATGATAATAATGGTATCAAGTACTTACCTGTGGTAGAAAATTATGATGATAATTACAAGATGCATAACAAGATTATCACATATGATCTTACTGATGTAGACAGAACCATACTCGATCGTGACTTGATATATGAAATTGAAATTGTGAATAAATATGAAATAGTTGATAATTATTATGATTATAATATTTCTAATAATAAAATTTATTCATTAAAAAATAAGATAAATAGACCTAAGATTAGGATGTTATTCAACGATGGAGGATAGAGTGTTTCAATTGTGTAATGAACATTTAATATATGTGAAAAGTGGTATTGAATTGGACTGCATATGGACTGATTGTGATTAATGACAAAATAATGTGTTTGGATTGAATAATTTTCATTGTTTTATATGTTTTATATATCAATGTATTTATGTATTTCGATGTTGTGTATTGCAGGTATATTTTGTGTACACCATGTATCACGTATGTTTTAATAATTAACATGTTTTTGCTAAATAAGTGACAATAATGGTAAAATTTTTTAAATAATTGAATAATAATTAAAGGTCAATTACTGAAAAAGAATATGATACAAAAGAAAGTTGTACTAACTTTGTAACAGAAGTAAATTATAGATGTTTCTAATGAAGTTAAATTATTATTTGATTTGTAATGAATGTAATTCTTAATGAATAATAATAAATGATTAAGTGAGAATATATTAAAAGTGAGATGTACTGTTATGAGTAGGTGAGAGATGAATTTTATAAGACAATTGTCAATGATTACAGTAAGTGTTTAAAGAAGGAATAGTGCCTGGGTATAAATAGAGGCAGGTGAGTTATGCAATTAATGTAAATGGGAGTTAGATAGTTAAGAATTTTGAAGTAAATAATACAAAGAGTATTAGATATTTAGGGACACAGTAGTTAGTGATTATTTGTAGAGGTGAGTAAAGTCAAGGTTAAACATATATTTGTTGTTGATGATATTTTGTAGTGGGGGTGAGGTGACAAGGAGTAGCCAACTTATAGCGTTGTGGCAGGTAATAGTGTAGTTTTAGGGAGTGTTTGCCGAATTTTTTGGAAGGGCAAAATATTATGAATGTATATAGCCAGTTAGGGAACACCCATTTCTGTACAAAGACGCGCGGTGCTATAGGATTTATCGTCGGAATGAAATTAGTGATAGGTGTTTATAATTGAGATATTGGTGTCATGATAGGTAAATTTGATTGTTAGTTAGAAGAAAGGTGAGTAAGATTATAAAAAATAAAAATAAGCAGAGTGAGTACAGGAGTCACCCAGACTAAACAATGATTAGAGTGTGAAAGGTTAGGTAGTTAGGTAGGTAGAAAGTTCAGAATAGAAAGGTAATGAAAAATGAATGATGAAATAATAATGTAATATGAATATAATAATAAATTTGAAATAAATTAATAATAAATAATTGATGGTTAATTAATGAAAGTTATTAATTAATTAATCAATTAAATGAAATTGTAACTTAAATGATTTAAATGCAACTTTGAATAGATAAAATGTGCAAATCTTAATCAGATTAAATATGAATTAACCATTTCAAAGTATTACTGTATTAATATAATAATAATGTGTATTATTATGTATTATGTTATGAAAATTTAAGATGTATAGGAAATAGTGTGTGTGGAGGAGAAAGAGGGGTAAATATTTTTAACAGCGCCAATTATTACCTGTTAAAAATAATAATAATAATTTTAATAATTATTTTATTTTCAATAAGATTGTATTAATTATTTTTTTTTCTATAAAATGTTTTCTCCATGTTTGAGTAATATTGGGGATTTATATGGGGATTTCCATGTTTTCTTTTATAATTAAATTAAATTCTTTTTCATATCAATATTTGTTTCTTTTATAATTACATTAATTATGAAACAGAAAGAGTTAATTATTATCGATGGGAATCGAAACAACATTTACAATTCAGGGTAGTCCATGAAGAGAATGGCAATTCTATGTAATTCTTGTATGTTACATTTTTTATATTTTTAGTAGCTCAAGCAAACCCAGTGCTTATTAACACAAACCAGCACATAGCTAAGGGGAAACAGATCAGTTAAGGATAGAGTAATATACCAAGCCACTATTTTGATATTTTAATTTCTTGTTTCAGTGTTTGGTGATGTTATGACGGCGGTCCTGAGCTGGCCAGCGCGTCAGAGCAGGGGCGTTACGCGCCTAATTGGACTTATGGTGTTGGGATCTCGAAGGAGAAGTCCAGTAAGGTCATGCAGGTACTGTCATCGTCATCAGACCACGGGTGAGTTATTGATTTCCTTTTTATATAAATTGTAAGTGGGTTGTGGCGACCTATCCTGGCTGATCCCTTTAGGAAATATGAATGGGTCAATGAAAGTTTTTATGCTTCCGCACAAAATCTTTCATTGAGGGGGTTTTGTGATGGTACAATTCTGGTGCAATCTTAAATTTATAAAAACATGGTACAAAAGACCATAATTATTGTATTCATTTATTTTTAACAATTTGGTAATAATTATTTAAATATTTCATAATCCCTGTGAAGCTGTGGTGAGTGGACTATATGAATATTTTATAACACGCAAATTTGAATTGACAGGATTCTGACCTTTTTCATTGCAAAACGACAGAACACAGCAAAAAACGTATGTCACATACCGAGATAAAGTGACGAGCCCTGATGACGTCAGCGGTAAGGAATGTATATTTCTGTAAACAACTCGAGGCTTGGCTATATGAACAATAGCCTGATGACGTCGCCTTCGCCCCACCTACGCAATGTAAAACAAAAACTGTGTGTCATTTCATCAGGAATCGTGAACGTAGCCGGCCGGAAAAAGGGTTCACTAAGTAAATTTTAACTTTTACACCACCAAAAGTGGTTAATTACAACAGTGTTTATCAACAGTGACACCTTACCATTCGGTAAGGTGTAATACTTCAGAATGTGACCGGTAGCGAAATCGGTGAACTCGCGGTGTGCGATGTTTTACCGAACAAACAACCGCAGCTAAGTAGCTGTCAATTTTGTGAGAACGTTCCAACATTCTTTTTTTGTTTTAGAATCAACATCATTCAATATTATAATGACCAACTCAAAATTTAAACCAATTAAAATGAGCTCAAAAAATAAATAAATTGTACCAGAGCGTGAGAGAGAGAGAGAGAGAGTGACTTATAATCATGCTGGGTTGTGCGAGATATATATTTGTTTAATATTTAATAATCACATATCCAATGTTTCATGTTTACTCGTAGATATTTTGGAGGGTTTGATGTTCGCTAAACGCACCATTGCGTAAGATGTACGTAGAGTCTTTTGGAAAATAAATTGGGTATATCATTGGTAAAAATTGTAACAAGGTATTATTATTTCAAATAACAATTTCCGCTACTCAAGAGTTCGCTTAAACGAATTCCTGCCCTATTGTGACTTTGAAAGGTAAGCACAATTACAAGTTATTATGTCTACATTTATTTTCTTGCAAATCAAGATGGCGCCCGACCTTTGAAATCAAATTAAATTAAAGCAAAGACGTTATATCGTATATTTTTTTATCAGCAATAAACGTAATATAACAAATGGCGGCCGAACAGAGACTCGACATATAATTTTATGTCGGTAAGCCTACAAAGAGAGCGGAAAAGTTTATCTGAGGTAATAAACCCAAAATTAAATACGTAAACATAACCCAACCTTTACGAGGTTATGTTATAAGATTGTATGCATGCGTGTATTATAAAAAAGCAAAAATGAGTACTACAGCTGCTTTGCTGCAGCTATTAATAAATAAATTTGATGAACAAAGTGTAAAATTAGATGAAAAATTTACTAATTTAAATGACAAATTTGATAAACAAAGTGTAAGATTTGATAATTTTGATAAACAATTTAACGAGCAGAAAAATGAAATCAGAAATAATCTTGATATCAAGTTTGATGAATTAAAAACCGAAATAAAAAACCGTAACACTAATCTTATTAAGCAGTGTGATAAAGTGATTAAAAAATTGGATGAGAGTTTAATTCAACTAGAAAATCAGAAGGTGAGTAGTAGTGAAAATATGACGAAAAACGGAGTACTGATTAATAAAGTAAGTAACAGTGATAACTTGAATAATGAGTTTACAGGTAGTAAGAATATGATATTAGAAAATGATAATGAAAGTATTATGAGTGAAAATGAGGTGTTTGAGTGTATTGAGTCAGAGAGAGAGTTTGGAGAAAGTATTTTTGTTAAAGGGGTGCAAGGGTTAGAATTTTCTTTTGATGTTGTATTAGAGGGTGAAGAAGAGCCTTCACGTATTTTTCATAAGGACAAGAGTTCCTTAAATTTATATTTGGGAGACGAAAGGTCTACAAATAAAGTTCCTTGGTGTTTTAGTGTACCTCATAAGTGGTGCAGTAATTTTGAGTTAGTGGCCCCTGCATATTTGGAGAGAGAGAGTGTAATTTGGTGTTACGGTGAGAAATATATTAAGAGAGAAAGTGTAGAGAGGTATTGTGAGAGAAAGAAAGTAATAGAAATTTTTAAAGTAAATAGAAAGTACAGAGAACTTGTAGAAAAGTTAGGAATAGAGATGGTGGATGAAAATAATGAATACTTACCTTGTAGTAACAGTGAAATTAAAATAATAATAGGTGATGATAATAATGGTATCAAGTACTTACCTGTGGTAGAAAATTATGATGATAATTACAAGATGCATAACAAGATTATCACATATGATCTTACTGATGTAGACAGAACCATACTCGATCGTGGCTTGATATATGAAATTGAAATTGTGAATAAATATGAAATAGTTGATAATTATTATGATTATAATATTTCTAATAATAAAATTTATTCATTAAAAAATAAGATAAATAGACCTAAGATTAGGATGTTATTCAACGATGGAGGATAGAGTGTTTCAATTGTGTAATGAACATTTAATATATGTGAAAAGTGGTATTGAATTGGACTGCATATGGACTGATTGTGATTAATGACAAAATAATGTGTTTGGATTGTATAATTTTCATTGTTTTATATGTTTTATATATCAATGTATTTATGTATTTCGATGTTGTGTATTGCAGGTATATTTTGTGTACACCATGTATCACGTATGTTTTAATAATTAACATGTTTTTGCTAAATAAGTGACAATAATGGTAAAATTTTTTAAATAATTGAATAATAATTAAAGGTCAATTACTGAAAAAAAATATGATACAAAAGAAAGTTGTACTAACTTTGTAACAGAAGTAAATTATAGATGTTTCTAATGAAGTTAAATTATTATTTGATTTGTAATGAATGTAATTCTTAATGAATAATAATAAATGATTAAGTAAGAATATACTAAAAGTGAGATGTACTGTTATGAGTAGGTGAGAGATGAATTTTATAAGACAATTGTCAATGATTACAGTAAGTGTTTAAACAAGGAATAGTGCCTGGGTATAAATAGAGGCAGGTGAGTTATGCAATTAATGTAAATGGGAGTTAGATAGTTAAGAATTTTGAAGTAAATAATACAAAGAGTATTTAGATATTTAGGGACACAGTAGTTAGTGATTATTTGTAGAGCTGAGTAAAGTCAAGGTTAAACATATATTTGTTGTTGATGATATTTTGTAGTGGGGGTGAGGTGACAAGGAGTAGCCAACTTATAGCGTTGTGGCAGGTAATAGTGTAGTTTTAGGGAGTGTTTGCCGAATTTTTTGGAAGGGCAAAATATTATGAATGTATATAGCCAGTTAGGGAACACCCATTTCTGTACAAAGACGCGCGGTGCTATAGGATTTATCGTCGGAATGAAATTAGTGAAAGGTGTTTATAATTGAGATATTGGTGTCATGATAGGTAAATTTGATTGTTAGTTAGAAGAAAGGTGAGTAAGATTATAAAAAATAAAAATAAGCAGAGTGAGTACAGGAGTCACCCAGACTAAACAATGATTAGAGTGTGAAAGGTTAGGTAGTTAGGTAGGTAGAAAGTTCAGAATAGAAAGGTAATGAAAAATGAATGATGAAATAATAATGTAATATGAATATAATAATAAATTTGAAATAAATTAATAATAAATAATTGATGGTTAATTAATGAAAGTTATTAATTAATTAATCAATTAAATGAAATTGTAACTTAAATGATTTAAATGCAACTTTGAATAGATAAAATGTGCAAATCTTAATCAGATTAAATATGAATTAACCATTTCAATGTATTACTGTATTAATATAATGATAATGTGTATTATTATGTATTATGTTATGAAAATTTAAGATGTATAGGAAATAGTGTGTGTGGAGGAGAAAGAGGGGTAAATATTTTTAACAGCGCCAATTATTACCTGTTAAGAATAATAATAATAATTTTAATAATTATTTTATTTTCAATAAGATTGTATTAATTATTTTTTTTCTATAAAATGTTTTCTTCATGTTTGAGTAATATTGGGGATTTATATGGGGATTTCCATGTTTTCTTTTATAATTAAATTAAATTCTTTTTCATATCAATATTTGTTTCTTTTATAATTACATTAATTATGAAACAGAAAGAGTTAATTATTATCGATGGGAATCGAAACAACATTTACAATTCAGGGTAGTCCATGAAGAGAATGGCAATTCTATGTAATTCTTGTATGTTACATTTTTTATATTTTTAGTAGCTCAAGCAAACCCAGTGCTTATTAACACAAACCAGCACATAGCTAAGGGGAAACAGATCAGTTAAGGATAGAGTAATATACCAAGCCACTATTTAGATATTTTAATTTCTTGTTTCAGTGTTTGGTGATGTTATGACGGCGGTCCTGAGCTGGCCAGCGCGTCAGAGCAGGGGCGTTACGCGCCTAATTGGCCTTATGGTGTTGGGATCTCGAAGGAGAAGTCCAGTACGGTCATGCAGGTACTGTCATCGTCATCAGACCACGGGTGAGTTATTGATTTCCTTTTTATATAAATTGTAAGGGGGTTGTGGCGACCTATCCTGGCTGATCCCTTTAGGAAATATGAATGGGTCAATGAAAGTTTTTATGCTTCCGCACAAAATCTTTCATTGAGGGGGTTTTGTGATGGTACAATTCTGGTGCAATCTTAAATTTATAAAAACATGGTAGAAAAGACCATAATTATTGTATTCATTTATTTTTAACAATTTGGTAATAATTATTTAAATATTTCATAATCCCTGTGAAGCTGTGGTGAGTGGACTATATGAATATTTTATAACACGCAAATTTGAATTGACAGGATTCTGACCTTTTTCATTGCAAAACGACAGAACACAGCAAAAAACGTATGTCACATACCGAGATAAAGTGACGAGCCCTGATGACGTCAGCGGTAAGGAATGTATATTTCTGTAAACAACTCGAGGCTTGGCTATATGAACAATAGCCTGATGACGTCGCCTTCGCCCCACCTACGCAATGTAAAACAAAAACTGTGTGTCATTTCATCAGGAATCGTGAACGTAGCCGGCCGGAAAAAGGGTTCACTAAGTAAATTTTAACTTTTACACCACCAACAGTGGTTAATTACAACAGTGTTTATCAACAGTGACACCTTACCATTCGGTAAGGTGTAATACTTCAGAATGTGACCGGTAGCGAAATCGGTGAACTCGCGGTGTGCGATGTTTTACCGAACAAACAACCGCAGCTAAGTAGCTGTCAATTTTGTGAGAACGTTCCAACATTCTTTTTTTGTTTTAGAATCAACATCATTCAATATTATAATGACCAACTCAAAATTTAAACCAATTAAAATGAGCTCAAAAAATAAATAAATTGTACCAGAGCGTGAGAGAGAGAGAGTGAGAGAGAGAGAGAGAGAGAGAGAGAGAGAGAGAGAGAGTGAGAGAGAGAGAGAGAGAGAGAGAGAGTGACTTATAATCATGCTGGGTTGTGCGAGATATATATTTGTTTAATATTTAATAATCACATATCCAATGTTTCATGTTTACTCGTAGATATTTTGGAGGGTTTGATGTTCGCTAAACGCACCATTGCGTAAGATGTACGTAGAGTCTTTTGGAAAATAAATTGGGTATATCATTGGTAAAAATTGTAACAAGGTATTATTATTTCAAATAACAATTTCCGCTACTCAAGAGTTCGCTTAAACTAATTCCTGCCCTATTGTGACTTTGAAAGGTAAGCACAATTACAAGTTATTATGTCTACATTTATTTTCTTGCAAATCAAGATGGCGCCCGACCTTTGAAATCAAATTAAATTAAAGCAAAGACGTTATATCGTATATTTTATTATCAGCAATAAACGTAATATAACAAATGGCGGCCGACCAGGGACTCGACATATAATTTTATGTCGGTAAGCCTACAAAGAGAGCGGAAAAGTTTATCTGAGGTAATAAACCCAAAATTAAATACGTAAACATAACCCAACCTTTACGAGGTTATGTTATAAGATTGTATGCATGCGTGTATTATAAAAAAGCAAAAATGAGTACTACAGCTGCTTTGCTGCAGCTATTAATAAATAAATTTGATGAACAAAGTGTAAAATTAGATGAAAAATTTACTAATTTAAATGACAAATTTGATAAACAAAGTGTAAGATTTGATAATTTTGATAAACAATTTAACGAGCAGAAAAATGAAATCAGAAATAATCTTGATATCAAGTTTGATGAATTAAAAACCGAAATAAAAAACCGTAACACTAATCTTATTAAGCAGTGTGATAAAGTGATTAAAAAATTGGATGAGAGTTTAATTCAACTAGAAAATCAGAAGGTGAGTAGTAGTGAAAATATGACGAAAAACGGAGTACTGATTAATAAAGTAAGTAACAGTGATAACTTGAATAATGAGTTTACAGGTAGTAAGAATATGATATTAGAAAATGATAATGAAAGTATTATGAGTGAAAATGAGGTGTTTGAGTGTATTGAGTCAGAGAGAGAGTTTGGAGAAAGTATTTTTGTTAAAGGGGTGCAAGGGTTAGAATTTTCTTTTGATGTTGTATTAGGGGGTGAAGAAGAGCCTTCACGTATTTTTCATAAGGACAAGAGTTCCTTAAATTTATATTTGGGAGATGAAAGGTCTACAAATAAAGTTCCTTGGTGTTTTAGTGTACCTCATAAGTGGTGCAGTAATTTTGAGTTAGTGGCCCCTGCATATTTGGAGAGAGAGAGTGTAATTTGGTGTTACGGTGAGAAATATATTAAGAGAGAAAGTGTAGAGAGGTATTGTGAGAGAAAGAAAGTAATAGAAATTTTTAAAGTAAATAGAAAGTACAGAGAACTTGTAGAAAAGTTAGGAATAGAGATGGTGGATGAAAATAATGAATACTTACCTTGTAGTAACAGTGAAATTAAAATAATAATAGGTGATGATAATAATGGTATCAAGTACTTACCTGTGGTAGAAAATTATGATGATAATTACAAGATGCATAACAAGATTATCACATATGATCTTACTGATGTAGACAGAACCATACTCGATCGTGACTTGATATATGAAATTGAAATTGTGAATAAATATGAAATAGTTGATAATTATTATGATTATAATATTTCTAATAATAAAATTTATTCATTAAAAAATAAGATAAATAGACCTAAGATTAGGATGTTATTCAACGATGGAGGATAGAGTGTTTCAATTGTGTAATGAACATTTAATATATGTGAAAAGTGGTATTGAATTGGACTGCATATGGACTGATTGTGATTAATGACAAAATAATGTGTTTGGATTGTATAATTTTCATTGTTTTATATATCAATGTATTTATGTATTTCGATGTTGTGTATTGCAGGTATATTTTGTGTACACCATGTATCACGTATGTTTTAATAATTAACATGTTTTTGCTAAATAAGTGACAATAATGGTAAAATTTTTTAAATAATTGAATAATAATTAAAGGTCAATTACTGAAAAAAAATATGATACAAAAGAAAGTTGTACTAACTTTGTAACAGAAGTAAATTATAGATGTTTCTAATGAAGTTAAATTATTATTTGATTTGTAATGAATGTAATTCTTAATGAATAATAATAAATGATTAAGTAAGAATATATTAAAAGTGAGATGTACTGTTATGAGTAGGTGAGAGATGAATTTTATAAGACAATTGTCAATGATTACAGTAAGTGTTTAAACAAGGAATAGTGCCTGGGTATAAATAGAGGCAGGTGAGTTATGCAATTAATGTAAATGGGAGTTAGATAGTTAAGAATTTTGAAGTAAATAATACAAAGAGTATTAGATATTTAGGGACACAGTAGTTAGTGATTATTTGTAGAGCTGAGTAAAGTCAAGGTTAAACATATATTTGTTGTTGATGATATTTTGTAGTGGGGGTGAGGTGACAAGGAGTAGCCAACTTATAGCGTTGTGGCAGGTAATAGTGTAGTTTTAGGGAGTGTTTGCCGATTTTTTGGAAGGGCAAAATATTATGAATGTATATAGCCAGTTAGGGAACACCCATTTCTGTACAAAGACGCGCGGTGCTATAGGATTTATCGTCGGAATGAAATTAGTGAAAGGTGTTTATAATTGAGATATTGGTGTCATGATAGGTAAATTTGATTGTTAGTTAGAAGAAAGGTGAGTAAGATTATAAAAAATAAAAATAAGCAGAGTGAGTACAGGAGTCACCCAGACTAAACAATGATTAGAGTGTGAAAGGTTAGGTAGTTAGGTAGGTAGAAAGTTCAGAATAGAAAGGTAATGAAAAATGAATGATGAAATAATAATGTAATATGAATATAATAATAAATTTGAAATAAATTAATAATAAATAATTGATGGTTAATTAATGAAAGTTATTAATTAATTAATCAATTAAATGAAATTGTAACTTAAATGATTTAAATGCAACTTTGAATAGATAAAATGTGCAAATCTTAATCAGATTAAATATGAATTAACCATTTCAATGTATTACTGTATTAATATAATGATAATGTGTATTATTATGTATTATGTTATGAAAATTTAAGATGTATAGGAAATAGTGTGTGTGGAGGAGAAAGAGGGGTAAATATTTTTAACAGCGCCAATTATTACCTGTTAAGAATAATAATAATAATTTTAATAATTATTTTATTTTCAATAAGATTGTATTAATTATTTTTTTTTCTATAAAATGTTTTCTTCATGTTTGAGTAATATTGGGGATTTATATGGGGATTTCCATGTTTTCTTTTATAATTAAATTAAATTCTTTTTCATATCAATATTTGTTTCTTTTATAATTACATTAATTATGAAACAGAAAGAGTTAATTATTATCGATGGGAATCGAAACAACATTTACAATTCAGGGTAGTCCATGAAGAGAATGGCAATTCTATGTAATTCTTGTATGTTACATTTTTTATATTTTTAGTAGCTCAAGCAAACCCAGTGCTTATTAACACAAACCAGCACATAGCTAAGGGGAAACAGATCAGTTAAGGATAGAGTAATATACCAAGCCACTATTTAGATATTTTAATTTCTTGTTTCAGTGTTTGGTGATGTTATGACGGCGGTCCTGAGCTGGCCAGCGCGTCAGAGCAGGGGCGTTACGCGCCTAATTGGCCTTATGGTGTTGGGATCTCGAAGGAGAAGTCCAGTACGGTCATGCAGGTACTGTCATCGTCATCAGACCACGGGTGAGTTATTGATTTCCTTTTTATATAAATTGTAAGGGGGTTGTGGCGACCTATCCTGGCTGATCCCTTTAGGAAATATGAATGGGTCAATGAAAGTTTTTATGCTTCCGCACAAAATCTTTCATTGAGGGGGTTTTGTGATGGTACAATTCTGGTGCAATCTTAAATTTATAAAAACATGGTACAAAAGACCATAATTATTGTATTCATTTATTTTTAACAATTTGGTAATAATTATTTAAATATTTCATAATCCCTGTGAAGCTGTGGTGAGTGGACTATATGAATATTTTATAACACGCAAATTTGAATTGACAGGATTCTGACCTTTTTCATTGCAAAACGACAGAACACAGCAAAAAACGTATGTCACATACCGAGATAAAGTGACGAGCCCTGATGACGTCAGCGGTAAGGAATGTATATTTCTGTAAACAACTCGAGGCTTGGCTATATGAACAATAGCCTGATGACGTCGCCTTCGCCCCACCTACGCAATGTAAAACAAAAACTGTGTGTCATTTCATCAGGAATCGTGAACGTAGCCGGCCGGAAAAAGGGTTCACTAAGTAAATTTTAACTTTTACACCACCAACAGTGGTTAATTACAACAGTGTTTATCAACAGTGACACCTTACCATTCGGTAAGGTGTAATACTTCAGAATGTGACCGGTAGCGAAATCGGTGAACTCGCGGTGTGCGATGTTTTACCGAACAAACAACCGCAGCTAAGTAGCTGTCAATTTTGTGAGAACGTTCCAACATTCTTTTTTTGTTTTAGAATCAACATCATTCAATATTATAATGACCAACTCAAAATTTAAACCAATTAAAATGAGCTCAAAAAATAAATAAATTGTACCAGAGCGTGAGAGAGAGAGAGAGTGAGAGAGAGAGAGAGAGAGAGAGAGAGAGAGAGAGAGAGAGAGAGAGTGACTTATAATCATGCTGGGTTGTGCGAGATATATATTTGTTTAATATTTAATAATCACATATCCAATGTTTCATGTTTACTCGTAGATATTTTGGAGGGTTTGATGTTCGCTAAACGCACCATTGCGTAAGATGTACGTAGAGTCTTTTGGAAAATAAATTGGGTATATCATTGGTAAAAATTGTAACAAGGTATTATTATTTCAAATAACAATTTCCGCTACTCAAGAGTTCGCTTAAACGAATTCCTGCCCTATTGTGACTTTGAAAGGTAAGCACAATTACAAGTTATTATGTCTACATTTATTTTCTTGCAAATCAAGATGGCGCCCGACCTTTGAAATCAAATTAAATTAAAGCAAAGACGTTATATCGTATATTTTATTATCAGCAATAAACGTAATATAACAAATGGCGGCCGAACAGGGACTCGACATATAATTTTATGTCGGTAAGCCTACAAAGAGAGCGGAAAAGTTTATCTGAGGTAATAAACCCAAAATTAAATACGTAAACATAACCCAACCTTTACGAGGTTATGTTATAAGATTGTATGCATGCGTGTATTATAAAAAAGCAAAAATGAGTACTACAGCTGCTTTGCTGCAGCTATTAATAAATAAATTTGATGAACAAAGTGTAAAATTAGATGAAAAATTTACTAATTTAAATGACAAATTTGATAAACAAAGTGTAAGATTTGATAATTTTGATAAACAATTTAACGAGCAGAAAAATGAAATCAGAAATAATCTTGATATCAAGTTTGATGAATTAAAAACCGAAATAAAAAACCGTAACACTAATCTTATTAAGCAGTGTGATAAAGTGATTAAAAAATTGGATGAGAGTTTAATTCAACTAGAAAATCAGAAGGTGAGTAGTAGTGAAAATATGACGAAAAACGGAGTACTGATTAATAAAGTAAGTAACAGTGATAACTTGAATAATGAGTTTACAGGTAGTAAGAATATGATATTAGAAAATGATAATGAAAGTATTATGAGTGAAAATGAGGTGTTTGAGTGTATTGAGTCAGAGAGAGAGTTTGGAGAAAGTATTTTTGTTAAAGGGGTGCAAGGGTTAGAATTTTCTTTTGATGTTGTATTAGGGGGTGAAGAAGAGCCTTCACGTATTTTTCATAAGGACAAGAGTTCCTTAAATTTATATTTGGGAGACGAAAGGTCTACAAATAAAGTTCCTTGGTGTTTTAGTGTACCTCATAAGTGGTGCAGTAATTTTGAGTTAGTGGCCCCTGCATATTTGGAGAGAGAGAGTGTAATTTGGTGTTACGGTGAGAAATATATTAAGAGAGAAAGTGTAGAGAGGTATTGTGAGAGAAAGAAAGTAATAGAAATTTTTAAAGTAAATAGAAAGTACAGAGAACTTTTAGAAAAGTTAGGAATAGAGATGGTGGATGAAAATAATGAATACTTACCTTGTAGTAACAGTGAAATTAAAATAATAATAGGTGATGATAATAATGGTATCAAGTACTTACCTGTGGTAGAAAATTATGATGATAATTACAAGATGCATAACAAGATTATCACATATGATCTTACTGATGTAGACAGAACCATACTCGATCGTGACTTGATATATGAAATTGAAATTGTGAATAAATATGAAATAGTTGATAATTATTATGATTATAATATTTCTAATAATAAAATTTATTCATTAAAAAATAAGATAAATAGACCTAAGATTACGATGTTATTCAACGATGGAGGATAGAGTGTTTCAATTGTGTAATGAACATTTAATATATGTGAAAAGTGGTATTGAATTGGACTGCATATGGACTGATTGTGATTAATGACAAAATAATGTGTTTGGATTGTATAATTTTCATTGTTTTATATGTTTTATATATCAATGTATTTATGTATTTCGATGTTGTGTATTGCAGGTATATTTTGTGTACACCATGTATCACGTATGTTTTAATAATTAACATGTTTTTGCTAAATAAGTGACAATAATGGTAAAATTTTTTAAATAATTGAATAATAATTAAAGGTCAATTACTGAAAAAAATATGATACAAAAGAAAGTTGTACTAACTTTGTAACAGAAGTAAATTATAGATGTTTCTAATGAAGTTAAATTATTATTTGATTTGTAATGAATGTAATCCTTAATGAATAATAATAAATGATTAAGTAAGAATATATTAAAAGTGAGATGTACTGTTATGAGTAGGTGAGAGATGAATTTTATAAGACAATTGTCAATGATTACAGTAAGTGTTTAAACAAGGAATAGTGCCTGGGTATAAATAGAGGCAGGTGAGTTATGCAATTAATGTAAATGGGAGTTAGATAGTTAAGAATTTTGAAGTAAATAATACAAAGAGTATTAGATATTTAGGGACACAGTAGTTAGTGATTATTTGTAGAGGTGAGTAAAGTCAAGGTTAAACATATATTTGTTGTTGATGATATTTTGTAGTGGGGGTGAGGTGACAAGGAGTAGCCAACTTATAGCGTTGTGGCAGGTAATAGTGTAGTTTTAGGGAGTGTTTGCCGAATTTTTTGGAAGGGCAAAATATTATGAATGTATATAGCCAGTTAGGGATCACCCATTTCTGTACAAAGACGCGCGGTGCTATAGGATTTATCGTCGGAATGAAATTAGTGAAAGGTGTTTATAATTGAGATATTGGTGTCATGATAGGTAAATTTGATTGTTAGTTAGAAGAAAGGTGAGTAAGATTATAAAAAATAAAAATAAGCAGAGTGAGTACAGGAGTCACCCAGACTAAACAATGATTAGAGTGTGAAAGGTTAGGTAGTTAGGTAGGTAGAAAGTTCAGAATAGAAAGGTAATGAAAAATGAATGATGAAATAATAATGTAATATGAATATAATAATAAATTTGAAATAAATTAATAATAAATAATTGATGGTTAATTAATGAAAGTTATTAATTAATTAATCAATTAAATGAAATTGTAACTTAAATGATTTAAATGCAACTTTGAATAGATAAAATGTGCAAATCTTAATCAGATTAAATATGAATTAACCATTTCAATGTATTACTGTATTAATATAATGATAATGTGTATTATTATGTATTATGTTATGAAAATTTAAGATGTATAGGAAATAGTGTGTGTGGAGGAGAAAGAGGGGTAAATATTTTTAACAGCGCCAATTATTACCTGTTAAGAATAATAATAATAATTTTAATAATTATTTTATTTTCAATAAGATTGTATTAATTATTTTTTTTTCTATAAAATTTTTTCTTCATGTTTGAGTAATATTGGGGATTTATATGGGGATTTCCATGTTTTCTTTTATAATTAAATTAAATTCTTTTTCATATCAATATTTTTGTTTCTTTTATAATTACATTAATTATGAAACAGAAAGAGTTAATTATTATCGATGGGAATCGAAACAACATTTACAATTCAGGGTAGTCCATGAAGAGAATGGCAATTCTATGTAATTCTTGTATGTTACATTTTTTATATTTTTAGTAGCTCAAGCAAACCCAGTGCTTATTAACACAAACCAGCACATAGCTAAGGGGAAACAGATCAGTTAAGGATAGAGTAATATACCAAGCCACTATTTAGATATTTTAATTTCTTGTTTCAGTGTTTGGTGATGTTATGACGGCGGTCCTGAGCTGGCCAGCGCGTCAGAGCAGGGGCGTTACGCGCCTAATTGGCCTTATGGTGTTGGGATCTCGAAGGAGAAGTCCAGTACGGTCATGCAGGTACTGTCATCGTCATCAGACCACGGGTGAGTTATTGATTTCCTTTTTATATAAATTGTAAGGGGGTTGTGGCGACCTATCCTGGCTGATCCCTTTAGGAAATATGAATGGGTCAATGAAAGTTTTTATGCTTCCGCACAAAATCTTTCATTGAGGGGGTTTTGTGATGGTACAATTCTGGTGCAATCTTAAATTTATAAAAACATGGTAGAAAAGACCATAATTATTGTATTCATTTATTTTTAACAATTTGGTAATAATTATTTAAATATTTCATAATCCCTGTGAAGCTGTGGTGAGTGGACTATATGAATATTTTATAACACGCAAATTTGAATTGACAGGATTCTGACCTTTTTCATTGCAAAACGACAGAACACAGCAAAAAACGTATGTCACATACCGAGATAAAGTGACGAGCCCTGATGACGTCAGCGGTAAGGAATGTATATTTCTGTAAACAACTCGAGGCTTGGCTATATGAACAATAGCCTGATGACGTCGCCTTCGCCCCACCTACGCAATGTAAAACAAAAACTGTGTGTCATTTCATCAGGAATCGTGAACGTAGCCGGCCGGAAAAAGGGTTCACTAAGTAAATTTTAACTTTTACACCACCAACAGTGGTTAATTACAACAGTGTTTATCAACAGTGACACCTTACCATTCGGTAAGGTGTAATACTTCAGAATGTGACCGGTAGCGAAATCGGTGAACTCGCGGTGTGCGATGTTTTACCGAACAAACAACCGCAGCTAAGTAGCTGTCAATTTTGTGAGAACGTTCCAACATTCTTTTTTTGTTTTAGAATCAACATCATTCAATATTATAATGACCAACTCAAAATTTAAACCAATTAAAATGAGCTCAAAAAATAAATAAATTGTACCAGAGCGTGAGAGAGAGAGAGAGTGAGAGAGAGAGAGAGAGAGAGAGAGAGAGAGAGAGAGAGAGTGACTTATAATCATGCTGGGTTGTGCGAGATATATATTTGTTTAATATTTAATAATCACATATCCAATGTTTCATGTTTACTCGTAGATATTTTGGAGGGTTTGATGTTCGCTAAACGCACCATTGCGTAAGATGTACGTAGAGTCTTTTGGAAAATAAATTGGGTATATCATTGGTAAAAATTGTAACAAGGTATTATTATTTCAAATAACAATTTCCGCTACTCAAGAGTTCGCTTAAACGAATTCCTGCCCTATTGTGACTTTGAAAGGTAAGCACAATTACAAGTTATTATGTCTACATTTATTTTCTTGCAAATCAAGATGGCGCCCGACCTTTGAAATCAAATTAAATTAAAGCAAAGACGTTATATCGTATATTTTATTATCAGCAATAAACGTAATATAACAAATGGCGGCCGACCAGGGACTCGACATATAATTTTATGTCGGTAAGCCTACAAAGAGAGCGGAAAAGTTTATCTGAGGTAATAAACCCAAAATTAAATACGTAAACATAACCCAACCTTTACGAGGTTATGTTATAAGATTGTATGCATGCGTGTATTATAAAAAAGCAAAAATGAGTACTACAGCTGCTTTGCTGCAGCTATTAATAAATAAATTTGATGAACAAAGTGTAAAATTAGATGAAAAATTTACTAATTTAAATGACAAATTTGATAAACAAAGTGTAAGATTTGATAATTTTGATAAACAATTTAACGAGCAGAAAAATGAAATCAGAAATAATCTTGATATCAAGTTTGATGAATTAAAAACCGAAATAAAAAACCGTAACACTAATCTTATTAAGCAGTGTGATAAAGTGATTAAAAAATTGGATGAGAGTTTAATTCAACTAGAAAATCAGAAGGTGAGTAGTAGTGAAAATATGACGAAAAACGGAGTACTGATTAATAAAGTAAGTAACAGTGATAACTTGAATAATGAGTTTACAGGTAGTAAGAATATGATATTAGAAAATGATAATGAAAGTATTATGAGTGAAAATGAGGTGTTTGAGTGTATTGAGTCAGAGAGAGAGTTTGGAGAAAGTATTTTTGTTAAAGGGGTGCAAGGGTTAGAATTTTCTTTTGATGTTGTATTAGGGGGTGAAGAAGAGCCTTCACGTATTTTTCATAAGGACAAGAGTTCCTTAAATTTATATTTGGGAGATGAAAGGTCTACAAATAAAGTTCCTTGGTGTTTTAGTGTACCTCATAAGTGGTGCAGTAATTTTGAGTTAGTGGCCCCTGCATATTTGGAGAGAGAGAGTGTAATTTGGTGTTACGGTGAGAAATATATTAAGAGAGAAAGTGTAGAGAGGTATTGTGAGAGAAAGAAAGTAATAGAAATTTTTAAAGTAAATAGAAAGTACAGAGAACTTGTAGAAAAGTTAGGAATAGAGATGGTGGATGAAAATAATGAATACTTACCTTGTAGTAACAGTGAAATTAAAATAATAATAGGTGATGATAATAATGGTATCAAGTACTTACCTGTGGTAGAAAATTATGATGATAATTACAAGATGCATAACAAGATTATCACATATGATCTTACTGATGTAGACAGAACCATACTCGATCGTGACTTGATATATGAAATTGAAATTGTGAATAAATATGAAATAGTTGATAATTATTATGATTATAATATTTCTAATAATAAAATTTATTCATTAAAAAATAAGATAAATAGACCTAAGATTAGGATGTTATTCAACGATGGAGGATAGAGTGTTTCAATTGTGTAATGAACATTTAATATATGTGAAAAGTGGTATTGAATTGGACTGCATATGGACTGATTGTGATTAATGACAAAATAATGTGTTTGGATTGTATAATTTTCAGTGTTTTATATGTTTTATATATCAATGTATTTATGTATTTCGATGTTGTGTATTGCAGGTATATTTTGTGTACACCATGTATCACGTATGTTTTAATAATTAACATGTTTTTGCTAAATAAGTGACAATAATGGTAAAATTTTTTAAATAATTGAATAATAATTAAAGGTCAATTACTGAAAAAAAATATGATACAAAAGAAAGTTGTACTAACTTTGTAACAGAAGTAAATTATAGATGTTTCTAATGAAGTTAAATTATTATTTGATTTGTAATGAATGTAATTCTTAATGAATAATAATAAATGATTAAGTAAGAATATATTAAAAGTGAGATGTACTGTTATGAGTAGGTGAGAGATGAATTTTATAAGACAATTGTCAATGATTACAGTAAGTGTTTAAACAAGGAATAGTGCCTGGGTATAAATAGAGGCAGGTGAGTTATGCAATTAATGTAAATGGGAGTTAGATAGTTAAGAATTTTGAAGTAAATAATACAAAGAGTATTAGATATTTAGGGACACAGTAGTTAGTGATTATTTGTAGAGCTGAGTAAAGTCAAGGTTAAACATATATTTGTTGTTGATGATATTTTGTAGTGGGGGTGAGGTGACAAGGAGTAGCCAACTTATAGCGTTGTGGCAGGTAATAGTGTAGTTTTAGGGAGTGTTTGCCGAATTTTTTGGAAGGGCAAAATATTATGAATGTATATAGCCAGTTAGGGAACACCCATTTCTGTACAAAGATGCGCGGTGCTATAGGATTTATCGTCGGAATGAAATTAGTGAAAGGTGTTTATAATTGAGATATTGGTGTCATGATAGGTAAATTTGATTGTTAGTTAGAAGAAAGGTGAGTAAGATTATAAAAAATAAAAATAAGCAGAGTGAGTACAGGAGTCACCCAGACTAAACAATGATTAGAGTGTGAAAGGTTAGGTAGTTAGGTAGGTAGAAAGTTCAGAATAGAAAGGTAATGAAAAATGAATGATGAAATAATAATGTAATATGAATATAATAATAAATTTGAAATAAATTAATAATAAATAATTGATGGCTAATTAATGAAAGTTATTAATTAATTAATCAATTAAATGAAATTGTAACTTAAATGATTTAAATGCAACTTTGAATAGATAAAATGTGCAAATCTTAATCAGATTAAATATGAATTAACCATTTCAATGTATTACTGTATTAATATAATGATAATGTGTATTATTATGTATTATGTTATGAAAATTTAAGATGTATAGGAAATAGTGTGTGTGGAGGAGAAAGAGGGGTAAATATTTTTAACAGCGCCAATTATTACCTGTTAAGAATAATAATAATAATTTTAATAATTATTTTATTTTCAATAAGATTGTATTAATTATTTTTTTTCTATAAAATGTTTTCTCCATGTTTGAGTAATATTGGGGATTTATATGGGGATTTCCATGTTTTCTTTTATAATTAAATTAAATTCTTTTTCATATCAATATTTGTTTCTTTTTAATTACATTAATTATGAAACAGAAAGAGTTAATTATTATCGATGGGAATCGAAACAACATTTACAATTCAGGGTAGTCCATGAAGAGAATGGCAATTGTATGTAATTCTTGTATGTTACATTTTTTATATTTTTAGTAGCTCAAGCAAACCCAGTGCTTATTAACACAAACCAGCACATAGCTAAGGGGAAACAGATCAGTTAAGGATAGAGTAATATACCAAGCTACTATTTTGATATTTTAATTTCTTTTTTCAGTGTTTTGTGATGTTATGACGGCGGTCCTGAGCTGGCCAGCTCGTCAGAGCAGGGGCGTTATGCGCCTAATTGGCCTTATGGTGTTGGGATCTCGAAGGAGAAGTCCAGTACGGTCATGCAGGTACTGTCATCGTCATCAGACCACGGGTGAGTTATTGATTTTCTTTTTATATAAATTGTAAGGGGGTTGTGGCGACCTATCCTGGCTGATCCCTTGAGGAAATATGAATGGGTCAATGAAAGTTTTTATGCTTCCGCACAAAATCTTTCATTGAGGGGGTTTTGTGATGGTACAATTCTGGTGCAATCTTAAATTTATAAAAACATGGTACAAAAGGCCATAATTATTGTATTCATTTATTTTTAACAATTTGGTAATAATTATTTAAATATTTCATAATCCCTGTGAAGCTGTGGTGAGTGGACTATATGAATATTTTATAACACGAAAATTTGAATTGACAGGATTCTGACCGTTTTCATTGCAAAACAACAGAACACAGCAAAAAACGTAAGTCACATACCGAGATAAAGTGACGAGCCCTGATGACGTCAGCGGTAAGGAATGTATATTTCTGTAAACAACTCGAGGCTTGGCTATATGAACAATAGCCTGATGACGTCGCTTTCGCCCCACCTACGCAATGTAAAACAAAAACTGTGTGTCATTTCATCAGGAAGCGTGAACGTAGCCGGCCGGAAAAAGGGTTCACTAAGTAAATTTTAACTTTTACACCACCAAAAGTGGTTAATTACAACAGTGTTTATCAACAGTGACACCTTACCATTCGGTAAGGTGTAATACTTCAGAATGTGACCGGTAGCAAAATCGGTGAACTCGCGGTGTGCGATGTTTTACCGAACAAACAACCGCAGCTAAGTAGCTTTCAATTTTGTGAGAACGTTCCAACATTTTTTTTTTTTTTTAAATCAACATCATTCAATATTATAATGACCAACTCAAAATTTAAACCAATTAAAATGAGCTCAAAAAATAAATAAATTGTACCAGAGCGTGAGAGAGAGAGAGAGAGTGAGAGAGAGAGAGAGAGAGAGAGAGAGAGAGAGAGAGAGAGAGAGAGAGAGTGACTTATAATCATGCTGGGTTGTGCGAGATATATATTTGTTTAATATTTAATAATCACATATCCAATGTTTCATGTTTACTCGTAGATATTTTGGAGTGTTTGATGTTCGCTAAACGCACCATTGCGTAAGATGTACGTAGAGTCTTTTGGAAAATAAATTGGGTATATCATTGGTAAAAATTGTAACAATGTATTATTATTTCAAATAACAATTTCCGCTACTCAAGAGTTCGCTTAAACGAATTCCTGCCCTATTGTGACTTTGAAAGGTAAGTACAATTACAAGTTATAATGTCTACATTTATTTTCTTGCAATCAAGATGGCGCCCGACCTTTGAAATCAAATTAAATTAAAGCAAAGACGTTATATCGTATATTTTATTATCAGCAATAAACGTAATATAACAAATGGCGGCCGAACAGGGACTCGACATATAATTTTATGTCGGTAAGCCTACAAAGAGAGCGGAAAAGTTTATCTGAGGTAATAAACCCAAAATTAAATACGTAAACATAACCCAACCTTTACGAGGTTATGTTATAAGATTTTATGCATGCGTGTATTATAAAAAAGCAAAAATGAGTACTACAGCTGCTTTGCTGCAGCTATTAATAAATAAATTTGATGAACAAAGTGTAAAATTAGATGAAAAATTTACTAATTTAAATGACAAATTTGATAAACAAAGTGTAAGATTTGATAATTTTGATAAACAATTTAACGAGCAGAAAAATGAAATCAGAAATAATCTTGATATCAAGTTTGATGAATTAAAAACCGAAATAAAAAACCGTAACACTAATCTTATTAAGCAGTGTGATAAAGTGATTAAAAAATTGGATGAGAGTTTAATTCAACTAGAAAATCAGAAGGTGAGTAGTAGTGAAAATATGACGAAAAACGGAGTACTGATTAATAAAGTAAGTAACAGTGATAACTTGAATAATGAGTTTACAGGTAGTAAGAATATGATATTAGAAAATGATAATGAAAGAATTATGAGTGAAAATGAGGTGTTTGAGTGTATTGAGTCAGAGAGAGAGTTTGGAGAAAGTATTTTTGTTAAAGGGGTGCAAGGGTTAGAATTTTTTTTTGATGTTGTATTAGGGGGTGAAGAAGAGCCTTCACGTATTTTTCATAAGGACAAGAGTTCCTTAAATTTATATTTGGGAGACGAAAGGTCTACAAATAAAGTTCCTTGGTGTTTTAGTGTACCTCATAAGTGGTGCAGTAATTTTGAGTTAGTGGCCCCTGCATATTTGGAGAGAGAGAGTGTAATTTGGTGTTACGGTGAGAAATATATTAAGAGAGAAAGTGTAGAGAGGTATTGTGAGAGAAAGAAAGTAATAGAAATTTTTAAAGTAAATATAAAGTACAGAGAACTTGTAGAAAAGTTAGGAATAGAGATGGTGGATGAAAATAATGAATACTTACCTTGTAGTAACAGTGAAATTGAAATAATAATAGGTGATGATAATAATGGTATCAAGTACTTACCTGTGGTAGAAAATTATGATGATAATTACAAGATGCATAACAAGATTATCACATATGATCTTACTGATGTAGACAGAACCATACTCGATCGTGACTTGATATATGAAATTGAAATTGTGAATAAATATGAAATAGTTGATAATTATTATGATTATAATATTTCTAATAATAAAATTTATTCATTAAAAAATAAGATAAATAGACCTAAGATTACGATGTTATTCAATGATGGAGGATAGAGTGTTTCAATTGTGTAATGAACAATTAATATATGTGAAAAGTGGTATTGAATTGGACTGCATATGGACTGATTGTGATTAATGACAAAATAATGTGTTTGGATTGTATAATTTTCATTGTTTTATATGTTTTATATATCAATGTATTTATGTATTTCGATGTTGTGTATTGCAGGTATATTTTGTGTACACCATGTATCACGTATGTTTTAATAATTAACATGTTTTTGCTAAATAAGTGACAATAATGGTAAAATTTTTTAAATAATTGAATAATAATTAAAGGTCAATTACTGAAAAAAAAATATGATACAAAAGAAAGTTGTACTAACTTTGTAACAGAAGTAAATTATAGATGTTTCTAATGAAGTTAAATTATTATTTGATTTGTAATGAATGTAATTCTAAATGAATAATAATAAATGATTAAGTAAGAATATATTAAAAGTGAGATGTACTGTTATGAGTAGGTGAGAGATGAATTTTATAAGACAATTGTCAATGATTACAGTAAGTGTTTAAACAAGGAATAGTGCCTGGGTATAAATAGAGGCAGGTGAGTTATGCAATTAATGTAAATGGGAGTTAGATAGTTAAGAATTTTGAAGTAAATAATACAAAGAGTATTAGATATTTAGGGACACAGTAGTTAGTGATTATTTGTAGAGCTGAGTAAAGTCAAGGTTAAACATATATTTGTTGTTGATGATATTTTGTAGTGGGGGTGAGGTGACAAGGAGTAGCCAACTTATAGCGTTGTGGCAGGTAATAGTGTAGTTTTAGGGAGTGTTTGCCGAATTTTTTGGAAGGGCAAAATATTATGAATGTATATAGCCAGTTAGGGAACACCCATTTCTGTACAAAGATGCGCGGTGCTATAGGATTTATCGTCGGAATGAAATTAGTGAAAGTTGTTTATAATTGAGATATTGGTGTCATGATAGGTAAATTTGATTGTTAGTTAGAAGAAAGGTGAGTAAGATTATAAAAAATAAAAATAAGCAGAGTGAGTACAGGAGTCACCCAGACTAAACAATGATTAGAGTGTGAAAGGTTAGGTAGTTAGGTAGGTAGAAAGTTCAGAATAGAAAGGTAATGAAAAATGAATGATGAAATAATAATGTAATATGAATATAATAATAAATTTGAAATAAATTAATAATAAATAATTGATGGCTAATTAATGAAAGTTATTAATTAATTAATCAATTAAATGAAATTGTAACTTAAATGATTTAAATGCAACTTTGAATAGATAAAATGTGCAAATCTTAATCAGATTAAATATGAATTAACCATTTCAATGTATTACTGTATTAATATAATGATAATGTGTATTATTATGTATTATGTTATGAAAATTTAAGATGTATAGGAAATAGTGTGTGTGGAGGAGAAAGAGGGGTAAATATTTTTAACAGCGCCAATTATTACCTGTTAAGAATAATAATAATAATTTTAATAATTATTTTATTTTCAATAAGATTGTATTAATTATTTTTTTTCTATAAAATGTTTTCTCCATGTTTGAGTAATATTGGGGATTTATATGGGGATTTCCATGTTTTCTTTTATAATTAAATTAAATTCTTTTTCATATCAATATTTGTTTCTTTTATAATTACATTAATTATGAAACAGAAAGAGTTAATTATTATCGATGGGAATCGAAACAACATTTACAATTCAGGGTAGTCCATGAAGAGAATGGCAATTGTATGTAATTCTTGTATGTTACATTTTTTATATTTTTAGTAGCTCAAGCAAACCCAGTGCTTATTAACACAAACCAGCACATAGCTAAGGGGAAACAGATCAGTTAAGGATAGAGTAATATACCAAGCTACTATTTTGATATTTTAATTTCTTTTTTCAGTGTTTTGTGATGTTATGACGGCGGTCCTGAGCTGGCCAGCTCGTCAGAGCAGGGGCGTTATGCGCCTAATTGGCCTTATGGTGTTGGGATCTCGAAGGAGAAGTCCAGTACGGTCATGCAGGTACTGTCATCGTCATCAGACCACGGGTGAGTTATTGATTTTCTTTTTATATAAATTGTAAGGGGGTTGTGGCGACCTATCCTGGCTGATCCCTTTAGGAAATATGAATGGGTCAATGAAAGTTTTTATGCTTCCGCACAAAATCTTTCATTGAGGGGGTTTTGTGATGGTACAATTCTGGTGCAATCTTAAATTTATAAAAACATGGTACAAAAGGCCATAATTATTGTATTCATTTATTTTTAACAATTTGGTAATAATTATTTAAATATTTCATAATCCCTGTGAAGCTGTGGTGAGTGGACTATATGAATATTTTATAACACGAAAATTTGAATTGACAGGATTCTGACCGTTTTCATTGCAAAACAACAGAACACAGCAAAAAACGTAAGTCACATACCGAGATAAAGTGACGAGCCCTGATGACGTCAGCGGTAAGGAATGTATATTTCTGTAAACAACTCGAGGCTTGGCTATATGAACAATAGCCTGATGACGTCGCTTTCGCCCCACCTACGCAATGTAAAACAAAAACTGTGTGTCATTTCATCAGGAAGCGTGAACGTAGCCGGCCGGAAAAAGGGTTCACTAAGTAAATTTTAACTTTTACACCACCAAAAGTGGTTAATTACAACAGTGTTTATCAACAGTGACACCTTACCATTCGGTAAGGTGTAATACTTCAGAATGTGACCGGTAGCAAAATCGGTGAACTCGCGGTGTGCGATGTTTTACCGAACACACAACCACAGCTAAGTAGCTTTCAATTTTGTGAGAACGTTCCAACATTTTTTTTTTTTTTTAAATCAACATCATTCAATATTATAATGACCAACTCAAAATTTAAACCAATTAAAATGAGCTCAAAAAATAAATAAATTGTACCAGAGCGTGAGAGAGAGAGAGAGAGTGAGAGAGAGAGAGAGAGAGAGAGAGAGAGAGAGAGAGAGAGAGAGAGAGAGAGTGACTTATAATCATGCTGGGTTGTGCGAGATATATATTTGTTTAATATTTAATAATCACATATCCAATGTTTCATGTTTACTCGTAGATATTTTGGAGTGTTTGATGTTCGCTAAACGCACCATTGCGTAAGATGTACGTAGAGTCTTTTGGAAAATAAATTGGGTATATCATTGGTAAAAATTGTAACAATGTATTATTATTTCAAATAACAATTTCCGCTACTCAAGAGTTCGCTTAAACGAATTCCTGCCCTATTGTGTCTTTGAAAGGTAAGTACAATTACAAGTTATAATGTCTACATTTATTTTCTTGCAATCAAGATGGCGCCCGACCTTTGAAATCAAATTAAATTAAAGCAAAGACGTTATATCGTATATTTTATTATCAGCAATAAACGTAATATAACAAATGGCGGCCGAACAGGGACTCGACATATAATTTTATGTCGGTAAGCCTACAAAGAGAGCGGAAAAGTTTATCTGAGGTAATAAACCCAAAATTAAATACGTAAACATAACCCAACCTTTACGAGGTTATGTTATAAGATTTTATGCATGCGTGTATTATAAAAAAGCAAAAATGAGTACTACAGCTGCTTTGCTGCAGCTATTAATAAATAAATTTGATGAACAAAGTGTAAAATTAGATGAAAAATTTACTAATTTAAATGACAAATTTGATAAACAAAGTGTAAGATTTGATAATTTTGATAAACAATTTAACGAGCAGAAAAATGAAATCAGAAATAATCTTGATATCAAGTTTGATGAATTAAAAACCGAAATAAAAAACCGTAACACTAATCTTATTAAGCAGTGTGATAAAGTGATTAAAAAATTGGATGAGAGTTTAATTCAACTAGAAAATCAGAAGGTGAGTAGTAGTGAAAATATGACGAAAAACGGAGTACTGATTAATAAAGTAAGTAACAGTGATAACTTGAATAATGAGTTTACAGGTAGTAAGAATATGATATTAGAAAATGATAATGAAAGTATTATGAGTGAAAATGAGGTGTTTGAGTGTATTGAGTCAGAGAGAGAGTTTGGAGAAAGTATTTTTGTTAAAGGGGTGCAAGGGTTAGAATTTTTTTTTGATGTTGTATTAGGGGGTGAAGAAGAGCCTTCACGTATTTTTCATAAGGACAAGAGTTCCTTAAATTTATATTTGGGAGACGAAAGGTCTACAAATAAAGTTCCTTGGTGTTTTAGTGTACCTCATAAGTGGTGCAGTAATTTTGAGTTAGTGGCCCCTGCATATTTGGAGAGAGAGAGTGTAATTTGGTGTTACGGTGAGAAATATATTAAGAGAGAAAGTGTAGAGAGGTATTGTGAGAGAAAGAAAGTAATAGAAATTTTTAAAGTAAATATAAAGTACAGAGAACTTGTAGAAAAGTTAGGAATAGAGATGGTGGATGAAAATAATGAATACTTACCTTGTAGTAACAGTGAAATTGAAATAATAATAGGTGATGATAATAATGGTATCAAGTACTTACCTGTGGTAGAAAATTATGATGATAATTACAAGATGCATAACAAGATTATCACATATGATCTTACTGATGTAGACAGAACCATACTCGATCGTGACTTGATATATGAAATTGAAATTGTGAATAAATATGAAATAGTTGATAATTATTATGATTATAATATTTCTAATAATAAAATTTATTCATTAAAAAATAAGATAAATAGACCTAAGATTACGATGTTATTCAACGATGGAGGATAGAGTGTTTCAATTGTGTAATGAACATTTAATATATGTGAAAAGTGGTATTGAATTGGACTGCATATGGACTGATTGTGATTAATGACAAAATAATGTGTTTGGATTGTATAATTTTCATTGTTTTATATGTTTTATATATCAATGTATTTATGTATTTCGATGTTGTGTATTGCAGGTATATTTTGTGTACACCATGTATCACGTATGTTTTAATAATTAACATGTTTTTGCTAAATAAGTGACAATAATGGTAAAATTTTTTAAATAATTGAATAATAATTAAAGGTCAATTACTGAAAAAAAATATAATACTAAAGAAAGTTGTACTAACTTTGTAACAAAAGTAAATTATAGATGTTTCTAATTAAGTTAAATTATTATTTGATTTGTAATGAATGTAATTCTTAATGAATAATAATAAATGATTAAGTAAGAATATATTAAAAGTGAGATGTACTGTTATGAGTAGGTGAGAGATGAATTTTATAAGACAATTGTCAATGAATACAGTAAGTGTTTAAACAAGGAATAGTGCCTGGGTATAAATAGAGGCAGGTGAGTTATGCAATTAATGTAAATGGGAGTTAGATAGTTAAGAATTTTGAAGTAAATAATACAAAGAGTATTAGATATTTAGGGACACAGTAGTTAGTGATTATTTGTAGAGCTGAGTAAAGTCAAGGTTAAACATATATTTGTTGCTGATGATATTTTGTAGTGGGGGTGAGGTGACAAGGAGTAGCCAACTTATAGCGTTGTGGCAGGTAATAGTGTAGTTTTAGGGAGTGTTTGCCGAATTTTCTGGAAGGGCAAAATATTATGAATGTATATAGCCAGTTAGGGAACACCCATTTCTGTACAAAGATGCGCGGTGCTATAGGATTTATCGTCGGAATGAAATTAGTGAAAGGTGTTTATAATTGAGATATTGGTGTCATGATAGGTAAATTTGATTGTTAGTTAGAAGAAAGGTGAGTAAGATTATAAAAAATAAAAATAAGCAGAGTGAGTACAGGAGTCACCCAGACTAAACAATGATTAGAGTGTGAAAGGTTAGGTAGTTAGGTAGGTAGAAAGTTCAGAATAGAAAGGTAATGAAAAATGAATGATGAAATAATAATGTAATATGAATATAATAATAAATTTGAAATAAATTAATAATAAATAATTGATAGCTAATTAATGAAAGTTATTAATTAATTAATCAATTAAATGAAATTGTAACTTAAATGATTTAAATGCAACTTTGAATAGATAAAATGTGCAAATCTTAATCAGATTAAATATGAATTAACCATTTCAATGTATTACTGTATTAATATAATGATAATGTGTACTATTATGTATTATGTTATGAAAATTTAAGATGTATAGGAAATAGTGTGTGCGGAGGAGAAAGAGGGGTAAATATTTTTAACAGCGCCAATTATTACCTGTTAAGAATAATAATAATAATTTTAATAATTATTTTATTTTCAATAAGATTGTATTAATTATTTTTTTTTCTATAAAATGTTTTCTCCATGTTTGAGTAATATTGGGGATTTATATGGGGATTTCCATGTTTTCTTTTATAATTAAATTAAATTCTTTTTCATATCAATATTTGTTTCTTTTATAATTACATTAATTATGAAACAGAAAGAGTTAATTATTATCGATGGGAATCGAAACAACATTTACAATTCAGGGTAGTCCATGAAGAGAATGGCAATTCTATGTAATTCTTGTATGTTACATTTTTTATATTTTTAGTAGCTCAAGCAAACCCAGTGCTTATTAACACAAACCAGCACATAGCTAAGGGGAAACAGATCAGTTAAGGATAGAGTAATATACCAAGCTACTATTTTGATATTTTAATTTCTTTTTTCAGTGTTTTGTGATGTTATGACGGCGGTCCTGAGCTGGCCAGCTCGTCAGAGCAGGGGCGTTATGCGCCTAATTGGCCTTATGGTGTTGGGATCTCGAAGGAGAAGTCCAGTACGGTCATGCAGGTACTGTCATCGTCATCAGACCACGGGTGAGTTATTGATTTTCTTTTTATATAAATTGTAAGGGGGTTGTGGCGACCTATCCTGGCTGATCCCTTTAGGAAATATGAATGGGTCAATGAAAGTTTTTATGCTTCCGCACAAAATCTTTCATTGAGGGGGTTTTGTGATGGTACAATTCTGGTGCAATCTTAAATTTATAAAAACATGGTACAAAAGACCATAATTATTGTATTCATTTATTTTTAACAATTTGGTAATAATTATTTAAATATTTCATAATCCCTGTGAAGCTGTGGTGAGTGGACTATATGAATATTTTATAACACGAAAATTTGAATTGACAGGATTCTGACCGTTTTCATTGCAAAACGACAGAACACAGCAAAAAACGTAAGTCACATACCGAGATAAAGTGACGAGCCCTGATGACATCAGCGGTAAGGAATGTATATTTCTGTAAACAACTCGAGGCTTGGCTATATGAACAATAGCCTGATGACGTCGCTTTCGCCCCACCTACGCAATGTAAAACAAAAACTGTGTGTCATTTCATCAGGAAGCGTGAACGTAGCCGGCCGGAAAAAGGGTTCACTAAGTAAATTTTAACTTTTACACCACCAAAAGTGGTTAATTACAACAGTGTTTATCAACAGTGACACCTTACCATTCGGTAAGGTGTAATACTTCAGAATGTGACCGGTAGCGAAATTGGTGAACTCGCGGTGTGCGATGTTTTACCGAACAAACAACCGCAGCTAAGTAGCTTTCAATTTTGTGAGACCGTTCCAACATTCTTTTTTTGTTTTAGAATCAACATCATTCAATATTATAATGACCAACTCAAAATTTAAACCAATTAAAATGAGCTCAAAAAATGAATAAATTGTACCAGAGCGTGAGAGAGAGAGAGAGAGAGAGAGAGAGAGAGAGAGAGAGAGAGAGAGAGAGAGAGTGACTTAAAATCATGCTGGGTTGTGCGATATATATATTTGTTTAATATTTAATAATCACATATCCAATGTTTCATGTTTACTCGTAGATATTTTGGAGGGTTTAATGTTCGCTAAACGCACCATTGCGTAAGATGTACGTAGAGTCTTTTGGAAAATAAATTGGGTATATCATTGGTAAAAATTGTAACAAGGTATTATTATTTCAAATAACAATTTCCGCTACTCAAGAGTTCGCTTAAACGAATTCCTGCCTATTGTGACTTTGAAAGGTAAGTACAATTACAAGTTATTATGTCTATATTTATTTTCTTGCAAATCAAGATGGCGCCCAACCTTTGAAATCAAATTAAATTAAAGCAAAGACGTTATATCGTATATTTTATTATCAGCAATAAACGTAATATAACAAATGGCGGCCGAACAGGGACTCGACATATAATTTTATGTCGGTAATCCTACAAAGAGAGCGGAAAAGTTTATCTGAGGTAATAAACCCAATTTTAAATACGTAAACATAACCCAACCTTTACAAGGTTATGTTATAAGATTGTATGCATGCGTGTATTATAAAAAAGCGAAAATGAGTACTACAGCTGCTTTGCTGCAGCTATTATTAAATAAATTTGATGAACAGAGTGTAAAATTAGATGAAAAATTTACTAATTTAAATGACAAATTTGATAAACAAAGTGTAAGATTTGATAATTTTGATAAACAATTTAACGAGCAGAAAAATGAAATCAGAAATAATCTTGATATCAAGTTTGATGAATTAAAAACCGAAATAAAAAACCGTAACACTAATCTTATTAAGCAGTGTGATAAAGTGATTAAAAAATTGGATGAGAGTTTAATTCAACTAGAAAATCAGAAGGTGAGTAGTAGTGAAAATATGACGAAAAACGGAGTACTGATTAATAAAGTAAGTAACAGTGATAACTTGAATAATGAGTTTACAGGTAGTAAGAATATGATATTAGAAAATGATAATGAAAGTATTATGAGTGAAAATGAGGTGTTTGAGTGTATTGAGTCAGAGAGAGAGTTTGGAGAAAGTATTTTTGTTAAAGGGGTGCAAGGGTTAGAATTTTTTTTTGATGTTGTATTAGGGGGTGAAGAAGAGCCTTCACGTATTTTTCATAAGGACAAGAGTTCCTTAAATTTATATTTGGGAGACGAAAGGTCTACAAATAAAGTTCCTTGGTGTTTTAGTGTACCTCATAAGTGGTGCAGTAATTTTGAGTTAGTGGCCCCTGCATATTTGGAGAGAGAGAGTGTAATTTGGTGTTACGGTGAGAAATATATTAAGAGAGAAAGTGTAGAGAGGTATTGTGAGAGAAAGAAAGTAATAGAAATTTTTAAAGTAAATATAAAGTACAGAGAACTTGTAGAAAAGTTAGGAATAGAGATGGTGGATGAAAATAATGAATACTTACCTTGTAGTAACAGTGAAATTGAAATAATAATAGGTGATGATAATAATGGTATCAAGTACTTACCTGTGGTAGAAAATTATGATGATAATTACAAGATGCATAACAAGATTATCACATATGATCTTACTGATGTAGACAGAACCATACTCGATCGTGACTTGATATATGAAATTGAAATTGTGAATAAATATGAAATAGTTGATAATTATTATGATTATAATATTTCTAATAATAAAATTTATTCATTGAAAAATAAGATAAATAGACCTAAGATTACGATGTTATTCAATGATGGAGGATAGAGTGTTTCAATTGTGTAATGAACAATTAATATATGTGAAAAGTGGTATTGAATTGGACTGCATATGGACTGATTGTGATTAATGACAAAATAATGTGTTTGGATTGTATAATTTTCATTGTTTTATATGTTTTATATATCAATGTATTTATGTATTTCGATGTTGTGTATTGCAGGTATATTTTGTGTACACCATGTATCACGTATGTTTTAATAATTAACATGTTTTTGCTAAATAAGTGACAATAATGGTAAAATTTTTTAAATAATTGAATAATAATTAAAGGTCAATTACTGAAAAAAAAATATGATACAAAAGAAAGTTGTACTAACTTTGTAACAGAAGTAAATTATAGATGTTTCTAATGAAGTTAAATTATTATTTGATTTGTAATGAATGTAATTCTTAATGAATAATAATAAATGATTAAGTAAGAATATATTAAATGTGAGATGTACTGTTATGAGTAGGTGAGAGATGAATTTTATAAGACAATTGTCAATGATTACAGTAAGTGTTTAAACAAGGAATAGTGCCTGGGTATAAATAGAGGCAGGTGAGTTATGCAATTAATGTAAATGGGAGTTAGATAGTTAAGAATTTTGAAGTAAATAATACAAAGAGTATTAGATATTTAGGGACACAGTAGTTAGTGATTATTTGTAGAGCTGAGTAAAGTCAAGGTTAAACATATATTTGTTGTTGATGATATTTTGTAGTGGGGGTGAGGTGACAAGGAGTAGCCAACTTATAGCGTTGTGGCAGGTAATAGTGTAGTTTTAGGGAGTGTTTGCCGAATTTTTTGGAAGGGCAAAATATTATGAATGTATATAGCCAGTTAGGGAACACCCATTTCTGTACAAAGATGCGCGGTGCTATAGGATTTATCGTCGGAATGAAATTAGTGAAAGGTGTTTATAATTGAGATATTGGTGTCATGATAGGTAAATTTGATTGTTAGTTAGAAGAAAGGTGAGTAAGATTATAAAAAATAAAAATAAGCAGAGTGAGTACAGGAGTCACCCAGACTAAACAATGATTAGAGTGTGAAAGGTTAGGTAGTTAGGTAGGTAGAAAGTTCAGAATAGAAAGGTAATGAAAAATGAATGATGAAATAATAATGTAATATGAATATAATAATAAATTTGAAATAAATTAATAATAAATAATTGATGGCTAATTAATGAAAGTTATTAATTAATTAATCAATTAAATGAAATTGTAACTTAAATGATTTAAATGCAACTTTGAATAGATAAAATGTGCAAATCTTAATCAGATTAAATATGAATTAACCATTTCAATGTATTACTGTATTAATATAATGATAATGTGTATTATTATGTATTATGTTATGAAAATTTAAGATGTATAGGAAATAGTGTGTGTGGAGGAGAAAGAGGGGTAAATATTTTTAACAGCGCCAATTATTACCTGTTAAGAATAATAATAATAATTTTAATAATTATTTTATTTTCAATAAGATTGTATTAATTATTTTTTTTCTATAAAATGTTTTCTCCATGTTTGAGTAATATTGGGGATTTATATGGGGATTTCCATGTTTTCTTTTATAATTAAATTAAATTCTTTTTCATATCAATATTTGTTTCTTTTATAATTACATTAATTATGAAACAGAAAGAGTTAATTATTATCGATGGGAATCGAAACAACATTTACAATTCAGGGTAGTCCATGAAGAGAATGGCAATTGTATGTAATTCTTGTATGTTACATTTTTTATATTTTTAGTAGCTCAAGCAAACCCAGTGCTTATTAACACAAACCAGCACATAGCTAAGGGGAAACAGATCAGTTAAGGATAGAGTAATATACCAAGCTACTATTTTGATATTTTAATTTCTTTTTTCAGTGTTTTGTGATGTTATGACGGCGGTCCTGAGCTGGCCAGCTCGTCAGAGCAGGGGCGTTATGCGCCTAATTGGCCTTATGGTGTTGGGATCTCGAAGGAGAAGTCCAGTACGGTCATGCAGGTACTGTCATCGTCATCAGACCACGGGTGAGTTATTGATTTTCTTTTTATATAAATTGTAAGGGGGTTGTGGCGACCTATCCTGGCTGATCCCTTGAGGAAATATGAATGGGTCAATGAAAGTTTTTATGCTTCCGCACAAAATCTTTCATTGAGGGGGTTTTGTGATGGTACAATTCTGGTGCAATCTTAAATTTATAAAAACATGGTACAAAAGGCCATAATTATTGTATTCATTTATTTTTAACAATTTGGTAATAATTATTTAAATATTTCATAATCCCTGTGAAGCTGTGGTGAGTGGACTATATGAATATTTTATAACACGAAAATTTGAATTGACAGGATTCTGACCGTTTTCATTGCAAAACAACAGAACACAGCAAAAAACGTAAGTCACATACCGAGATAAAGTGACGAGCCCTGATGACGTCAGCGGTAAGGAATGTATATTTCTGTAAACAACTCGAGGCTTGGCTATATGAACAATAGCCTGATGACGTCGCTTTCGCCCCACCTACGCAATGTAAAACAAAAACTGTGTGTCATTTCATCAGGAAGCGTGAACGTAGCCGGCCGGAAAAAGGGTTCACTAAGTAAATTTTAACTTTTACACCACCAAAAGTGGTTAATTACAACAGTGTTTATCAACAGTGACACCTTACCATTCGGTAAGGTGTAATACTTCAGAATGTGACCGGTAGCAAAATCGGTGAACTCGCGGTGTGCGATGTTTTACCGAACAAACAACCGCAGCTAAGTAGCTTTCAATTTTGTGAGAACGTTCCAACATTTTTTTTTTTTTTAAATCAACATCATTCAATATTATAATGACCAACTCAAAATTTAAACCAATTAAAATGAGCTCAAAAAATAAATAAATTGTACCAGAGCGTGAGAGAGAGAGAGAGAGTGAGAGAGAGAGAGAGAGAGTGACTTAAAATCATGCTGGGTTGTGCGAGATATATATTTGTTTAATATTTAATAATCACATATCCAATGTTTCATGTTTACTCGTAGATATTTTGGAGTGTTTGATGTTCGCTAAACGCACCATTGCGTAAGATGTACGTACAGTCTTTTGGAAAATAAATTGGGTATATCATTGGTAAAAATTGTAACAATGTATTATTATTTCAAATAACAATTTCCGCTACTCAAGAGTTCGCTTAAACGAATTCCTGCCCTATTGTGACTTTGAAAGGTAAGTACAATTACAAGTTATTATGTCTACATTTATTTTCTTGCAAATCAAGATGGCGCCCGACCTTTGAAATCAAATTAAATTAAAGCAAAGACGTTATATCGTATATTTTATTATCAGCAATAAACGTAATATAACAAATGGCGGCCGAACAGGGACTCGACATATAATTTTATGTCGGTAAGCCTACAAAGAGAGCGGAAAAGTTTATCTGAGGTAATAAACCCAAAATTAAATACGTAAACATAACCCAACCTTTACGAGGTTATGTTATAAGATTTTATGCATGCGTGTATTATAAAAAAGCAAAAATGAGTACTACAGCTGCTTTGCTGCAGCTATTAATAAATAAATTTGATGAACAAAGTGTAAAATTAGCTGAAAAATTTACTAATTTAAATGACAAATTTGATAAACAAAGTGTAAGATTTGATAATTTTGATAAACAATTTAACGAGCAGAAAAATGAAATCAGAAATAATCTTGATATCAAGTTTGATGAATTAAAAACCGAAATAAAAAACCGTAACACTAATCTTATTAAGCAGTGTGATAAAGTGATTAAAAAATTGGATGAGAGTTTAATTCAACTAGAAAATCAGAAGGTGAGTAGTAGTGAAAATATGACGAAAAACGGAGTACTGATTAATAAAGTAAGTAACAGTGATAACTTGAATAATGAGTTTACAGGTAGTAAGAATATGATATTAGAAAATGATAATGAAAGTATTATGAGTGAAAATGAGGTGTTTGAGTGTATTGAGTCAGAGAGAGAGTTTGGAGAAAGTATTTTTGTTAAAGGGGTGCAAGGGTTAGAATTTTTTTTTGATGTTGTATTAGGGGGTGAAGAAGAGCCTTCACGTATTTTTCATAAGGACAAGAGTTCCTTAAATTTATATTTGGGAGACGAAAGGTCTACAAATAAAGTTCCTTGGTGTTTTAGTGTACCTCATAAGTGGTGCAGTAATTTTGAGTTAGTGGCCCCTGCATATTTGGAGAGAGAGAGTGTAATTTGGTGTTACGGTGAGAAATATATTAAGAGAGAAAGTGTAGAGAGGTATTGTGAGAGAAAGAAAGTAATAGAAATTTTTAAAGTAAATATAAAGTACAGAGAACTTGTAGAAAAGTTAGGAATAGAGATGGTGGATGAAAATAATGAATACTTACCTTGTAGTAACAGTGAAATTGAAATAATAATAGGTGATGATAATAATGGTATCAAGTACTTACCTGTGGTAGAAAATTATGATGATAATTACAAGATGCATAACAAGATTATCACATATGATCTTACTGATGTAGACAGAACCATACTCGATCGTGACTTGATATATGAAATTGAAATTGTGAATAAATATGAAATAGTTGATAATTATTATGATTATAATATTTCTAATAATAAAATTTATTCATTAAAAAATAAGATAAATAGACCTAAGATTACGATGTTATTCAACGATGGAGGATAGAGTGTTTCAATTGTGTAATGAACATTTAATATATGTGAAAAGTGGTACTGAATTGGACTGCATATGGACTGATTGTGATTAATGACAAAATAATGTGTTTGGATTGTATAATTTTCATTGTTTTATATGTTTTATATATCAATGTATTTATGTATTTCGATGTTGTGTATTGCAGGTATATTTTGTGTACACCATGTATCACGTATGTTTTAATAATTAACATGTTTTTGCTAAATAAGTGACAATAATGGTAAAATTTTTTAAATAATTGAATAATAATTAAAGGTCAATTACTGAAAAAAAATATAATACTAAAGAAAGTTGTACTAACTTTGTAACAAAAGTAAATTATAGATGTTTCTAATTAAGTTAAATTATTATTTGATTTGTAATGAATGTAATTCTTAATGAATAATAATAAATGATTAAGTAAGAATATATTAAAAGTGAGATGTACTGTTATGAGTAGGTGAGAGATGAATTTTATAAGACAATTGTCAATGAATACAGTAAGTGTTTAAACAAGGAATAGTGCCTGGGTATAAATAGAGGCAGGTGAGTTATGCAATTAATGTAAATGGGAGTTAGATAGTTAAGAATTTTGAAGTAAATAATACAAAGAGTATTAGATATTTAGGGACACAGTAGTTAGTGATTATTTGTAGAGGTGAGTAAAGTCAAGGTTAAACATATATTTGTTGTTGATGATATTTTGTAGTGGGGGTGAGGTGACAAGGAGTAGCCAACTTATAGCGTTGTGGCAGGTAATAGTGTAGTTTTAGGGAGTGTTTGCCGAATTTTTTGGAAGGGCAAAATATTATGAATGTATATAGCCAGTTAGGGAACACCCATTTCTGTACAAAGATGCGCGGTGCTATAGGATTTATCGTCGGAATGAAATTAGTGAAAGGTGTTTATAATTGAGATATTGGTGTCATGATAGGTAAATTTGATTGTTAGTTAGAAGAAAGGTGAGTAAGATTATAAAAAATAAAAATAAGCAGAGTGAGTACAGGAGTCACCCAGACTAAACAATGATTAGAGTGTGAAAGGTTAGGTAGTTAGGTAGGTAGAAAGTTCAGAATAGAAAGGTAATGAAAAATGAATGATGAAATAATAATGTAATATGAATATAATAATAAATTTGAAATAAATTAATAATAAATAATTGATAGCTAATTAATGAAAGTTATTAATTAATTAATCAATTAAATGAAATTGTAACTTAAATGATTTAAATGCAACTTTGAATAGATAAAATGTGCAAATCTTAATCAGATTAAATATGAATTAACCATTTCAATGTATTACTGTATTAATATAATGATAATGTGTACTATTATGTATTATGTTATGAAAATTTAAGATGTATAGGAAATAGTGTGTGCGGAGGAGAAAGAGGGGTAAATATTTTTAACAGCGCCAATTATTACCTGTTAAGAATAATAATAATAATTTTAATAATTATTTTATTTTCAATAAGATTGTATTAATTATTTTTTTTTCTATAAAATGTTTTCTCCATGTTTGAGTAATATTGGGGATTTATATGGGGATTTCCATGTTTTATTTTATAATTAAATTAAATTCTTTTTCATATCAATATTTGTTTCTTTTATAATTACATTAATTATGAAACAGAAAGAGTTAATTATTATCGATGGGAATCGAAACAACATTTACAATTCAGGGTAGTCCATGAAGAGAATGGCAATTCTATGTAATTCTTGTATGTTACATTTTTTATATTTTTAGTAGCTCAAGCAAACCCAGTGCTTATTAACACAAACCAGCACATAGCTAAGGGGAAACAGATCAGTTAAGGATAGAGTAATATACCAAGCTACTATTTTGATATTTTAATTTCTTTTTTCAGTGTTTTGTGATGTTATGACGGCGGTCCTGAGCTGGCCAGCTCGTCAGAGCAGGGGCGTTATGCGCCTAATTGGCCTTATGGTGTTGGGATCTCGAAGGAGAAGTCCAGTACGGTCATGCAGGTACTGTCATCGTCATCAGACCACGGGTGAGTTATTGATTTTCTTTTTATATAAATTGTAAGGGGGTTGTGGCGACCTATCCTGGCTGATCCCTTTAGGAAATATGAATGGGTCAATGAAAGTTTTTATGCTTCCGCACAAAATCTTTCATTGAGGGGGTTTTGTGATGGTACAATTCTGGTGCAATCTTAAATTTATAAAAACATGGTACAAAAGACCATAATTATTGTATTCATTTATTTTTAACAATTTGGTAATAATTATTTAAATATTTCATAATCCCTGTGAAGCTGTGGTGAGTGGACTATATGAATATTTTATAACACGAAAATTTGAATTGACAGGATTCTGACCGTTTTCATTGCAAAACGACAGAACACAGCAAAAAACGTAAGTCACATACCGAGATAAAGTGACGAGCCCTGATGACATCAGCGGTAAGGAATGTATATTTCTGTAAACAACTCGAGGCTTGGCTATATGAACAATAGCCTGATGACGTCGCTTTCGCCCCACCTACGCAATGTAAAACAAAAACTGTGTGTCATTTCATCAGGAAGCGTGAACGTAGCCGGCCGGAAAAAGGGTTCACTAAGTAAATTTTAACTTTTACACCACCAAAAGTGGTTAATTACAACAGTGTTTATCAACAGTGACACCTTACCATTCGGTAAGGTGTAATACTTCAGAATGTGACCGGTAGCGAAATTGGTGAACTCGCGGTGTGCGATGTTTTACCGAACAAACAACCGCAGCTAAGTAGCTTTCAATTTTGTGAGAACGTTCCAACATTCTTTTTTTGTTTTAGAATCAACATCATTCAATATTATAATGACCAACTCAAAATTTAAACCAATTAAAATGAGCTCAAAAAATGAATAAATTGTACCAGAGCGTGAGAGAGAGAGAGAGAGAGAGAGAGAGAGAGAGAGAGAGAGAGAGAGTGACTTAAAATCATGCTGGGTTGTGCGATATATATATTTGTTTAATATTTAATAATCACATATCCAATGTTTCATGTTTACTCGTAGATATTTTGGAGGGTTTAATGTTCGCTAAACGCACCATTGCGTAAGATGTACGTAGAGTCTTTTGGAAAATAAATTGGGTATATCATTGGTAAAAATTGTAACAAGGTATTATTATTTCAAATAACAATTTCCGCTACTCAAGAGTTCGCTTAAACGAATTCCTGCCTATTGTGACTTTGAAAGGTAAGTACAATTACAAGTTATTATGTCTATATTTATTTTCTTGCAAATCAAGATGGCGCCCAACCTTTGAAATCAAATTAAATTAAAGCAAAGACGTTATATCGTATATTTTATTATCAGCAATAAACGTAATATAACAAATGGCGGCCGAACAGGGACTCGACATATAATTTTATGTCGGTAATCCTACAAAGAGAGCGGAATAGTTTATCTGAGGTAATAAACCCAATTTTAAATACGTAAACATAACCCAACCTTTACAAGGTTATGTTATAAGATTGTATGCATGCGTGTATTATAAAAAAGCGAAAATGAGTACTACAGCTGCTTTGCTGCAGCTATTATTAAATAAATTTGATGAACAGAGTGTAAAATTAGATGAAAAATTTACTAATTTAAATGACAAATTTGATAAACAAAGTGTAAGATTTGATAATTTTGATAAACAATTTAACGAGCAGAAAAATGAAATCAGAAATAATCTTGATATCAAGTTTGATGAATTAAAAACCGAAATAAAAAACCGTAACACTAATCTTATTAAGCAGTGTGATAAAGTGATTAAAAAATTGGATGAGAGTTTAATTCAACTAGAAAATCAGAAGGTGAGTAGTAGTGAAAATATGACAAAAAACTGAGTACTGATTAATAAAGTAAGTAACAGTGATAACTTGAATAATGAGTTTACAGGTAGTAAGAATATGATATTAGAAAATGATAATGAAAGTATTATGAGTGAAAATGAGGTGTTTGAGTGTATTGAGTCAGAGAGAGAGTTTGGAGAAAGTATTTTTGTTAAAGGGGTGCAAGGGTTAGAATTTTCTTTTGATGTTGTATTAGGGGGTGAAGAAGAGCCTTCACGTATTTTTCATAAGGACAAGAGTTCCTTAAATTTATATTTGGGAGACGAAAGGTCTACAAATAAAGTTCCTTGGTGTTTTAGTGTACCTCATAAGTGGTGCAGTAATTTTGAGTTAGTGACCCCTGCATATTTGGAGAGAGAGAGTGTAATTTGGTGTTACGGTGAGAAATATATTAAGAGAGAAAGTGTAGAGAGGTATTGTGAGAGAAAGAAAGTAATAGAAATTTTTAAAGTAAATATAAAGTACAGAGAACTTGTAGAAAAGTTAGGAATAGAGATGGTGGATGAAAATAATGAATACTTACCTTGTAGTAACAGTGAAATTGAAATAATAATAGGTGATGATAATAATGGTATCAAGTACTTACCTGTGGTAGAAAATTATGATGATAATTACAAGATGCATAACAAGATTATCACATATGATCTTACTGATGTAGACAGAACCATACTCGATCGTGACTTGATATATGAAATTGAAATTGTGAATAAATATGAAATAGTTGATAATTATTATGATTATAATATTTCTAATAATAAAATTTATTCATTAAAAAATAAGATAAATAGACCTAAGATTACGATGTTATTCAACGATGGAGGATAGAGTGTTTCAATTGTGTAATGAACATTTAATATATGTGAAAAGTGGTACTGAATTGGACTGCATATGGACTGATTGTGATTAATGACAAAATAATGTGTTTGGATTGTATAATTTTCATTGTTTTATATGTTTTATATATCAATGTATTTATGTATTTCGATGTTGTGTATTGCAGGTATATTTTGTGTACACCATGTATCACGTATGTTTTAATAATTAACATGTTTTTGCTAAATAAGTGACAATAATGGTAAAAAATTTTAAATAATTGAATAATAATTAAAGGTCAATTACTGAAAAAAAATATGATACAAAAGAAAGTTGTACTAACTTTGTAACAGAAGTAAATTATAGATGTTTCTAATGAAGTTAAATTATTATTTGATTTGTAATGAATGTAATTCTTAATGAATAATAATAAATGATTAAGTAAGAATATATTAAAAGTGAGATGTACTGTTATGAGTAGGTGAGAGATGAATTTTATAAGACAATTGTCAATGATTACAGTAAGTGTTTAAACAAGGAATAGTGCCTGGGTATAAATAGAGGCAGGTGAGTTATGCAATTAATGTAAATGGGAGTTAGATAGTTAAGAATTTTGAAGTAAATAATACAAAGAGTATTAGATATTTAGGGACACAGTAGTTAGTGATTATTTGTAGAGCTGAGTAAAGTCAAGGTTAAACATATATTTGTTGCTGATGATATTTTGTAGTGGAGGTGAGGTGACAAGGAGTAGCCAACTTATAGCGTTGTGGCAGGTAATAGTGTAGTTTTAGGGAGTTTTTGCCGAATTTTTTGGAAGGGCAAAATATTATGAATGTATATAGCCAGTTAGGGAACACCCATTTCTGTACAAAGATGCGCGGTGCTATAGGATTTATCGTCGGAGTGAAATTAGTGAAAGGTGTTTATAATTGAGATATTGGTGTCATGATAGGTAAATTTGATTGTTAGTTAGAAGAAAGGTGAGTAAGATTATAAAAAATAAAAATAAGCAGAGTGAGTACAGGAGTCACCCAGACTAAACAATGATTAGAGTGTGAAAGGTTAGGTAGTTAGGTAGGTAGAAAGTTCAGAATAGAAAGGTAATGAAAAATGAATGATGAAATAATAATGTAATATGAATATAATAATAAATTTGAAATAAATTAATAATAAATAATTGATGGCTAATTAATGAAAGTTATTAATTAATTAATCAATTAAATGAAATTGTAACTTAAATGATTTAAATGCAACTTTGAATAGATAAAATGTGCAAATCTTAATCAGATTAAATATGAATTAACCATTTCAATGTATTACTGTATTAATATAATGATAATGTGTATTATTATGTATTATGTTATGAAAATTTAAGATGTATAGGAAATAGTGTGTGCGGAGGAGAAAGAGGGGTAAATATTTTTAACAGCGCCAATTATTACCTGTTAAGAATAATAATAATAATTTTAATAATTATTTTATTTTCAATAAGATTGTATTAATTATTTTTTTTTCTATAAAATGTTTTCTCCATGTTTGAGTAATATTGGGGATTTATATGGGGATTTCCATGTTTTCTTTTATAATTAAATTAAATTCTTTTTCATATCAATATTTGTTTCTTTTATAATTACATTAATTATGAAACAGAAAGAGTTAATTATTATCGATGGGAATCGAAACAACATTTACAATTCAGGGTAGTCCATGAAGAGAATGGCAATTCTATGTAATTCTTGTATGTTACATTTTTTATATTTTTAGTAGCTCAAGCAAACCCAGTGCTTATTAACACAAACCAGCACATAGCTAAGGGGAAACAGATCAGTTAAGGATAGAGTAATATACCAAGCTACTATTTTGATATTTTAATTTCCTTTTTCAGTGTTTTGTGATGTTATGACGGCGGTCCTGAGCTGGCCAGCTCGTCAGAGCAGGGGCGTTATGCGCCTAATTGGCCTTATGGTGTTGGGATCTCGAAGGAGAAGTCCAGTACGGTCATGCAGGTACTGTCATCATCATCAGACCATGGGTGAGTTACTGATTTTCTTTTTATATAAATTGTAAGGGGGTTGTGGTGACCTATCATGGCTGATCCCTTTAGGAAATATGAATGGGTCAATGAAAGTTTTTATGCTTCGGCACAAAATCTTTCATTGAGGGGGTTTTGTGATGGTACAATTCTGGTGCAATCTTAAATTTATAAAAACATGGTACAAAAGACCATAATTATTGTATTCATTTATTTTTAACAATTTGGTAATAATTATTTAAATATTTCATAATCCCTGTGAAGCTGTGGTGAGTGGACTATATGAATATTTTATAACACGAAAATTTGTATTGACAGGATTCTGACCGTTTTCATTGAAAACGACAGAACACAGCAAAAAACGTAAGTCACATACCGAGATAAAGTGACGAGCCCTGATGACGTCAGCGGTAAGGAACGTATATTTCTGTAAACAACTCGAGGCTTGGCTATATGAACAATAGCCTGATGACGTCGCTTTCGCCCCACCTACGCAATGTAAAACAAAAACTGTGTGTCATTTCATCAGGAAGCGTGAACGTAGCCGGCCGGAAAAAGGGTTCACTAAGTAAATTTTAACTTTTACACCACCAAAAGTGGTTAATTACAACAGTGTTTATCAACAGTGACACCTTACCATTCGGTAAGGTGTAATACTTCAGAATGTGACCGGTAGCGAAATTGGTGAACTCGCGGTGTGCGATGTTTTACCGAACAAACAACCGCAGCTAAGTAGCTTTCAATTTTGTGAGAACGTTCCAACATTCTTTTTTTGTTTTAGAATCAACATCATTCAATATTATAATGACCAACTCAAAATTTAAACCAATTAAAATGAGCTCAAAAAATAAATAAATTGTACCAGAGCGTGAGAGAGAGAGAGAGAGAGAGAGAGAGTGACTTAAAATCATGCTGGGTTGTGCGATATATATATTTGTTTAATATTTAATAATCACATATCCAATGTTTCATGTTTACTCGTAGATATTTTGGAGGGTTTAATGTTCGCTAAACGCACCATTGCGTAAGATGTACGTAGAGTCTTTTGGAAAATAAATTGGGTATATCATTGGTAAAAATTGTAACAAGGTATTATTATTTCAAATAACAATTTCCGCTACTCAAGAGTTCGCTTAAACGAATTCCTGCCTATTGTGACTTTGAAAGGTAAGTACAATTACAAGTTATTATGTCTATATTAGTTTCTTGCAAATCAAGATGGCGCCCAACCTTTGAAATCAAATTAAATTAAAGCAAAGACGTTATATCGTATATTTTATTATCAGCAATAAACGTAATATAACAAATGGCGGCCGAACAGGGACTCGACATATAATTTTATGTCGGTAATCCTACAAAGAGAGCGGAAAAGTTTATCTGAGGTAATAAACCCAATTTTAAATACGTAAACATAACCCAACCTTTACAAGGTTATGTTATAAGATTGTATGCATGCGTGTATTATAAAAAAGCGAAAATGAGTACTACAGCTGCTTTGCTGCAGCTATTATTAAATAAATTTGATGAACAGAGTGTAAAATTAGATGAAAAATTTACTAATTTAAATGACAAATTTGATAAACAAAGTGTAAGATTTGATAATTTTGATAAACAATTTAACGAGCAGAAAAATGAAATCAGAAATAATCTTGATATCAAGTTTGATGAATTAAAAACCGAAATAAAAAACCGTAACACTAATCTTATTAAGCAGTGTGATAAAGTGATTAAAAAATTGGATGAGAGTTTAATTCAACTAGAAAATCAGAAGGTGAGTAGTAGTGAAAATATGACAAAAAACTGAGTACTGATTAATAAAGTAAGTAACAGTGATAACTTGAATAATGAGTTTACAGGTAGTAAGAATATGATATTAGAAAATGATAATGAAAGTATTATGAGTGAAAATGAGGTGTTTGAGTGTATTGAGTCAGAGAGAGAGTTTGGAGAAAGTATTTTTGTTAAAGGGGTGCAAGGGTTAGAATTTTCTTTTGATGTTGTATTAGGGGGTGAAGAAGAGCCTTCACGTATTTTTCATAAGGACAAGAGTTCCTTAAATTTATATTTGGGAGACGAAAGGTCTACAAATAAAGTTCCTTGGTGTTTTAGTGTACCTCATAAGTGGTGCAGTAATTTTGAGTTAGTGACCCCTGCATATTTGGAGAGAGAGAGTGTAATTTGGTGTTACGGTGAGAAATATATTAAGAGAGAAAGTGTAGAGAGGTATTGTGAGAGAAAGAAAGTAATAGAAATTTTTAAAGTAAATATAAAGTACAGAGAACTTGTAGAAAAGTTAGGAATAGAGATGGTGGATGAAAATAATGAATACTTACCTTGTAGTAACAGTGAAATTGAAATAATAATAGGTGATGATAATAATGGTATCAAGTACTTACCTGTGGTAGAAAATTATGATGATAATTACAAGATGCATAACAAGATTATCACATATGATCTTACTGATGTAGACAGAACCATACTCGATCGTGACTTGATATATGAAATTGAAATTGTGAATAAATATGAAATAGTTGATAATTATTATGATTATAATATTTCTAATAATAAAATTTATTCATTAAAAAATAAGATAAATAGACCTAAGATTACGATGTTATTCAACGATGGAGGATAGAGTGTTTCAATTGTGTAATGAACATTTAATATATGTGAAAAGTGGTACTGAATTGGACTGCATATGGACTGATTGTGATTAATGACAAAATAATGTGTTTGGATTGTATAATTTTCATTGTTTTATATGTTTTATATATCAATGTATTTATGTATTTCGATGTTGTGTATTGCAGGTATATTTTGTGTACACCATGTATCACGTATGTTTTAATAATTAACATGTTTTTGCTAAATAAGTGACAATAATGGTAAAAAATTTTAAATAATTGAATAATAATTAAAGGTCAATTACTGAAAAAAAATATGATACAAAAGAAAGTTGTACTAACTTTGTAACAGAAGTAAATTATAGATGTTTCTAATGAAGTTAAATTATTATTTGATTTGTAATGAATGTAATTCTTAATGAATAATAATAAATGATTAAGTAAGAATATATTAAAAGTGAGATGTACTGTTATGAGTAGGTGAGAGATGAATTTTATAAGACAATTGTCAATGATTACAGTAAGTGTTTAAACAAGGAATAGTGCCTGGGTATAAATAGAGGCAGGTGAGTTATGCAATTAATGTAAATGGGAGTTAGATAGTTAAGAATTTTGAAGTAAATAATACAAAGAGTATTAGATATTTAGGGACACAGTAGTTAGTGATTATTTGTAGAGCTGAGTAAAGTCAAGGTTAAATATATATTTGTTGTTGATGATATTTTGTAGTGGGGGTGAGGTGACAAGGAGTAGCCAACTTATAGCGTTGTGGCAGGTAATAGTGTAGTTTTAGGGAGTGTTTGCCGAATTTTTTGGAAGGGCAAAATATTATGAATGTATATAGCCAGTTAGGGAACACCCATTTCTGTACAAAGACGCGCGGTGCTATAGGATTTATCGTCGGAATGAAATTAGTGAAAGGTGTTTATAATTGAGATATTGGTGTCATGATAGGTAAATTTGATTGTTAGTTAGAAGAAAGGTGAGTAAGATTATAAAAAATAAAAATAAGCAGAGTGAGTACAGGAGTCACCCAGACTAAACAATGATTAGAGTGTGAAAGGTTAGGTAGTTAGGTAGGTAGAAAGTTCAGAATAGAAAGGTAATGAAAAATGAATGATGAAATAATAATGTAATATGAATATAATAATAAATTTGAAATAAATTAATAATAAATAATTGATGGCTAATTAATGAAAGTTATTAATTAATTAATCAATTAAATGAAATTGTAACTTAAATGATTTAAATGCAACTTTAAATAGATAAAATGTGCAAATCTTAATCAGATTAAATATGAATTAACCATTTCAATGTATTACTGTATTAATATAATGATAATGTGTATTATTATGTATTATGTTATGAAAATTTAACATGTATAGGAAATAGTGTGTGTGGAAGAGAAAGAGGGGTAATTATTTTTAACAGCGCCAATTATTACCTGTTAAGAATAATAATAATAATTTTAATAATTATTTTATTTTCAATAAGATTGTATTAATTATTTTTTTTTTCTATAAAATGTTTTCTCCATGTTTGAGTAATATTGGGGATTTATATGGGGATTTCCATGTTTTCTTTTATAATTAAATTAAATTCTTTTTCATATCAATATTTGTTTCTTTTATAATTACATTAATTATGAAACAGAAAGAGTTAATTATTATCGATGGGAATCGAAACAACATTTACAATTCAGGGTAGTCCATGAAGAGAATGGCAATTCTATGTAATTCTTGTATGTTACATTTTTTATATTTTTAGTAGCTCAAGCAAACCCAGTGCTTATTAACACAAACCAGCACATAGCTAAGGGGAAACAGATCAGTTAAGGATAGAGTAATATACCAAGCCACTATTTTGATATTTTAATTTCTTGTTTCAGTGTTTGGTGATGTTATGACGGCAGTCCTGAGCTGGCCAGCGCGTCAGAGCAGGGGCGTTACGCGCCTAATTGGACTTATGGTGTTGGGATCTCGAAGGAGAAGTCCAGTAAGGTCATGCAGGTACTGTCATCGTCATCAGACCACGGGTGAGTTATTGATTTTCTTTTTATATAAATTGTAAGGGGGTTGTGGCGACCTATCCTGGCTGATCCCTTTAGGAAATATGAATGGGTCAATGAAAGTTTTTATGCTTCCGCACAAAATCTTTCATTGAGGAGGTTTTGTGATGGTACAATTCTGGTGCAATCGTAAATTTATAAAAACATGGTACAAAAGACCATAATTATTGTATTCATTTATTTTTAACAATTTGGTAATAATTATTTAAATATTTCATAATCCCTGTGAAGCTGTGGTGAGTGGACTATATGAATATTTTATAACACGCAAATTTGAATTGACAGGATTCTGACCGTTTTCATTGCAAAACGACAGAACACAGCAAAAAACGTAAGTCACATACCGAGATAAAGTGACGAGCCCTGATGACGTCAGCGGTAAGGAATGTATATTTCTGTAAACAACTCGAGGCTTGGCTATATGAACAATAGCCTGATGACGTCGCTTTCGCCCCACCTACGCAATGTAAAACAAAAACTGTGTGTCATTTCATCAGGAAGCGTGAACGTAGTCGGCCGGAAAAAGGGTTCACTAAGTAAATTTTAACTTTTACACCACCAAAAGTGGTTAATTACAACAGTGTTTATCAACAGTGACACCTTACCGATACTTCAGAATGTGACCGGTAGCGAAATCGGTGAACTCGCGGTGTGCGATGTTTTACCGAACAAACAACCGCAGCTAAGTAGCTGTCAATTTTGTGAGAACGTTCCAACATTCTTTTTTTGTTTTAGAATCAACATCATTCAATATTATAATGACCAACTCAAAATTTAAACCAATTAAAATGAGCTCAAAAAATAAATAAATTGTACCAGAGCGTGAGAGAGAGAGAGAGAGAGAGAGAGAGAGAGAGAGAGAGAGAGAGAGACTTAAATCATGCTGGGTTGTGCGAGATATATAGTTGTTTAATATTTAATAATCACATATCCAATGTTTCATGTTTACTCGTAGATATTTTGGAGGGTTTAATGTTCGCTAAACGCACCATTGCGTAAGATGTACGTAGAGTCTTTTGGAAAATAAATTGGGTATATCATTGGTAAAAATTGTAACAAGGTATTATTATTTCAAATAACAATTTCCGCTACTCAAGAGTTCGCTTAAACGAATTACTGCCTATTGTGACTTTGAAAGGTAAGTACAATTACAAGTTATTATGTCTATATTTATTTTCTTGCAAATCAAGATGGCGCCCAACCTTTGAAATCAAATTAAATTAAAGCAAAGACGTTATATCGTATATTTTATTATCAGCAATAAATGTAATATAACAAATGGCGGCCGAACAGGGACTCGACATATAATTTTATGTCGGTAATCCTACATAGAGAGCGGAAAAGTTTATCTGAGGTAATAAACCCAAATTTAAATACGTAAACATAACCCAACCTTTACGAGGTTATGTTATAAGATTGTATGCATGCGTGTATTATAAAAAAGCAAAAATGAGTACTACAGCTGCTTTGCTGCAGCTATTATTAAATAAATTTGATGAACAGAGTGTAAAATTAGATGAAAAATTTACTAATTTAAATGACAAATTTGATAAACAAAGTGTAAGATTTGATAATTTTGATAAACAATTTAACGAGCAGAAAAATGAAATCAGAAATAATCTAGATATCATGTTTGATGAATTAAAAACCGAAATAAAAAACCGTAACACTAATATTATTAAGCAGTGTGATAAAGTGATTAAAAAATTGGATGAGAGTTTAATTCAACTAGAAAATCAGAAGGTGAGTAGTAATGAAAATTGACGAAAAACGGAGTACTGATTAATAATGTAAGTAACAGTGATAACTTGAATAATGAGTTTACAGGTAGTAAGAATATGATATTAGAAAAAGATAATGAAAGTATTATGAGTGAAAATGAGGTGTTTGAGTGTATTGAGTCAGAGAGAGTTTGGAGAAAGTATTTTTGTTAAAGGGGTGCAAGGGTTAGAATTTTCTTTTGATGTTGTATTAGGGGGTGAAGAAGAGCCTTCACGTATTTTTCATAAGGACAAGAGTTCCTTAAATTTATATTTGGGAGACGAAAGGTCTACAAATAAAGTTCCTTGGTGTTTTAGTGTACCTCATAAGTGGTGCAGTAATTTTGAGTTAGTGACCCCTGCATATTTGGAGAGAGAGAGTGTAATTTGGTGTTACGGTGAGAAATATATTAAGAGAGAAAGTGTAGAGAGGTATTGTGAGAGAAAGAAAGTAATAGAAATTTTTAAAGAAAATATAAAGTACAGAGAACTTGTAGAAAAGTTAGGAATAGTGATGGTGGATGAAAATAATGAATACTTACCTTATAGTAACAGTGAAATTGAAATAATAATAGGTGATGATAATAATGGTATCAAGTACTTACCTGTGGTAGAAAATTATGATGATAATTACAAGATGCATAACAAGATTATCACATATGATCTTACTGATGTAGACAGAACCATACTCGATCGTGACTTGATATATATGCAATTAAAATTGTGAATAAATATGAAATAGTTGATAATTATTATTATTATAATATTTCTTATAATAACATTTATTCATTACAAAATAAGATAAATAGACTTAAGATTACGATGTTATGCAATGATGGAGGATAGAGTGTTTCAATTGTGTAATGAACATTTAATATATGTGAAAAGTGGTATTGAATTGGACTGCATATGGACTGATTGTGATTAATGACAAAATAATGTGTTTGGATTGTATAATTTTCATTGTTTTATATGTTTTATATATCAATGTATTTATGTATTTCGATGTTGTGTATTGCAGGTATATTTTGTGTACACCATGTATCACGTATGTTTTAATAATTAACATGTTTTTGCTAAATAAGTGACAATAATGGTAAAATTTTTTAAATAATTGAATAATAATTAAAGGTCAATTACTGAAAAAAAATATGATACAAAAGAAAGTTGTACTAACTTTGTAACAGAAGTAAATTATAGATGTTTCTAATGAAGTTAAATTATTATTTGATTTGTAATGAATGTAATTCTTAATGAATAATAATAAATGATTAAGTAAGAATATATTAAAAGTGAGATGTACTGTTATGAGTAGGTGAGAGATGAATTTTATAAGACAATTGTCAATGATTACAGTAAGTGTTTAAACAAGGAATAGTGCCTGGGTATAAATAGAGGCAGGTGAGTTATGCAATTAATGTAAATGGGAGTTAGATAGTTAAGAATTTTGAAGTAAATAATACAAAGAGTATTAGATATTTAGGGACACAGTAGTTAGTGATTATTTGTAGAGCTGAGTAAAGTCAAGGTTAAATATATATTTGTTGTTGATGATATTTTGTAGTGGGGGTGAGGTGACAAGGAGTAGCCAACTTATAGCGTTGTGGCAGGTAATAGTGTAGTTTTAGGGAGTGTTTGCCGAATTTTTTGGAAGGGCAAAATATTATGAATGTATATAGCCAGTTAGGGAACACCCATTTCTGTACAAAGACGCGCGGTGCTATAGGATTTATCGTCGGAATGAAATTAGTGAAAGGTGTTTATAATTGAGATATTGGTGTCATGATAGGTAAATTTGATTGTTAGTTAGAAGAAAGGTGAGTAAGATTATAAAAAATAAAAATAAGCAGAGTGAGTACAGGAGTCACCCAGACTAAACAATGATTAGAGTGTGAAAGGTTAGGTAGTTAGGTAGGTAGAAAGTTCAGAATAGAAAGGTAATGAAAAATGAATGATGAAATAATAATGTAATATGAATATAATAATATTTGAAATAAATTAATAATAAATAATTGATGGCTAATTAATGAAAGTTATTAATTAATTAATCAATTAAATGAAATTGTAACTTAAATGATTTAAATGCAACTTTAAATAGATAAAATGTGCAAATCTTAATCAGATTAAATATGAATTAACCATTTCAATGTATTACTGTATTAATATAATGATAATGTGTATTATTATGTATTATGTTATGAAAATTTAACATGTATAGGAAATAGTGTGTGTGGAAGAGAAAGAGGGGTAATTATTTTTAACAGCGCCAATTATTACCTGTTAAGAATAATAATAATAATTTTAATAATTATTTTATTTTCAATAAGATTGTATTAATTATTTTTTTTTCTATAAAATGTTTTCTCCATGTTTGAGTAATATTGGGGATTTATATGGGGATTTCCATGTTTTCTTTTATAATTAAATTAAATTCTTTTTCATATCAATATTTGTTTCTTTTATAATTACATTAATTATGAAACAGAAAGAGTTAATTATTATCGATGGGAATCGAAACAACATTTACAATTCAGGGTAGTCCATGAAGAGAATGGCAATTCTATGTAATTCTTGTATGTTACATTTTTTATATTTTTAGTAGCTCAAGCAAACCCAGTGCTTATTAACACAAACCAGCACATAGCTAAGGGGAAACAGATCAGTTAAGGATAGAGTAATATACCAAGCCACTATTTTGATATTTTAATTTCTTGTTTCAGTGTTTGGTGATGTTATGACGGCGGTCCTGAGCTGGCCAGCGCGTCAGAGGAGGGGCGTTACGCGCCTAATTGGACTTATGGTGTTGGGATCTCGAAGGAGAAGTCCAGTAAGGTCATGCAGGTACTGTCATCGTCATCAGACCACGGGTGAGTTATTGATTTCCTTTTTATATAAATTGTAAGGGGGTTGTGGCGACCTATCCTGGCTGATCCCTTTAGGAAATATGAATGGGTCAATGAAAGTTTTTATGCTTCCGCACAAAATCTTTCATTGAGGGGGTTTTGTGATGGTACAATTCTGGTGCAATCTTAAATTTATAAAAACATGGTACAAAAGACCATAATTATTGTATTCATTTATTTTTAACAATTTGGTAATAATTATTTAAATATTTCATAATCCCTGTGAAGCTGTGGTGAGTGGACTATATGAATATTTTATAACACGCAAATTTGAATTGACAGGATTCTGACCGTTTTCATTGCAAAACGACAGAACACAGCAAAAAACGTAAGTCACATACAGAGATAAAGTGACGAGCCCTGATGACGTCAGCGGTAAGGAATGTATATTTCTGTAAACAACTCGAGGCTTGGCTATATGAACAATAGCCTGATGACGTCGCTTTCGCCCCACCTACGCAATGTAAAACAAAAACTGTGTGTCATTTCATCAGGAAGCGTGAACGTAGCCGGCCGGAAAAAGGGTTCACTAAGTAAATTTTAACTTTTACACCACCAAAAGTGATAATTACAACAGTGTTTATCAACAGTGACACCTTACCATTCGGTAAGGTGTAATACTTCAGAATGTGACCGGTAGCGAAATCGGTGAACTCGCGGTGTGCGATGTTTTACCGAACAAACAACCGCAGCTAAGTAGCTGTCAATTTTGTGAGAACGTTCCAACATTCTTTTTTTGTTTTAGAATCAACATCATTCAATATTATAATGACCAACTCAAAATTTAAACCAATTAAAATGAGCTCAAAAAATAAATAAATTGTACCAGAGCGTGAGAGAGAGAGAGTGAGAGAGAGAGAGTGAGAGAGAGAGAGAGAGAGAGAGAGAGAGAGAGAGAGAGAGAGAGAGAGAGAGTGACTTAAAATCATGCTGGGTTGTGCGAGATATATATTTGTTTAATATTTAATAATCACATATCCAATGTTTCATGTTTACTCGTAGATATTTTGGAGGGTTTAATGTTCGCTAAATGCACCATTGCGTAAGATGTACGTAGAGTCTTTTGGAAAATAAATTGGGTATATCATTGGTAAAAATTGTAACAAGGTATTATTATTTCAAATAACAATTTCCGCTACTCAAGAGTTCGCTTAAACGAATTCCTGCCTATTGTGACTTTGAAAGGTAAGTACAATTACAAGTTATTATGTCTATATTTATTTTCTTGCAAATCAAGATGGCGCCCAACCTTTGAAATCAAATTAAATTAAAGCAAAGACGTTATATCGTATATTTTATTATCAGCAATAAACGTAATATAACAAATGGCGGCCGAACAGGGACTCGACATATAATTTTATGTCGGTAAGCCTACAAAGAGAGCGGAAAAGTTTATCTGAGGTAATAAACCCAAATTTAAATACGTAAACATAACCCAACCTTTACGAGGTTATGTTATAAGATTGTATGCATGCGTGTATTATAAAAAAGCAAAAATGAGTACTACAGCTGCTTTGCTGCAGCTATTATTAAATAAATTTGATGAACAGAGTAAAATTATATGAAAAATTTACTAATTTAAATGACAAATTTGATAAACAAAGTGTAAGATTTGATAATTTTGATAAACAATTTAACGAGCAGAAAAATGAAATCAGAAATAATCTTGATATCAAGTTTGATGAATTAAAAACCGAAATAAAAAACCGTAACACTAATCTTATTAAGCAGTGTGATAAAGTGATTAAAAAATTGGATGAGAGTTTAATTCAACTAGAAAATCAGAAGGTGAGTAGTAGTGAAAATATGACGAAAAACGGAGTACTGATTAATAAAGTAAGTAACAGTGATAACTTGAATAATGAGTTTACAGGTAGTAAGAATATGATATTAGAAAATGATAATGAAAGTATTATGAGTGAAAATGAGGTGTTTGAGTGTATTGAGTCAGAGAGAGAGTTTGGAGAAAGTATTTTTGTTAAAGGGGTGCAAGGGTTAGAATTTTCTTTTGATGTTGTATTAGGGGGTGAAGAAGAGCCTTCACGTATTTTTCATAAGGACAAGAGTTCCTTAAATTTATATTTGGGAGACGAAAGGTCTACAAATAAAGTTCCTTGGTGTTTTAGTGTACCTCATAAGTGGTGCAGTAATTTTGAGTTAGTGACCCCTGCATATTTGGAGAGAGAGAGTGTAATTTGGTGTTACGGTGAGAAATATATTAAGAGAGAAAGTGTAGAGAGGTATTGTGAGAGAAAGAAAGTAATAGAAATTTTTAAAGTAAATATAAAGTACAGAGAACTTGTAGAAAAGTTAGGAATAGAGATGGTGGATGAAAATAATGAATACTTACCTTGTAGTAACAGTGAAATTGAAATAATAATAGGTGATGATAATAATGGTATCAAGTACTTACCTGTGGTAGAAAATTATGATGATAATTACAAGATGCATAACAAGATTATCACATATGATCTTACTGATGTAGACAGAACCATACTCGATCGTGACTTGATATATGAAATTGAAATTGTGAGTAAATATGAAATAGTTGATAATTATTATGATTATAATATTTCTAATAATAAAATTTATTCATTAAAAAATAAGATAAATAGACCTAAGATTAGGATGTTATTCAACGATGGAGGATAGAGTGTTTCAATTGTGCAATGAACATTTAATATATGTGAAAAGTGGTATTGAATTGGACTGCATATGGACTGATTGTGATTAATGACAAAATAATGTGTTTGGATTGTATAATTTGCATTGTTTTATATGTTTTATATATCAATGTATTAATGTATTTCGATGTTGTGTATTGCAGGTATATTTTGTGTACACCATGTATCATGTATGTTTTAATAATTAACATGTTTTTGCTAAATAAGTGACAATAATGGTAAAATTTTTTAAATAATTGAATAATAATTAAAGGTCAATTACTGAAAAAAAATATGATACAAAAGAAAGTTGTACTAACTTTGTAACAGAAGTAAATTATAGATGTTTCTAATGAAGTTAAATTATTATTTGATTTGTAATGAATGTAATTCTTAATGAATAATAATAAATGATTAAGTAAGAATATATTAAAAGTGAGATGTACTGTTATGAGTAGGTGAGAGATGAATTTTATAAGACAATTGTCAATGATTACAGTAAGTGTTTAAACAAGGAATAGTGCCTGGGTATAAATAGAGGCAGGTGAGTTATGCAATTAATGTAAATGGGAGTTAGATAGTTAAGAATTTTGAAGTAAATAATACAAAGAGTATTAGATATTTAGGGACACAGTAGTTAGTGATTGTTTGTAGAGCTGAGTAAAGTCAAGGTTAAACATATATTTGTTGTTGATGATATTTTGTAGTGGGGGTGAGGTGATAAGGAGTAGCCAACTTATAGCGTTGTGGCAGGTAATAGTGTAGTTTTAGGGAGTGTTTGCCGAGTTTTTTGGAAGGGCAAAATATTATGAATGTATATAGCCAGTTAGGGAACACCCATCTCTGTACAAAGACGCGCGGTGCTATAGGATTTATCGTCGGAATGAAATTAGTGAAAGGTGTTTATAATTGAGATATTGGTGTCATGATAGGTAAATTTGATTGTTAGTTAGAAGAAAGGTGAGTAAGATTATAAAAAATAAAAATAAGCAGAGTGAGTACAGGAGTCACCCAGACTAAACAATGATTAGAGTGTGAAAGGTTAGGTAGTTAGGTAGGTAGAAAGTTCAGAATAGAAAGGTAATGAAAAATGAATGATGAAATAATAATAATGTAATATGAATATAATAATAAATTTGAAATAAATTAATAATAAATAATTGATGTCTAATTAATGAAAGTTATTAATTAATTAATCAATTAAATGAAATTGTAACTTAAATGATTTAAATGCAACTTTAAATAGATAAAATGTGCAAATCTTAATCAGATTAAATATGAATTAACCATTTCAATGTATTACTGTATTAATATAATGATAATGTGTGTTATTATGTATTATGTTATGAAATTTTAACATGTATAGGAAATAGTGTGTGCGGAGGAGAAAGAGGGGTAAATAATGTTAACAGCGCCAATTATTACCTGTTAAGAATAATAATAATAATTTTAATAATTATTTTATTTTCAATAAGATTGTATTAATTTTTTTTTCTATAAAATGTTTTCTCCATGTTTGAGTAATATTGGGGATTTATATGGGGATTTCCATGTTTTCTTTTATAATTAAATTAAATTCTTTTTCATTTCAATATTTGTTTCTTTTATAATTACATTAATTATGAAACAGAAAGAGTTAATTATTATCGATGGGAATCGAAACAATATTTACAATTCAGGGTAGTCCATGAAGAGAATGGCAATTCTATGTAATTCTTGTATGTTACATTTTTTATATTTTTAGTAGCTCAAGCAAACCCAGTGCTTATTAACACAAACCAGCACATAGCTAATGGGAAACAGATCAGTTAAGGATAGAGTAATATACCAAGCCACTATTTTGATATTTTAATTTCTTGTTTCAGTGTTTGGTGATGTTATGACGGCGGTCCTGAGCTGGCCAGCGCGTCAGAGCAGGGGCGTTACGCGCCTAATTGGCCTTATGGTGTTGGGATCTCGAAGGAGAAGTCCAGTAAGATCATGCAGGTACTGTCATCGTCATCAGACCACGGGTGAGTTATTGTTCTTCTTTTTATATAAATTGTAAGGGGGTTGTGGCGACCTATCCTGGCTGATCCCTTTAGGAAATATGAATGGGTCAATGAAAGTTTTTATGCTACCGCACAAAATCTTTCATTGAGGGGGTTTTGTGATGGTACAATTCTGGTGCAATCTTAAATTTATAAAAACATGGTACAAAAGACCATAATTATTTTATTCATTTATTTTTAACAATTTGGTAATAATTATTTAAATATTTCATAATCCCTGTGAAGCTGCGGTGAGTGGACTATATAAATATTTTATAACACGCAAATGTGAATTGACAGGATTCTGACCGTTTTCATTGCAAAACGACAGAACACAGCAAAAAACGTATGTCACATACCGAGATAAAGTGACGAGCCCTGATGACGTCAGCGGTAAGGAATGTATATTTCTGTAAACAACTCGAGGCTTGGCTATATGAACAATAGCCTGATGACGTCGCTTTCGCCCCACCTACGCAATGTGAAACAAAAACTGTGTGTCATTTCATCAGGAAGCGTGAACGTAACCGGCCGGCAAAAGGGTTCACTAAGTAAATTTTAACTTTTACACCACCAAAAGTGGTTAATTACAACAGTGTTTATCAACAGTGACACCTTACCATTCGGTAAGGTGTAATACTTCAGAATGTGACCGGTAGCGAAATCGGTGAACTCGTGGTGCGCGATGTTTTACCGAAAAAAACAACGGTAGCTAAGTAGCTGTCAATTTGGTGAGAACGTTCCAACATTCTTTTTTTATTTTAGAATCAACATCATTCAATATTATAATGACCAACTCAAAATTTAAACCAATTAAAATGAGCTCAAAAAATAAATAAATTGTACCAGAGCGTGAGAGAGAGAGAGTGAGAGAGAGAGAGAGAGAGAGAGAGAGACAGTGACTTAAAATCATGCTGGGTTGTGCGAGATATATATTTGTTTAATGTTTAATAATCACATATCCAATGTTTCATGTTTACTCGTAGATATTTTGGAGGGTTTTTTATGTTCGCTAAACGCACCATTGCGTAAGATGTACGTAGAGTCTTTTGGAAAATAAATTGGGTATATCATTGGTAAAAATTGTAACAAGGTATTATTATTTCAAATAACAATTTCCGCTACTCAAGAGTTCGCTTAAACGAATTCCTGCCCTATTGTGACTTTGAAAGGTAAGTACAATTACAAGTTATTATGTCTATATTTATTTTCTAGCAAATCAAGATGGCGCCCAACCTTTGAAATCAAATTAAATTAAAGCAAAGACGTTATATCGTATATTTTATTATCAGCAATAAACGTAATATAACAAATGGCGCCCGAACAGGGACTCGACATATAATTTTATGTCGGTAAGCCTACAAAGAGAGCGGAAAAGTTTATCTGAGGTAATAAACCCACAATTAAATACGTAAACATAACCAAACCTTTACGAGGTTATGTTATAAGATTGTATGCATGCGTGTATTATAAAAAAGCAAAAATGAATACTACAGCTGCTTTGCTGCAGCTATTATTAAATAAATTTGATGAACAGAGTGTAAAATTAGATGAAAAATTTACTAATTTAAATGAAATATTGATAAACAAAGTGTAAGATTTGATAATTTTGATAAACAATTTAACGAGCAGAAAAGTGAAATCAGAAATAATCTTGATATCAAGTTTGATGAATTAAAAACCGAAATAAAAAACCGTAACACTAATCTTAATAAGCAGTGTGATAAAGTGATTAAAAAATTGGATGAGAGTTTAATTCAACTAGACAATCAGAAGGTGAGTAGTAGTGAAAATATGACGAAAAACGGAGTACTGATTAATAAAGTAAGTAACAGTGATAACTTGAATAATGAGTTTACAGGTAATAAGAATATGATATTAGAAAATGATAATGAAAGTATTATGAGTGAAAATGAGGTGTTTGAGTGTATTGAGTCAGAGAGAGAGTTTGGAGAAATTATTTTTGTTAAAGGGGTGCAAGGGTTAGAATTTTCTTTTGATGTTGTATTAGGGGGTGAAGAAGAGCCTTCACGTATTTTTCATAAGGATAAGAGTTCCTTAAATTTATATTTGGGAGACGAAAGGTATACAAATAAAGTTCCTTGGTGTTTTAGTGTACCTCATAAGTGGTGCAGTAATTTTGAGTTAGTGACCCCTGCATAATTGGAGAGAGAGAGAGTGTAATTTGGTCTTATGGTGAGAAATATATTAAGAGAGAAAGTGTAGAGAGGTATTGTGAGAGAAAGAAAGTAATAGAAATTTTTAAAGTAAATAGAATGTACAGAGAACTTGTAGAAAAGTTAGGAATAGAGATGGTGGATGAAAATAATGAATACTTACCTTGTAGTAACAGTGAAATTGAAATAATAATAGGTGATGATAATAATGGTATCAAGTACTTACCTGTGGTAGAAAATTATGATGATAATTACAAGATGCATAACAAGATTATAACATATGATCTTACTGATGTAGACAGAACCATACTCGATCGTGACTTGATATATGAAATTGAAATTGTGAATAAATATGAAATAGTTGATAATTATTATGATTATAATATTTCTAATAATAAAATTTATTCATTAAAAAATAAGATAAATAGACCTAAGATTAGGATGTTATTCAACGATGGAGGATAGAGTGTTTCAATTGTGTAATGAACATTTAATATATGTGAAAAGTGGTATTGAATTAGACTGCATATGGACTGATTGTGATTAATGACAAAATAATGTGTTTGGATTGTATAATTTTCATTGTTTTATATGTTTTATATATCAATGTATTTATGTATTTCGATGTTGTGTATTGCAGGTATATTTTGTGTACACCATGTATCACGTATGTTTTAATAATTAACATGTTTTTGCTAAATAAGTGACAATAATGGTAAAAATTTTAAATAATTGAATAATAATTAAAGGTCAATTACTGAAAAAAATATGGTACAAAAGAAAGTTGTACTAACTTTGTAACAGAAATAAATTATAGATGTTTCTAATGAAGTTAAATTTTTATTTGATTTGTAATGAATGTAATTCTTAATGAATAATAATAAATGATTAAGTAAGAATATATTAAAAGTGAGATGTACTATTATGAGTAGGTGAGAGATGAATTTTATAAGACAATTGTCAATGATTACAGTAAGTGTTTAAACAAGGAATAGTGCCTGGGTATAAATAGAGGCAGGTGAGTTATGCAACTAATGTAAATGGCAGTTAGATAGTTAGGAATTTTGAAGTAAATAATACAAAGGGTATTAGATATTTAGGGACACAGTAGTTAGTGATTATTTGTAGAGGTGAGTAAAGTCAAGGTTAAACATATATTTGTTGTTGATGATATTTTGTAGTGGGGGTGAGGTGATAAGGAGTAGCCAACTTATAGTGTTGTGGCAGGTAATAGCATAGTTTTAGGGAGTGTTTGCCGAATTTTTTGGAAGGGCAAAATATTATGAATGTATATAGCCAGTTAGGGAACACCCATCTCTGTACAAAGACGCGCGGTGCTATAGGATTTATCGTCGGAATGAAATTAGTGAAAGTTGTTTATAATTGAGACATTGGTGTCATGATAGGTAAATTTGATTGTTAGTTAGAAGAAAGGTGAGTAAGATTATAAAAAATAAAAATAAGCAGAGTGAGTACAGGAGTCACCCAGACTAAACAATGATTAGAGTGTGAAAGGTTAGGTAGTTAGGTAGGTAGAAAGTTCAGAATAGGAAGGTAATGAAAAATGAATGATGAAATAATAATAATGTAATATGAATATAATAATAAATTTGAAATAAATTAATAATAAATAATTGATGGCTAATTAATGAAAGTTATTAATTAATTAATCAATTAAATGAAATTGTAACTTAAATGATTTAAACGCAACTTTAAATAGATAAAATGTGCAAATCTTAATCAGATTAAATATCAATTAACCATTTCAATGTATTACTGTATTAATATAATGATAATGTGTATTATTATGTATTATGTTATAAAATTTTAACATGTATAGGAAATAGTGTGTGTGGAGGAGAAAGAGGGGTAAATATTGTTAACAGCGCCAATTATTACCTGTTAAGAATAATAATAATAATTTTATTTTCAATAAGATTGTATTAATTTTTTTTTCTATAAAATGTTTTCTCCATGTTTGAGTAATATTGGGGATTTATATGGGGATTTCCATGTTTTCTTTTATAATTAAATTAAACTCTTTTTCATATCAATATTTGTTTCTTTTATAATTACATTAATTATGAAACAGAAAGAGTTAATTATTATCGATGGGAATCGAAACAATATTTACAATTCAGGGTAGTCCATGAAGAGAAAGGCAATTCTATGTAATTCTTGTATGTTACATTTTTTATATTTTTAGTAGCTCAAGCAAACCCAGTGCTTATTAACACAAACCAGCACATAGCTAAGGGGAAACAGATTAGTTAAGGATAGAGTAATATACCAAGCCACTATTTTGATATTTTAATTTCTTGTTTCAGTGTTTGGTGATGTTATGACGGCGGTCCTGAGCTGGCCAGCGCGTCAGAGCAGGGGCGTTACGCGCCTAATTGGCCTTATGGTGTTGGGATCTCGAAGGAGAAGTCCACTAAGGTCATGCAGGTACTGTCATCGTCATCAGACCACGGGTGAGTTATTGATTTTCTTTTTATATAAATTGTAAGGGGGTTGTGGCGACCTATCCTGGCTGATCCCTTTAGGAAATATGAATGGGTCAATGAAAGTTTTTATGCTTCCGCACAAAATCTTTCATTGAGGGGGTTTTGTGATGGTAAAATTCTTATGCAATCTTAAATTTATAAAAACATGGTACAAAAGACCATAATTATTGTATTCATTTATTTTTAACAATTTGGTAATAATTATTTAAATATTTCATAATCCCTGTGAAGCTGTGGTGAGTGGACTATATAAATATTTTATAACACGCAAATGTGAATTGACAGGATTCTGACCGTTTTCATTGCAAAATGACAGAACACAGAAAAAAACGTATGTCACATACCGAGATAAAGTGACGAGCCCTGATGACGTCAGTGGTAAGGAATGTATATTTCTGTAAACAACTCGAGGCTTGGCTATATGAACAATAGCCTGATGACGTCGCTTTCGCCCCACCTACGCAATGTGAAAAAAAACTGTGTGTCATTTCATCAGGAAGCGTGAACGTAACCGGCCTGCAAAAGGGTTCACTAAGTAAATTTTAACTTTTACACCACCAAAAGTGGTTAATTACAACAGTGTTTATCAACAGTGACACCTTACCATTCCGTAAGGTGTAATACTTCAGAATGTGACCGGTAGCGAAATCGGTGAACTCGTGGTGCGCGATGTTTTACCGAACAAACAACGGCAGCTAAGTAGCTGTCAATTTGGTGAGAACGTTCCAACATTCTTTTTTTATTTTAGAATCAACATCATTCAATATTATAATGACTAACTAAAAATTTAAACCAATTAAATGAGCTCAAAAAATAAATAAATTTACCAGAGCGTGAGAGAGAGAGAGTGAGAGAGAGAGAGAGAGACAGTGACTTAAAATCATGCTGGGTTGTGCGAGATATATATTTGTTTAATGTTTAATAATCACATATCCAATGTTTCATGTTTACTCGTAGATATTTTGGAGGGTTTAATGTTCGCTAAACGCACCATTGCGTAAGATGTACGTAGAGTCTTTTGGAAAATAAATTGGGTATATCATTGGTAAAAATTGTAACAAGGTATTATTATTTCAAATAACAATTTCCGCTACTCAAGAGTTCGCTTAAACGAATTCCTGCCCTATTGTGACTTTGAAAGGTAAGTACAATTACAAGTTATTATGTCTATATTTATTTTCTTGCAAATCAAGATGGCGCCCGACCTTTGAAATCAAATTAAATTAAAGCAAAGACGTTATATCGTATATTTTATTATCAGCAATAAACGTAATATAACAAATGGCGCCCGAACAGGGACTCGACATATAATTTTATGTCGGTAAGCCTACAAAGAGAGCGGAAAAGTTTATCTGAGGTAATAAACCCACAATTAAATACGTAAACATAACCCAACCTTTACGAGGTTATGTTATAAGATTGTATGCATGCGTGTATTATAAAAAAGCAAAAATGAATACTACAGCTGCTTTGCTGCAGCTATTATTAAATAAATTTGATGAACAGAGTGTAAAATTAGATGAAAAATTTACTAATTTAAATGACAAATTTGATAAACAAAGTGTAAGATTTGATAATTTTGATAAACAATTTAACGAGCAGAAAAATGAAATCAGAAATAATCTTGATATCAAGTTTGATGAATTAAAATACGAAATAAAAAACCGTAACACTAATCTTAATAAGCAGTGTGATAAAGTGATTAAAAAATTGGATGAGAGTTTAATTCAACTAGACAATCAGAAGGTGAGTAGTAGTGAAAATATGACGAAAAACGGAGTACTGATTAATAAAGTAAGTAACAGTGATAACTTGAATAATGAGTTTACAGGTAGTAAGAATATGATATTAGAAAATTATAATGAAAGTATTATGAGTGAAAATGAGGTGTTTGAGTGTATTGAGTCAGAGAGAGAGTTTGGAGAAATTATTTTTGTTAAAGGGGTGCAAGGGTTAGAATTTTCTTTTGATGTTGTATTCATCATTATTATGGTGAAGAAGAGCCTTCACGTATTTTTCATAAGGACAAGAGTTCCTTAAATTTATATTTGGGAGACGAAAGGTCTACAAATAAAGTTCCTTGGTGTTTTAGTGTACCTCATAAGTGGTGCAGTAATTTTGAGTTAGTGACCCCTGCATAATTGGAGAGAGAGAGAGTGTAATTTGGTCTTATGGTGAGAAATATATTAAGAGAGAAAGTGTAGAGAGGTATTGTGAGAGAAAGAAAGTAATAGACAATTTTAAAGTAAATAGAATGTACAGAGAACTTGTAGAAAAGTTAGGAATAGAGATGGTGGATGAAAATAATGAATACTTACCTTGTAGTAACAGTGAAATTGAAATAATAATAGGTGATGATAATAATGGTATCAAGTACTTACCTGTGGTAGAAATTATGATGATAATTACAAGATGCATAACAAGATTATAACATATGATCTTACTGATGTAGACAGAACCATACTCGATCGTGACTTGATATATGAAATTGAAATTATGAATAAATATGAAATAGTTGATAATTATTATGATTATAATATTTCTAATAATAAAATTTATTCATTAAAAAATAAGATAAATAGACCTAAGGTTAGGATGTTATTCAACAATGGAGGATAGAGTGTTTCAATTGTGTAATGAACATTTAATATACGTGAAAAGTGGTATTGAATTGGACTGCATATGGACTGATTGTGATTAATGACAAAATAATGTGTTTGGATTGTATAATTTTCATTGTTTTATATGTTTTATATATCAATGTATTTATGTATTTCGATGTTGTGTATTGCAGGTATATTTTGTGTACACCATGTATCACGTATGTTTTAATAATTAACATGTTTTTGCTAAATAAGTGACAATAATGGTAAAAATTTTAAATAATTGAATAATAATTAAAGGTCAATTACTGAAAAAAAATATGGTACAAAAGAAAGTTGTACTAACTTTGTAACAGAAGTAAATTATAGATGTTTCTAATGAAGTTAAATTTTTATTTGATTTGTAATGAATGTAATTCTTAATGAATAATAATAAATGATTAAGTAAGAATATATTAAAAGTGAGATGTACTATTATGAGTAGGTGAGAGATGAATTTTATAAGACAATTGTCAATGATTACAGTAAGTGTTTAAACAAGGAATAGTGCCTGGGTATAAATAGAGGCAGGTGAGTTATGCAACTAATGTAAATGGGAGTTAGATAGTTAGGAATTTTGAAGTAAATAATACAAAGAGTATTAGATATTTAGGGACACAGTAGTTAGTGATTATTTGTAGAGGTGAGTAAAGTCAAGGTTAAACATATATTTGTTGTTGATGATATTTTGTAGTGGGGGTGAGGTGATAAGGAGTAGCCAACTTATAGCGTTGTGGCAGATAATAGCATAGTTTTAGGGAGTGTTTGCCGAATTTTTTGGAAGGGCAAAATATTATGAATGTATATAGCCAGTTAGGGAACACCCATCTCTGTACAAAGACGCGCGGTGCTATAGGATTTATCGTCGGAATGAAATTAGTGAAAGTTGTTTATAATTGAGATATTGGTGTCATGATAGGTAAATTTGATTGTTAGTTAGAAGAAAGGTGAGTAAGATTATAAAAAATAAAAATAAGCAGAGTGAGTACAGGAGTCACCAGACTAAACAATGTTTAGAGTGTGAAAGGTTAGTTAGTTAGGTAGGTAGAAAGTTCAGAATAGAAAGGTAATGAAAAATGTATGATGAAATAATAATAATGTAATATGAATATAATAATAAATTTGAAATAAATTAATAATAAATAATTGATGGCTAATTAATGAAAGTTATTAATTAATTAATCAATTAAATGAAATTGTAACTTAAATGATTTAAATGCAACTTTAAATAGATAAAATGTGCAAATCTTAATCAGATTAAATATGAATTAACCATTTCAATGTATTACTGTATTAATATAATGATAATGTGTATTATTATGTATTATGTTATGAAATTTTAACATGTATAGGAAATAGTGTGTGTGGAGGAGAAAGAGGGGTAAATATTGTTAACAGCGCCAATTATTACCTGTTAAGAATAATAATAATAATTTTAATAATTATTTTATTTTCAATAAGATTGTATTAATTTTTTTTTTCTATAAAATATTTTCTCCATGTTTGAGTAATATTTGGGATTTATATGGGGATTTCCATGTTTTCTTTTATAATTAAATTAAACTCTTTTTCATATCAATATTTGTTTCTTTTATAATTACATTAATTATGAAACAGAAAGAGTTAATTATTATCGATGGGAATCGAAACAATATTTACAATTCAGGGTAGTCCATGAAGAGAATGGCAATTCTATGTAATTCTTGTATGTTACATTTTTTATATTTTTAGTAGCTCAAGCAAACCCAGTGCTTATTAACACAAACCAGCACATAGCTAAGGGGAAACAGATCAGTTAAGGATAGAGTAATATACCAAGCCACTATTTTGATATTTTAATTTCTTGTTTCAGTGTTTGGTGATGTTATGACGGCGGTCCTGAGCTGGCCAGCGCGTCAGAGCAGGGGCGTTACGCGCCTAATTGGACTTATGGTGTTGGGATCTCGAAGGAGAAGTCCAGTAAGGTCATGCAGGTACTGTCATCGTCATCAGACCACGGGTGAGTTATTGATTTTCTTTTTATATAAATTGTAAGGGGGTTGTGGCGACCTATCCTGGCTGATCCCTTTAGGAAATATGAATGGGTCAATGAAAGTTTTTATGCTTCCGCACAAAATCTTTCATTGAGGGGGTTTTGTGATGGTACAATTCTGGTGCAATCTTAAATTTATAAAAACATGGTACAAAAGACCATAATTATTGTATTCATTTATTTTTAACAATTTGGTAATAATTATTTAAATATTTCATAATCCCTGTGAAGCTGTGGTGAGTGGACTATATAAATATTTTATAACACGTAAATAAATGTGAATTGACAGGATTCTGACCGTTTTCATTGCAAAACGACAGAACACAGCAAAAAACGTATGTCACATTCCGAGATAAAGTGTCGAGCCCTGATGACCTCAGTGGTAAGGAATGCATATTTCTGTAAACAACTCGAGGCTTGGCTATATGAACAATAGCCTGATGACGTCGCTTTCGCCCCACCTACGCAATGTGAAACAAAAACTGTGTGTCATTTCATCAGGCAGCGTGAACGTAACCGGCCTGCAAAAGGGTTCACTAAGTAAATTTTAACTTTTACACCACCAAAAGTGGTTAATTACAACAGTGTTTATCAACAGTGACACCTTACCATTCGGTAAGGTGTAATACTTCAGAATGTGATCGGTAGCGAAATCGGTGAACTCGTGGTGCGCGATGTTTTACCGAATAAACAACGGCAGCTAAGTAGCTGTCAATTTGGTGAGAACGTTCCAACATTCTTTTTTTATTTTAGAATCAACATCATTCAATATTATAATGACCAACTAAAAATTTAAACCAATTAAAATGAGCTCAAAAAATAAATAAATTGTACCAGAGCGTGAGAGAGAGAGAGAGAGAGAGAGAGAGAGAGAGAGAGAGAGAGAGAGTGACTTAAAATCATGCTGGGTTGTGCGAAATATATATTTGTTTAATGTTTAATAATCACATATCCAATGTTTCATGTTTACTCGTAGATATTTTGGAGGGTTTAATGTTCGCTAAACGCACCATTGCGTAAGATGTACGTAGAGTCTTTTGGAAAATAAATTGGGTATATCATTGGTAAAAATTGTAACAAGGTATTATTATTTCAAATAACAATTTCCGCTACTCAAGAGTTCGCTTAAACGAATTCCTGCCCTATTGTGACTTTGAAAGGTAAGTACAATTACAAGTTATTATGTCTATATTTATTTTCTTGCAAATCAAGATGGCGCCCGACCTTTGAAATCAAATTAAATTAAAGCAAAGACGTTATATCGTATATTTTATTATCAGCAATAAACGTAATATAACAAATGGCGCCCGAACAGGGACTCGACATATAATTTTATGTCGGTAAGCCTACAAAGAGAGCGGAAAAGTTTATCTGAGGTAATAAACCCACAATTAAATACGTAAACATAACCCAACCTTTACGAGGTTATGTTATAAGATTGTATGCATGCGTGTATTATAAAAAAGCAAAAATGAATACTACAGCTGCTTTGCTGCAGCTATTATTAAATAAATTTGATAAACATAGTGTAAAATTAGATGAAAAATTTACTAATTTAAATGACAAATTTGATAAACAAAGTGTAAGATTTTATAATTTTGATAAACAATTTAACGAGCAGAAAAATGAAATCAGAAATAATCTTGATATCAAGTTTGATGAATTAAAAACCGAAATAAAAAACCGTAACACTAATCTTAATAAGCAGTGTGATAAAGTGATTAAAAAATTGGATGAGAGTTTAATTCAACTAGACAATCAGAAGGTGAGTAGTAGTGAAAATATGACGAAAAACGGAGTACTGATTAATAAAGTAAGTAACAGTGATAACTTGAATAATGAGTTTACAGGTAGTAAGAATATGATATTAGAAAATTATAATGAAAGTATTATGAGTGAAAATGAGGTGTTTGAGTGTATTGAGTCAGAGAGAGAGTTTGGAGAAAGTATTTTTGTTAAAGGGGTGCAAGGGTTAGAATTTTCTTTTGATGTTGTATTAGGGGGTGAAGAAGAGCCTTCACGTATTTTTCATAAGGACAAGAGTTCCTTAAATTTATATTTGGGAGACGAAAGGTCTACAAATAAAGTTCCTTGGTGTTTTAGTGTACCTCATAAGTGGTGCAGTAATTTTGAGTTAGTGACCCCTGCATAATTGGAGAGAGAGAGAGTGTAATTTGGTCTTATGGTGAGAAATATATTAAGAGAGAAAGTGTAGAGAGGTATTGTGAGAGAAAGAAAGTAATAGACAATTTTAAAGTAAATAGAATGTACAGAGAACTTGTAGAAAAGTTAGGAATAGAGATGGTGGATGAAAATAATGAATACTTACCTTGTAGTAACAGTGAAATTGAAATAATAATAGGTGATGATAATAATGGTATCAAGTACTTACCTGTGGTAGAAATTATGATGATAATTACAAGATGCATAACAAGATTATAACATATGATCTTACTGATGTAGACAGAACCATACTCGATCGTGACTTGATATATGAAATTGAAATTATGAATAAATATGAAATAGTTGATAATTATTATGATTATAATATTTCTAATAATAAAATTTATTCATTAAAAAATAAGATAAATAGACCTAAGATTAGGATGTTATTCAACAATGGAGGATAGAGTGTTTCAATTGTGTAATGAACATTTAATATACGTGAAAAGTGGTATTGAATTGGACTGCATATGGACTGATTGTGATTAATGACAAAATAATGTGTTTGGATTGTATAATTTTCATTGTTTTATATGTTTTATATATCAATGTATTTATGTATTTCGATGTTGTGTATTGCAGGTATATTTTGTGTACACCATGTATCACGTATGTTTTAATAATTAACATGTTTTTGCTAAATAAGTGACAATAATGGTAAAAATTTTAAATAATTGAATAATAATTAAAGGTCAATTACTGAAAAAAAATATGGTACAAAAGAAAGTTGTACTAACTTTGTAACAGAAGTAAATTATAGATGTTTCTAATGAAGTTAAATTTTTATTTGATTTGTAATGAATGTAATTCTTAATGAATAATAATAAATGATTAAGTAAGAATATATTAAAAGTGAGATGTACTATTATGAGTAGGTGAGAGATGAATTTTATAAGACAATTGTCAATGATTACAGTAAGTGTTTAAACAAGGAATAGTGCCTGGGTATAAATAGAGGCAGGTGAGTTATGCAACTAATGTAAATGGGAGTTAGATAGTTAGGAATTTTGAAGTAAATAATACAAAGAGTATTAGATTTTTAGGGACACAGTAGTTAGTGATTATTTGTAGAGGTGAGTAAAGTCAAGGTTAAACATATATTTGTTGTTGATGATATTTTGTAGTGGGGGTGAGGTGATAAGGAGTAGCCAACTTATAGCGTTGTGGCAGGTAATAGCATAGTTTTAGGGAGTGTTTGCCGAATTTTTTGGAAGGGCAAAATATTATGAATGTATATAGCCAGTTAGGGAACACCCATCTCTGTACAAAGACGCGCGGTGCTATAGGATTTATCGTCGGAATGAAATTAGTGAAAGTTGTTTATAATTGAGATATTGGTGTCATGATAGGTAAATTTGATTAAATATCACTATATTATTGACGACTCGGAACACAAAGTTTTTTATAAGCAAAAACGTAAAGTTTTACCTTACAGCCTAAACCGGCTTTCACCTATAGAAGGCTTCATCAGAGGCTGTCGTTAGTAACGCTGCTCGTCTTGTTGGTGGCGACGAGAAAGTGTTTCGAAAGATTGAAGCTGTGTGTGTGTGTGTGGTGAGATGTGTTCGAATAATGCGTGCGATTTAAATTGTGTCTGTTCGTTTAGGATGTCGTTTTTATTTGTTTTTGTGTGTTTGTATATTTCTAATTGTTCTAGAGTGTCTAGTTTTCGGCCTTTTGTGTGTACGTGTAGTATGTTCATGTTGTTAAATGTAAATTTGATTGATAGTTAGAAGAAAGGTGAGTAAGATTATAAAAAATAAAACTAAGCAGAGTGAGTACAGGAGTCACCAGACTAAACAATGATTAGAGTGTGAAAGGTTAGGTAGTTAGGTAGGTAGAAAGTTCAGAATAGAAAGGTAATGAAAAATTAATGATGAAATAATAATAATGTAATATGAATATAATAATAAATTTGAAATAAATTAATAATAAATAATTGATGGCTAATTAATGAAAGTTATTAATTAATTAATCAATTAAATGAAATTGTAACTTAAATGATTTAAATGCAACTTTAAATAGATAAAATGTGCAAATCTTAATCAGATTAAATATGAATTAACCATTTCAATGTATTACTGTATTAATATAATGATAATGTGTATTATTATGTATTATGTTATGAAATTTTAACATGTATAGGAAATAGTGTGTGTGGAGGAGAAAGAGGGGTAAATATTGTTAACAGCGCCAATTATTACCTGTTAAGAATAATAATAATAATTTTAATAATTACTTTATTTTCAATAAGATTGTATTAATTTTTTTTTCTATAAAATGTTTTCTCCATGTTTGAGTAATATTGGGGATTTATATGGGGATTTCCATGTTTTCTTTTATAATTAAATTAAACTCTTTTTCATATCAATATTTGTTTCTTTTATAATTACATTAATTATGAAACAGAAAGAGTTAATTATTATCGATTGGAATCGAAACAACATTTACAATTCAGGGTAGTCCATGAAGAGAATGGCAATTCTATGTAATTCTTGTATGTTACATTTTTTATATTTTTAGTAGCTCAAGCAAACCCAGTGCTTATTAACACAAACCAGCACATAGCTAAGGGGAAACAGATCAGTTAAGGATAGAGTAATATACCAAGCCAATATTTTGATATTTTAATTTCTTGTTTCAGTGTTTGGTGATGTTATGACGGCGGTCCTGAGCTGGCCAGCGCGTCAGAGCAGGGGCGTTACGCGCCTAATTGGACTTATGGTGTTGGGATCTCGAAGGAGAAGTCCAGTAAGGTCATGCAGGTACTGTCATCGTCATCAGACCACGGGTGAGTTATTGATTTTCTTTTTATATAAATTGTAAGGGGGTTGTGGCGACCTATCCTGGCTGATCCCTTTAGGAAATATGAATGGGTCAATGAAAGTTTTTATGCTTCCGCACAAAATCTTTCATTGAGGGGGTTTTGTGATGGTACAATTCTGGTGCAATCTTAAATTTATAAAAACATGGTACAAAAGACCATAATTATTGTATTCATTTATTTTTAACAATTTGGTAATAATTATTTAAATATTTCATAATCCCTGTGAAGCTGTGGTGAGTGGACTATATAAATATTTTATAACACGTAAATAAATGTGAATTGACAGGATTCTGACCGTTTTCATTGCAAAACGACAGAACACAGCAAAAAACGTATGTCACATTCCGAGATAAAGTGTCGAGCCCTGATGACGTCAGTGGTAAGGAATGTATATTTCTGTAAACAACTCGAGGCTTGGCTATATGAACAATAGCCTGATGACGTCGCTTTCGCCCCACCTACGCAATGTGAAACAAAAACTGTGTGTCATTTCATCAGGAAGCGTGAACGTAACCGGCCTGCAAAAGGGTTCACTAAGTAAATTTTAACTTTTACACCACCAAAAGTGGTTAATTACAACAGTGTTTATCAACAGTGACACCTTACCATTCGGTAAGGTGTAATACTTCAGAATGTGACCGGTAGCGAAATCGGTGAACTCGTGGTGCGCGATGTTTTACCGAACAAACAACGGCAGCTAATTAGCTGTCAATTTGGTGAGAACGTTCCAACATTCTTTTTTTATTTTAGAATCAACATCATTCAATATTATAATGACCAACTAAAAATTTAAACCAATTAAAATGAGCTCAAAAAATAAATAAATTGTACCAGAGCGTGAGAGAGAGAGAGAGAGAGAGAGAGAGAGTGACTTAAAATCATGCTGGGTTGTGCGAAATATATATTTGTTTAATGTTTAATAATCACATATCCAATGTTTCATGTTTACTCGTTGATATTTTGGAGGGTTTAATGTTCGCTAAACGCACCATTGCGTAAGATGTACGTAGAGTCTTTTGGAAAATAAATTGGGTATATCATTGGTAAAAATTATAACAAGGTATTATTATTTCAAATAACAATTTCCGCTACTCAAGAGTTCGCTTAAACGAATTCCTGCCCTATTGTGACTTTGAAAGGTAAGTACAATTACAAGCTATTATGTCTATATTTATTTTCTTGTAAATCAAGATGGCGCCCGACTTTTGAAATCAAATTAAATTAAAGCAAAGACGTTATATCGTATATTTTATTATCAGCAATAAACGTAATATAACAAATGGCGCCCGAACAGGGACTCGACATATAATTTTATGTCGGTAAGCCTACAAAGAGAGCGGAAAAGTTTATCTGAGGTAATAAACCCACAATTAAATACGTAAACATAACACAACCTTTACGAGGTTATGTTATAAGATTGTATGCATGCGTGTATTATAAAAAAGCAAAAATGAATACTACAGCTGCTTTGCTGCAGCTATTATTAAATAAATTTGATGAACATAGTGTAAAATTAGATGAAAAATTTACTAATTTAACTGACAAATTTGATAAACAAAGTGTAAGATTTTATAATTTTGATAAACAATTTAACGAGCAGAAAAATGAAATCAGAAATAATCTTGATATCAAGTTTGATGAATTAAAAACCGAAATAAAAAACCGTAACACTAATCTTAATAAGCAGTGTGATAAAGTAATTAAAAAATTGGATGAGAGTTTAATTCAACTAGACAATCATAAGGTGAGTAGTAGTGAAAATATGACGAAAAACGGAGTACTGATTAATAAAGTAAGTAACAGTGATAACTTGAATAATGAGTTTACAGGTAGTAAGAATATGATATTAGAAAATTATAATGAAAGTATTATGAGTGAAAATGAGGTGTTTGAGTGTATTGAGTCAGATAGAGAGTTTGGAGATAGTATTTTTGTTAAAGGGGTGCAAGGGTTAGAATTTTCTTTTGATGTTGTATTAGGGGGTGAAGAAGAGCCTTCACGTATTTTTCATAAGGACAAGAGTTCCTTAAATTTATATTTGGCAGACGAAAGGTCTACAAATAAAGTTCCTTGGTGTTTTAGTGTACCTCATAAGTGGTGCAGTAATTTTGAGTTAGTGACCCCTGCATAATTGGAGAGAGAGAGAGTGTAATTTGGTCTTATGGTGAGAAATATATTATGAGAGAAAGTGTAGAGAGGTATTGTGAGAGAAAGAAAGTAATAGAAAATTTTAAAGTAAATAGAATGTACAGAGAACTTGTAGAAAAGTTAGGAATAGAGATGGTGGATGAAAATAATGAATACTTACCTTGTAGTAACAGTGAAATTGAAATAATAATAGGTGATGATAATAATGGTATCAAGTACTTACCTGTGGTAGAAATTATGATGATAATTACAAGATGCATAACAAGATTATAACATATGATCTTACTGATGTAGACAGAACCATACTCGATCGTGACTTGATATATGAAATTGAAATTATGAATAAATATGAAATAGTTGATAATTATTATGATTATAATATTTCTAATAATAAAATTTATTCATTAAAAAATAAGATAAATAGACCTAAGATTAGGATGTTATTCAACAATGGAGGATAGAGTGTTTCAATTGTGTAATGAACATTTAATATACGTGAAAAGTGGTATTGAATTGGACTGCATATGGACTGATTGTGATTAATGACAAAATAATGTGTTTGGATTGTATAATTTTCATTGTTTTATATGTTTTATATATCAATGTATTTATGTATTTCGATGTTGTGTATTGCAGGTATATTTTGTGTACACCATGTATCACGTATGTTTTAATAATTAACATGTTTTTGCTAAATAAGTGACAATAATGGTAAAAATTTTAAATAATTGAATAATAATTAAAGGTCAATTACTGAAAAAAAATATGGTACAAAAGAAAGTTGTACTAACTTTGTAACAGAAGTAAATTATAGATGTTTCTAATGAAGTTAAATTTTTATTTGATTTGTAATGAATGTAATTCTTAATGAATAATAATAAATGATTAAGTAAGAATATATTAAAAGTGAGATGTACTATTATGAGTAGGTGAGAGATGAATTTTATAAGACAATTGTCAATGATTACAGTAAGTGTTTAAACAAGGAATAGTGCCTGGGTATAAATAGAGGCAGGTGAGTTATGCAACTAATGTAAATGGGAGTTAGATAGTTAGGAATTTTGAAGTAAATAATACAAAGAGTATTAGATATTTAGGGACACAGTAGTTAGTGATTATTTGTAGAGGTGAGTAAAGTCAAGGTTAAACATATATTTGTTGTTGATGATATTTTGTAGTGGGGGTGAGGTGATAAGGAGTAGCCAACTTATAGCGTTGTGGCAGGTAATAGCACAGTTTTAGGGAGTGTTTGCCGAATTTTTTGGAAGGGCAAAATATTATGAATGTATATAGCCAGTTAGGGAACACCCATCTCTGTACAAAGACGCGCGGTGCTATAGGATTTATCGTCGGAATGAAATTAGTGAAAGTTGTTTATAATTGAGATATTGGTGTCATGATAGGTAAATTTGATTGTTAGTTAGAAGAAAGGTGAGTAAGATTATAAAAAATAAAACTAAGCAGAGTGAGTACAGGAGTCACCAGACTAAACAATGATTAGAGTGTGAAAGGTTAGGTAGTTAGGTAGGTAGAAAGTTCAGAATAGAAAGGTAATGAAAAATGAATGATGAAATAATAATAATGTAATATGAATATAATAATAAATTTGAAATAAATTAATAATAAATAATTGATGGCTAATTAATGAAAGTTATTAATTAATTAATCAATTAAATGAAATTGTAACTTAAATGATTTAAATGCAACTTTAAATAGATAAAATGTGCAAATCTTAATCAGATTAAATATGAATTAACCATTTCAATGTATTACTGTATTAATATAATGATAATGTGTATTATTATGTATTATGTTATGAAATTTTAACACATATAGGAAATAGTGTGTGTGGAGGAGAAAGAGGGGTAAATATTGTTAACAGCGCCAATTATTACCTGTTAAGAATAATAATAATAATTTTAATAATTATTTTATTTTCAATAAGATTGTATTAATTTTTTTTTCTATAAAATGTTTTCTCCATGTTTGAGTAATATTGGGGATTTATATGGGGATTTCCATGTTTTCTTTTATAATTAAATTAAACTCTTTTTCATATCAATATTTGTTTCTTTTATAATTACATTAATTATGAAACAGAAAGAGTTAATTATTATCGATGGGAATCGAAACAATATTTACAATTCAAGGTAGTCCATGAAGAGAATGGCAATTCTATGTAATTCTTGTATGTTACGTTTTTTATATTTTTAGTAGCTCAAGCAAACCCAGTGCTTATTAACACAAACCAGCACATAGCTAAGGGGAAACAGATCAGTTAAGGACAGAGTAATATACCAAGCCACTATTTTGATATTTTAATTTCTTGTTTCAGTGTTTGGTGATGTTATGACGACGGTCCTGAGCTGGCCAGCGCGTCAGAGCAGGGGCGTTACGCGCCTAATTGGCCTTATGGTGTTGGGATCTCGAAGGAGAAGTCCAGTAAGGTCATGCAGGTACTGTCATCGTCATCAGACCACGGGTGAGTTATTGATTTTCTTTTTATATAAATTGTAAGGGGGTTGTGGCGACCTATCCTGGCTGATCCCTTTAGGAAATATGAATGGGTCAATGAAAGTTTTTATGCTTCCGCACAAAATCTTTCATTGAGGGGGTTTTGTGATGGTACAATTCTGGTGCAATCTTAAATTTATAAAAACATGGTACAAAAGACCATAATTATTGTATACATTTATTTTTAACAATTTGGTAATAATTATTTAAATATTTCATAATCCCTGTGAAGCTGTGGTGAGTGGACTGTATAAATATTTTATAACACGCAAATGTGAATTGACAGGATTCTGACCGTTTTCATTGCAAAACGACAGAACACAGCAAAAAACGTATGTCACATACCGAGATAAAGTGACGAGCCCTGATGACGTCAGTGGTAAGGAATGTATATTTCTGTAAACAACTCGAGGCTTGGCTATATGAACAATAGCCTGATGACGTCGCTTTCGCCCCACCTACGCAATGTGAAACAAAAACTGTGTGTCATTTCATCAGGAAGCATGAACGTAGCCGGCCGGAAAAAGGGTTCACTAAGTAAATTTTAACTTTTACACCACCAAAAGTGGTTAATTACAACAGTGTTTATCAACAGTGACACCTTACCATTCGGTAAGGTGTAATACTTCAGAATGTGGCCGGTAGCGAAATCGGTGAACTCGCGGTGTGCGATGTTTTACCGAACAAACAACGGCAGCTAAGTAGCTGTCAATTTGGTGAGAACGTTCCAACATTCTTTTTTTATTTTAGAATCTACATCATTCAATATTATAATGACCAACTCAAAATTTAAACCAATTAAAATGAGCTCAAAAAATAAATAAATTGTACCAGAGCGTGAGAGAGAGAGAGTGAGAGAGAGAGAGAGAGTGACTTAAAATCATGCTGGGTTGTGCGAGAGATATATTTGTTTAATGTTTAATAATCACATATCCAATGTTTCATGTTTACTCGTAGATATTTTGGAGGGTTTAATGTTCGCTAAACGCACCATTGCGTAAGATGTACGTAGAGTCTTTTGGAAAATAAATTGGGTATATCATTGGTAAAATTGTAACAAGGTATTATTATTTCAAATAACAATTTCCGCTACTCAAGAGTTCGCTTAAACGAATTCCTGCCCTATTGTGACTTTGAAAGGTAAGTACAATTACAAGCTATTATGTCTATATTTATTTTCTTGCAAATCTAGATGGCGCCCGACCTTTGAAATCAAATTAAATTAAAGCAAAGACGTTATATCGTATATTTTATTATCAGCAATAAACGTAATATAACAAATGGCGCCCGAACAGGGACTCGACATATAATTTTATGTCGGTAAGCCTACAAAGAGAGCGGAAAAGTTTATCTGAGGTAATAAACCCAAAATTAAATACGTAAACATAACCCAACCTTTACGAGGTTATGTTATAAGATTGTATGCATGCGTGTATTATAAAAAAGCAAAAATGAGTACTACAGCTGCTTTGCTGCAGCTATTATTAAATAAATTTGATGAACAGAGTGTAAAATTAGATGAAAAATTTACTAATTTAAATGACAAATTTGATAAACAAAGTGTAAGATTTGATAATTTTGATAAACAATTTAACGAGCAGAAAAATGAAATCAGAAATAATCTTGATATCAAGTTTGATGAATTAAAAACCGAAATAAAAAACCGTAACACTAATCTTATTAAGCAGTGTGATAAAGTGATTAAAAAATTGGATGAGAGTTTAATTCAACTAGAAAATCAGAAGGTGAGTAGTAGTGAAAATATGACGAAAAGCGGAGTACTGATTAATAAAGTAAGTAACAGTGATAACTTGAATAATGAGTTTACAGGTAGTAAGAATATGATATTAGAAAATGATAATGAAAGTATTATGAGTGAAAATGAGGTGTTTGAGTGTATTGAGTCAGAGAGAGAGTGTGGAGAAAGTATTTTTGTTAAAGGGGTGCAAGGGTTAGAATTTTCTTTTGATGTTGTATTAGTTGGTGAAAAAGAGCCTTCACGTATTTTTCATAAGGACAAGAGTTCCTTAAATTTATATTTGGGAGACGAAAGGTCTACAAATAAAGTTCCTTGGTGTTTTAGTGTACCTCATAAGTGGTGCAGTAATTTTGAGTTAGTGACCCCTGCATAATTGGAGAGAGAGAGAGTGTAATTTGGTCTTATGGTGAGAAATATATTAAGAGAGAAAGTGTAGAGAGGTATTGTGAGAGAAAGAAAGTAATAGAAAATTTTAAAGTAAATAGAATGTACAGAGAACTTGTAGAAAAGTTAGGAATAGAGATGGTGGATGAAAATAATGAATACTTACCTTGTAGTAACAGTGAAATTGAAATAATAATAGGTGATGATAATAATGGTATCAAGTACTTACCTGTGGTAGAAAATTATGATGATAATTACAAGATGCATAACAAGATTATAACATATGTTCTTACTGATGTAGACAGAACCATACTCGATCGTGACTTGATATATGAAATTGAAATTGTGAATAAATATGAAATAGTTGATAATTATTATGATTATAATATTTCTAATAATAAAATTTATTCATTAAAAAATAAGATAAATAGACCTAAGATTAGGATGTTATTCAACGATGGAGGATAGAGTGTTTCAATTGTGTAATGAACATTTAATATATGTGAAAAGTGGTATTGAATTGGACTGCATATGGACTCATTGTGATTAATGACAAAATAATGTGTTTGGATTGTATAATTTTCATTGTTTTATATGTTTTATATATCAATGTATTTATGAATTTCGATGTTGTGTATTGCAGGTATATTTTGTGTACACCATGTATCACGTATGTTTTAATAATTAACATGTTTTTGCTAAATAAGTGACAATAATGGTAAAATGTTTTAAATAATTGAATAATAATTAAAGGTCAATTACTGAAAAAAAATATGGTACAAAAGAAAGTTGTACTAACTTTGTAACAGAAGTAAATTATAGATGTTTCTAATGAAGTTAAATTATTATTTGATTTGTAATGAATGTAATTCTTAATGAATAATAATAAATGATTAAGTAAGAATATATTAAAAGTGAGATGTACTGTTATGAGTAGGTGAGAGATGAATTTTATAAGACAATTGTCAATGATTACAGTAAGTGTTTAAACAAGGAATAGTGCCTGGGAATAAATAGAGGCAGGTGAGTTATGCAACTAATGTAAATGGGAGTTAGATAGTTAGGAATTTTGAAGTAAATAATACAAAGAGTATTAGATATTTAGGGACACAGTAGTTAGTGATTATTTGTAGAGGTGAGTAAAGTCAAGGTTAAACATATATTTGTTGTTGATGATATTTTGTAGTGGGGGTGAGGTGATAAGGAGTAGCCAACTTATAGCGTTGTGGCAGGTAAGCCTACAAAGAGAGCGGAAAAGTTTATCTGAGGTAATAAACCCAAAATTAAATACGTAAACATAACCCAACCTTTACGAGGTTATGTTATAAGATTGTATGCATGCGTGTATTATAAAAAAGCAAAAATGAGTACTACAGCTCCTTTGATGCAGCTATTATTAAATAAATTTGATGAACAGAGTGTAAGTTTCGATGAAAAATTTACTAATTTGAATGACAAATTTGATAAACAAAGTGTAAGATTTGATAATATTGATAAACAATTTGCTGAGCAGAAAAATGAAATCAGAAATAATCTTGATATCAAGTTTGATGAATTAAAAACCGAAATAAAAAACCGTAACACTAATCTTATTAAGCAGTGTGATAAAGTGATTAAAAAATTGGATGAGAGTTTAATTCAAATAGGAAATCAGAAGGTGAGTACTAGTGAAAATATGACGAAAAACGAAGTAATGATTAATAAAGTAAGTAACAGTGATAATGAATTTACAGGTAGTAAGAGTGAAATGATATTAGAAAATGATAATGAAAGTATTATGAGTGATAATGAGTGTATTGAGTCAGAGAGAGAGCTTAGAGAAAGTATTTTTGTACAAGGGGTGCAGGGGTTAGAATTTTCTTTTGATGTTGTATTAGGGGGTGAAGAAAAGGGTTCACGTATTTTTCATAAGGACAAGAGTTCCTTAAATTTATATTTGGGAGACGATAGGTCTACAAATAGAGTTCCTTGGTGTTTTTGTGTACCTCATAAGTGGTACAGTAATTATGAGTTAGTGACCCCTGCATATTTGGAGAGAGAAAGTGTAACTTGGTGTTATGGTGAGAAATATATAGAGAGAGAAAGTGTAGAGAAGTATTGTGAGAGATATGGTGAGAGAAAGAAAGTAATAGAAATTTTTAAAGTTAATAGAAAGTACAGAGAACTAGTAGAAAGGTTAGGAGTGGATTAAAATAGTAAATACTTACCTTGTAGTAACAGTGAAATTGAAATAATAATAGGTGATTATAATAGTGGTATCAAGTACTTACCTGTGGTAGAAAATTATGATGATAATTACAAGATGAATAACAAGATTATAACATAAGATCTTACTGATGTAGACAGAACCATACTCGATCGTGACTTGATATATGAAATTGAAATTGTGAATAAATATGAAATAGTTGATAATTATTATGAATATAATGTTTCTAATAATAAAATTTATTCATTAAAAAATAAGATAAATAGACGTAAGATTAGGATGTTATTTAACGATGGAGGATAGATTGTTTTAAATGTGTAACGAACATTTAATATATGTGAAAAGTGGTATTGAATTGGACTGCATATGGACTGATTTCGATTAATGACAAAATAATGTGTTTGGATTGTATATTTTCAGTGTTTTATATGTATTTATGTCAATGTATTTAGATGTTGTGTATTGCAGGTATATTTTGTGTACAACATGTATCAAGTATGTTTTAATAATTAATATGTTTTTGTTAAAGTGAAAGTAATGGTAGAATTTTTTAAATAATTGAATAATAATTAAAAGTCAATTACTGAATTAATATGGTACAAAAGAAAGTTGTACTAACTGAAGTTGTAAATTGTCATAGAAAGCTTCTAATGAAGGTTTTTTTATTATTTAATTTAATTTATAATGAGGTAATTCCTAATGAATAATAATAAATGATTAAGTAAGAATATATATTTGAAAAGTGAGATGTACTGTTATGAATAGGTGAGAGATAAATATAATGCAATTGTTAATGAGTATAGTAATGTAGAGAATGTTTAAACAAGGGATAGATCCTGGGTATAAATAGAAGCATGTGAGTTATTTAATTGAAGTTAATGGGAGTTAGATAGTTAAGAATTTTAAAGAAAATAATACAAAAAGAGTATTAGATATTTAGGGACACAGTAGTTAGTGATTATTTGTACAGGTGTCAAGTAAAGGATAAACATATATTTGTTGTTGATGATATTTTGTAGTGGGGGTGAGGTGATAAGGAGTAGCCAACGTATAGTGTTGTGGCAGGTAATAGCGTAGTTTTAGGGAGTGTTTGCCGAATTTTTTGGAAGGGCAAAATATTACGAATGTATATAGCCAGTTAGGGAACACCCATCTCTGTACAAAGACGCGCGGTGCTATAGGATTTATTGTCGGAATGAAATTAGTAAAGGTGTTTATAATTGAGATATTGGTGTCATGATAGGTAAATTTGGTTGTTAGTTATAAGAAAGGTGAGTAAGATTATAATAAGTAAAAGTATAGTGAATACAGGAGTCACCCAGACTAAACAATGATAGAAGGTGAAAGGTTAGGTAGTTAGGTAGGTAGAAAGTTCAGAGTAGAGAGGTAATGAAAAATGAATGATGAAATAATAATAACGTAATATGAATATTTATAATAAATTCGAAATAAATTAATAATCATAATAAATAATTGATGGCTAATTAATGAAAATTTTGATTTAATTAATTAATTAATTGAAATTGTTACTTAAATCATTTAAATGCAACTTTAAATAGATAGAATATGCAAACCTTAATCAGATTAAATATGAATTAACCAAGTATTATTAACAATGTATTACTGTATTAATATAATGATAATGTGTATTATTATGTATCATGTATTATGTATTCATGTTATGAAATTTTAACATGTATAGGAAATAGTGTGTGTGGAGGAGAAAGAGGGGTAAATATTATTGACAGCGCCAGTTATTAACTGTCAATAATAATAATAATACTTTTAATAATAATTTTCATTTCAATAAGATTTTATTAATTATTTTTTTTCTATAATTTGTTTTTCACCATGTTTGAGTAAGATTGGGGATTTATATGGGGATTTCCATGTTTTCATTTATAATTAAATTAAATTCTTTTTTATATCAATATTTGTTTCTTTTATAATTACATTAATTATGAAACAGAAAGAGTTAATTATTATCGATGGGAATCGAAACGATATTTATAATTCAGGGTAGTCCATAAAGAGAATGGCAATTCTATGTAATTCTTGTATGTTACATTTTTTGTATTTATATTTTTAGTAGTTCAAGCAAACCCAGTGCTTATTAACACAAACCAGCACATAGCTAAGGGGAACCAGATCAGTTAAGGATAGAGTGATATATCAAGCCACTATTTTGATATTTTAATTTATTGTTTCAGTGTTTGGTGATGTTATGACGGTGGTCCTGAGCTGGCCAGCGCGTCAGAGCAGGGGCGTTACGCACCTAATTGGCCTTATGGTTTGGGATCTCGAAGGAGAAGTCCAGTAAGGTCATGCAGGTACTGTCATCGTCATCATACCACGGGTGAGTTATTGATTATCTTTTATATAAATTGTAAGGGGGTTGTGGCGACCTATCCTGGCTGATCCCTTTAGGGAGTATGAATGGGTCAATGAAAGTTTTTATGCTTCGGCACAAAAATCTTTCATTGAGGGGGTTTTGTGATGGTACAATTCTGGTGCAATCTTAAATGTATAAAAACATGGTACAAAAGACCATAATTATTGTATTCCTTTAATTTTAATAATTTGGTAATAATTATTTAAATATTTCATAATCCCTGTGAAGCTGTGGTGAGTGGACTATATAAATATTTTATAATACGCAAATGTGAATTGACAGGATTCTGACCGTTTTCATTGCAAAACGACAGAACACAGCAAAAAACGTATGTCACATACCGAGATAAAGTGACGAGCCCTGATGACGTCAGCGGTAAGGAATGTATATTTCTGTAAACAACTCGAGGCTTGGCTATATGAACAATAGCCTGATGACGTCGCTTTCGCCCCACCTACGCAATGTGAAACAAAAACTGTGTGTCATTTCATCAGGAAGCATGAACGTAGCCGGCCGGCAAAAGGGTTCACTAAGTAAATTTTAACTTTTACACCACCAAAAGTGGTTAATTACAACAGTGTTTATCAACAGTGACACCTTACCATTCGGTAAGGTGTAATACTTCAGAATGTGACCGGTAGCGAAATCGGTGAACTCGCGGTGTGCGTTGTTTCACCGAACAAATAACCGCAGCTAAGTAGCTGTCAATTTGGTGAGAACGTTCCAACATTCCTTTTTATTTTAGAATCAACATCATTCAATATTATAATGACCAACTCAAAATTTAAACCAATTAAAATGAGCTCAAAAAATAAATAAATTGTACCAGAGCATGAGAGAGAGAGAGTGAGAGAGAGAGAGTGACTTAAAATCATGCTGGGTTGTGCGAGATATATATTTGTTTAATGTTTAATAATCACATATCCAATGTTTCATGTTTACTCGTAGATATTTTGGAGGGTTTAATCTTCGCTAAACGCACCATTGCGTAAGATGTACGTAGAGTCTTTTGGAAAATAAATTGGGTATATCATTGGTAAAAATTGTAACAAGGTATTTTTATTTCAAATAACAATTTCCGCTACTCAAGAGTTCGCTTAAATGAATTCCTGCCCTATTGTGACTTTGAAAGGTAAGTACAATTACAAGTTATTATGTCTATATTTATTTTCTTGCAGATCAAGATGGCGCCCGACCTTTGAAATCAAATTAAATTAAAGCAAAGACGTTATATCGTATATTTTATTATCAGCAATAAACGTAATATAACACATTACAGCCTCATCAATTTTGTTTTTATCAGATACTGCTAATTTTTTGGGTATGTAGGTTGATATTGACATTTGTTTTTTACCTGTTGGAACAGGCAACTGAAATGAAGACGGTTGATTTTGGAAGGTGTCAGTAGCTCTTGAAGTGGTTGGTATCTCTGGACTAAAAAAATGGGAGGAAGATTCAACTACTAAGTATTCTTGCACATCTGGTCCTACTTGCAATATATCACCTGAAGAAGTTTCTGTTCTTGGCAAAGATTGCACAGCAGTTTGGGTGGATATAGTAGGAAGAGCAACTGTTGGATGCTTTCTTTGTAAATGTTTTTTAAATTACTAACTGAACTTTTATATGATAGACTTGTTTTGCAAATCGTGCACAATGCAATATAGTTACTAACTGGTTCAAAAAAACTCCACACGTCACTCGTTTCTCTTCTTGGATCCATATCACCAAAATTAAATAAATAAAACATATGGAACATAACCTAACATAACCCACAACTGTCTCAGTGGACACTGTCCACTGGACAGCCAGTGGCGGCTTGCCCATAAGGGCTCTCGGGCGCAGCCCTCCCAATAAAATAAAAAGTAATAATTAATTATTAATTTTTCACCAAATCAATTAAAAAAGTTCCTATACGCATCAAAACAATAATACAATGGAAAACATTTGACATTTAAAGTCTGGAGTTGAGTTGCGGGCGTTGGCCATAGAGCCCAAAGCTAGTGTGTGAATTGTAAATGGAAAATACAGCATACAGCTCTAACCGTGCGGTGACATCAATCAACTGTGTTCTTACGGACATGCTGGGACTCCATCCTTGGGCACGCATGCGCAAATCATCTCAGCCAGCACCAGCGGCCAGCAGTGTAGCAATTATTGGCACTCCTTATTTGCAAACAGAGTTATTGTGTTTAGTGTGTGATTAATGTGTGTCATATTGAATAACATGGATTCTAACTTTGTAATTACGAATGATGTAAGTAAAATTACTTGCCAAGGGATAAAGAACTAGAGCACAGGGTTGAACTTAAAAGATTAGGGCCTCCTAGGCCTAATATGGTGATTAATCAAGTACAAAAATCCACTAAGAGTAGGAATAGCTACAATCGGAAATTTAGTATTCATTTGTATAATTATGCTGATTTGTTGTGTGGGTGTGGAATAAAAAACTCATTTTTCTGTTACCCGTGCATAGTAATGGGCATACAGGATCGCACCTGGACTGTAGATGGTGTCTCGGATATTAAGCATTTGAGTGAAAAACTTAAAAAACATAAATTAAGTGAAAAACATATAAATGCGTGTATCGAGTATGCAGTACTTGGGAAGGTTGACATTAGATCTCAGTTAGACAGTGCATATAGATTAAGAATTCAAAAGTTAAATGAGGAAGTATCAAAAAATCGGTACATTTTAAGTAAGTTGATTGATGCTGTGAAGTTTTGTGGGGCTTTTGAACTTGCATTAAGGGGCATGACGAAAGTGGCACTGACACATCTAACAACCCTGGCATATTTCGTGGTCTTGTCAACCTAATGGCAGAGTTAGACTCTACATTAAAACAACATATTGAAAAAAGCAATAACTGAGTATTTTTAGGGCTTTCCAAAACCATCCAAAATGATTTTTACTTGATTCCATATATGCCGTGTGCTTTGAAATTACATGCGACGAAATTACTCAAACTAAATATATTGCTATTGAAGCCGATGAGACAACTGACTGTGCTACATTGTCTCAGCTAGTGTTTGTTGTCGGATACGAGTTAAATGGGGTTGTAAATGAAAGATTTGTTAGTTTTGTAGTACCCAAAGGTCATGACGCAGCATCTGTTAGTGAAGCAATTTTTAACGAGCTGGAAAAGCTACAAATTGACAAAACACCTGAAAGAGTGATTGCTCAAAGCTATGATGGCACTTCTGTCATGAGTGGCCAGCACACAGGTGTGCAGGCAAGAGTCAAAGCTGTGTACAAAAATGCACATTTTGTACACTGCTACGCGCATCAACCAAATTTGATCATTGAACGCTGCGCAACACAAAATAAACAGATAAAAATTATTTTTCAGTAATGTTGAAGCATTTTCATCCTTTTTTTCACAATCGACTAAAAGAACAGCAGTACTTGACGACATTATAAAAAAACGAATACCAAAGAGCTCAGGCACTCGTTGGAACTTCAAGTCTAGAATTGTCAGCACATTATTTAAGTATAAAAATGAAATAGAAGAATGCTTAAATAAAATATTAGATGATGACAGCAATGATTATACAACTGTAAACAAAGCAGTTGGTTTAGGCAACCTTCTTAAAGACAACGATTTCATTTTCTGGGTAACATTTTTTAATAAAGTAATGCCCCATTGTGATATTTCGTACAACGAGCTTCAGAACAAGACAATCGACTGCATCAAGGCCTTAAAATATATAGGCGAATTTAAGTCTATAGTCCAAAAAATAAGAAACTTGCCTGAGGTTGACCAGCCCAGTTCTAGCGAACTTGATGGAACTGAAAATGATTTATCTTGTTCAGGCCCTAGTAGAAAACGTGGCCAATTTGAAGATAGAAGACATATTGTGGCAAAAGAAGTGTGTGATGTTATCATGACTGGAATTGACAATCGCTTTAATTTCTTAGATCATTTGTCGGTAGCTAAGTTATTTCAGCCAAGTTTGTTTCCTGAGTTCAAAAATAAATTTCCTGAAAATGAATTAAAAATTGCTGTAAATTTATTCCAGTTGAATAAAATAGAACTGAAACAAGAGTAGGTAGTAATATACAGTAGAAGTGATTTTTCTGAGGCAACAGGCTCATTACGGTTGCTTAATTTTATTTATGATAATAATCTGAGACATGTGCTCCCCGAATCAGTAAAATTACTTCAGATCATCTGCACAATCCCAATGACCACTGCAGAAAGTGAAAGATGTTTTTCAACTTTAAAGCGAATAAAGACTTTTACCAGGAGCACAATGAAAGAAGGTAGACTCAGTGCACTCGCCATGTGTTCAATTGAAAAGAAACTATTATCTACCCCCAATTTCAATGAACGTGTGATCAACCACTTCGCTGCACAGAAGGAGAGGAGGATGGACTTCTGCTACAAACAATATAACTAAAGGTATGAATTTTCAGTCGTAGATTAATTTATTTTTGATATTAAATGTGACTAAGTATATTTAAAGTGGTAGAAGATTAATACCTTGTTACTTAATACAACTTTCTCCTGAATTCTGATGCTTGGTCTAATTTTAAAAATATAGCTTTCACATTTGCCCTGTGGTATATAGCTATGTACTTCTGTTCTATAAAATATTTTGAATTTCCACTCTTATTATTCACATATCTTAAAAATAAAATACTTACAGTAAAATCAAATGTTATAGCCTAAGTAGACTAATTTTGACAATTTTATAAATTTATAAAAATACATACAAGAAAGTGAATGAGTGTGTGTATCTGTGTGTACGCGTTCGTGTGCGTGTATGTTTGTGTAGAGATAGTTATGACCTTATGAAAGAGCCCCTCCCATGTTCATAATGACGAGCCACCACTGTGGACAGCAATACTTAAAAAGGCTTCCCATAGTATGGGGAGGGGTTCCCGATCGGTGGTAGGCATACCACTAGTGGTAAGCAAGAAGGCCTAGATAGGATAAAAGTATTTACTTAAAAAATAAATAAATACAAATTTATGTTGAAAACAATAATAAATTTTCATTAAACATAATTTAAACCGATTACCCTTAAGGAATTAGATTTAAGGAACAGGACTTGATAAAGTGCATAAACGTCCATTACAACAATCTCATCATTTACATGAGATGTGTAGTGCAGTTAAAATCGCATTAATAAAAAGTATAATATAGCCTATCAACATCAGCCACTCTATAGGTTATAATACAATATAATTAAATACAACTATTTCACTAACGACTCGGAACACAAAGTTTTTTATGAGTAAAAACATAAAGTTTTACCTTACAACCTGAACCGGTTTTAGTTACAAGTTGGTGACTAGTATAATATATAATTTATTACATATAATCTATATTATATATCTGCATATCACATGAGAATAAATATGTAACATCAGGATGAATTTTTTCATTCATTAAAAACAGTTTTGTCTCTTTGCGCAGAATGAAGTATTCAGGACAAAAAAGTAGCTTCGTACTATTTCGTACTCGAAATACGCTTGATACTAGTTGTTCCTAAAATACTAGGTGTTCCTAAAATACTACTGTTCCTCTGATATGCTTAGTATTTGGAATACGCGCTTATGTGTTGTTCCTTGTGTATCGTTGATACCCCTAGTATTTGAAATACTTGTGTACTGGTTGTTCCTTGCATGCCAGCGATATTTTTGTATGCCTAGTATTTGGCCTTGGCGTATTCGTTTACTTGTTACTTGCGTACTTTGTGTGTGTGTGTGTGTGTGTGTGTGTAGTAGTAGTAGTAGTAGTAGTAGTAGTAGTAGTAGCGTAGAGGGCGTGCTTCGACTCGGAACAGCGAGGGGGCATGTCTCGACTCGGAACAGTGAGGCCGCGAATAACGGGTATTTCAACTTTCCAGTCACTGTTACATCCGTTCCACAAAAATATCTTTCCAAAATACCTGTTATAGGTGTATCGGTCCACCTCTATGCAGTCCAGCATTTGTTTCGTTAATGGTCGGCAACGAAGTTTGAACTAGTACCATACCCACAATATTTTGTGGGTCCAGCGTTAAAGGGTTAAATTACTGTTAACTTTATAAATATAATGTATAAATAAATTGTTAAATACATTTGAAATCTATTTTTAAAAATATAAAAGGGTTGTCGGTACTGAATGGGGCCGTGTACCTGCTTGTCCCCTTCACTTCAAGAAAGGGTATTTTTATAGCCACTAAAAAGGTCCATCTATTGTTAAGAGAGTTTTACAGTTAGACTCACTGCCACGGCCCTGTCCAGGGGATTAAGTGGCATTTTATTCCGTAGCATGCAATTTTAGTTGTTTCGAAAACAATTTTATTATTACATATTCATAACAGTGAAACAATTATATTATATTACGTAATATAATATTAATAATAATAATTATTATTATTACTATTATTATTTATTCATAGACCTTAAAATATATTCTATCGATCATGATAATACAGTAGAGTCCCGGTTATCCTCCATAAACGGGCTGGCGGAAGGGCGGATAAGCTGGAATGGCGGATAATAGGGAGAGTTAAATAAAAAGCAAATTTATCATAAAATTACGTTGTAATTTTATAAATGTAATTAATAAACATCACGTTTTACAACAAATCAATAGAGAAAACAATACAGTACTGTACAATTATATTACAAAATTATAGTAAAACATTTTAGAGAACAAGCGACAATATTAAAGTTATACACTTACAAAAAAAGAGAAAACAATTACGCCTACTTTAGTACTTCACGCTTCAAGTTTAAGAATTCAGTAAATTTTAACAAGAAAAATTTAGAAAAAATAAATATAGAATCAGACTAATGTGTACGTAATAAAATTGACTTACACTGTCAGAAATGTTGGAAGTGAGAGTTCAGTTCATGATGAGTGAAAAAAATTAGTGATCTTCGACTGCCTCCCTGATGATTCCCGCTTCTTTGCTGCCAAGTCTCGCCATCTTTGGAGCATCATTATGTCGACAACCCTGGCTTCCTCTTGGTGCTCAACGTACTGAATGGCTGCTTCAAGAGCTTTAACCCCTTCTTTGTGTGTGATCTTTTGGGGCTCAACAGTTTCAGAGTCTTGATCTTCAACAACATCATCGCTATTAACTAGTGTTACAATTTCTTCATCAGTTATTTCATATTGGTCGTCTCCTGAAAGCCAATTCCTTATTTCATCCAACGATGCATCCTCACATCCACGGATACGTTGCACCAAGGGCAAAATACTTACATGAAGTTCATCCAGCATGCTATCAGCCATATTTTCGTCCTCGCCCAACAGCTTATGCCACGACTTCGCAATTGTTTGTGCCCCGACGTCGGCCCAGGCCCTTGCGACCCAATAAGCGACATCCTTCAAATTTATACTTTTCAACTTCTTAATCAAGTTTTGCCCATCTTCAATTTCTTGTATGACTGTTGACAGAAGCTTTCTTTGATAGTTTCGGTTAAGTGTTTCCAAAACACCCTGGTCCATAGGCTGACAAATGGCAGTCACATTTGGTAGCAAAAACATAGCCTTTATGTCCCCATCTCTAAGTTCGTCTGGATCAGGGTGAGTTGGGGCATTGTCTAGCAGTAAAACTGCTTTTCTGGGTAGGTTGTTGTCTTTTAAAAACTTCTCTGTAGAAGGAACAAACTCTTTAAAAAACCATTCCTTAAAAATTTCACTAGTCATCCATGCACTTTTTTGATTGAAATATTTTACTGGAAGAGCATGTTTTGAAATGGTTTCAATAGCCCTAGGGTTTTTGGACTTTCCAATCATTGCCAGGTCCATTTTATGGTTTTCTGTGGCATTACTGCATGCTAAAATAGTCAGTCTCTCTTTACTACGTTTATAGCCAGGGGCTGCAGCTTCAGTTCTAGCTGCAAGGCTCTTACTCGGTAACATTTTGAAATTAAGGCCTGTTTCATCACAATTAAATACTTGATCTCCTGTTAAGCTTTCAGTTTCAACAAAGTCTTGAAATTTTTTCTTAAACTGCTCCATTTCTTGAAAGTTTGATGACAGTTTCTCACCGCAAATATTCAACTGACAGATTCCATAACGCTTCTTCCATCTATGAAGCCAGCCAACATTTGCTGTAAAATCTGCATCACCTTCGTTAAATTCTTTTTGAAACTGCAACGCCTTTTCTTTTAAAATAGGTTCCGAAATAGGCACCCCTTTCTCCCTGAACTGTGTAAACCAAATGTACAACGCTTCACTAACTTTTTCATAATCACTATTTTTCATAGTTTTTCTATCTTTAAAAGCAGTCTCAGTAACTCGTGAGGAACACCATTTTTCTAATTCTAATCGTCTCTTCTCCCAATCTCCAACCCAGTCTTTTTAATGCCTCAAGCTCGTCTTTTATTGATAAAACAATTTTCTTCCTTTTCGTAGCCATAATCGCAACACTATTAACAAGACTACACTATGACACTTTCACCAAAACTGCACTAGTCACTCACGGACACACCGCGTAAAAATAGCCTCACTGCTCACTACAGCGCACAACAAGAAACTGCAGTCTACTAAGCGATGAGCATGTGAGCGATAGCGTTGGATGTTGGGGGTGGGGTGGGGTTAATGACACATGAGTCACAACTAGGCTATAATAGGCGATGGGCAGTAGGCCAAATTCCTGCGGTACAGTCAGGAGCAATCACAAAGAGAGCACGTACACTCACGCCCGCCCATCACCTTGTAGAATTTTAGGCGTGTTCCTTTACGTGCTGACTTAAGGTTCACCTAATGGTCCTGCACATAAGGTTGAACTTATTCACAATGTCGTTGCATGCATTATAAGACACACTGTAGTCCAGGTATTCAAAATTGCTAACTTGTTCCAGGACAGTACCATCTATAACAACTTTTGCTTGTATGGGATCAGGTCCACAAAAAGCCATCACCTTGGTTTTACATGTGGATACCTGCAATCCAGAGTCTTTGCAGATTCGATTTAACAAATGTATCCCCATCTGCAATCTGTTTTCCGAGTCCGATAGAATAGCCTGACTGTCCACAACAACAAAGTGTCAATTGTAGAGTGACCACTCATAAAATGTTCTGGAAGACACATCTGCCAGTTATGTATGACATCGTCAACTTATAAATTAAAAAGAGATGGTGATTGTGGACACCCTGCTAATAATCGGTAGCAGTTATTCAAGTTCATAGTCACATTCAAATTTTCAAGTTTCCACACTGTTTTCTATGATGTATTTTAAAAGTATTAATTCTTTTAGAAATTACGTGAGGGACAACGAAATAAGGAATCACAGACTGGAAGGTTATACGAAACTAAATTGAATGTTTGACTAAATACCACTATTATATTAACGACTCAGAACACAAAGTTTTTAATAAGTAAAAACATAAAGTTTTACCTTACAGCCTGAACCGGTTTTCGCCTTTAAAAGGCTTCTTCAGAGGTTGCCGCTGGTAGCGCTGTCTGTCCTGTTGTGGGCGACGGAATTGAATTTTGAAAGATCGATGCTGTGTGTGTGGGCTGAGATATGTTCGAATAATGCGTGCAATTTGAATTGTGTCTGTTCGTTTAGGATGTCGTTTTTATTTGTTTTCGTGTGTTTGTATATTTCCAATTGTTCCACAGTGTCTAGTTTTCAGCCTTTTGTGTGTACGTGTAGAATGTTCATGTTATTGTCGATGTTTTTAAATGTGTGGTTTGCTTCAATGAGGTGGTTTGCAAAGGTGAATTCTGTAGTGGAGTGGAGTGGCTTTGTGTGTTCAATGTACCTCTGTTTGAAGCTACGTCCTGTCTGGCCTATGTAGAATTTGTTGCAATTTGAGCAATTTAGCTTGTAAACACTGGGTAGATCAAATTTGTTTTGTGCTTTGTGTGTGTGTTTTGATAGTGTGTTTTCTGTTTTGTTAGTAGTTTTGTAAGCGATTCTGTATCCTGCTTTTTTGAATTTGTGGGCTATTTTTTCAGTTTGTTTGTTGATGTAGGTTAGTGTTATAAATTTGTTGTTTTCTGTCTTTGTCTGTTGTTTGTTTTGTGTAGGAGTTTACTGACTATTGTTCTGTCATATCCGTTAGATTCTGCTAGATACTTTATCGTGTTTAGTTTGTCTTTGTAGTATTTTTCATCTAAGGGGATGTTGTTAAGTCTATGTATCATGGTTTTGAAGGCAGCTAGTTTGTGTTGTATTGGGTGATTGGAGGAGTTGTGTATTAGTGTGTCAGTTGTAGTTGGTTTTCTGTATATACTGAATTTGTGCCTGTGTTCTAGTTTTGTGATGGAGAGGTCTAAGAAGTTTATGGTATTGTTGTGTTCGTATTCGGCAGTAAAGGTTACGTTTTTATGTATTTTGTTTATGTGCATTAATAACTGTTCACATTGTCTTTTGTTTCCCCTGTATAGTATTAGAATGTCATCAACATATCTATGCCAATATAGTATTTTATGTGAGTGTTTGTCATTGTTTGTGAGTATTTTTGTTTTTTCTAAGTATTGGAGGAAGACTTCTGCTAGAACGCAACAAATTCTACATAGGCCAGACAGGACATAGCTTCAAACAGAGATACATTGAACACACAAAGGCACTCCACTCCACTACAGAATCCACCTTTGCAAACCACCTCATTGAAGCAAACCACACACATAAAAACATCGACAATAACATGAACGTACACACAAAAGGCCGAAAACTAGACACTCTAGAACAATTGGAAATATACAAACACATGAAAACAAATAAAAAACGACATCCTAAACGAACAGACACAATTCAAATTGCACGCATTATTCGAACATATCTCACCCCACACACACAGCATCGATCTTTCGAAATTCGATTCCATCGCCCACAACAGGACGGACAGCGCTACCAGCGGCAGCCTCTGAAGAAGCCTTTTAAAGGCGAAAACCGGTTCAGGCTGTAAGGTAAAACTTTATGTTTTTACTTATAAAAAACTTTGTGTTCTGAGTCGTTAATATAATAGTGGTATTTAGTTAAGTAACTAAATGGACAACGAAATCCATGAATGTTTGAAGTGTGGTGGTAAAATTATCTTAAAAAGAGGTGAAATACAAATCTGATATACAGGTGCGGGACAAACCAATGTAGATCAAAAAAGAATCTGCGAGACAATATGTTTTTTTCTATAATGAGAAAAAAACGAATTAAATGCGAAAACGATCAGAAAATTAATTTCCGAGTTTCTGGAAATATTAACTGTGTGGTTGCTGGAGAACAGTACAAAAATTGGTTGTTTTGGTGAAACAGTGGAAATAGACGAGAGCGCGTTTGGTAAGAGAAAGTATAACAGATGAAGTGATGAAGATTCGGTGGGCAATCGGTGAAATAGAAGGAGTAAAAAATGCTTCCTGAAAGTTGTAAATAAATGGGATGGATGTCATTAAAGAAAACATTCAGCCTGGAACTAAGATAATTACGGACATCTGGAGAGGCTACAATTCTCTACAAAGTAAAGGTTACACTCATTTGTGAGTTTACCATTCTCTGAACTTTCTACGCTGCAGTGACACGAACATCCATACTCAGAACATTGAGAGCCATTGGTCACAAATGAAAAGAGACATGAGGCAACGGGTAGGAAGGATGTCAGTGAGTTCCTTTGAATCATATCTAGTAGAGTATGTTTGGAGGAAAATGCATTCTACAGATAAAGAAATGTTCGAGGATTTTTTAAAGGCAATAAAGCATTTTTACCCTTAAAGTAGCTGTTCCATGTACCTTCAAAATAAATTAGTTTTAATAAATTAATCGCTTGCAGTAAAAAAACTGTATCAAGTGTATTAGTGAACAAACTATTTGTGTTAATTGTAGCAGTAAGCAAATTACATTATCAGAAAATATAAAAGGCATTATTGATTTCCCAATCTGTCTTAATTGTAGTCCTATTTACGTGAATTGTACCATTAGAGACTACAAGATTCAATTACCAATTTGTATTACCTGTAATATGGAGTTGTAGAATTGTAGTATTTATTTTATAAATGTATTTTTAAATCATATAATATTAGTTTCAGTTTACCACAATTACTAATTATTTACTATTTTGTTTATGATAGATTATACAATTCAGTATATATATATAACGTATAAAGTATATTATAACGTATATATTTCTTACGGGTGTATTTTATGAACTGCGGATAACGAAATAAGTTACCCTTCAAAACTTGGTTGTACTCGTTAATCGGTTTGTAAATGTCCTTATGTTGTGACTATTAATTATATTAGTTATTTTGTTATCGTTTACTGTGTTGTCGTTCAGTATTCGATGATTGGCAACGATTTTATAGGAACGAGAATTTAGTGTATCACCGTCCTTTTGAAATTGGCGCGTGAATAATATTTGTTCAGTAATGGTCAAAAAGATCGTGTAAGAAGCCCACTGGATCTACTTTCGTGTCTGGATGTCCTTGCGCCCACTTCAAATTTTCTCTTCTGGTTCCTGTAATTAATAGTCTTTATAATTACTTTATTGGAATAAAATAGGACTGGTACGATTGACAAATTATATCTTTTATTCATAATTTATTTGAAACATTAGTCAAATTACCGTTCCATTAGTCGAGGATTTACAATTGGATGAGTTCATCCGCCGTGACAAATAGTCCGTAACAACAACAAAATTCACAATATATATATTTTATGTTTCTCAGGTAATGGGTACTTGGAGTTGCTAGGAAAGATAGGAAATATGCTTCCACTTAAAAATACAATGCACTACAAAATATATTTACTTCTTATCGACTAACAAAATGTATATAATAATGTTTTCCAAAATTGTTCGCTTTCAGTTTGCAACAGTGCTTTCAGTAATACACGTGGCGGACTATCGAGTTCTCACCTCAGAAAAATATTTTTTTTAAATTCCAATTAAAGTGTTTTAAATAAAGTCTTAGTTATAGTAGTTTATAGTAATAGTTTGTATATAGCCTCCTTTATCTGGAACAGCTATGTTTTTTAGTGGAAATTGTGTTGTGATGTTATGTAGTATTCTCCTGGAATTAACCAAAATTTCTCACCGTGGCTTCGTATATACGGAATGGACGCTTTTGAGTTGGGTACCTATTTTCTCAGATTCTATTTAGTGTGCTGGTTTTTCTTGGTTCTGGTGTCGTGTCATGTGTTGTCGATCTTTTCGGTATTACTTTTATCGGAATCACCTCTCCTGGAGTAAGTTTTCACTCATTTAATATTAATTTTTTTTACTGCCAGCAATATGCTGTTGAAGTTTTCAGTTTTATATCTAACAATCAACTGTCTCTCTAAAAATATTTAAATCTCGTTGGTGACCTAGCTTTTTGGTGTTTTTGATTGGTCTAGGGCCTTGACCCCACGTCATGTGACTAAGTTATTTTTGAAAATTGGCGTTTTTAATTTTGTCACCTCAGATTACGTTTCATTTATTTTGATTTAAATTTATTTTTAATTAGTACCATTTTATTGTTCATTAAAATTAAATAGTTTTGATACTAATCTCGCCCCATTTTGGCCTCTTATCTACTGTTTTGGCAGGTTTATACTTTTGTGTTTTGAGGCATTGACCTAATCTTGTTTGACATTTTTGTTGTATGTCTTACAGATCCAATTTCTTCTAATATTGTTATTCTTACTACTAAATATAATTCTGAGTATTCCTAATTTACATACAATATCATTAATTTAGATACCTACACCTATTTTTCTGACAATAACAATAATACTGAAGCCATGTCAGCTTAGTGGCTTACTAAACACTTTACAATTATGTTCATTATCTATATTATGATAGCAATGGATGGTTTATACATCTCCCTCCATTAATATCTTTATATTTTATCAAAACCAAGCTTTTGTTTTTTGTTTTATTTAATTTAGTAGTGTTTATCTAAATATTTCAATGTTGCTTGGGTCTGGCTCAATTCCTTGGGCCCATATGTCTAACAGTTAGTTATTTCTGTACAATATCCTTTTTATAATATTAGATCTTTTCCAATTACCTGATTAACATTTTGAACAGTTTATGAACATTCTATTCACTAGATAACTAACATTTTTTCAACAAAACTTTTATAACATATAAATTAATGGTGCACACAAGCTCCCATATTAACTATTTCTAATATAACTGAACATGGGTGTTTATTACCCTAACTCTTTTGTATGTCACTATATCTTATTATTTAAATTATAGCATAAGCCAATAACTGTGCATTATTTAAAAATGAATAGGTGTTCAATCCTTATAAATAAATAATTACATATGACATAGAACATTGGATTTTATCAAAACACTTAATACAAAAATACTTTGTCACTATATTTTGGTTCTTATTTCCATATATGTGGTTCATAAGACCTTTATCATTTCAATGATAACCCCCACTGGCTTTCACTTCCCCACTGGTTTATATTATGATCTTTTGATCATCATTTAATTATTTTGGGCTCTCACTATCTTCACTTGTTTGAACTCATAGATTTACACTGGTTTCTTAAATTATTACATATTTTGTTATTATTTACTCTACTGCATTGCATTCTTAATTTTAAATTATCTTTATTGGGTACTCCTATCAATTGTATTGTTTATTAAACGAATGGGATTAGTTTACTCATTAGATTGGGTCAATTTGTCATGTTTTTTGGTACAAACTTCTGTTTCTCAGTTCTAATTCTGGGTCTTTGCCTCTTCTCATTTCTTCTATTCAATGTTGATTTTTTCTTGTAATATTCATCGTCGCCCGTTTCATTTTTCTTTTATTATCAGTCCATTGGTAGTTCATGTTATATTGTTCATGTAGGATCTGTTCATGCCCCTCACCTACCATAACTATTGGGTTTTGTCACGTTATTAGAAATGTTTCTTTGTTTGTTCTTTTCTGAATTTCCTTTTATAACTACTGTTTCTTATATAATATTAATATAATCTTCTTTGGTTACTTTTGTTGGATGTTGGAATTGATAATTTAATGTTAATTACATACTTTTTAAGAAGTTTTTTCCCTTTCATGGCTTGTGCTAGTACTTGTTATTTATATCTTATCGTTATAATATATCTTATACATATGTGGTGAAATGTACCATCACATATTGCCCTGTCACTAAAACTGATTATTTCGGAAGATGTCTTTCAGATACTGAAGAAATAATCATTAATTTTTTCAGTTTATTTATTTGAGCTCTTTTTATTTTATTCCTTATGTAGATTTACATATATTGTATTTTTCCTTCTGTTTACACAACTTTCTTCCTTCTTTGTTTGATCCCTTGAATAATAAAATTTACCTACTTATGTGAGTTGGAACAGTTCGGGTAAGCACTTTTTGGCTCTAATTCACCGCTGTCCAAAGCTTCACCTTATGAGTTCAGAGGAACGTATTGTCTGCTCATGATAATGGTTGCTGGAATTATCTACAGTCAACTCATTTCAATTAAAATCTTTAAAAAATAGTCTTAATTATGACTAAAAGATCATTCTGGGATTACTTGTGCTGGTTTCATTTCAGTTATTTGAACATTAATCATGTTTACTATTCACTTTCTTCTTTGATATGATTTAGCTCTCTGTTCTTTCATTTTAGTGATGGGTGGTATATATCTTCCTTTTTAGTTATGTGTATAAGATTTTTATTTTATTTTATTTTATTTTTTTTCATATTCTGTACTAGTTAATATTAACATAATAATCTTGTTATCACTGATTTAGTAGTATCGTTTCATAGATGATTGATTATATGTGCCTTTCTTCTTTAATGTATGGGGATCTATAATCTCGTAAGTATTGTTACCGTTAACTCTGTTTACAGTATACGGTCCAGTGTACAACAGTTTCTTTGCAATGCCTTCCATTGTGCTGGGCAATTCCCGGTTTTTCAGCAGTATTTTGTCTCCCACTAGGTAACGTTCTGGCTTCGGTTGTAGTTGGTGATATTTTCTTCTCGTCTTCCCAGTCCGTTCTAATATTTTTTCATAGAATTTTACATTGTCAAATTGATATTCACTTTCGTTAGGGAACTGAATTAGTTCTGTGATCTCCCATTCAATTAGACATCCATTCAGTTCTCTCTTTAAATTCACATGGTGGTTTAATTACACAAAATATGTCAAAGTATTTAAAGTCACATGGTGGTTTAATTACAACAAGAGTATGTGAAAGTATGTTCAACACTTGAATAATGGCATGCCAACCTACTGAATTTATTATTTCTATTATAAACTTTTACTTCCTATATTTTACTTTCAAAACAACAGTTGTTATGCATGGGTAATGCAGGAACCATTTATGAACACATGATAATTATAAGTATCTGGAGCAGACAATCCATGCTCATTAGATAACACAAAAATAATTAAATCAATAATTAATAATTAAATTCAAAGAACAATTACTCAAGTGTGCAGCAGTACTTTCATCTACCTGTTCCCCATCACTAGGATTAATCACATTAATTGAAAACAGTGATCACAGTAAACCAAGGTTTAAGAATGTTACCTAACTATTAAAAATGTAGAAAATTAGATGTTGATTAAAAAAAATTAAAAGGTGTCGCTTATTAAGTTAAATGTTAAGTTGACATAAATTAAGATAAGGGGGTTAAGTTAGTTAAGTATAAGAATCTTACTGTATAATTATAATAATTTGAATAGTTAAACTGAACCAACCAAATAACCAAATAAGAGAAATTTAAATTTAGAAAATCAGAAAACAAATAGAAACGTGCAGGATCACTGGTCATCTGGCAGGCAGATGCAAGTACTCTCTGAGTATTAATTTTCTTAAGTTCTGAATATTGTCAAAAAAAAAAGAGTTTTAAACTCAGTTTTCTCTTTCACAGGAATAGAATTAAATATTTAGATAATAGAAAGGTAACCCATGACTCTATGCAAATCAAAACACCAATACTTATACGTTACTTATAATCCAGTCAGTAATGTCCACACTTTAGCATGTCTTCACAAAACATGTTCAGTAATGTTAAAAATGAGTCTAATATCTAGGCATAGATTTTAGCGTGTGTGTTACCCGATAACCTGCGGAGCACTTCGAGTGTGAAGTTTATTAAATAATGGAAATTTCCCACCTGATCTTTCGGATGGCACTAAATATGTTCCTGCATTTTCGGTGGTGTGTGAAGGACGATGTCGGATGGCGTGACGGCGTTGGGGTATCTTACGCAGGCTCTGCGGATGGGCGAAGATGTAGCGTGCCCATCACATGGACCCCTTTCCTCTCGACTAAGCAGAGAAACCTGCGAAAATTTTATTTGTATATATATATATATATATATATATATATTGTGACGGCAGCGGTATGCGAACATCTGCTCTCCAGTACCAGCGGTGGACACAGCGAGCCAATCAAACAACGTGCTCGGAGCGAGCCAATCAACGATCCCGGTTAGTCAATAAAACCCGGGCCGGCAGAAAATTTTACGCACTCTTCATCGCCACGCCATCGAATGTACGAGAGCATCTAACCAACTTTGACGTGCTGGTCCCCGAACAGTTCGGCTTTCGTGTGGGGCATTCGACCACTCATCAACTGATGAGACTGGTGGAAAGCATCACGGAAGCCGGGTGTCGGAGAGAACGGACCGTTGGCTGTTTCTTAGATGTTGAGAAAGCCTTCGACAGCGTATGGCATGATGGCCTTTTATTCAAACTTAGGGAAGTCCAGCTCCCGGACTGCTACCTCCATCTGGTTGCTAGCTTTCTGACGGAGAGGACCTTCTGCGTGAGAGTTGGCGATTCTGTCTCTTCCGAGAGACGAATCACAGCCGGCGTCCCTCAAGGTAGTGTTCTAGGCCCCCTTCTGTTCTCGATCTACGTCAACGACGTGCCGAGACAGCCTGGAGTCCAGATGGCCCTCTTCGCTGACGACACGGCCGTATTTACGGCCGATCGTCATGAGGAAAGGGCCGTCCTAAGACTGCAGCGCCAGCTCGACACGCTCGTGGACTGGACTGAGAATTGGAGAGTGCAACTCAACGCCACCAAGAGCGTAGCCGTCGAATTCTCCAAGCGACGGAAGAACCCCGTTAGGCAACTACGTATCGGCAGAACGTACTTGCGCTGGTCCAACGAGGTCAAGTACCTCGGCTTACACCTCGACCGTCGGCTCACCTGGCGTACCCACGCACAGACAGTTCTAAAGCGAGCATCCACTCGCCTGTGCGCACTGTTTCCACTCCTGATCAGCTCAGCCATGACCAGGAAATTGGGTAGGATGATCGTCGGCGCGTATCTGCTGCCGGTCATTACCTACGCCTGCCCGGTCTGGGGTTACCTCGCCGCAATGCATAAAAAGAAGTTGCAGAGCGTCCTCGACAGGGGGCTTCGGCTAGCGGCCAAAGTCCCCCGTCGCTTCTCATCTCGCCTTCTAAGGAGAGGACTTGGCGTCCGCTCCTTAGACGACACTTTCAGGCGGCTTGCACGCAGATTTTATGCACGTGCGGCGAGGTTCCCAGGCAATCCTCTAGTGACTGGGCTGGGAAGGTACCGTATACGCCCAGGTGATTCGTGGAAACGCCCTCGGTGCATACTGCGCTAGCGTAGGCTAGCACAACAGCCGAGAATCGGCCTGCTATAGAGCACGCGCCCTACTTGGGCAGGGCCACGAGGCAGGAGCTCCAGATGGTAGCTCGGAACTCAGTTCCCGTGCGGTTCGTCTCTGCGACGCACAACCGCAAAGCCCAGAGCGAAAAAAAACGCCATCGAACGCACTTCATCTCCTCTCCTCTCTCGGACGACATCGGGGCGGAGTCAGCCGGAAGGAACAGCCGAAGAATAGAACCGCCGCCGTTCTTGCGTCTTCGCACTCCCGTTCCGCGCCAGCGATGGATTTCGCTGGGCCGGCAGCCGACTCTACAACCGGTGCCGAAAGAAGAGGAGGACTGCAGTACGCCACGATCAGCAGGCGCAGCCGCCGAACACCTCAGCGCGGCACGACCAACATCACTGTTCTCGCCACTCGGTCCTTTTTAGGGCCACCAAAATAACTAGAGTGTACGATTGGCGCTATTTGTCATGCGGCAAGCCTTTTGTCCGGTGACAATATATATATACACATACCACCCCAACATTCCTTCGTCCAAGCACTCAGATCACACACATCGCTATAACTTCAATACTGCAATAGCCGGTCAGTAACTCCAGTCAAAATCACCCTTCGGGCTTTTAATTTGAATTCTAAATTTCACCATGTTACACAGGAATCATACATATTAGGCTTAAACAATTTTCTGGGTTACCTTGCATGTTTAAGTTCACATAAAGATTGACTGACGAGCACGTGGTCTCTGCTAATACATTTATAATTACTTCAAAAAATAATCAGAGTTCATGGAACCACAATTATAAATTCATACTTGCTCTAATTCTTATGTTTTTAAATTTTGAACTGTCTATAACATTATTTCTTTATCTTGATTGTAAAATAATTTTACCACGTGCTTGTATATTTACCGGCACAAACATGGACCGCCTGAGCCACACGCACACACGATCGTTACATTTCACACACGCAATCCCCAATTAAATTAATATTACATATAAACTCGCAATACTGGCTCACCTGAAGCTCTTTAAGAAAATTTATCTAGGCATAGTGGTGTCACAATTTACGCTGTCACAATCCAAGCCGCACCGAAGTTGAACGAGCAAAGAGGCTGACGAACGGATCAGCGCTAACTTATAAAAACTCAGACATTGCTGACTAAATTTCATTGACAAGCGAACGCCACAGCCTGCCAAATGACATCACCACTCAAGGTCGCAGCGAACAACTTGCATCTCGATATCAATGCGGGCATCAAACAAGCAGCGATAGTGCACCGAACGCACGGAAAATAAAATTAAACTGGCCGTTGTGTTAACCTTTCAATATAACCACGGCACACTTTCACCCCAAAATGGCAACTTGGTTGCCAACAAAACTCAAAGCTGTAGCCACAGTCTAGGACTGGTTCTCTAGACCCTTACTTACACATCCTCTACTTGGCATTTCCGGGAAATCTCAGCTACTTATCCGCTCTTAGGAGTATAGAGCGGCACCGAAGGCAGTAGTCCTGGCACGATTTCGAAAATGCCGAACGCTTCAGCACATCCTCTCCCCGGAATGGCAACTTCCTTGCCCTCCAAAAAAACTCAAATCCCTATCCGCAGTCCTCATGACTGCCTACAGGACTACCATAGTCCTCTTGATTGCCTTGGCAAATCTCCTCACAACCTGAGATCCCAAGTGCCAATCAACACCCTAACAACAACAACGACAACAACACGTCTCTACCACCACCACAAACAAGGTCCCTGACCTGTGAGTGGTCCCCTACCCTTCGGTAGTAAGTCTAGCCTCCAGCAGACTAACCTATCAACATCGCACCACGACCATCCGAACGCACCACTCCAGACAAAAGCCAACCCAAGGTAAATCTTAACTCCTTTATCTTAACTCATTCTCCCAAGATGTGACCTCTAATTCAAACCTCCTACTTAGCAACAATTAAATTACTTCCATGGACTACTCATTTCCAACCTCCGACATTTACTTTCAAAATAGACTCTTGGACCAACCTTAGAATGCAGTATTAGCACGCCCCTCTCCTTCCAAAATTAAGTCGATTCCTTTCACTTGGCTGCAACTTTCTCTCTTCACCTAGCATTACAAATGGATCTCCGGCTGCATCACTATTTACAAGACTCCTGACCTTCTGGGGAAATCTCAGTGGATTGATTGATCATAACAGTGTCATGATGGAGGAAACTAGTGATGTTTGTATTAAGTTATCCTCAGAGAATGGCAATCCTGTGGTTTTAACTTCAATGACAGACTGTATGTCAGTAGGAATTTCAGATGATCCTGAAGTGGATAGATGAAATTAGTAATACACTGTGGCAGGAAATTGCAAAAAATGTCCTTTGAATGACTTGGACATGATCTTCTTTCTCCACAAAACTCAAGTGATAGGAGGTTTTCCATGAATTTTTACAAGCATACTTTATGCAACGGAGAGATTGCTTATCATGCTTGGTTGTTGTCTTCTTGTAAAAAAAAAAAAAACACATTATATTGTTTCTGTTGCAAGCTTTTCTCTTCAAATATTATATCACTAACAAATAATGATTCCAATGATTGGTGGCATGTGTTCACTTACTTGTGTGAGCATGAATAATGTAAAACTAATTTACGAGGGTCAGTTGAAAAGTTCGTGGAGCAACATCTATCGCTCAGTGGTAGTGGAGTGGTATCTTTCATGTGCTGCAAGACAAATATTTCGTGTGAACACCTGTTAATTTCTAAATATATCTGTCAATTTATTCATTTTCTACCAACTGTTAGAAATTTTCCTGTCACACATGTTTTTAAAATGCAATATATCAAACATCTTATTCTGATGAATTCTCTGTTAAAAACGTTTTAGCGCCAATGAAAAATCAAAACAAAATTTAAATGTGTTAGAAGATGCTGTGCCTTCAGAAACAATGGTGCATGGGGCACACTTGAGTTTAAACATGGTCATACAAGCAATGAAGACAATCCCAGCAGTGGACGTCCAAAAAGTGCAACAAAAAATTACATTATAGAAAAAATGTCATAGGCTGTAGGAAGACCACAGATTGAGAAGTGGATGACATTGCTGAAATCATAGGCATCTCACATGAGCGTGTCTATCGTACTTTAACTCACGAACGTTGTGTGAAAGAGCATTGCAAGATGGCTGCTACATCTGGTTTTGTTGCATTTTTGGGGCTTCCATCTTCAATGCTCATATGACCACGTTCAAACTCAAGTGCCTATTTGCAAACCATTGGTTTTAATGCCGCAGCATCTCCTCACACATTTACAATTTCATTCTGAATTTCCTTTGGCACTAAACAATTGTTAACAAAGAATCACATCACGATGTTTGATTTTGTCCATTTTTCAAAAAATGCACGACACGTCAATATTAAACAGCTTCTAAACAATGAATAAATCGATAGATAGATTTGGAAATTAACAGGAGTTTACATAAAATACAAATCTTGCAGCACATGACAAATTTTAGATTTACCACTAAGCTTCAGATGTCACTCCGCGAACTTTTCAACTGACCCTCATAGATACATGTAAGCACCAGATTGACTGTAAGACTGTAAGAAAACTTTGTTAATCTAATCTTAAACTCTTTTATTGAATCTTCTTGTAAAAACATTAACTTTTGAAATTTAAAATTATACATATAAAGGTTTATATACAACTACAAAATTTTCATTCATTGATTCTGTATAAGGCATTACAGTTTTAGATAGTGGTGGTGGTGAGGTACCAGGAAGAGTTTCAAAATAACTAGTGCCAGCCTTGGTATGGAGATGTACTAAATTTAAAATTATTACAGTTACTCAGTATGCCATACAGTCATGTTATTGACTATATTATATCAATATCAGAATTATCTGATACTGATAAGTTACACCTGAAGTTACTAGTAAGTTATTAGGAAACTAATGCTAAAAATATGGGCAAGAGAAAATACTAATGCATGGGTAATGTAATGTATGGCGAAGACAAATAAATATTGTTATGATGGTCTACTTATCATCGTATGGTACAGTGGAAAATACAAGACACCAGTTACGTCACTAATCACCAGATTTAATTATCACAATAAACAGTTCGTAATTAACAACACAGTCTCTTACTACAAATCAAATTTAGCCATACCTGTATTCCACTGGATCGTTCAAGAAACATGTAAATTGTTCTGTGATGTCGTAACAATATGTATATACTCCAAATTGTTCTACATAGCCATGTTAAAATCTGTGAAAAACTTGTACTGTGTATTTCATATTACAGATGGCTCTGCAGGCTCTTGATATAGTATGGGGGTGCAAATGGGAAGTGAACATCACAAACTGTACTGATATGTTCACACCACAGTTAAGTGAAGAAGGCATGTGTTTCTCTTTCAACATCTTGAACAGTATGGACAGATACAGAGAAGCAGTGTAAGTCACTGAGCCGCTCTTAAAAATTGTAACTAAAAAAATTGACTGTTTAATGTCTCCTTAAGTCAAGAATTTCTTCTAGTCCTTTAAGTGGAAGTGACCACTTTTATATTATTTAAAAGGTATTTAGTATGAATGTATGTCCATTAGGGTGGAACGAAAATGGCCTTTTTTTAATTTTTTTTTTGTTTAGTTTTGTAATAGTGGGGAAAAGTTGCCTTTTAGGTTCAAAAAATAAGAAAAAAAAATTTGGTTGCTATACTACAACATCTTGAGGTGCCGCAAAGAGCTTAAAATTTGTAAGAAAATTAAAAAAATTGAAAAATTATAAAGTTTGATAAATCATTTTTTATGGTTTTCTCGTACATATAATGTTACAAAAGATAGTTGTAAATACATATATAAGCATTAGAATTGGAAAAAATTATTAATTACAAAATATAATAATATTAAAAAAATATTTTTTAATGTCAAAAAGTTTGTATTTTTGCTAATTTTGAAACTTTTGCGAACATTTTGGTTGTTACAAATAGTAGTAAATAAGGTTGAAATAAAAGCTCGTCAAATCAATTATATATTTTTTTTATTAGAGCACACGTAAAAAATATCATAATACACTTTTAAAGACATTGAAAGTTCATTTTTTATGATTTAAAAAACCCTTAATAATTACAAATGTTACAGCTGCAAAATGTTTGTTTCTACTTCGTTGACACATTAAACTGTTTTTTTGTATCAAATTTTGGCATGTTCTCACGTGAGTCAATTTTTGCTCTTATATATCCTTCTCTTGCGATTGAACCACAGACATTTTGAGCCGATTCGGTCACCAGTTTCACAGCTCTTTCCACTGCTTGCGTGTGACAAGGAAGCCAGGGAAAGTCGATAAGCGGGTCCACTTTACTATTTGGTTGAGCTTCAGATGTCTTCCGTATAAAGTCTTTGAGAGAGTCAATGGAAACATGTTTTACCAAGGGGGGTTCAGTTACGTCATTTTCAGCCCATGAGATCATGTCGATGTAATCCTTTGCGTCAAAGTTTATCTTTGGATCTTTAAAGTTCCTGACTCCGCCTCTACTTTCTGTTCTTGCTTTTAAAACACGTCGTAAACCAAGTTCTCTTACATTTTTGCACTGATCACATAGCATGGACAAAAGGAGATTTTCTGCAGCAGCAAAGTACCCATTTCTTTGAATAACCGGGTCTAGAACGTTCTTGAAATCATCAGAGAGATAGCGTGAATATGAGATAAGCTTAAACAGATTTTTGGAACCATAAGTACATGAAGGTTTTAACTTAATGTTAAACCACACAGGTGCATACACTTTCACAATGTACTCAGCCAGAGTCTTAAGGTTTTCAGTTGGATTTTCAGTTGCCACATACAATCTAAGTATACGGTTTGCTAACGTAAGCCACCTGGAGTGAGCAAGTTTTCCAGGGTTTCTTAAAGATAAATCTAGTGAGCAATTTCCACTTGATACAGCGATACACATATCCAATAAATACTTCTGATCTGTACTTAAATCATTTATGTTCTCCAAAAGAGGAAGGTTATTTTCAATTGGCAAGAAAGTAACCACAGGAAGATTAGCACAGTTTTCCAGCTGCTGACCTATTTCGCCTTTAAACTCATTGGGTCCCTTCGTTTTACCATCTAAATGACAAAAAAGATGTCGCAAAGGTAGCTCATTTCCATGGAACAAACAAACTAACCATTGTAAAGGTCTTCCTATTTCATTTTCCATCAAAGAAATCACACCATTATTATGTCCAGTGTTTACAACGGTTCCATCACACCCAATAGCAGTAAAGTTCAAAAGTTGTTCGTTGTGTTCTCTATCTTCAAGAAACTCCTGTATACTGTCTGCTATGCCTTTCCAGTGCCAGATTTAGGTGTTATGTGGCCTAAAAACTTCGAGTTTGGTTCCTCTATTAGTGAAACGTGCTCTTCTGAAATAACTTTTTTGTACAACTTAATTCCTTTCTTTTCTTGAAGAATTGTTTTGTCTCTTCTTCCATCAAAAAACAATGCAATAGTTAAACTGTTTTTATCTTTCTATTCATATTAAAACGCCTATTTGAAACTTTTATTGCATAATCGAGACACATAAATTTCTTTGAAAAAGTTACAAAAAGTGTGTTTTTATAAAATTTTACCGCTCTTGCGGCACCTCAAGACATAATCCAAAAAGTTAAAAAAAAATTGTATGTCTTTTTTTATATAAAAACTGCTTTTTTGACAGTATTTGAAAAAAAAAAAGTTTGACAACTTCTTAAAAAAACTTAAAAATGTAGCGAAAATTGCAATTTTATGAAAATTTATCGTCCTTGCGGCACCTCAAGACGTGCTCCAATATTTTTCATATCTTTTTTTAATCTTATTTACACCAAAAGGCAACTTTTCCGCGCTATTACAAATTAAAAATCCAAACTTGATTTTTTCGTTCCACCCTAATGTCCATATGCCTGGTGTTCCCTACTTTAAAATTTATAAAATTAGGAATAGACAATATAAATGTTTCAGCTACACAAGACAGAGAGTAATGTGTAATTCTCTAATCTACCGTCTCCTGCTGTGGCAATCTCGGGCTACTCTATACACCAGACAAGCACAGCACATATACAGTACAGAGGGGAGTGGTGGGAAGTCCGTGTGCAATAAAGTGTAGTATATACAGTATATATAATTAATAGTGTATTATACATTTTAATGCAGTATGATAACATACTTACCTTTTTAAAGACTACTGCTCTGACTAACACACGAGCAGTGAACCAGTTGGAAACTAAAAACCCAATGACTGACAAGATTTGCTCACTGTGTAGTTTAACAATGGTATAACATGTAGTTTTATGGTATAATAAGTTTTCTTGGCTGTCAGGTTGTGCTGAAGAAACAAAATGTATTCCTATATATATCATTTTCTATATAAGTAACTCGATGTTTCTTGCAGTAATTATATAATTTGTGATGTTTTCAATTTGTTTCTTCTGCAAGTACATAATATACAATATTATCTACTTGCAGAAGAAACAAATTGAAAACATCACAAATCCTATATATATATACTGTTATACTTCCTGAAAACTTTGGCGTTCTTGCAAAATATGTGCTTTGCCATAGATGAAAATATTTAACAAATTTATTATATTAGCTATGAAAATCGTTAAGTAAATTTTGGCAATACACAAAGAATGTAGTTCATTCTGACAGTCAAAACCACAGTTAATACAATAGTTACAAGGGTCACTTGAAAAGTTTGGGTACTGAAATCTATAGTTTAGCACAAAAATAAAATTTTTACTGTGTTGTAAGATTATACACCATACAAACTCCCTGTTAATTTTCAAATCTTTTTGTCAATTTATTTAATATTTGCCAGCTGTTTGAAATTTATGAGTCATGTGTGTTGTAGGAAATGGACAAAATCAAACATCATGCTGTGATTCTTTGTTAAAAGACGTCTAGCGCAAGTGGAAATTCACAATAAAATGGTAAATGTGTTTTGCTAAACCTTCAAAGACAATCATTTGTAATAGGCACTCAAGGTTAAATGTGATTGAGCAATGAAGACGGTCCCTGCAGTCGAAACCCATAAAGTGCAGAACTACAAATATCGTTAAAATATGTCATACATGGTGTTGGAAGACAGTTGATTGAGAGTGAATGACATAGCTGAGATCATAAGCATTTCACATGAGTGTGAGTGTGTGTGTGATATTTTAACTAAAGAACTTGGTGTGAAAAATTTTGTGCAAGGTGGTGGGCTGCATTTGGAACTGTTGTATTTTCTGAATATCCATTTCAGGAGTCACCTTCAGTGGACCACATTTAAACTCAAGTGCCTGCTTACAAAGCATTTTTTTCTTTAAGGCACAACATCTAACTCTCTTAACATTTTGTTGTGGATTTCCAGACAGAACCTCAATGTTTTGTTGTTCTGTATGTACCAGACAAGACACAGCTTCAAACAGAGATACATTGAACACATTGTAAAGCATTATTGAAGAGACTGAAATGAGATTTCTCAGGCATGTGGCATGGCATACTCTCCATGATCATAGAAGAAACAGATATATGGCAGGAACTGAATATTAAGAGTATACTGACAGGATTGCTTAGTATTGGCTGAATTGGTGGGAACATGATTGACTGCCACATCCCCAAACAACTATGCAACTCTAAGCCAAAGGGACAGAGAGGTGTGGGACAAGGGATGGCAGGCCAGACGTTTACAATCTATTTACCTCTTATACCTCTGCTTGAGGTGCATTCAGCCTGCCATCCTTTGTCAAACTTTTTGCTAGTACTGAAGAAGGCCTCTGGTGGTTGGCCAAAACATTTAGAAACAGAATTATCACTGTTGCACACCACTATAGAAAAATTATTCCGATTAGCGCTTTCAAGCTTCTCAGCTCATTGTCGAATCGGAAATGAATGACTTTCTTAACACAACTTTTGAACAATTAACAAAACTTTCTTAATTAAACTTCAAAACATTTAAAAGAAAGTACGAACCAAGCTGTAAGCAATCGACCACAGCCCAACAGCCCGGAAATATTTAATTTCATAATGTTGACTCTGGCCTTGATTGCCTCTGTAATAGATTATAAATATGAATTATTCATCTTTAAACACTAAGTTGATAGAAAACCAAGTGGTAGTCTAATTCTAGGTGGCCCAATTCTTTGCTATCGACCTGTCATTATAATACAAAGTTTTGCTTCACTTCACTCATTTCTACTGCAAAGATATATCTACTGTCAAAAAGTTGCCACACAAAACATCAAATGCTTATATCTTTTTTAAGACAATGTGTATATTAAGTACTAAAAATTCACTTATAACATTATATTTCAATTATCCAATTCTATTAAGCACTACTACCATCACAGTTTTGGTGTATCAAATACCCCGCTCAAGGTAAACATCTTATTTTATCATTTACTTTCCATGAGAAAATAATTTAAAATTATATAAAACAGCAGACAATATTATAATCATAACATTTATAGAAACATGATGATAACATTATTTCATAAAACCATATATTAAAAAGTAGCTCCCAAAGGTTAGCACAGCAATGCATAACATGCCAGTAAATTACTACAGTCTATAAAATACCTCCAGATTAATATTTCTTAGTTAATGTAATGTAGAGCATCTACTTAGTTCAGAGACTAACTAGAAGATTGTAGTAACTTACAACACCATTAGGTTTTAGTTTTGTAAGCAGAAAAATTAACTTTAATATTTGGCACATTATTCATAACCTCTTTATTTGCATATAAATACAAAAAAATAACATGAAACTAAAAAAACTATAATAAATGACACACGGTCATCTCCTCATGGTGTTTTTCTGCTAAACAAATAAACTGTATAAAGAAACCTCACTTATGACTTTTAAAAAATGAAAAATTATTAATTCAGTATTGTCTAACAACAAATGAGTGAGTTTAGCAGCTCAGCGAGTTTACTAATTTACATTAAAATAATAGTAGGCAGTTTTTGTTGAAAATTAACTTAATGTCTTTGGTACTGACAAAATATGCTAGTGATGACAAATTGAGTATTTAGAACCGCTTATTTCATTCAACACAGAATTAATTTTGTTAATGAAGATGGTAGTGAAATAAACAATGTTCGCAGATATTGAGGTATTGAGCATATCTTCTTCTTCTGCGCTATGGCCCAATGTGAATCCTGGCTTCCAACACCAATCTTCTCTAAAGTCTCCTACCCATTTTTATCTCAGCAAACCCCTCATTTCCATTCTTCTGAGATCTTCCGGCACATCATCTTTTCCTAGGTTCACCCCTCTCTCTGTTTATACACCTGTGGTCTCAGGATTTCCTTTAGCACACACTGATCCGCTAAAAAGGATCATCTATTGTTAAGAGGGTTTTACAGTAGACTCATTGCCACGGCCCCGTCCAGAGGATTAAGTGGCATTTTATTCCGTTGCACGTAACTTTAGTTAGATCAAAAATATTTATTTTATCATTATATAATGGTAACAGTGCATTATGTAATAATAATAATAATAATAATAGTAATAGATAATTAATGATGATTATTAATTATTCACAGTCCTAATTTATCATTAAAATAATTATTTAATTTTTCGATAAGTGACATCTCATTTTATTCATATAATATTTATAAAGATATAACTTACATAGACCGCGCCCCTGAGAACAGCCACTGTTTACAAAAATTACACACAATTTAGTAAATGAAGTGAAGTTAATAATTGCACAATTTAGTTATTAATTTATACTCAATAATTTTTTTAAATAAAACAAAAAAAATACTACCCGTAATTCTTCTTAAATATGCTATATATTGTGATGGTACATTTCATCACATATGTATAAGATATATTATAACGATAAGATATAAATAACAAGTACTAGCACAAGCCATGAAAGGGAAAAAACTTCTTAAAAAGTATGTAATTAACATTAAATTATCAATTCCAACATCCAACAAAAGTAACCAAAGAAGATTATATTAATATTATATAAGAAACAGTAGTTATAAAAGGAAATTCAGAAAAGAACAAACAAAGAAACATTTCTAATAACGTGACAAAACCCAATAGTTATGGTAGGTGAGGGGCATGAACAGATCCTACATGAACAATATAACATGAACTACCAATGGACTGATAATAAAAGAAAAATGAAACGGGCGACGATGAATATTACAAGAAAAAATCAACATTGAATAGAAGAAATGAGAAGAGGCAAAGACCCAGAATTAGAACTGAGAAACAGAAGTTTGTACCAAAAAACATGACAAATTGACCCAATCTAATGAGTAAACTAATCCCATTCGTTTAATAAACAATACAATTGATAGGAGTACCCAATAAAGATAATATAAAATTAAGAATGCAATGCAGTAGAGTAAATAATAACAAAATATGTAATAATTTAAGAAACCAGTGTAAATCTATGAGTTCAAACAAGTGAAGATAGTGAGAGCCCAAAATAATTAAATGATGATCAAAAGATCATAATATAAACCAGTGGGGAAGTGAAAGCCAGTGGGGGTTATCATTGAAATGATAAAGGTCTTATGAACCACATATATGGAAATAAGAACCAAAATATAGTGACAAAGTACTTTTGTAGTAAGTGTTTTGATAAAATCCAATGTTCTATGTCATATATAATTATTTATTCATAAGGATTGAACACCTATTAATTTTTAAATAATGCACAGTTATTGGCTTATGCTATAATTTAAATAATAAGATACAGTGACATACAAAAGAGTTAGGGTAATAAACACCCATGTTCAGTTATATTAGAAATAGTTAATATGGGAGCTTGTGTGCACCATTAATTTATATGTTATAAAAGTTTTGTTAAAAAATGTTAGTTATCTAGTGAATAGAATGTTCATAAACTGTTCAAAATGTTAATCAGGTAATTGGAAAAGATCTAATATTATAAAAAGGATATTGTACAGAAATAACTAACTGTTAGACATATGGGCCCAAGGAATTGAGCCAGACCCAAGCAACATTGAAATATTTAGATAAACACTACTAAATTAAATAAAACAAAAAACAAAAGCTTGGTTTTGATAAAATATAAAGATGTTAATGGAGGGAGATGTATAAACCATCCATTGCTATCATAATATAGATAATGAACATAATTGTAAAGTGTTTAGTAAGCCACTAAGCTGACATGGCTTCAGTATTATTGTTATTGTCAGAAAAATAGGTGTAGGTATCTAAATTAATGATATTGTATGTAAATTAGGAATACTCAGAATTATATTTAGTAGTAAGAATAACAATATTAGAAGATATTGGATCTGTAAGACATACAACAAAAATGTCAAACAAGATTAGGTCAATGCCTCAAAACACAAAAGTACGTATAAACCTGCCAAAACAGTAGATAAGAGGCCAAAATGGGGCGAGATTAGTATCAAAACTATTTAATTTTAATGAACAATAAAATGGTACTAATTAAAAATAAATTTAAATCAAAATAAATGAAACGTAATCTGAGGTGACAAAATTAAAAACGCCAATTTTCAAAAATAACTTAGTCACATGACGTGGGGTCAAGGCCCTAGACCAATCAAAAACACCAAAAAGCTAGGTCACCAACGAGATTTAAATATTTTTAGAGAGACAGTTGATTGTTAGATATAAAACTGAAAACTTCAACAGCATATTGCTGGCAGTAAAAAAAATTAATATTAAATGAGTGAAAACTTACTCCAGGAGAGGCGATTCCAATAAAAGTAATACCGAAAAGATCGACAACACATGACACGAAACCAGAACCAAGAAAAACCAACACACTAACGAGAATCTGAGAAAATAGGTACCCAACTCAAAAGTGTCCATTCCGTATATATGAAGCCACGGTGAGAAATTTTGGTTAATTCCAGGAGAATACTACATAACATCACAACACAATTTCCACTAAAAAACATAGCTGTTCCAGATAAAGGAGGCTATATACAAACTATTACTATAAACTACTATAACTAAGACTTTATTTAAAACACTTTAATTGGAATTTAAAAAACATATTTTTCTGAGGTGAGAACTCGATAGTCCGCCATGTTGTATTACTTAAAGCACTGTTGCAAACTGAAAGCGAACAATTTTGGAAAACATTATTATATACATTTTGTTAGTCGATAAGAAGTAAATATATTTTGTAATGCATTGCATTTTTAAGTGGAAGCATATTTCCTATCTTTCCTAGCAACTCCAAGTACCCATTACCTGAGAAACATAAAATATATATATTGTGAATTTTGTTGTTGTTACGGACTATTTGTCACGGCGGATGAACTCATCCAATTGTAAATCCTCGACTAATGGAACGGTAATTTGACTAATGTTTCAAATAAATTATGAATAAAAGATATAATTTGTCAATCGTACCAGTCCTATTTTATTCCAATAAAGTAATTATAAAGACTATTAATTACAGGAACCAGAAGAGAAAATTTGAAGTGGGCGCAAGGACATCCAGACATGAAAGTAGATCCAGTGGGCTGCTTACACGATCTATTTGACCATTACAGAACAAATATTATTCACGCGACGATTTCAAACGGACGGTGACACACTAAATTCTCGTTCCTATAAAATCGGTGCCAATCATCGAATACTGAACGACAACACAGTAAACGATAACAAAATAACTAATATAATTAATAGTCACAACATAAGGACATTTACGAACCGATTAGCGAGTACAACCAAGTTTTGAAGGGTAACTTATTTCGTTATCCGCAGTTCATAAAATACACCCGTAACAAATATATACGTTATAGATTGGCGCACCAACGTTTCGGGCTGAAACAAGAAGAAAGAAGAATAAATTTGTTTTTAATAACTGTATTGCAGGTCATTCATTTTCAGCCAGCAGTTGTTAGAAGATAAGAAAAAGGCACAGAAGAGCTACGTGTTCCCTGGAAGTGTTTGAAAAATGATAAACTTTTATTCTATCATTTACTTGTTACATTATGTAACAGAACAACGTTTCTTTATTATTTACTTATGATTTGTAATATACGTAGTATTTGAATTAACTTGTTTCCATTTATTTTCCATATAGACGAAAACAGGGTAATTGTAAACATGCAGTTAGGATTATAAACACAACATGAAATAGTACAATGACAACTAGTTTACAGTTGTCACTATTTTTGTTTCAATATTTCAAAGGATGAAGAAAACACCTGTAACTCTAAAATGAGTTATGAGAAAACATGATTACAAATCATAACCTGCCATTAGATACTTGTGAAGAAAACAGATATAACATTTCCAAACAAGAAATCTTCAATTCTCTCCCTATTTGTTTTATAGAAACTGGAGTTTCTACTGCAGGTTTTTAAGTCCACTAACTACTTAATTTAATATACATAATTGTTCCTGACCTTGTTGGGTAACATTATATTAACACATCTGCTTCCTACTCATATGTGCAAACAATGTTTTTAATGTACGGTCCTAAACATCTTTAAAATTTAGACAAAGTCTAATGAGCAATTAGACCTAACCTGAATTACTACATCTAAGAATATCTAATTAGGTCATTTAGCTTTATTTATACATTTAATGCATCTTAATTAGTACATTAAAAGCACTGCTTTGTCTTACAGTAACACAATACATTACACTAACTCTAAAGAATTTCTTGCTTTGAAACCCCTCTTTATTTTTTATACTTTATAATTTTTTTTTTTTTTTTTTTTTTTTTTTTTTTTTTTTTTTTTTTTTAGAGGGGCCACTAGATATTTAGTACTAGGCGGAAGGCCTAGAAGAAGCATAAAATGCGCTGGGTCCAGTGAGACGGGACTTGCAATTAAACTCTCTGTTAACCAACAATAACAGCTTTTATTATATCTGGAATTACATACTACAACGAATTTTGTTTTACAAATTTATATGTAATTTAATTTGTATAGCCCCACGTTGTTTGGGAGCCAAAATTATACAATGAATTTTTGTACATAAATGTAGGCATGTCGTGCCTCATGTCAAGGGCGACAAAATGTAACAAATTCTATTATATAATTTAAATTTGTGGAGCCCCACGATCGTGGAGTGCCACAATGTAACAAAATCTATTTTTTTATAAGTTGTATAATTTATTTGTTCATTAATTTATGAACTTATACACTCACTATACCATTACTAACAACGTGTATGAATAATTGGGGTGTAGGTGTAATTATACTAAGAGTAACTCTTTTGTTTACAAATTGTAATATGCTTCATTTATTATTTGAAACAAACAAACAAAAATATTATGAAAATCATGATTAATATGCCATGTGATCTTCATTATCGATGGTTTCAAAGTGTCTTTACTATTCGTGTCAACATTACAAACATATCTTAAATTCTAAATATTATATTATTTATTGTATATAGACTTCTCGTCAATATATTAATGGTTCTTGCTTGCTCAGTCTAAATGTGTGTTTATTTAAAAAGTTATTACTGCATTCTTATTCTATCTTTCTTAATACCTTTGTATGGCTTTAAAAATCATTTTAGCACATTTAATTTATTACTATAAATGACTCTATGTTATGTGCTTTTATCAAGAAAAGTTAAATAATTCAATTACTGATTTCAATGACTCTACGTTATGTTCATTACGAAAAATAATTAAATAACTTTTTTTTTGATTACATATTAATTACATTGAATTTTATTTATCTATACATACTTATTATTAGGTTTACAAAAATTGTTTTGACTTTTAGAGCCTCTCAATGTCTTTCTCTTTGAAAATTATGTATTGGTTTTTCGTCACCTTAATTTATGTAGAGTTGTCCCATGTCCTCCAGTGATTCCTTCAGTGTTCTCCTCCTGGATGTCCTCTTGTCCTCACTGCTCGTCCTCCACGGTACATTGATTGCTGTAGACTATGATGACATGTTACTCTGGATCTGTAGCCATTATTATAGAAACGTCTCCAGTCCTCTGCATCTCCTTTCTCTGCTAGTCGTGCTCTGTCAGGCATTGATGTTCTTAGATGTCGACTGCTTGTTGACGTCCGACGATTTCTTCATTACGGTATTTTTTTTTATTATTGTTTTTATTACTTAAAATAAAAAAACATTACCGTGATACTTTATAAGTTCAGTTACAACATCGTACTGATGTTAGATTTTAAATCTAACTTCGTCCAAAATAGTTTAAAAAATAATTCGCATTACGGACCGGCATACCGTACCACCGCGACTATGGTTTGTTCAGAGAGAGCGATTAGCTCTCCGAGGCTTCTATTTATATCCACACAGAAAATTGCACCTGTCGATTCAGGAATCAGCCTGTCGACATGTGAAACATGGTGTGACAGCCCCCACTTTCGTCTCATTTCACATAATTGCACTTTTTTGCCAATCGCACTGTTTAACGCGGATTTCACGTTGCTCAAATAGTGTCTCATTTAATGACTTATGAGATGTGCAATTATCATGATGCTCACACTACTAGTATAATTATGATGCATGAAAAATCGCACTGTATTCGCATTGATCGTCCGAATTACGTACAATTCGCACTGCACTCGTGTCCGATTTTTACATAGTTTTAGAAGTTTTTACCTTCTCACTAACATTTATGGTTTTCTTAAAATTGTGACAATAAAAAAGAGGCCGAAATATATAAATACATAAAATACACTACCAGGACTTACCTGTGCACAGTCGCAACTACTTACCTGTTATTTAAATTTCATCAGAAGACCAAGGTCGCCACGATTATTTTTTATAGGCTAAAATATCGAAAACCTTTATACTCCACCTTAAATAAAAAGGGACAATTTTGCTATCTGACCACACCCAATTAATAATTCAGAAAGATCCCGGAACGTTAGACGAATTTTGCAACACAGAAATGAGAAAGTGGTAATGACGAAATAACTTAGACTAACACATTTTTATGAAGAGAATTACATTTTAATTTAATTTTGAATCATTTAAAAATTGTTTATAAACTTTACCACATCTGAAAAATTTTCGTGAGAATATATTGCTTGGTTACATGATTATTGCCCTTAATCTATCTTATGCTACGACTTACCTTAATTTATACACACACACACACACACAAGACTGCCCAGCCTGCAATTTTGTACGCACACAAACACATTCAAAATTTATTCAACCCTTAACATTTTTATAATAATATTCCCCCACGCCGGCCACGCGGTCTTCGCGCACACTCATTGTTCTGGTATACTTCCTTTTAGTGTCCGAAAAATCTCTGGGTATGTTCTGCACTTTTACCTGACCGCGGTCACACAAATTTTCACTGTTATTTCTGTTATTACCGGTAAAATTATGAAATTTGATAAGGAGCCTAACTTAGCTCTGTGTGTCGGCCGACACGTATATAGTAAGACTGCGAAGCGTCCTTTGTTGAGCGGTAGGAAGTTCGTATCCACTGCCAACAGATTTTGTCGCCGTTCATAGCTGATTTGCTGTGGCTTATTAGCTATGACCATGATACATAATGTTTGTTTTAGTAGTGTGTGACGTCGATCTCTAGGCACTGCTAGTCTGACGTCACTAACAGTAGGCGGTCCTTAGCTACGTTTCCTGTAGGTCGTCTTGCTGATCTCACAAACTGTTCGTGCATGCGCCATTTTTTACAGCGTCGTTTGTTTCTCTTGGCGTCCCAACAGCGCGCATACTTGAGTCGCACGTGCGTGCGCCCTGTCACATTCACGCACAGTTCTGAGAAATAGAGGGTGGTGCATACCTCGGTACTAATTTCACAACGGGAAACTGCGTCTTGCCTTTGTTCTCAAACTGTTCAGTCAACACGTGGTCCGTTACAATCGAATTAAAATTTGCACAATAATTTTTTACGAAACCCCGAAAAATAAAATAAATGAAATACAAATACCCCATAACAGCAATAAATGAAATGACCCAATTTTGACACGTTACAATACCCCCCCAATGAGAATTCTTCTGTCCAAAACAGAAGAAATCTCATTGATAAAAACCCCTAAGAGGACCGGTGAGGAACTGGTGCCAACAACCCCCTTGTTCTTACTCTTCATGGGTACACGACCCCCCTGGCTTGGCGACTATGGACGCATCTGAACGAGATCACTGGACTTCTCCGTAAGAGGTCCCAACACCGAAAAATCGAACAGACAAGTACCACAGCACACCTCACCTTCTAACATGCTACCCCCCAAAATCCTCAATCCCTGGCTTAGATTATGCCAGATCCTCCACCGATATGTTTCCCCTTGTATGCAAGCTGGGCTGCCTTTAGCAGATCCTGGGCTCACACACACTCACATTACGTACTGACATTACATATTATAAAATTGAAAAAATTCTTTAAAAATTTAAATTACAACCCATTGGTTGTTTTCAGGTAAAATCGATTCATAAATTTTATATAAATTTTAAATTATTCTCTTCATTGGTTTCTGTTTTTATTTAAAATAAGTTGATTTAAACATTTCTTATAATTAAGAACATCCTTAACCTAACATGTCTGTGATCACTTATAGTCTAACAATACAAGTCAATACAATAAATCAATAAAAATAAACATGGTTAGTACACAAACAATAAAATAATCAAAGCTTAAAAATATTCGTTAGCTGGCAGGCGCAAAATCATTTTTTTTTTTTAATATTTTCCAAAAAATTTTAAAATTCAAAAAAAATTAAATTTATTAAAATGTTTCCTTTACATACAGAAATTATTTAAAATTTGTTTCAATTGATCAAAAAACAAAAGTTGAATTAACTTCCATACCATTAACTTATATGACCTCACTGTCAGCTGATCAAAACTAGGTCAAGTCCACAACCTTGACCTACATGTGTAATGTATAAGTTCTATCTGAAAATACGTTTAACATCCGTAACATCCTAACTTGAAACACAAAACATAATAAAATAAAACATTTAAAATTAACAAAATATTATTATAAATAATAAACAAATTGACATTTAAATTATTCGAAATAAACACTTTCTGATTTTCCATTTACAAATTCTATCAAAATTTGGTCACTGGTTTTAAAATAAAAATTTTTATATCTTTATTATAAATCTCTCTCTTTGCTTAACAATCTTATTCTCCATTACTTTGGGTGATTTAAATTGTTTCCTCTCATTTAATGTACTACTTGATCTGTATACATATATAATCTTTCTCCCTTTAACTCTAACCTCTAACAACTGTAACTCACATGACACCCATCTCTATCAAAATCTCTCAAAACACTCTCTAACCCCAACTTATCATTAAACTTAAATCGCTACCTTCTCTCGATATATAAAAAAAATACTCTCTAACCCTTTGCACTTGGGATACATGTTCCCCCCCCAAAACTCATTTCCCATTATCTGGTCCCTGGATTCTACCTGAGGCGACCCCTTTCCCACTAAATCGGTCCCATCCCATCCCAAACTATCATTATGTTGCAGACTCCTACATTACACTACCCCCTACTACAAACTTGCCATCCCCAAAAACCTCAATCTTATTACCTCACTTCGAATACAACAAAATAACATCATTAATTATAAACATCAATATATCACTCAAAACTCTACATATATTCTCCACATAACTACTGTGTCAACATCAATACTTCTCAAAACTCTATAATATAGATTACTTCAAAACAACATTACATTATCTTCATCTCTACTATTTCTTTAACTCTGACTTCAATTTGGACAGATCTACATGTCCCATAAAATATTCGTCACCCAAAACTATCTTTTATTAGCTTTCACAAATTATTACTTTATTTCTAACTTTATTAAATTACTTTTCTCATTACTTTAAATAGCAGCTGTAATACATTGAAACACTACATTAAACATTAATTACTGGGAACATTTATAAACCATTTTACAGTGACTTTTTATTGCTGATCAGCTGATCTCCTAACACAATGAAGACACATCTCAAAATTGAACAAATTACATGAAATATATATATATATATATATATTTATTTATCCTTACTTCTCACCTCCATGTTTCCCCTTTTTCCTGATTCTGATAATTTATGTTAACCACCTGCCAGTCAGTTTAATCATTTGCTTAGTTTTGAAATACACACATGATAAAACACACATTTGTTATCAATTCTTATATCTAACTTACTACAATACACTATTACATTTAAAACACAGAATGAATACCTTATATTGAATGTCTGAGCATGTAGTTATTTAAACAGAACACAAGCATTTTATTGGATCAAAATTTGAGTTAGCAAATTTTTGTGTTATCAAATTTAAATTCGTGACTCACCTGAGTCACCTCCCATCCACACACTCTATTGCAAGTTATGTAAGGCTGTGGCGCCTTTTCGCTTCCACAAAGACGGCATATTTTGGAGTAGTTTGACCTCTCCGTGTCTTTGCTTCGGCAGTTACATTTTAACGTCTGAATATCAGCATATTCTTGTATATAATTAAACGCCCTTCAACGGGTCTACCACCTGGCTTTGCTGCCCCCATGCGGACAGAGTGGTAGCCGCTGTTCCATAGTACCTGGATTTCCCCTAAATTTTACCCCCCATTTAATTTCTATTATATACCAATTTCAAGTCAGCTATGGTCAAGGGACTTGGTATGACCATGGCTAACCGCTAGCCAAATCCACGATTAGTGCTGGTAAGGCAGTAATCGCCCGAAAAGTCGGGGAAATCTAACTTGCATTTCAATGCCTGTTACACTCATCATTGATATGTGCGACATGAGCGTCTATCAGTGTGCAAATTGAGTTTACACGAAAAGGGTGTGTCGCACATTTTCGCCATTTTCGCCTCCGATGGAGGTAACACTCTCTGTTACCCCCAACCCATTTCACCATCTACGAGAGCACAGGCCACCCCCGCAATAGCAACTTAATAACTAACTAATTAAATTTTTATATACATTCTAATATAATATTTTCATCAATAATCATTTAACTCATTCATTGCTTTCTACCATTGGACTTTCTTAAAATTTTCAAAATTTATTATTAATAATTAGTATATATCATTTTTCAGTTATTATTAAAAAAATGTTTTAATTATCATTTTTATTTAACATAATTATATTAAATCACCTCATTTTAGAACAAAAATCTTTTTATCTAGGTTACAGCTGTAAACATTTTTATTATACATGATTTGTACTATAAAATTTCTATACTTACAGTCCATTTAAATTGATGTACACAAAACATCTACCCCCTACACCAAAACATATTCACCATACCACATTACTTCCACCTCACCTCTGAAACATTTAACACAAACATTAATTTAAATCAAACAATTGATCATTTAATTACCAAATTCACAAATCTCGTAAAATAATTTAAATTCATTAAAAAAATTTAATTACACAGTATTTAAATAGTCAATCGAAACGTTTAAAACACCTCAGGCCATTTTAATTAATTTAATTATTAACAATACAAAATTCATTACCATCAAAACAATTACAATTCTCTAATTACTGTTTTCAAAATTAATTCGGTTATTTATTTAAATTACAAATGTTATTATTATTATTGCAACAATTACACACACTTGTTTACTTAACATTCTACAATGCACACAAATAAATTTACTCCATTTTATTTACAAACTTTTGTTATTAACTGTTCAGTTTTTCCGCACTTCATTGTCCAAATCTGCCATATCAAAACCACAAAACAAAATGTTTATAACTGTCTTTTATTGTTTTATAGTTTAGCCTCCATCGTCCCAGATTAATCTTGGTTTTATATAACACTGTTCAATTTCATTCGTACACAAATTACTGTTTTGTGTGTTGTAACCAAAAAAACCAAATTCATTCATCTTACCAAAATAATCATAAAACATGTCAACGTTTAGTACATTTGTTAAGTCTCCATCAGTAATCATATTCATTATTGTGTTATTTACTTTTTTATTGTCAATTAAATCATTATTATCTATACACACTTCTAACCTCCCCTTCCACTCATCATACTCTCTATTCAATGCATACAATTCTGTTTCTTTATTAACATACAATTCTATACTTAAATCTCTCTCACCATAATACCACATCACACTCTCAAAATTACTCCAGACAGAGGGTACAAAATTACACAACAAAAATAAACACTTCAATTCATCTACCAATACGGGACTCTTGCCCTTCTTAAACAATACTTGTGAACACATTAAATCATCATAAACATCATAAATAATAAAAAGAAAATTTACCCTCTGTCCCCACTCTACCACAACATTATTTTTCCTCTCTCTCTCTAACTCATAAATACACATTAACCTTTCATTATCACATTCCACCAACTCATCAGTACTTTCATTATTTATTTTCACCGTTTCGATCTCCGATACTAATTCTTCAAACACATTATTATTCTCAATATTACATTCATTATTTTCGACATTATTGTTATTATTTGTTAACTCTTTATCTGGTATCATATTTTTACACTTGTCACTACAATTTTCATTTGTTTTATTTTTCTCTGTCCTCATCACATGTACTCCCATTCGCTCAACACTCTGTTCTAATTTATTCAAACTGGTTCTTATTGTTTCATGGGTATTTTTACAACATTTATTAATTTCGTTAATTTGGTTTTTTAGCTCATTAAAATCCCTACTTTGTCTGTCTAATTTTATGTCATTACTGTCAAAACGACTATCAAATTTACTATTCATTTTTTCTAATTGATTAAGTATAATACTCAACATATCATTATCTTGTATTTTGGCCATGTTTAAAGTTCGTTTGTATAACACTTTTATATATATAAACTACTATTTTTCTATACTCAAAACGCCTACCACAACTGTAACTCACAATAACATAAACCTAACCTACTTAATTATGTACGATAAAATTTTTTTATAAATTCGTCATTACCACATCCTATTTTCTGTGCATTAAAATAGGTCTATCCCGTATAAATAAAATTAAACGAAAATCCTGGCAGGCGAAAGCCATTTGTGACAATAAAAAAGAGGCCGAAATATATAAATACATAAAATACACTACCAGGACTTACCTGTGCACAGTCGCAACTACTTACCTGTTATTTAAATTTCATCAGAAGACCAAGGTCGCCACGATTATTTTTTATAGGCTAAAATATCGAAAACCTTTATACTACACCTTAAATAAAAAGGGACAATTTTGCTATCTGACCACACCCAATTAATAATTCAGAAAGATCCCGGAACGTTAGACGAATTTTGCAACACAGAAATGAGAAAGTGGTAATGACGAAATAACTTAGACTAACACATTTTTATGAAGAGAATTACATTTTAATTTAATTTTGAATCATTTAAAAATTGTTTATAAACTTTACCACATCTGAAAAATTTTCGTGAGAATATATTGCTTGGTTACATGATTATTGCCCTTAATCTATCTTATGCTACGACTTACCTTAATTTACACACACACACACACACACACACACACACACACACACACACACACACACACACACACACACACACACACACACACAAGACTGCCCAGCCTGCAATTTTGCACGCACACAAACACATTCAAAATTTATTCAACCCTTAACATTTTTATAATAATATTCCCCCACGCCGGCCACGCGGTCTTCGCGCACACTCATTGTTCTGGTATACTTCCTTTTAGTGTCCGAAAAATCTCTGGGTATGTTCTGCACTTTTACCTGACCGCGGTCACACAAATTTTCACTGTTATTTCTGTTATTACCGGTAAAATTATGAAATTTGATAAGGAGCCTAACTTGGCTCTGTGTGTCGGCCGACACGTATATAGTAAGACTGCGAAGCGTCCTTTGTTGAGCGGTAGGAAGTTCGTATCCACTGCCAACAGATTTTGTCGCCGTTCATAGCTGATTTGCTGTGGCTTATTAGCTATGACCATGATACATAATGTTTGTTTTAGTAGTGTGTGACGACGATCTCTAGGCACTGCTAGTCTGACGTCACTAACAGTAGGCGGTCCTTAGCTACGTTTCCTGTAGGTCGTCTTGCTGATCTCACAAACTGTTCGTTCATGCGCCATTTTTTACAGCGTCGTTTGTTTCTCTTGGCGTCCCAACAGCGTGCATACTTGAGTCGCACGTGCGTGCGCCCTGTCACATTCACGCACAGTTCTGAGAAATAGAGGGTGGTGCATACCTCGGTACTAATTTCACAACGGGAAACTGCGTCTTGCCTTTGTTCTCAAACTGTTCAGTCAACACGTGGTCCGTTACAATCAAATTAAAATTTGCACAATAATTTTTTACGAAACCCCGAAAAATAAAATAAATGAAATACAAATACCCCATAACAGCAATAAATGAAATGACCCAATTTTGACACGTTACAAAATTAATTATTTTTTTAATTTGTCATTTACTTGAGGGGTGAGATTGCAACTTTCAGGATCAGACAGGCTTCACACACACACATTATTTACTTGTATACACACATGCAGTGGTAATCGCGTGATGTTTGCCTGTTGGTTCCTGCACGAAAGCCAGCTTCCAATCTCACACCTGCTCGTCTATTATATATTATTGAAATTAACTAAAATATTTACAATATATTATGTATGCACATTACAGCCTGTGCTTGTATTGTCGCAATACATATTAAAATATCACCTACTATCAGAATATCAACAATTCCATAAATAGTTTAAATCCCCCTTTTTTATAAAGTTTGACATAGAACACATAATTGAACATAACACACCTATTCATACACACACACACACACACACACACACACACACACACACACACACACACACACACACACACATATAGGAATGTTAATTATCGACCGTATTATTATACTGTTAATGATTTCGAGGTTCGGTCATTAATCATGAAAACTCAGTTTTGCGACGTTTCGAGATTTATTCTTCTCATAATCATGCCTACAACATTAAAATATAGTCTCACTACAATTATATTATTTGTAAGTGTGTATAGGTGTGTGTAAAGTCATACATTACTATAACTATTTACTTACATTAACTGTGAGATGAGCTACAGCAACCACATTACACTAAACACTTATCACTGTTCCATACTTATACACATATAACACATTACATTTGTATAGTGTTAGCGTTATGTAGTTATCTGACAACTGCCAGCGATATAAAATTTTAATAGTATCTTAACTAGTAAGTTGTTCAGTATTCCTATAACCTGTAAACTATTGTCCATTTTAAAAAGAGTGAATAAGATTAGAATAACACTTGCTAAGACTTTGTACGTCCGTTTTCTTGTTAACTGAAAGGTGTTTATTCTTCTCTATTGTTAGCATTTCTAAGAATTGCCGTATAAAGTGATTACTTTCTGCATGAATTACTTTAGCTTTATGAAACTGAAACGAGTGACCGTGTGTACGGGCGTGTTGTGTTAGGGCTGTGGGATCAGGTCTGTTAGTATTTACTTTCTGGCAGCTATATTTATGTTGATAAATACGTCTTTTGAAATACTGTTCAGAACAACCGTAATATTTTTTGCCACAGTTTTCTTCACACGGTATTTCATATATTATGTTGGATCTTAGTTCTATTTCATCCCTGTCTTTAGTATGCGTAAAACATTTATTATTGATAGTGTTAACGTTTTTGAAAGCTATTTTTGTATTGTGATTAGCATTAGTGAGGATCTTGGAAAGTCTTTCTGATAATGATTTGACATATGGAAGGGAAAAATATTTTTTAGTTGTAGTAGTGTTATCTTGATTACTGGATGTTGTATTCTGTCCTACAGGTGTATTACCATTTATTTGGTTATTAGTCGCGTCTAAGTTATTTATTTGGGTTTTAGTGTTCAATATTTTGCAAATTATCTTGTGGGGGTACCCATTTGTTAGCAATAAGTCTACTAGTCTATTATCAATTTCTTTTTTGTAGATGTCTGTTGTAAGTCTGTGTGCACGATTTATCAGATTTTTAGCAACATTAATTTTGTAGTGGTATGGACAATGACTCGTGTAATGAATGTATCGTCCTGAGGTTTGTGGTTTTTGCCACCATTTTGCCACCACCGCTTACCATTGGCTTGGTGGAGTAATAAAACATCTAAAAATGAGATTGTGTTGTCCGATTTGTCTAATTCTACAGTGACAACTATACGTGGATGAAAGTCATTGAATGTCTCTATTATTATATTCTGCATATTAATCGGTATTGCTGTAATAATATCATCAACAAATTTGTAAAGGAATGGTATATCAAATGGTACAGTGGGAAGTTTTTTATCAAGAATATACTCAAGATATATATCAGCCAAGATAGGGGCTATTGGTGAGCCCATTGGGCATCCAAATAACTGTAAATAAAACTCATTGTTGAATTGAAAATATCCCCTCTCTAGGCATAACTTAAGTGCTTCTAAGAATTGTTTTTTAGGAATATTTGTGTGAGGTCTGAGTTCATCAAACCTGTCAGAAATAATTTTGGTTACTATTGGTACTGATATATTGGTAAAAAGGGATGATACATCCAGTGAAATAAGTTGATACCCAGGGGGTAATTGAACATTGGATATCTTATCGTGGAAGTCAAATGAATCCTTCACGTTATATTTGTAGGTGGAGAGATGTGTTAGAATAGTGGCAAGATGTCTAGCTAATCCATATGTTGGGGAATTTATAAACGAAACTATGGGTCTGACTGGGTTCCCATCCTTATGGTTTTTTACTAGAGAGTACAACTTAGGGGAAGTTGGTGCGTTATTCACAAGTTTTCTGCAAGTATGTTCATCTATGTATTTGTTTTCTTGTAAGAACCGTACGTACTTGTTTGTATCATTCATCAGGCTGTGTGTGGGATTACGTGAAACTTTTTTGTACGTATTATGGTCATTTAATAATTGTTGAGTTTTTTTTATATATTCATCTGTATCAATTGCTACCGTTTGATTTGTTTTGTCAGTTTTAGTTATGTATATGTCTGGGTTGGAGCGTAGGAATTGTTTTGTTTTTTTAATATCAGTTCATCCCTATGTTTTATACCATTTTTATTCTTATTTTGATTTTGATAATTTGTAATCACATTAACAAATTGGCCTCTCACTACTTCCCTGTCTTCTTCAATTACACTGTGTTGGATGAAGTATTCTACATCACTAATTAAATTTTCTATCGGAATTTTGTTATTTATAAATGGAATGGAATATTTCGGTCCTAGTGATAAGAATTGTTTTATATCTACGGGGATGTCTTTTTTAGTCAAGTTCACAAACCATTTATCATTACCTATGATATTACATGTTTCTTTGTGTAATTTATTGAATTTATTTATTTGACGGGTTTTAATTATTTCATGTTTTTGGTCATGCAGTATTTTTTATTTTTCTTCAAATTCTACCATTACTGTGGGCGGTAAAATTGTTTTGCAATAATCTCTGCACAGTAAGTACACAGTAAAATAATTACTTAGTAAAATACACAGTAGAAGATGGGAGAACAAGAACTCCCGAAACATGTTCCTAAAGGAAAAAATATATCTTGAGGTAAATTTAGTTATAAATTAAAGTAATATATATATATATATATATATATCTTCCCCTCAATTTAAATTCCTCATAATAACTCAACAACTTCAAGTATCCCAAATATTTTGAATCTTGACATTATAAAAATATACATACATATATATTTATCTCACTCAACCACCTAACACATAACAGCCTGTAAAATCACAAATAATTAAAAAAAATCACAATTACAACGCGCTATCACATCATACCCACAAACGCCCCTGCAGCCCACTTATATTATCCTTTCATCGCCCTATCATAAAAAAAATAAGATGCCTGCAACCCGCTAGTATCTAGTAATTGAGAACAGATTTCATCCATGAAGAAATCCCACTATAGATTTTTATAATGTCCGCAACTAGCTTATACCTTACTCAGAATCTCCAACATAATTACCCAAGAACAGTAACAATTCTATGTTCATCTCAATTATACATTATAAACTTGAGAGGCCCTTCTAATGACCCATAATACCAATTATTATTACAATTTAAATTATTGATACCATTTGTCTATTTCGGCAAAAATGTAAAACTGTTTGGTTTCTTATAAAACATAGATCATTCACAAGGTTGGCCATACAAGGTTAATAAAATTTAAAAGATTTAATAATAATAATGACAGGCTTGGAATTAAATATTAAAAACATAATTGCAAATTAAGGCTACACACAGCCTGCATGAAATTTTACAAATTGAACTATTGATGGATCTGAGCAAGCCAGGTTTGACATGTAATGGCCAGAAAATACAACCTACAAAGTACAATATCAGTGAAGAGCCTGTAGCCCTATATGTTCATTAGAAAAAGAAGCTTCAATTTTATTAGGAAATAAATTTTAAAAAAAATTCAATTTGACCATAACCGCAACATATGCAACCGTGAATTAAAATTTAAGTACTGCCTGTGCAATTTTATTAAAAAAAAGGCAAAATATTAATTTTACAAACATATACATATATTTTAAGAGATACTGAATTCACCTGGCCGCAGGAGTGCACCAGGGCAGGCTTGACTTGACAAAGACTGACCTGTTGAAAACCTGCATGATATGGCACCAACAGGTGCCTACCTTTTGATTAGTGGAAATTTATAAAAGTAACAACCCGGAAATGGAATAAAAAAGAAAACCCCAGCCCTTGCATGCAAAAAAATAATTAAATGCAAAACCCTGTAATATAATGAAAATTGAAACCAAACCAGCTGGTTTGGTATATCATGAAAAACATACCCCTATACTTAATTAAAGATACTGTCTCCCCTACAACTTTTGTACCCATTATATAGAACAAAATCACCCCGGTTACAATACCACTGGCCAGTTTACAACTATACTTGTTTGAACGGTATTATTACATTAAAGATACTTTGAAATTGTCTTGCCAGCACATACACTCAATTAACTGTGTCACTGTATAAAGTTAATCTGAAGTTAGTGTTACATACACCTCACATAGTGTTATCTGCAGGCCAGATTTGTATAAATAAATGAGTGAATATCACCTCATAAGATGCGGGCGGTTACGTGGTTGTTTGCAGCAGTACGTCTCTCTCCTCGGACGCAGAACGAAGTTTAGAGGTTCATGGCATGATGAAGGTAACAGCACATCACGCCTTGGTCAGATCTCCGTTTAAGGCGAGAACCCTGCAGAATCGGAAAGATTAATGCACTGCTCACGAAAGCTTACACACTTGTCATATATAAGGCATGTATGAGCAACCCCAGAACTAGACGTGCCCAACCAATTCAATATAATGCATAAAATTTAGGTGATACATTCCCCTTTTTATATTTAAATAAATAATAATAATTCACTCATAACCTGGCACAATTATGAGGCATGCTCACAGGCATGTACAGAAGTAACACATCAGAACAGGCACCCGGTTTATCCACCACGTGTTCTCACAGTCAATCACAAATCTCGCAAATACATAATTATTCTTTTACGCTCATTAGCTAGGGCAAATTGTGAAATACAAAATACTAAGTGTAGGCAGTATTAGAATTTTACAAATGCATCAAATTACTTAAAAAAAAGGGCACTTCCGGTCCATGCCACATGTTTTTCATAGACAATCTAACTAGGTCCCTGTTTTCACAAATCACATAATTTTCTTGTATCTCTCGTTCAAAACTAAATAATCAATTAATAATTACAATTAACAGGCAGTATTAAGTTAAAATTTCTTAACCATTTCACACCAAGCAATCTCTATCTGGTCACGCCACATGCGTTCTCAATCTGTTCACATCGAGATTAATTAAATTTAGAATATAAAACTTTCTCAACCAAATTATTAATATATATATACAAGCCACTTACCGGCAGGTCTTAAGCGATTAGCTTGCCATTAAAGATGAAAGAAACCACAAGAAAATGTTCTGCTGACACGATGGGAGGAAGACTAGTTTTCGCAGCGGCAGCAAGGTAGGAACTGAATCTCGCCATGTGCATAGAACCGAGACCTGAATTCGGCCCGCTAGATAGCGTCCACAGCCGGAAAACGGCCCTACCGATATCACGTTCACCGACAATTACGCTTCGTCCACTAACATTGATAACTAAAGTTGAATCTATTAATAAAAATATTGTATTTTTATATTTCATACGAACGCCGGGTTATGCAAACACCGGCACAGCTTTCAGTTTAAAAAAATTGAAATTGTGTTCGTTTTCTACAGTGAATTTGTTTTCTTTTCCACTCACTTTTTATAGAAACTTGCTTTACATTAATATGTGTACCCTTACTATATTGTGGTCCTAAACATCTTTATCAACACTTTTATCTTTAAAATTTAGACAAAGTCTAATGAGCAATTTGGCTTAACCTGAATTTACATGACCTGGCTCAGAACAACTTTATTTTGGCAAATACAAAGATGAAGAGTCTGTACACCCTGTCTTCAGGGCTCACACCTGCTGCCAGGCTTAGTTCTATAACATGATCAGGAAGAAAGGAATCAGCTCGAACCTGCAACCACTGTGGAAAGCCTTGTACACCATCACCAAGAAGATTAATGATGTCATCTATGAATAACTCATTAGGCCATTTAGATTTATACATTTAATGCATCTTAATTAGTACACTAACAACATTGCTCTGTCTTACAGTAACACAACACGTTACACTAACTCAAAAAAATTTCTTTTTTTTCAGTTTAAAAAAGTTGAAATTATGTATTCTTTTCTTTTCCATTCACTTTTTGTGAAACTACCTACATTAATATGTGTATGCTTAGTACTCGTATATTGAAATCCAGTGTTCACTATCCAATAGTTAAAAATTTTGTGGAATTGTGAAATTAGTAACACTATGTACTAATGTGTGATTATCAGTTGAATTTCTGTATTCCTTTGATTCATTAATAAATTTTATTAATTTGTTCTTTATGTCTATTGAATGATTTCTTATTAGTTTTAATCTTTGTGTTTTCATTATTCATTTGTAAATTCTTGGATTTTGTTGTCCATGACATATCCATTGATTAACTAATTATCATTAAAACACACAGAGGACTGATCTTCTTTTGCAAGATAACAAGTATGTTTCAAGACCATTTGCAGGTCAGGTATAGTTCTGTCTGTTCACTTTCTGAAAGTGGTTGAGGAGCAAGGGGGAAGATGTCTCCATTAAAATACACACACACACTAGCACGCACACAATTCCTTTTTTCTTTATTTAATTTGAATTCTGTATTAGAACAAATGATTTCAGAGTTTACAAGTTTTTTTTTTAAATTTCTTAGATTAATTTTTTTTTTTTATTTTATGTAATGGGGACACATACAGAGGAGTGTCTGTTTTTTATGTTTTTTCAATAAATAAAAATGAGAGGGGGGAGAGAGAGAGAGAGAGACCAAAAATGACATGTACAGAAATTTCATCAGAACTTTTCCTGATAGTAAAAAAAATAACTAAATAATGAATGGCAAAGAACATTAACAAAATTAATGGAAATTATAGTTATAACTTCTTGTCTAATGAACAGGTAATTTTCTTCATATACTTCACATCTTAAATTATAAACCTATTACAAACATATATGAAGTTTGATGATTAGATCCATCATGACCTAGTGATGGTCCAAACATTTCAAGGATTCTCCTAGCCTTAAAAATCTGGACTGTCCTCATTGATTGACATGACTAATGTTAAATTTACTTTGGGATACTTCCAAACATAATACAGTTTACAATAAACAAAATTTTATGCCTATATAATTTTTCCAGAACTATGTACACATAGCAAAAATGGAATTTTCTACAAAGTTTACATTAAAAGAAAATGATGAAAGTACTATTAGCTTTTAACAAATATTGACAATTTTGCCCAATACAGAAATGAAGGAAATTGACAGACAAATTGTCTACGAGTTCCCTGGAAGTGTTTGAAAAATGATAAACTTTTATTCTATCATTTACTTGTTACATTATGTAACAGAACAACGTTTCTTTATTATTTACTTATGATTTGTAATATACGTAGTATTTGAATTAACTTGTTTCCATTTATTTTCCATTTAGACGAAGACAGGGTAATTGTAAACATGCAGTTAGGATTATAAACACAACATGAAATAGTACAATGACAACTAGTTTACAGTTGTCACTATTTTTGTTTCAATATTTCAAAGGATAAAGAAAACACCTGTAACTCTAAAATGAGTTATGAGAAAACATGATTACAAATCATAACCTGCCATTATATACTTGTGAAGAAAACAGATATAACATTTCCAAACAAGAAATCTTCAATTCTCTCCCTATTTGTTTTATAGAAACTGGAGTTTCTACTGCAGGTTTTTAAGTCCACTAACTACTTAATTTAATATACATAATTGTTCCTGACCTTGTTGGGTAACATTATATTAACACATCTGCTTCCTACTCATATGTGCAAACAATGTTTTTAATGTACGGTCCTAAACATCTTTAAAATTTAGACAAAGTCTAATGAGCAACCTGAATTACTACATCTAAGAATATCTAATTAGGTCATTTAGCTTTATTTATACATTTAATGCATCTTAATTAGTATATTAAAAGCACTGCTTTGTCTTACAGTAACACAATACATTACACTAACTCTAAAGAATTTCTTGCTTTGAAACCCCTCTTTATTTTTTATACTTTATAATTTTTTTTTTTTTTTTTTTTTTTAGAGGGGCCACTAGATATTTAATACTAGGTGGAAGGCCTAGAAGAAGCATAAAATGCGCTGGGTCCAGTGAGACGGGACTTGCAATTAAACTCTCTGTTAACCAACAATAACAGCTTTTATTATATCTGGAATTACATACTACAACGAATTTTGTTTTACAAATTTATATGTAATTTAATTTGTATAGCTCCACGTTGTTTGGGAGCCAAAATTATACAACGAATTTTTGTACATAAATGTAGGCATGTCGTGCCTCATGTCAAGGGCGACAAAATGTAACAAATTCTATTATATAATTTAAATTTGTGGAGCCCCACGATCGTGGAGTGCCACAATGTAACAAAATCTATTTTTTTATAAGTTTTATAATTTATTTGTTCATTAATTTATGAACTCGTACACTCACTATACCATTACTAACAACGTGTATGAATAATTGGGGTGTAGGTGTAATTATACTAAGAGTAACTCTTTTGTTTACAAATTGTAATATGCTTCATTTATTATTTGAAACAAACAAACAAAAATATTATGAAAATCATGATTAATATGCCATGTGATCTTCATTATCGATGGTTTCAAAGTGTCTTTACTATTCGTGTCAACATTACAAACATATCTTAAATTCTAAATATTATATTATTTATTGTATATAGACTTCTCGTCAATATATTAATGGTTCTTGCTTGCTCAGTCTAAATGTGTGTTTATTTAAAAATTATTACTGCATTCTTATTCTATCTTTCTTAATACCTTTTGTAACGGGGCTAAAAAGGGAGGGGTTTTATTTTATTAAATATTTATAACCATTCACTTCATCTGTGTGGACAGCCACGTGTTCAAATAAAGCGTAGTTAGAACAAAGGACTTCTGAGGTGATGCCAATGCAATGGAATGTCGTGTTATTGACGGTGATACAAATCTTGGAACTTTGATGCTGTGTGACACCGCACACAAATGCGCAAGCACCAACATCTGCGGAGCGCCTAAACGACGCAGAGTTGTTTGAAACAAAATGGCTTGGAGACGAAGGTTTTGTTCGCACGTAGTCCGAGCTGGAGGATATAAGTGTAAGTCACGCCCACTACAGTGATGTAAACCACTGGATATCAAATATCGTCAACGTCCAGTACACAGGAGTTTGCACTTGTTGAATGCACCACAGCTATGACTTTAACGCATAAGGCATTGGTTTCCACCTTGTCCGAAAGGAACGTAATTGGGTGAACCTGATGAACGATCGCCCCAGCCTCTTACTGAAGCTCGCCTGCGCAGGCAGCCGGCCCAAACAGGGCTCATTAAAAAATTGTGAATATCAAGTAAAAGTGAGTTTCAGTTATTAAAAAATGTGAAGGTGATTGTAGTTTTTGGCAGAGAAGATGAAGTCATAAACTATTTCGGACCCACAACTAAAGTCGTAAGTGAACAGCCACGACTTCGGAGATACCCCTCATTGCCGGCAAGGGTATTGCACAATGTATCCAACCAATGTTTCTAAATAAATAAAAGGGGGTTTTTGTTTTGTTACGGTGTGAATGTGAGAGTGGGCAGGCTGGGCTGTTTATAATAAGGTAAGATGTTTTAAGTAAGTTTAGTGGTACCAGATAATGTTTCAAATATTTCAAGAAAGTTGTATTTAATTTAAAGTTTGGCTAGAAGTAATAGACTGTTTTTTTTTTTTTTTAAGATACAGAAATGAATAAAGAATAATTTGAAGTTGAAAAATTTAAAGAATAAAAATAAAATTTAGTTTGTTTCTCTTCACAAAAGGCGAGTTGCGTCAGTTATTCATATAACCTTTAAATCACTCTTGCATCTTGATGATCGTGTGACGGATTCTGGGATGAGAGGGCAAAATATAAGGTAGGTGGAAGATAGATAATTTTATTTATTTGTATTGAAATATAATATAACAATGGCGCCACGAAAGGGACGCATTTTATTGATTGAATAGTATTAAAATTCCACACCTACAACAGATGCAAGCGTGATTTGGGGTTGAGTTAAGAATACGTAAAAAATACGAAAAATTAGGTTACCGGTATATGTAATTAAGACCTAATGAATACCTAAGGTATGTAAAATACGAAGTGTTAAAATACAGTATAATAAAATAAATGTGATAAATTTACAATTCAAAAATGTCAGAGAATAATGAAGTACGGTAAGTGAAATGGCTGAATTTAATGAATCAGCTGTTATGAGTAGCCTTGAAGTAGGGCAGACTTGCCTAATTTCGCAGTATTCCTAATTTCGCAACATTTTGCATTTGGATGGACTGTGATGTTAGGAATGGTAATATGCGACATTTTAAATAATGACTGTAGAGCGCAGCACTTGCTTTATAATCTGGAACCATTTCCAACCACTGTTCGTCGACAGTTCATTCTAGGATCTTGTAGCGAGAAGACGTTTCGCCTGTTTTCTGTGATTTTCTTCCAATTTTGCAAGGTACGTTGTTTTTATTTGATGTAACCTCGTAATTAATTGTTTAGTAAAAAACTATATATTCATTAAATTCACAAAAGACTAAGCTTTCGAAAGATATCAATATATAATTCAAAAAAATATTTCGAAGGTGTTTTTTAATCTATCCCCGGTCATTGAACTCTTAGTTACAGAGGCACAAGTTGGGTGGTCACAGTGTATCAGCTGTTCTAGTGTTACCGAGTATTCAAGCCACAACAGTGTTTTCCAAGCACATTTTTGATTTTTGAGCTTTCTAAAGTATTTTGTTTACCTTTAGTTATAATTAAAATGTTATTTTTGTTAGTTTTTATAAAATAATTTTTTTTTAAACAGCTTTTCTTTATATAATTATTATTCAACTCACTAGTTAGTTTATATGACTCCATTTTTAATAAAAGTAAAATTTAATGAATTTAATAATTTTTATTCCTTTTCTTTTGTTTAAAAATTTGTTTTCTCTTTAGTATCTGTATATTTATTTTTGTTTTAGTGAAAATGGACTGTGAAAAAAGAGGAAAATACCGTAACAAATATACGATGCAAGAATTACATCATGCAGCCCAAAAAGGTTTCACAGGACGGCTGGACAATTTATAAAGCAGCGAAGGAATGACATGACATAAAAAACCTAGAGATGACATTTGTTCTTTTTGTGGTGTGGAGTACAAAGGGGACACAAAAGGAGGAAACTGGATTCAGTGCCTACAATGTCTTTGCTGGTTTCATTATAAGTGCCAAAATTTTAAAAAATATGAACCAAATTTTAATTGTAAAATGTGTGTTACTGAGAATGACTCGGACTAAAGACAAAATTTAAAAAATCTAAAACTTTCATTAATACTTTTAATTTGAATATGGATTAAAGTATAATTTTTATTAATTTTTATAATCAAATTAATTATATTATTAAATTGTCTGTAGTCAAGTTCGTTTTAGTTTAAAAATTTCCATTAATTTTGTAATTTTAATATTAGCTTTGTAATTACATTTGTGAACTTATTTTAAACATTGTTAAAAAATTAAAAAAAAAATTATTTTATTAGAAGAATACATTATTTATAATTATATTATCATTTATATTTATAATTTTATTGTTCTAAGCAATATTATGTAAAAATATAAGTATTATTAAATATAGAAATTATAGTGCGAAATAAGGAACACTAGTGCGAAATAAGGAACACCTATTGCGAAATAATGAACACTTGCTGCGAAATTAGGAATAGTGTAGTATCTTTAGTTTTAATGTTTTTTGTAATTACCTCCATGGTGTTTTGTATTTTTGTTATAATATATGTTTTGCTTTTGTAGCAGTAAATATTTTGTTAAGAAAACTTGTTTTTATTAAGTCATATATACATAGTTTTTGTCATATATGTGAAATTACTGCGAAATTAGGCACGTTTGCCCTACATTCAACTCCGAATGTAGGTCAAGACGGAAAAATATGAATATAAGTAGTACGAATGAAACAGACAGTACAGATGGTTCGGGGATTCAGACGACTCCAAAATTAACTAAGGAAAGTAATCAACCTGAAAATAATATGATGAAATATCTATGTAGCACGCTGTGCAGTTTGAATAATAAATTTGATGAACAAAATATTAAATTTGATAAATTGAGCATTGATGTTAGCGAAGTCAAGAGTAAGTTCGAAGTACAAAATAGTAGATTTGATGAGTTAAAAAACCATATAAACGAAACCAATAAAAATATCGAGAAAACCAAGGAGATATTTACCAGTAACGTTAGTAAATTAGAACAGAATATTGAGAGAATGGGAGTGTGGGTGATAAATACAGATAAGAGCAAAATAAGTGAAAATAATGGAGAGACATGTATTAACAGTGGTAGTAGTCTAGATGCAAAGCAGGTAGGCGATGGAGAGATAGTGAGTGAGAGAGAGAGAGAGTAATAGGTTGTAACGGAGTAGTAATTAGTGTTGATAAATTAGAGAAAGAGTGGCAAGAGAGATTAGATGAGTATGTAGGGCAGAGGGTAAATATTCCCCATATTTATGATGAACCAAAATGTTCACAAATGTTATTGTTGAAGGGCAAGAGTCCCTTGTTAGTGGAAGAGTTGAGTTGTTCCCCCTTTTTGTATGAGTTAGTACCCTCTGTGTGGGATGGTGTTGAAAGTGTGATATGGTGTTATGGTGAGAGAGAGTTAGATAGAGAGTTGTGTATTGATAGAGAGATAGAATTATATAAGTTAAAGAGAAATTATAATGAGTTGAAAGAGACGTTAGGAGTGGTAAAGATAAATGATATGAAATACTTACCTGTTAAAATAGAGAGTGAGAATTATTTGATGATACCTGTTTAAATAATAATAATTTAACTTATGATGAGAAAATAACTGACCTTATATTGAATATAACTGCTGATGGAGACTGGACAGAAATAAATAGTGTTGACTTGGTTTATGATAAAATAATTATAATGGGAAGTAACCCTATGTATGATTATTGTGGTAAAATGAATAAACTAAAATTTTATGGTTATTACACACAGGATAGCCATATGAGGTACATAAATAAAATTGAAAAATGTTATGTGAAACTCAGACTAATATTCGATGATGGAGGCTGAATATAAACTTAATAAATGGACATTTTAAATATTTTGATTTATGGTTCTGACTTGCTGCTTTTGGAAATGAAGTGTGATAAAATTGAATAATTAATGATGAAGAATTGTAAATAATTGATAGTGAAATTAATTGTGTGTATTGTATAATGTTAGGTAAACAGTGTGTATGTAGTAGAAATTGTTGTGATAATAATAATAATAATATTTTGCAGTCTAAATAAATAACAAAAATAATTTTGAAGAGGATAACAAATGAATTGTAATTATTGTAATTGGTGAGAGTAATTAAAAATGTTGTTTTTAATAATTAATTTAATTGAAATAATTTGAGATGTTTAAATATTTTTGATTGATTTAAATGTTGTATAATTGAGTTTGCTAATGGATTTAAATTATTTTATGAGATGTGAATTGGATAATAATAAATAAATAAATAAATGTTAAATTTTTTAGTATGGAATAAAATTGTTGTTAAAATGTTTCAGAAGGTACAGGGAGTTACGGATATTTATATTTTTGTGTTATGACAGGGTATGAGCAATGTACTGTAAGTATAAATTCTATAATACAATTTATAGAGAATAAAATGTTTACAGGTGTTGAAAAAATTTTAAACTTAATGATGAGATTCATTTGAGATAATTGTACTAAATGGAAACTATAATTAAAAAGTAATAATAACTGAAAGGTGATGTAAAATAAATGTTAATAATAAATTTGGAATTTTTGAGGAATATAATTGTAGTGAGTGAGAAATAATGAAATGATGTTATGTGGAAGATTTAATTTAGTTATTAAGTGGCTGGTACAGTGGTAGCATGTGCCACCGTAGGTAGCGATAAGTGTTGGGGGTAACAGGGAGTGTTACCTCCATCGGAGGCCAAAATGGCGTAAAATACACGGCACACCCCTTTTATATAATTGTATATTATATACTGATAGATTGCCGTGCCATGTATAATAATGATGTAGAGAACATGCTTGAAATTAGAGTTGATTTCCCCGACTTTTCGGGCGATTACTGCCTTACCAGCACTAATCGTGGTTTTGGCTAGTGGTCAGCTATGGCCATAAATTAAGAACCTTGACCATAGCTGGCTTGAAATTGGTGTATATTTGAAATTGATGAGGGGTGAATTTAGGGGAAATCCCCGGAACTATGGAACAGCGGCTACCACTCTGTTCGAGTAGGAACAGCAAGGCCAGGTGGTAGACCCGTTTTAAGGGCGTATAAATTTGTAACATAGATATGATGATATCTATCAATTAAAATGTAACGCTGAAGCAAGGACACGGAGATGATAAATTCCTCCACCAATGGATAAATTCCACCTTGTGGAAGCAAATGGGCGCAACAGTCCACCAGAAAAACAATAGTGTGTGTGGCAGGGTGGTTGCTCAGGGGAGCAACGAATTAAAATTCTTGTAACTTAGTAATGGCAACTCGCTTTGGAAGTAATTAAATAATTGTTTGATTTGAGAAAATGGATACTGTAGATGTTTATTATGTTTTGGTTATCATGTTTTAGTAGGTCATTAATCTGGTTAGGTTAGAGTGTAAGAATTATAAATATGTGTTATGTATTTTTTGTTATATAATTTTGTGCAGCATTTTTGAACAAAGGTCATTCGCCTTGCCTAGAAAATCAGCTGATCCGCTGTAGAATGTCACTTATAAATTGTTTGCTAATTTTCAATGTAACTAATGTTTGAATATAATGATTTTAATGTGTTAAAAGATTTTAATTTAAAATGATGGAAGTAATTTGAGATAGTTGAGAATTTTAAATGTAATGTAAAAGATGGGAAATATTAGATTGTGGGCGATTATTGTTTTGTTAGGACATGTAGATCAGTCCATGTTAAGTTTAAAGGGGTAATAGAGAGAATAATATTGTTATGAATAAGGTAATGTAGAATTTGAGATGTAATGGTGACATAGTAGCTATGGGGAATATATGTAGAGTATTGATTGATATATTGATGTAATAAATAAGTGGAGATATTTTGTAAATGAGAGTATTGTATTGGGAGAGTAATTAGAGTTGATGGGAATTTTGTAAGAGGGGGTGGTGTGGTAGGAGTCCGCAATGAAAGGTGTTGGGATGGGAAGGGACCGTTTAGCACCGGAAAGGGTTGCCTAGGAAAGTCCAGGGACCAGATAAGGGAATGAGCTTTTGGGGGGGGGGGAACACACATCCTGAGTACAAAGGGGTAGAGTATTTTTTTTATAAGAGTAGAATGATGCGAATTGAGTTGAGTAGTAAGTTGGGTTTACAGATTGTTTGATAGATGTTTTGATAGAGATGGGTGTCATATTAGTTAAAGCTGTTAATGAGTGTTAGAGTCAGAAGGGGGTTATGAATATATATAAATGCCAAGTTGATACAATCAAGTTATTATGAATAATTAGATCACCCAAACTAATGGAGATTGAGAATGTTAAAGAAAGAGAGTCATAGTAAAAATATAAACTTAATGGAAACAAGTGACAAATTTTAATAGAATTTGAGAATAAAGTAAAGTTGTAAAATGTGTAATTTTGAGTAATTTAAATGTCGATTTTATTGTTAATTGTAGTAATACTATGTTAATTTTAAATGTCATATTTTATTATGTTGTTGTGTTTGAAGATAAAAATTTTAAGGATGTTTAATGTATTTTCTGATGTAGCCTATGTATAACCTATGTAGGTCAAGGTTGTTGACTTGACCCAGTTTGATCAGCTGATGGTTGATGTTATAAACTAGACCAGTTTTGGCAATGAAGTGATGCAAATTTTGTTGTTCAATTGATTTAAATAATTTTAAATTTTCTGAATATTGAGAAGAGTATATTTTAATAAATTTAAATTTTTTTGAAAAAAAAAAATCTTAATTTTGTTGATTTTTTGTGCCTGCCAGCTAATTGATGTTTTTTGAGTTTTGAGTGTATTATTGTTTAGGTGTATTACTAGTGTTTTTTATTGAATTGTATTGTTTAGTATGTATGTCTAATCCAAGGTTAGGATAAATGAGTTCATGTGTAGTTAAATGTTCAATTTATTTGTTTTTCTGATTATGAATAATAGTGAAGAGAATTAACAGAGTGATGAATTATGTAACAGATTTTTGATTTTAGAAGGTCACTTAAATGAGTTTGATTTAATGATAAATATTTTGTGTTTGAAAAATGTATTATAAGAGTATGTACGAGCCCAGTAACTGCTAAAGGCAGCCCAGTGTGCATGGTAAGGGGGAACATATCGGTTGAGGATCTGGCGTGGTATAAGACCAGGGGTTTGGATTTTGGGGTGGCATGTTAAACGGCTAGGTGCGCTGTGGTGCGTGTCTGTTCGATTTTATGGTGTTGGGATCTCATATAGAGAAGTCCAGTAATCTCGTTCAGATGTGGCCATAGTCACCGAGCCAGGGGGGTAGTTTACCCATGATGTGTAAGAACTAATGGGGGGTTGTTGGCACCATATCCTCACCGGTCCTCTTAGGTGTTTAGCAATGAGATTTCTTCTGTTTCGACAGAAGATCTCTCATTGGGGGGGTATTGTAACGGGGCTAAAAAGGGAGGGGTTTTATTTTATTAAATATTTATAACCATTCACTTCATCTGTGTGGACAGCCACGTGTTCAAATAAAGCGTAGTTAGAACAAAGGACTTGTGAGGTGATGCCAATGCAATGGAATGTCGTGTTGTTGACGGTGATACAATTCTTGGAACTTTGATGCTGTGTGACACCCGCACACAAACGCGCAAGCACCAACATCTGCGGAGCGCCTAAACGACGCAGAGTTGTTTGAAACAAAATGGCTTGGAGACGAAGGTTTTGTTCGCACGTGGTCCGAGCTGGAGGATATAAGTTTAAGTCACGCCCACTACAGTGACGTAAACCACTGGATACCAAATATCGTCAATGTCCAGTAAACAGGAGTTTGCATTGTTGAATGCGCCACAGCTATGACTTTAATGCATAAGGCATTGGTTTCCGCCTTGTCCGAAAGGAACGTAATTGGGGGAACCTGGTGAACGATCGCCCCAGTCTCTTACTGAAGCACGCCTGCGCAGGCAGCCGGCCCAAACAGGGCTCATTAAAAAATTGTGAATATCAAGTAAAAGTGAGTTTGTTATTAAAAAATATGAAGGTGATTGTAGTTTTCGGCAGAGAAGATGAAGTCATAAACTATTTAGGACCCACAACTACAGTCGTAAGTGAACAGCCACGACTTCGGAGATACCCCTCATTGCCGGCAAGGGTATTGCACAATGTATCCAACCAATGTTTCTAAATAAATAAAAGGGGGTTTTTGTTTTGTTACGGTGTGAATGTGAGAGTGGGCAGGCTGGGCTGTTTATAATAAGGTAAGATGTTTTAAGTAAGTTTAGTGGTACCAGATAATGTTTCAAATATTTCAAGAAAGTTGTATTTAATTTAAAGTTTGGCTAGAAGTAATAGACTGTTTTTTTTTTTTTTAAAGATACAGAAATGAATAAAGAATAATTTTAAGTTGAAAAAATTTAAAGAATAAAAATAAAATTTAGTTTGTTTCTCTTCACAAAAGGCGAGTTGCGTCAGTTATTCATATAACCTTTAAATCACTCTTGCATCTCGACGTTCATGTGACGGATTCTGGGATGAGAGGGCAAAATATAAGGTAGGTGGAAGATAGATAATTTTATTTATTTGTATTGAAATATAATATAACACTTTGTATGGCTTTAAAAATCATTTTACCACATTTCATTTATTACTATAAATGACTCTATGTTATGTGCTTTTATCAAGAAATGTTAAATAATTCAATTACTGATTTCAATGACTCTACGTTATGTTCATTACGAAAAATATTAAATAACTTTTTTTTGATTACATATTAATTACATTGAATTTTATTTATCTCTACATACTTATTATTATGTTTACAAAAATTGTTTTGACTTTTAGAGCCTCTCAATGTCTTTCTCTTTGAAAATGATGTATTGGTCTTTCATCACCTTAATTTATGTAGAGTTGTCCCATGTCCTCCAGTGATTCCTTCGGTGTTCTCCTCCTGGATGTCCTCTTGTCCTCACTGCTCGTCCTCCACGGTACATTGACTGCTGTAGACTATGATGACATGTTACTCTGGATCTGTAGCCATTATTATAGAAACGTCTCCAGTCCTCTGCATCTCCTTCCTCTGCTAGTCGTGCTCTGTCAGGCGTTGATGTTCTTAGATGTCGACTGCTTGTTGACGTCCGACGATTTCTTCGTTATGGTATTTTTTTTATTATTGTTTTTATTACTTCAAATAAAAAAAAACATTACCGTGATACTTTATAAGTTCAGTTACAACATCGTACTGATGTTAGATTTTAAATCTAACTTTGTCCAAAATAGTTTAAAAAATAATTTGCGTTACGGACCGGCATACCGTACCGCCGCGACTATGGTTTGTTCAGAGAGAGCGATTAGCTCTCCGAGGCTTCTATTTATATCCACACAGAAAACTGCACCTGTCGATTCAGGAATCAGCCTGTCGACATGTGAAACATGATGTGACAGCCACCACTTTCGTCTCATTTCACATAATTGCACTTTTTTGCCAATCGCACTGTTTAACGCGGATTTCACGTTGCTCAAATAGTGTCTCATTTAATGACTTATGAGATGTGCAATTATCATGATGCTCACACTACTAGTACAATTATGATGCATAAAAAATCGCACTGTATTCGCATTGATCGTCCGAATTACGTACAATTCGCACTGCACTCGTGTCCGATTTTTACATATTTTTAGAAGTTTTTACCTTCTCACTAACATTTATGGTTTTCTTAAAATTAATTATTTCTTAATTTGTCATTTACTTGAGGGGTGAGATTGCAACTTTCAGGATCAGACAGGCTTCACGCACACACATTATTTACTTGTATACACACATGCAGTGGTAATCGCGTGATGTTTGCCTGTTGGTTCCTGCACGAAAGCCAGCTTCCAATCTCACACCTGCTCGTCTATTATATATTATTGAAATTAACTTAAATATTTACAATATATTATGTATGCGCATTACAGCCTTTGCTTGTATTGTCGCAATACATATTAAAATATCACCTACTATCAGAATATCAACAATTCCATAAATAGTTTAAATCCCCCTTTTTTATAAAGTTTGACATAGAACACATAATTGAACATAATACACCTATTTATACACACACACACATATATATATCTTCCCCTCAATTTAAATTCCTCATAATAACTCAACAACTTCAAGTATCCCAAATATTTTGAATCTCGATATTATAAAAATATACATACATATATATTTATCTCACTCAACCACCTAACACATAACAGCCTGTAAAATCACAAATAATTAAAAAAAATCACAATTACAACGCGCTATTACATCATACCCACAAACGCCCCTGCGGCCCACTTATATTATCCTTTCATCGCACCATCATAAAAAAAATAAGATGCCTGCAACCCGCTAGTATCTAGTAATTGAGAACAGATTTCATCCATGAAGAAATCCCACTATAGATTTTTATAATGTCTGCAACTAGCTTATAGCTTACTCAGAATCTCCAACATAATTACCCAAGAACGGTAACAATTCTATGTTCATCTCAATTATACATTATAAACTTGAGAGGCCCTTCTAATGGCCCATAATACCAATTATTATTACAATTTAAATTATTGATACCATTTGTCTATTTCGGCAAAAATGTAAAACTGTTTGGTTTCTTATAAAACATAGATCATTCACAAGGTTGGCCATACAAGGTTAATAAAATTTAAAAGATTTAATAATAATAATGACAGGCTCAGAATTAAAAACATAATTGCAAAATTAAGGCTACACACAGCCTGCATGAAATTTTACAAATTGAACCATTGATGGATCTGAGCAAGCCAGGTTTGACATGTAATGGCCAGAAAATACAACCTACAAAGTACAAATATCAGTGAAGAGCCTGTATGCCTATATGTTCTTTAGAAAAAGAAGCTTCAATTTTATTAAGAAATCAATTTAAAAAAAAAATTCAATTTGACCATAACCGCAACATATGCAACCGTGAATTAAAATTTAAGTACTGCCTGTGCAATTTTATTAAAAAAAAGGCAAAATATTAATTTTATAAACATATACATATATTTTAAGAGATACTGAATTCACCTGGCCGCAGGAGTGCACCAGGGCAGGCTTGACTTGACAAAGACTGACCTGTTGAAAACCTGCATGATATGGCACCAACAGGTGCCTACCTTTTGATTAGTGGAAATTTATAGAAGTAACAACCCGGAAATGGAATAAAAAAGAAAACCCCAGCCCTTGCATGCAAAAAAAAATAATTAAATGCAAAACCCTGTAATAAAATGAAAATTGAAACCAAACCAGCTGGTTCGGTATATCATGAAAAACATACCCCTATACTTAATTAAAGATACTGTCTCCCCTACAAGTTTTGTACCCGTTATATAGAACAAAAAACACCCCGGGTACAATACCACTGGCCAGTTTACAACTATACTTGTTTGAACGGTATTATTACATTAAAGATACTTTGAAATTGTCTTGCCAGCACATACACTCAATTAACTGTGTCACTGTATAAAGTTAATCTGAAGTTAGTGTTACATACACCTCACATAGTGTTATCTGCAGGCCAGATTTGTATAAATAAATGAGTGAATATCACCTCATAAGATGCGGGCGGTTACGTGGTTGTTTGCAACAGTACGTCTCTCTCCTCGGTCGCAGAACAAAGTTTAGAGGTTCATGGCATGATGAAGGTAAAAGCACATCATGCCTTGGTCAGATCTCCGTTTAAGGCGAGAACCCTGCAGAATCGGAAAGATTAATGCACTGCTCACGAAAGCTTACACACTTGTCATATATAAGGCATGTATGAGCAACCCCAGAACTAGACGTGCCCAACCAATTCAATATAATGCATAAAATTTAGGTGATACATTCACCTTTTTATGTTTAAATAAATAATAATAATTCACTCATAACCTGGCACAATTATGAGGCACACTCACAGGCATGTACAGAAGTAACACATCAGAACAGGCACCCGGTTTATCCACCACGTGTTCTCACAGTCAATCACAAATCTCGCAAATACATAATTATTCTTTTACGCTCATTAGCTAGGGCCAATTGTGAAATACAAAATACTAAGTGTAGGCAGTATTAGAATTTTACAAATGCATCAAATTACTTAAAAAAAAGGGCACTTCCGGTCCATGCCACATGTTTTTCATAGACAATCTAACTAGGTCCCTGTTTTCACAAATCACATAATTTTCTTGTATCTCTCGTTCAAAACTAAATAATCAATTAATAATTACAATTAACAGGCAGTATTAAGTTAAAATTTCTTAACCATTTCACACCAAGCAATCTCTATCTGGTCACGCCACATGCGTTCTCAATCTGTTCACATAGAGATTAATTAAATTTAGAATATAAAACTTTCTCAACCAAATTATTAATATATATATACAAGCCACTTACCGGCAGGTCTTAAGCGATTACCTTGCCATAAAGATGAAAGAAACCACAAGAAAATGTTCTGCTGACGCGATGGGAGGAAGACTAAGTTTTCGCAGCGGCAGCAAGGTAGGAACTGAATATCGCCATGTGCATAGAACCGAGACCTGAATTCGGCCCGCTAGATAGCGTCCACAGCCGGAAAACGGCCCTACCGATATCGCGTTCACCAACAATTACGCTTCGTCCACTAACATTGATAACTAAAGTTGAATCTATTAATAAAAATATTGTATTTTTATATTTCATACAAACGCCGGGTTATGCAAATACCGGCACAGCTTTCAGTTTAAAAAAATTGAAATTGTGTTTGTTTTCTACAGTGAATTTGTTTTCTTTTCCACTCACTTTTTATAGAAACTTGCTTTACATTAATATGTGTACCCTTACTATATTGTGGTCCTAAACATCTTTATCAACACTTTTATCTTTAAAATTTAGACAAAGTCTAATGAGCAATTTGGCTTAACCTGAATTTACATGACCTGGCTCAGAACAACTTTATTTTGGCAAATACAAAGATGAAGAGTCTGTACACCCTGTCTTCAGGGCTCACACCTGCTGCCAGGCTTAGTTCTATAACATGATCAGGAAGAAAGGAATCAGCTTGAACCTGCAACCACTGTGGAAAGCCTTGTACACCATCACCAAGAAGATTAATGATGTCATCTATGAATAACTCATTAGGCCATTTAGATTTATACATTTAATGCATCTTAATTAGTACACTAACAACACTGCTCTGTCTTACAGTAACACAACACGTTACACTAACTCAAAAAAATTTCTTTTTTTCAGTTTAGAAAAGTTGAAATTGTGTATTCTTTTCTTTTCCATTCACTTTTTGTGAAACTACCTACATTAATATGTGTATGCTTAGTACTCGTATATTGAAATCCAGCGTTCTCTATCCAATAGTTAAAAATTTTGTGGAATTGTGAAATTAGTAACACTATGTACTAATGTGTGATTATCAGTTGAATTTCTGTATTCCTTTGATTCATTAATAAATTTTATTAATTTGTTCTTTATGTCTGATGAATGATTTCTTATTAGTTTTAATCTTTGTGTTTTCATTATTCATTTGTAAATTCTTGGATTTTGTTGTCCATTACATATCCATTGATTAACTAATTATCATTAAAACACACAGAGGACTGATCCTCTTTTGCAAGATAACAAGTATGTTTCAAGACCATTTGCAGGTCAGGTATAGTTCTGTCTGTTCACTTTCTGAAAGTGGTTGAGGAGCAAGGGGGAAGATGTCTCCATTAAAATACACACACACACTAGCACGCACACAATTCCTTTTTTTCTTTATTTAATTTGAATTCTGTATTAGAACAAATGATTTCAGAGTTTAAAAGTTTTTTTTTTTTAATTTCTTAGATTAATTTTTTTTTATTTTATGCATTGGGGACACATACAGAGGAGTGTCTGTTTTTTATGTTTTTTCAATAAATAAAAATGAGAGGGGGGAGAGAGAGAGAGAGAGAGACCAAAATTGTCAAGTACAGAAATTTCATCAGAACTTTTCCTGATAGTAAAAAAAATAACTAAATAATGAATGGCAAAGAACATTAACAAAATTAATGGAAATTATAGTTATAACTTCTTGTCTAATGAACAGGTAATTTTCTTCATATACTTCACATCTTAAATTATAAACCTATTACAAACATATATGAAGTTTGATGATTAGATCCATCATGACCTAGTGATGGTCCAAACATTTCAAGGATTCTCCTAGCCTTAAAAATCTGGACTGTCCTCATTGATTGGCATGACTAATGTTAAATTTACTTTGGGATACTTCCAAACATAATACAGTTTACAATAAACAAAATTTTATGCCTATCTAATTTTTCCAGAACTATGTACACATAGCAAAAATGGAATTTTCTACAAAGTTTACATTAAAAGAAAATGATGAAAGTACTGTTAGCTTTTAACAAATATTGACAATTTTGCGCAATACAGAAATGAAGGAAATTGACAGACAAATTGTCTACGAGTTCCCTGGAAGTGTTTGAAGAATGATAAACTTTTATTCTATCATTTACTTGTTACATTATGTAACAGAACAACGTTTATTTATTATTTACTTATGATTTGTAATATACATAATATTTGAATTAACTTGTTTCTATTTATTTTCCATATAGACGAAGACAGGGTAATTGTAAACATGCAGTTAGGATTATAAACACAACATGAAATAGTACAATGACAACTAGTTTACAGTTGTCACTATTTTTGTTTCAATATTTCATACTACAATGAATTTTGTTTTACAAATATATATGTAATTTAAATTGTATAGCCCCACGTTGTTTGGGAGCCAAAATTATACAATGAATTTTGTACATAAATGTAGGCATGTCGTGCCTCATGTCAAGGGCGACAAAATGTAACAAATTCTATTATATAATTTAAATTTGTGGAGCCCCACGATCGTGGAGTGCCACAATGTAACAAAATCTATTTTTTTATAAGTTGTATAATTTATTTGTTCATTAATTTATGAACTTATACACTCACTATGCCATTACTAACAACGTGTATGAATAATTGGGGTGTAGGTGTAATTATACTAAGAGTAACTCTTTTGTTTACAAATTGTAATATGCTTCATTTATTATTTGAAACAAACAAACAAAAATATTATGAAAATCATGATTAATATGCCATGTGATCTTCATTATCGATGGTTTCAAAGTGTCTTTACTATTCGTGTCAACATTACAAACATATCTTAAATTCTAAATATTATATTATTTATTGTATATAGACTTCTTGTCAATATATTAATGGTTCTTGCTTGCCCAGTCTAAATGTGTGTTTATTTAAAAAGTTATTACTGCATTCTTATTCTATCTTTCTTAATACATTTGTATGGCTTTAAAAATCATTTTAGCACATTTAATTTATTACTATAAATGACTCTATGTTAGGTGCTTTTATCAAGAAAAGTTAAATAATTCAATTACTGATTTCAATGACTCTATGTTATGTTCATTACGAAAAATAATTAAATAACTTTTTTTTTGATTACATATTAATTACATTGAATTTTATTTATCTCTACATACTTATTATTATATTTACAAAAATTGTTTTGACTTTTAGAGCCTCTCAATATCTTTCTCTTTGAAAATTATGTATTGGTCTTTCATCACCTTAATTTATGTAGAGTTGTCCCATGTCCTCCAGTGATTCCTTTGGTGTTCTCCTCCTGGATGTCCTCTTGTCCTCACTGCTCGTCCTCCACGGTACATTGACTGCTGTAGACTATGATGACATGTTACTCTGGATCTGTAGCCGTTATTATAGAAACGTCTCCAGTCCTCTGCATCTCCTTCCTCTGCTAGTCGTGCTCTGTCAGGCGTTGATGTTCTTAGATGTCGACTGCTTGTTGACGTCCGACGATTTCTTCGTTATGGTATTTTTTTTATTATTGTTTTTATTACTTCAAATAAAAAAAAACATTACCGTGATACTTTATAAGTTCAGTTACAACATCGTACTGATGTTAGATTTTAAATCTAACTTCGTTCAAAATAGTTTAAAAAAATAATTCGCGTTACGGACCGGCATACCGTACCGCCGCGACTATGGTTTGTTCAGAGAGAGCGATTAGCTCTCTGAGGCTTCTATTTATATCCACACAGAAAACTGCACCTGTCGATTCAGGAATCAGCCTGTCGACATGTGAAACATGGTGTGACAGCCCCCACTTTCGTCTCATTTCACATAATTGCACTTTTTTGCCAATCGCACTGTTTAACGCGGATTTCACGTTGCTCAAATAGTGTCTCATTTAATGACTTATGAGATGTGCAATTATCATGATGCTCGCACTACTAGTATAATTATGATGCATAAAAAATTGCACTGTATTCGCATTGATCGTCCGAATTACGTACAATTCGCACTGCACTCGTGTCCGATTTGTACATATTTTTAGAAGTTTTTACCTTCTCACTAACATTTATGGTTTTCTTAAAATTAATTATTTTCTTAATTTGTCATTTACTTGAGGGGTGAGATTGCAACTTTCAGGATCAGACAGGCTTCACGCACACACATTATTTACTTGTATACACACATGCAGTGGTAATCGCGTGATGTTTGCCTGTTGGTTCCTGCATGAAAGCCAGCTTCCAATCTCACACCTGCTCGTCTATTATATATTATTGAAATTAACTAAAATATTTACAATATATTATGTATGCGCATTACAGCCTTTGCTTGTATTGTCGCAATACATATTAAAATATCACCTACCATCAGAATATCAACAATTCCATAAATAATTTAAATCCCCCTTTTTTATAAAGTTTGACATAGAACACATAATTGAACATAATACACCTATTCATACACACACACACACACACACACACACACACACATATATATATATATATATATATATATATATATATATATATTTCAATCACTTTCTGCTACAGTCCGTTTCTTGATGTATATAATACTTTAATATTTATAACTAAATTTACCTCAAGATATACTTTTTTCCTATTAGGAACATGTTTTGAGAGTTCCTGTACTCTCATCTTCAGCCTTCGCCATCTTGTTTCTGGTGAAGTATTTGTGTGTTGGCTTCTGGATGTTATTAAGGTAGTTTGTTGGTCTTTGGTCTATTAAAGTTGCATTATTGTGTGTGGTTGTGGTATCTGTTTTTGTATTTTGTGTATTTTCGATGTTGAGTGCTTTGAATATTGTGTCATGTTTTGTATTGATTTGTATTTGTTCTGGTATTAGTTTGTTTTGTGTTTTATGTTTGTAAATCTGTAAATTTTCCCAAATGTTCATTATGGTGCCTTTGTGTGGTATATGTTTTATTAGTGTTACATTGGTTATGTCTGGGAATTCATGTCCTGTGTTTATTGCATGTGTGGCTAAATTGGATTTATATACATTTGGTTTTTTGTATGCATTTAGGTGTTCAAAATAACGTTTTTTCAGCTGTTTTTTTGTTTGTCCTATATAACATTTATTGCAATCTTGGCATTCAATTTTGTATATACCGTTGGTTGTTGTATTATCTTTGTTGTGTGAGCTATTTAGATTTTGTAATTTATTTTTATTAGTTTTGTATGCTATTTTTATATCTGTGTTTTTAAATAGTTTTGTTAGTTTTGTCATTTTATTATTTATATATGTGAATGTGGCCCATTTTATCATCAAAATAGAAAATAAAATCAAATACAAAATAAAAACTGAACAATTAAGAATTAATCAAACTGAACAACACATAAATAATAACAACAACAAAAAATGGGTTGTTTGTATTAAATTTTGTATTAAATATCATTTTTGATTATTCTTTGTAAGTTAATTCTCTTACTTTATAGGAATTTTTGTAGCGTATTCCTTTTTTGGTACATTTTGTTTAATTATTTTGTACACTTCATATATCAACTTTTTAATAGACTGTAAGTTGATTTCATTTAGTAGGAATTTGTGTAACTTATTCCTTTGTTTTTATATTTTTTTATTTTATGCCTCATAAGTCATCGAAATGTTGTTGTAAGTTGTGCTCACATAATTTTTGAATTTTGGCATTTGTTTATTCTATTTATAGTAATTTAATTTTCTTCATAGAATTTCTTTATTGAAGCTTGGTTGTAAACTACTTTTATTTTCTTGGTGGTTATATTCCTTATCTCATAAGTATTATTTCCATTGTCCTCCGTGATGACGTATGGCTATACATACTTATTACATAGTCAATTTTATTAATTCCATTCCTTATTCAAGCCTTCTCCTTTATTATTCTACACTTTGATGTTCTGCTTCTCTACTCCTCCAAAGGTTAGTTGGTTAAACCTTTATTCTGGATGATTTATTTTAACTTTTATTAATTTCGTGGCATTATTATGCGTTCCATCGATCAGCCATTTCTTCTTCTTCATCGATGACTTGCCTTCCTCCTTGAGAGGTGTTTGATTGGTTCCCATTACTCCTTGATGTAATCCAACGTTCTGGCGGGTTTCGCTGGTTGTATGCTATGCGAAAATTCTCCGCTGGATTATTACTAGGTTTTTGGCTGACTTCTGCCAAGGTATGGTTTATCCGAGCTATCCGGGGTCCTTCGTCGTTACTCGCTTGATTACGTAGTAATGAAAAACCCGGATTTTCATGGACCGTTACCCAATTCTCATTGTCATTATTGTTTTGGTTCTGATTACTTCTTGATGGAATCCGAAGTTCTGGCGTTTTTCGTTTATTATATGCTAGGCGGAAATTCTCTGCTGGATCACTGCTGAAAGGTATCCAGTCGTAGTCTTTTTCTTCTGGTTGGTTACTTCCAGATCTAATTCCTTCAACATTATTGACCTGCAGTATATTTTCAGCCTTCTCTTCCCTTTGTATTCGGATCGCTCTGGTGTGTATTACCGTCTCCGTCCTTATGAAGTAATTCTCTGCTACCTGGTATAGCACTTCTTCTACTACCATGGGTTCCCCTCTATCCATGTCTACATTGTTCACTTTATGAGGTGGTTTATTAATCAGAGGAGTTAATGGTAATTCCTTTGTTAATGTCATTATTAAATTTTTATTTTGCTTTTCCAGTGCTGGTGGATTCCTGTGTTTTAGAAACCTTTGTAATTTGTGACACACTATTTTGTTGTGGGTCCTTTCTATTTCTTGTATCTTCTATTTATGTATTGTTTTGCTGAAGTTTTCCTCCGCTAGCTTGTTGTGAATTCCCTCTATAATTGCTGTTGAGGTCCTCCTACAGTCTTTATACTTCATTAATTTGCTTTGGTAGGTAAGGGGCAAATTAAACACATCAATGAGTCCGCTCTTCATCATTTTAATTCTTCTCTGGTTTTTATTGGTTTATTTTTATACACTCTTCCCAATTCCTCTGTTTTCTTAATTTTCTTAATTATTCGGTTCTTCTTTCTTCCTCTTCTGTTGTTGGTTTTTATGTGCTTGATTTTCTCAGTGTTATTGTTACCTTTATTTTCAGAAAACAATACACTCGATTCTTCTACAATTTCCATCTGCTTACTACCTTCAGAAGTGGTGTCTGGTGTTTCATTCACTGGTTTGAAATCACTATCTACTGTTTCATTCAGTTGATCTACCGGGTAACTTGTTTCTTCCCATCTCTTGTTCATCCCTGTTCTCGTCTGCTTGATTTCTTCCCGAAATCCTATTAGTATAAACCTTAATTCTTCTCTGTTTCTCTCACCGGTTTCCTTTATTTGCTGTAGGAATGTCTCATGAGTATTTTCAATCGTGTTATTGACTATTTCAAAATCCTTTTTTACCTGCCTCTTCAGCTCCTCACTCTTCTTTTCTAATATTTCTTAGCCTCTCTTCAAAACTTCATGGCTTCTTTCCATTTTATTATTTAGGAGTTCCATGTTCTCCTTGATTTGCTTCTTCAATTCTTCACTGTTTCTGTCCAGCTTGTCATTCAGGAACTCCCTGTCTTCTCTCCTTCCCTCTTGCAATGATTCTAATTTTTTATTCAATTCTTCCTTGTCTTCTTTTGCTTCTTCCTTTAACTGGTCTATTTTTTCATTCGTTTTCTTTGAAGTTTCTGCCATAAAATTCGTGATATCTTGCAAGCTCAGTTCCTCCTTCTGAGTTGGTTTACTGGGTTGGTCCCCTACCATTACTTCCACTTCCGGTTCTGGTTGAGTTGGATTTTCTGGTTGGTTTTCTTGAAGATCCTCTTCGAATAGCTCCCCGATCATTTCTTCGATTTCTTCCATCTCTTCTGGTTGACCTTCACCTTCAATTCCTTTCTGAGTGTCCTTTCTGGTAACCATGGAATGTCTCTTCATAGTCGCCGTTGGCCTTCTTTTAAAGCCTCACCGGTTGGTCACCAATCTGTAACGATTAAATCTGTGCATACCTGTAAAATGTACACCAATTTTGTATGTGTAATAATGATTAGTGCGTTCGTCTCGCACCGGGGTCGTTACATTAATGTTCGCGGCTAACGATGTCCATAGCGTTGCGGTAATCACCTGTATAACACGGCAGTAACCTTACCTGTTGCTTATAGGGGTGTGTTAATCCCGGGTGGCGCCAAGTCGTTATATAAAACAACTAAAATTATTGTCTGACGAGTTATCAGCGGTGACGGTCGGGGCATTCAAATAATTCCCGCTCACACAGCCGTCTAAATTGTCGCTGCTGCTGCGCAAATGACAACTTGTTCACTTCTCATCAAATCTATTCTTAACTAAACACTAGTAATATATAAACACTCCCTATGAAATAATAACGACGGTTACTCCCTGTAATAGTTATTTTGAATAGGTGATAATTAAAATATTCACATTGACAATTATATAATGATAAATTTGCACCGACTGATTACATTAGACTCTTGTCCTCTGGGCTTGACGAATCGATCAAGGAAACAATTATTTTTCGTATGGCTGTGTACCTTGAAGTATTACAATTATTTTTGTTTCCAAAATCGTGGATTCTTGTGACTATGAGCTAAAGAATTCCTATGGTTACAATAAAAATATATTACCTTATTCTACGTGTACATAAATAATAATGTGTGATGTTACAATCTGTTCTGTGGTGTCGTAAATGTGTTTTGTAAGTTCGTGTTTAACTAATAGGTTATATTTAACGTTAACAAGTTTTTATCACGTTTTATTTTACTTAAATAATCTGTGAAAGAGAAATATTTGTTTATAGTGAGATTAATTTACCTTTAGTAAAATTTAGAGCGATTAGGGTTTTGGAAAATAAGTAATTTAATTGTACTTAACACCTCAGCATGACTCGGTGTCTTCGTTCGTTTTATCGGGTAGGATTTGGCTGCAATAAGTTCGGTTTTCATGAATTTTGGGGCTTCAATGGGTTGGGCGTCTTTTTCATAATGTATCTGGATGTTCTTTTCGGGTAATTTTCCGTTTAATTGCCTTGGATCTCGAGTTGACTGCTATAAATGGTCGTCTGCTTCTTATGCTGTCATGGTTAGGAACTTTAATTACTTTTTTACATTATTTTAACAGAAAAACGTTCTTCCCAACATTGGCTTCTGTATTCTCTTAATGACGCTTCCTCTCTAATGGTATTCAACCGTAATTCCGTCTTCAACTGCCGTTTCCATGGCAACTGCATGATTTTGATTGGTTGATTTTGAGATGATGTATTGTTATCAAAATTCGAATTCTTCGCATATCTTCTGATTGCTGTTATTCCTCTATCTTCCTTCCTGGTTATTAAATATTGTCACTATAGTATTTATTTCCTTTCATAGATTATTTTGATACCCCACAAGTTTGGGTAATTTTAGATTTTATGTTTTTACAATTATGTTAGTGCTTGTTAATTACATTTCTTTTTGTATACAAATGCTTATTATAATATTTTGTTTTACAAATGATTTACAATTTATTCTTGGTGAATCCTTCACCTCAGATTTGCTAATTTCTTTGTTAATTTATTATAATTTTTGGTTGTTTGGTTCTGACAGTTATGCCCTTTCATAGGCCTGAGTAGCCATTATGTTATTTGACTTATTTCATTTAAATCACATTTTGTTTCAGCCTAATGGGCTTTACTTTGTTATTATTATTGGTTGTGTTGTATTTTGAGTCTGTTGGTGTTTTGATTACATGTCAATATTGCTTTCTCTATCTTAATTTAAAATATAACAATTAGGCTTATGGGCTGCAAGTTTCTTTCAGCCATATCCTATTCATAACATTAAAACGAACAATTCTTTATAAGTTATTAGAGTTATCATTTTGAGTGAGAAATATCAGCACTTTCCTTCCAACTTATTATTTGCTAATTTTTTGTTTACAATACATATTATTTTTATTGTGATAAACAACATCACTTTTATGAAATTTATAACTATCCCTTATAACATGGGTGTCTTTGATTTGTCTCTAATTTCTTAATTTTTAAACAATCTTTACATTCTCTCCATGTCAATACCTTCAATTTATTCTTTCCTGGGATCCTCCCTTTTAATTACTATCGGTTATAATTAAACTTAAATCTATTAAACATCTTTTCTTAAATAATAATGTCATCATCACTTTCCAGTGTTCAGCATATCTTATTCTATAATTCATACTTAATACTATTTTTCACCATATATAAATGGTCACTGTTATTTTTCCACTTTTAAACCTTTAGTGTTTTTCACAGATTTATTAAGTGTCTATTTTCTTTATTATTCACTATTTCTTATAATAGTTATATTCTATATCTTACACTATTCACATTTATACCTCACCTTCACTTTTAAATTATCTATAGTTAATTATAATTTAACTAGCGTACCTTCCTTATCACTTCACTTTGGGGTTTTTACACATACACTATTGCACTGTATCACTGTTTATACTATGTGTTTTTTAGTGGGTAATCCCTATACTTATTTCTCTTTCATTACAATATATCCTTAATACTATTAACAATTTTATATTCTTACCATACTATTTTTACATCTAATTCTCAATTGGGGTTTAGTTTGCTTCTTTATCATTTTAATCTTTAACCTTTTTTTTTTTAATATGGTTTCTTCTTCCCTAGATCATTTTGTCCATTAATGGGTAATAACAGTTACTTTTTCCTTTCTCATAGGGTAATTATTGGTTTGGTTCCAATATTATTCTTGAGTGCTTTATTTCTCCTTCTCCTATGCTTTATTACTTGTTTGTGTATCATTATTGGTTTTCATTTCTATCTATTTCCCTCCTTCTTCATTTTCATTGTATTTGGTTTATACTTTGGTTTTTCCATCCTTTTCTTTGGGTACATTTCGATGTGTTACATTGGGTCATTGAATTCCATGAACTTGTTTCATTTTTGTGTGGGTTTTTGGATTTTTTCCTTTCTTCCTTTGGTTTGGGTTACATTCTTGTTTATTCTTCGTGGATCCCTTCTTCATTTGTTTCCTTTTGTTGGGTCAATCACTTGGGTTAGGTCAAAGTCGTCGTTTGTCGAGTCATAGTTTTTATATTTTATTTAAATTAATCATTTTTATTTAACATGAAGTATTATTTTAGATTTAATATTATCTTGTTCATCCCTGGTATTGGGTTGGCTTATTTGTGTTGTAACAATATTTATCTCACTCAACCACCTAACACATAACAGCCTGTAAAATCACAAATAATTTAAAAAAATCACAATTACAACGCGCTATCACATCATACCCACAAACGCCCCTGCGGCCCACTTATATTATCCTTTCATCGCCCTATCATAAAAAAAATAAGATGCCTGCAACCCGCTAGTATCTAGTAATTGAGAACAGATTTCATCCATGAAGAAATCCCACTATAGATTTTTATAATGTCTGCAACTAGCTTATACCTTACTCAGAATCTCCAACATAATTACCCAAGAACGGTAACAATTCTATGTTCATCTCAATTATACATTATAAACTTGAGAGGCCCTTCTAATGGCCCATAATACCAATTATTATTACAATTTAAATTATTGATACCATTTGTCTATTTCGGCAAAAATGTAAAACTGTTTGGTTTCTTATAAAACATAGATCATACACAAAGTTGGCCATACAAGGTAATAAAATTTAAAAGATTTAATAATAATAATGACAGGCTCGGAATTAAAAACATAATTGCAAATTAAGGCTACACACAGCCTGCATGAAATTTTACAAATTGAACCATTGATGGATCTGAGTAAGCCAGGTTTGACATGTAATAGCCAGAAAATACAACCTACAAAGTACAAATATCAGTGAAGAGCCTGTATGCCTATATGTTCTTTAGAAAAAGAAGCTTCAATTTTATTAAGAAATAAATTAAAAAAAAAAATTCAATTTGACCATAACCGCAACATATGCAACCATGAATTAAAATTTAAGTACTGCCTGTGTAATTTTATTAAAAAAAAGGCAAAATATTAATTTTATAAACATATACATATATTTTAAGAGATACTGAATTCACCTGGCCGCAGGAGTGCACCAGGGCAGGCTTGGCTTGACAAAGACTGACCTGTTGAAAACCTGCATGATATGGCACCAACAGGTGCCTACCTTTTGATTAGTGGAAATTTATAGAAGTAACAACCCGGAAATGGAATAAAAAAGAAAACCCTAGCCCTTGCATGCAAAAAAAATAATTAAATGCAAAACCCTGTAATAAAATGAAAATTGAAACCAAACCAGCTGGTTCGGTATATCATGAAAAACATACCCCTATACTTAATTAAAGATACTGTCTCCCCTACAACTTTTGTACCCATTATATAGAACAAAAAACACCCCGGGTACAATAACACTGGCCAGTTTACAACAATACTTGTTTGAACGGTATTATTACATTAAAGATACTTTGAAATTGTCTTGCTGGCACATACACTCAATTAACTGTGTCACTGTATAAAGTTAATCTGAAGTTAGTGTTACATACACCTCACATAGTGTTATCTGCAGGCCAGATTTGTATAAATAAATGAGTGAATATCACCTCATAAGATGCGGGCAGTTACGTGGTTGTTTGCAGCAGTACGTCTCTCTCCTCGGTCGCAGAACGAAGTTTAGAGGTTCATGGCATGATGAAGGTAAAAGCACATCATGCCTTGGTCAGATCTCCGTTTAAGGCGAGAACCCTGCAGAATCGGAAAGATTAATGCATTGCTCACGAAAGCTTACACACTTGTCATATATAAGGCATGTATGAGCAACCCCAGAACTAGACATGCCCATCCAATTCAATATAATGCATAAAATTTAGGTGATACATTCCCCTTTTTATATTTAAATAAATAATAATAATTCACTCATAACCTGGCTATTATGAGGCACGCTCACAGGCATGTACAGAAGTAACACATCAGAACAGGCACCCGGTTTATCCACCACGTGTTCTCACAGTCAATCACAAATCTCGCAAATACATAATTATTCTTTTACGCTCATTAGCTAGGGCCAATTGTGAAATACAAAATACTAAGTGTAGGCAGTATTAGAATTTTACAAATGCATCAAATTACTTAAAAAAAAGGGCACTTCCGGTCCATGCCACATGTTTTTCATAGACAATCTAACTAGGTCCCTGTTTTCACAAATCACATAATTTTCTTGTATCTCTTGTTCAAAACTAAATAATCAATTAATAATTACAATTAACAGGCAGTATTAAGTTAAAATTTCTTAACCATTTCACACCAAGCAATCTCTATCTGGTCACGCCACATGCGTTCTCAATCTGTTCACATCGAGATTAATTAAATTTAGAATATAAAACTTTCTCAACAAAATTATTAATATATATATACAAGCCACTTACCGGTAGGTCTTAAGCGATTAGCTTGCCATTAAAGATGAAAGAAACAACAAGAAAATGTTCTGCTGACGCGATGGGAGGAAGACTAGATTTCGCAGCGGCAGCAAGGTAGGAACTGAATCTCGCCATGTGCATAGAACAGAGACCTGAATTCGGCCCGCTAGATAGCGTCTACAGCCGGCAAACGGCCCTACCGATATCGCGTTCACTGACAATTACGCTTCGTCCACTAACATTGATAACTAAAGTTGAATCTATTAATAAAAATATTGTATTTTTATATTTCATACGAACGCCGTGTTATGCAAACACCGGCACAGCTTTCAGCTTAAAAAAATTGAAATTGTGTTTGTTTTCTACAGTGAAATTGTTTTCTTTTCCACTCACTTTTTATAAAAACTTGCTTTACATTAATATGTGTACCCTTACTATATTGTGGTCCTAAACATCTTTATCAACACTTTTATCTTTAAAATTTAGACAAAGTCTAATGAGCAATTTGGCTTAACCTGAATTTACATGACCTGGCTCAGAACAACTTTATTTTGGCAAATACAAAGATGAAGAGTCTGTACACCCTGTCTTCAGGGCTCACACCTGCTGCCAGGCTTAGTTCTATAACATGATCAGGAAGAAAGGAATCAGCTTGAACCTGCAACCACTGTGGAAAGCCTTGTACACCATCACCAAGAAGATTAATGATGTCATCTATGAATAACTCATTAGGCCATTTAGATTTATACATTTAATGCATCTTAATTAGTACACTAACAACACTGCTCTGTCTTACAGTAACACAACACGTTACACTAACTCAAAAAAATTTCTTTTTTTCAGTTTAAAAAAGTTGAAATTTTGTATTCTTTTCTTTTCCATTCACTTTTTGTGAAACGACCTACATTAATATGTGTACGCTTGCTACTCGTATATTGAAATCCAGCGTTCTCTATCCAATAGTTAAAAATTTTGTGGAATTGTGAAATTAGTAACACTATGTAATAATGTGTGATTATCAGTTGAATTTCTGTATTCCTTTGATTCATTAATACATTTTATTAATTTGTTCTTTATGTCTAATGAATGATTTCTTATTAGTTTTAATCTTTGTGTTTTCATTATTCATTTGTAAATTCTTGGATTTTTTTGTCCATGACATATCCATTGATTAACTAATTATCATTAAAACACACAGAGGACTGATCCTCTTTTGCAAGATAACAAGTATGTCTCAAGACCATTTGCAGGTCAGGTATAGTTCTGTCTGCTCACTTTCTGAAAGTGGTTGAGGAGCGAGGGGGAAGATGTCTCCATTAAAACACACACACACACACACACACACACACACACACACACACACACACACACACACACACACACACACACACACACACACACACACACACACACACACACACACACACACCTTCGTGAAGGCTGAAGATGAGAGCACGGGAACTCTCGAAACATGTTCCAAATAAGGAAAAATAACATCTTGAGGTAAATTTAGTTATAAATATTAAATGTAATATATATATATATATATATATATATATATATATATATATATATATACACCAATGGTACATACAAAATTGAATGCCAAGCTTGCAATAAATGTTACATAGGACAAACAAAAAAACAGCTCAAAAAACATTATTTTGTACACCTAAATGCATACAAAAAACCAGAAATATATAAATCTAATTTGGCAACACATGCAATAAACACGGGACATGAATTCCCAGACATAACCAATATGACACTAATAAAACATACCACACAAAGGAGCCATAATGAACATTTCGGAAAATTTACAAATATATAAACATAAAACACAAAACAAACTAATACATGAACAAACACACATCAATACAAAACACGACACAATTTTCAAAGCACTCAACATAGAAAATACACAAAATAATATATACACCACAATCACACACAATAATACCAATTTAAAGCACCAGAAACCAACAGGAAACCAAAGCAATAACCAGCCAACACACAAATACTTCACAAGGCTCAAAATTAGAAAGGCTAAAGATGGGAAAACAAGGCTTCCCGAAACATGTTAAAAATAGGGAGAAAACATCTTGAGGTAAAGTCATCATGAAATATATAATATATATATGTGTGTGTGATAAAACTAGAATTTGGGTATGTTTAAATGTCTCTTATGTGTTCAATTAGCAGGAAATGTTCCACATGTGTGGAAATCCTGTCTTGTTTGCCCAACGTAGACTTGGGACAGTAATTGAAAGACACCAGAGGTTGACTATTTTTTGTTGTGTGTAGATACTTATGAGGGATAGTTGAACAGTTCGCAGAATAGAAATGTAAAAACAAGTTAATTGTTACAAAAATGACTTTATTTTTCTATATAATCTCCCCTAAATTCAATACACTTGGTTAAATTAAATGTTTCTTTAATAATTCGATCCCTGTCTTGAAGTAATATTCTGGAAAATCCATAAAATACCCCTCTACAGCTGCCATTACCTCTTCATTTAATGAAAAATGCTTTCGAGCCACAAATTTTTTAAGACTTGCAAATAGATTTTCAGAATCATTTACTATGAAATGGGCTGACCAAAGATTGTTTAGATAACTTACACTATTTGTAACTAATTTCAAATTATTGGGTACGACTTTCTCATTGACTAAATTTACTGACAAAAATTGAAAAAGTTCCTCTAATCACTTTTTGAAGTCATATTTGATGTCGCTATTTCATTTCACATAAGAAAAAGTGTCTGACTTAGGTAAAATAACTATCCATTGTATTCCTAAGTATACACTGTTTAATTTTATGTATGTAATATTCTCATTTCCAACACAGTAACTATGAATTTGAGCCCACAACACTTTCAGTCAGGCTAACATCAGTGAAAACTCCATTTGAATTACATTCACAATACTTTTCTTACACTGTCTAGTAAGTAGTGAAAACAGGATTAGATCAGCATTTATCAAACTTTTATCCCCCTTCTGAACTTGTTTTTTCCAGTGGCCCTTTGCCCTACCAGCAAAACAATTCACAGATATTTTCTGTAATTAAAGTTTGTTTCTTTATACTCTTTGTAATTTAAAAAACAATGCAGTTATATAAAAATGTATATTTAGTATTTCTTAATCAACGTCACCCTTGTGTTTACTGAACAGAAGTTTTTTTTATATCTTGTTCCATTGCTGACAGGTTATTGTACATTGTACAGGTTATTTCAGTTGATGCGTGCACACACACACTTATATACATAAGTACATAAACATATACATCTGCCTATATGAGAAGACAATTCTTTGATTAGCTGTCTAAATAACTCATTCTATCAAATAAGAAGTAAAGGTTGTTTTTTCTGCTAAATGATAATAGCATGTGACCAACACAATGGGGGGTGGGAGTTCTATCAATGCAGACGACACATGCAATGCTGTGCTAGACCTACATTCTGGAGGGGATCACTTCAAGAACATATAAGTTTGTATGTTTTAAAAAACAAGACATGGAGGAGAGTGTAGCAGGATTATAATGAAAAACACGTAAAAGAATGGGAACAGATGTGATTTACAAAAGGAAACATAAGAACAGGATTCCCCATTAATTACCAGTTAGTAGAGACAATTATACTAAATTTCGGCCTTTGAAAATACTTGTTCTTTCACAAAATAGTTAACAAAATTACTAACGGTTATATTAACCTTTTACTTGGTAGTAACAGTGTTAACTCACTTACTCTTACACACAAATATTTATGTTTATATACATATAAAATTAACTGTTATATGGTAAACACGTGTACTTACCAATTCCATGTATGTGGGAGCACGTGATTTCTTTCTACTGTAAATCTCTCTCTAAGGGGCCAGGGTTCATTCTCAGAGAGATTCAGATTCAAAAAGGTGATAGAAATAATAACACTGATAGTTAACTGAGTGTAATTACTGGATTTTAATTGTCGGAACAAAATAAACATATATATAGAATAATGCCTCAAAATGGCGTCACATACAATAGTAAAAACAAAATGGTGGCTATTTTTATTCAAACCCTAGTCAGTCATAATCTTTTCATCATAGTGAATCTTGTTACTATTCTTATACAATTTTTACTTTTGGCTGCAGCTCTAGTTATGTAATGAATCGTATATTAACAGATACACAAACCAATGCAATTTGCATATATAATCATGGCCATGCGTTCACTCACTCGTACTCACATTCATTCTCCCTATTGCAAATACATTGATCAAATTTAGCTAGTATCAGTTAATGAGCTCATTATTAAGAAAATAAAAGGTGATAATGGTTCAACTTATCTAAACGTGGTCGGAGTTGATCCCTCACTGGTGTTGGCTGTTCTCCAGTGGTATGGCCGGTGTTCGCCTCATATTTCTTGTTTAATACATTGTGCACTGATTCTACATTTTATGTTTTTACTGTTAATAAAAACTTGAGCCCTCTACCGCTCCACTATCACATTTTGATTTTAAATAATATAAAACTTTTGTTGAAAAACTGACCAGACAGCGATACATCGCTGCTGACCCCTTGGAATGCTGCGTTGAACTGAGAAAGAGGAATATGCAAATTTGCGCTTGTGTTAGTGCATTTGACGTCATCGTCTTTTGTCTGATGGGACAACGCCTTGTTACATACATTGTGGTTCATGCGTCATTGTCTTTTGTTTATGACGAAACAGCTTTATAACCCAATCACAATTCTTATTTATAGTCCGTCATCATTTACACCGCCATTACCTCTACCGGCTTTTGCTCGTCCAACGGTGACCTTGGCATGGTACTACTCTCACCGAATATGCGTTGTTCCTTTTTACAGAGGGACAATGGACCTAACCATTCTGTAGTTAGCAGTTATACAATAAAACAAAAAATAACCTCAGATCCCATAATTAAGGTATTGGGCCTTTATGTACTGTTACAAACCCCCTCAATGAAAGATTTTGTGTCGAGACACAAAAACTTTCATTGACTCATTCATACGGTTCTAAAAGGATCAGCCTAGATATGTCACCACAACCTCCTGTAATGTTTATATAGATAACAATTGACAATCACTTACCCTTGGTCCAATGATGCTGATCGCACCCTCTGACCTTACTGGACTTCTCAGGTGAGATCCCTACACCATAAGGCCATGAGGCACTCTACGCTCCTGTTCTGACGCTCCAGCCAGCTCAGGACCGCGGTCACAACACCACAAAACTCTGAAACATTGAATACTAAATTTTAAAATAGTGGTCTAATATACTTCCATATCTACAACTGATATGTTTCCCTTTTGGATGCATTGGTTTGTGTTAGGGCATTGGTTTGTTCAATTTTAAAATTTTCAACACAACAACAACAAGAATCCAACATAGACTGATTTTTTACCACCACCAAACTCAATCTCTTCCTTGTAAGAGAAAAAACATATGTTCCTACAAATAAGATAATACACAAACAATTCTTTAATATTCCCCAAAACACCTTCACCTATTTATTTCTATAAAATTCAACCTACAACTACTATGGCAGACAAGTTTATTATTCAAATTTTATTACTCAACTTTATAATCATTTTATGTCTTTTGCAAATGACATCATACTATATTTTGTTCAACACCATTACTAACTTTATACTTTTAACATCCAAAATCTACTATCTTTTAGCATTTGTTACCGTCGTTACCCCTGTAGCGACCTCCTGACCACACACTATTGCCATCAACATAATAAAAACATTGTACATTACACATTAACATTGTTATATTTACATTAAACAATTTACATTTAAACAACTTGTATTAAACTTTATAAGACATTACGACTTCAACTTTCTACTAACGTTTAATATTTAACATTCATTTATATCAGATTCTATAAAACAATTTCCACTTTATCATTTACCTTTCTGTTACAATTACCTTCCTACCACGAATTTTCTTTTTCTAACCCTTCTATCCTTACTAGTTTGGGTGACTCTCTATTACTCATTATTCTCTATTTCTTATTTTGTCATTTGTCAATCTAACCTTACTCACCTCTTTTTTATTACTAACCGCTACTAACCATTAACATTTTATGACACCAATATCTCTATAATAAGCCCCTTCACTAATCCCATTTAAAACCTCTGGCACCGCTCATCTTTTTGTACTAGTAGCTGTGTTCCCTATCTATGCTCGTTCCCTCATTGGTTCCTGACCCTTTCAGGTGACCCTTTCCGGCACACAACGGTCCCTTCCTGTCCCAACACCTTTCGTTGCGGACTCCCTACACCACTACCCTTACTACAAAATATCACCATCAACAAATATAATTACCATTCACATTACTCACCTCTACATATAATCACTAACCACTGTGTCCCTAAAATATCTAACACCTCTTTATATATTATCTGTATCTCAACATTCTTATTTCCACTAACTCCCATTAACTCTATTTAACTAACTCCAATGCCCTTATTTATCACTATCCCCAAACCTCTTTACAACATTTCACATTTTTATATACCACTAGAAAATTCATCACTTATCTACTAACAACAGTACCTCTCAATATCCAAATATATCATATGCTTAATCATTTACTAACCATTAGAATCTGAATTCCATAATTGTTTAAATTCCTTCTCAATTATTTAAAATTCCACTGTAAAACAATACATAAAATACACAACTACAAGAATACACAAATACATTGACATTAATATATACAAAAATATACAATCCAAATTACCAATTAATCGTTTACCATAAATCAGTCATAAACAGTCCATTTCAAAACACTGTCCACATAATTAAATGTTTATAAATACAATAAAATGTTTACCCTCCATCGTCAAAGAATAGTCGAATCTTAAAACTATATACACTGTTTAATATTGAATATCTTATCTTATCATTATAAATACATATACAATTCAAACGTTCATCATTATCCTCAAACTCATTTAACCTGTCATTATTGGTCATTGTCCTGTCACCTCCTGTATAATCAGTCATAATTCGGTATTTTATATTATCATTGTTATCAACATCACCTCCTACTACCTCAGTTTCAATACAAGGTAAGTTTTTATTATATTTATCACTTCTCTCTCCACCTAACCTTTCTATAAACTCTTCATAATTTCTATTTACTCTATATAACTCCCATCTCCCAATTATGACACAACTCTCTTTCACAATATCTCCCATCATAACCCCAAATCACATTCTCTCTCTCAATATATGCAGGGGACACTACAACTTTATTCTCGCACCACCTATCAGGTGCACAAAAAATCCAGGGACAACTATTTGCAGACCTTTTGTCTCCTAAATCTACATCGAAGGCACTTTCGTCCTTCCTAAAAACATGTACATCACCCCCAAATATACCATTAAGGGAAGAATCTACCCCCTGCAATTCCCCTACAATTATACTCTCTCTACACACTCTCTTTAACCCTTCAACACACACTATCATTCCATTATTATTATTATTATATTCTATTCCCCATAAAATTTCATTATCACTACTCCTGTTTACATAATCATTTTCTAATGTCATACTTTTATTTATATTGTTACAATTCTCTCCCCTACTTACCTTGTCATCTTTGTTTATCTCTAACTTGTCTACCTTGTCAATATATTACAATTTTGTCTCTGTATTTCATATTTTAATTCTTCTAATTTCTCCTCTAATTGATTCAGTTTTACATTTTTCAAGTTATTTTGTTTCTTTAGTTCGTTCTCAAAACTGTCTAACTTTACATTAAATGTACTATTCATCTGGTTAAATTTGTCATTAATTAATGTAAATAAATCTTCCAATGATATTTTATTCTCAATTATTTTAGGTGTTGAGTTGGCATTTATTCCGTCTAATAAAATTGACTCTGTAGCTGTATTATTGATTTGTATGCTATCATTACTTTCTGCCATTTTGGTAATTTGAATATTGAAATGACTATTTAGTTACACTTGTCGCAATTATTACTTAATATGTTTTGTCAACATAACCTCTCGTGTATTAGGTTATGCACCATTCTATCACCTTCCTTGTTTCTGAATCTGGCTTATGTTATATAAAATATCTTTATATAAAGTCCGTTGTTCGGGGGCCATTTGCTAACTCACTTACTCTTACACACAAATATTTGTTTATATACATATAAAATTAACTGTTATATGGTAAACACATGTACTTACCAATTCCATGTATGTGGGAGCACGTGATTTCTTTCTACTGTAAATCTCTCTCCAAGGGGCCAGGGTTCATTCTCAGAGAGATTCAGATTCAAAAAGGTGATAGAAATAATAACACTGATAGTTAACTGAGTGTAATTACTGGATTTTAATTGTCGGAACAAAATAAACATATATATAGAATAATGCCTCAAAATGGCGTCACATACAATGGTAAAAACAAAATGGTGGCTATTTTTATTCAAACCCTAGTCAGTCATAATCTTTTCATCATAGTGAATCTTGTTACTATTCTTATACAATTTTTACTTTTGGCTGCAGCTCTAATTATGTAATGAATCGTATATTAACAGATACACAAACCAATGCCATTTGCATATATAATCATGGCCATGCGTTCACTCACTCGTACTCACATTCATTCTCCCTATTGCAAATACATTGATCAAATTTAGCTAGTATCAGTTAATGAGCTCATTATTAAGAAAATAAAAGGTGATAATGGTTCAACTTATCTAAACGTGGTCGGAGTTGATCCCTCACTGGTGTTGGCTGTTCTCCAGTGGTATGGCCGGTGTTCGCCTCATATTTCTTGTTTAATACATTGTGCACTGATTCTACATTTTATGTTTTTACTGTTAATAAAAACTTGAGCCCTCTACCGCTCCACTATCACATTTTGATTTTAAATAATATAAAACTTTTGTTGAAAAACTGACCAGACAGCGATACATCGCTGCTGACCCCTTGGAATGCTGCGTTGAACTGAGAAAGAGGAATATGCAAATTTGCACTTGTGTTAGTGCATTTGACGTCATCGTCTTTTGTCTGATGGGACAACGCCTTGTTACATACGTTGTGGTTCATGCGTCATTGTCTTTTGTTTATGACTAAACAGCTTTATAACCCAATCACAATTCTTATTTATAGTCCGTCGTCATATACACCGCCATTACCTCTACCGGCTTTTGCTCGTCCAACGGTGACCTTGGCATGGTACTACTCTCACCGAATATGCGTTGTTCCTTTTTACAAAGGGACAATGGACCTAACCATTCTGTAATTAACAGTTATACAATAAAACAAAAAATAACCTCAGATCCCATAATTAAGGTATTGAGCCTTTATGTACTGTTACAACAGATTTGATAAAGAACATTTATTATTGGTTGCCCGGCAATCAGGTATACTTTGCATGTGTATACTTAATGATTCCCTGGTGTTATATGAACATCAACAATAATGCAAAGTCGAAGATTCAATAAAACTTGGCAAGGTACATGGCCCTTTTGGGACAGCCCTACATAATCTTGTGGCTGTCATGCTACCATATTTTGGTATTATATTAAAGACAGATTCCTTTCCTAGTTCGGGACAGAAAGCAACAATCGGGAGGGTCATGTGCTTTCGTTTAGCGTGTGTTTCTACCATACAGAGCATTTCAGTTTTCAGTTCTAGTAACGTTTTCAAACGTGGAACAGTGAGTAACTGTAGACAAAATTAAGTTTTTTTTTCCATGTAAGTTTTTCACTTTTCTTATACCGTACATATACTTTCGTTATAATAGCACATTTCTGTTAGTACAATGTTATCTAACTTTTATTAATAATTGCATACTGATTATCTTTAAAATATGTAAATCTTGTTATGATGTAATTTACATGACATAAATTGAGACTATCATGATCATAAGGGTTAAAAAAAGAACTTTTTTGTAATACAAAATAGCCACTTATTTTCGGACTTTTGGTATACTCACAACTATAAAAATACATCTTTAGCCAAGATTATCACCAGCACGATTGTTAATGTGCATATTACCCCCGCACTATGAACTGAACGGTTTTTTAATGATACAACAGTCAACAATGCACTTTACTAATCCGTTTTTCACTAAAAAATTTCCAAAATGATCATATACTATTAAAATTCATTCTTCAAAATGTGATAGAACAGTTTCGCATATAGAGTGAGCTGCCCTTTCGCATAACAGAATGTGCCCTCAGTACACTGAATGAGTCTGTCTTAATGTGTGTGAGATGATGCAAGTTGTAACACCCACAACAATATGAGACCAGTCTAATGACCCTTTTTGCAGGTAACTTTACCGTTAGCAGGTAACAGACTCATCTAGTAGCTGCAACCCCCACACTGTTATCATCATATCAAACATTTTGGTATATTTCAGAGTTTAGCATACAACCCGTGGAAGCATCACTTAGAATAAAAATTTAATACCAATTGTTAGGCTTATTCTTTACGTAAACCCTAAAGTTTATTCTTCCCCTGAATGGGCACATTCCTTTATCAATTGTGATGTTTCCATTTGGATAAAAACTAGCTTTAGAACATTGTATAATGTTATAAAATGGTCTAATTATTTGAACAGGGTCATAGTTGGATTGACCTCTTGGAATGTACTTACTGTTATCATTTAAATGCAGCATAAAGTAAATGGAAGAAATATCTCTTTTCATTATATTTCCAGCAAAAGAAGAGCCTAACATAACATCTGTACTCCAGTAGTCAGTAATTCTTGGTCTTGAGACCAGGCACATATGAAAATTATTGTAAAAATATTGTACATTTCATGTAACATGACAGCACCCCATGAAGCCCACACTGAAAGCTCTAGTAATCCATTTTGGCTCCTCAACTTTGTAACTGTTGTTCCAGCACACCTATTCTTAATCTATATAAATATATACAAAGTAAATATATAAATAATAGTATAAAATATTATTTATATTTATTAGAAGAGCAAGAATAATGTTCATAAATATGAATAGTAAATATATAATTTACAATTTATAAAAAGTAAATATATAAAGTAGTGTTTAAGTCTCTTTGTGCATATGCTTTCCTAAGGTCCAATTCGTTTGTTTTCAGAAAATGTCCAGCAAAAACCTAAGAATGTAGTGTTTATTTTGTTATTAAAACAGTCATAACTCATAAACAGGTAATCACAGAATGTATGTGTATACAATGGTTATATAAATAGCAAATAAAATCTACTCATACTAAACAATAAAATTGTAAACAAAGTAAAGTAATTTGTAAAATTAAGTAAAAGAAATTGCAGTCACTAATGCATATATTCAGTATAAACCAGTGATTCCTGACATTTCTGGACCCACATATGACTTTGGTCTTCTGCATTTATTTCAAGTACAACTAGAGCTTAAAGGTTATTGGGTTCTTTCAATAAAAAAACTTGATAAAACACAAATAGCATATCTTATTATTGCGTTATGTATAATTATTAAACATAATACACAGAATTTACAAAACGGGGACTGCTTCTTAAAACTAATTTCAGGTTGGTTCTATGCTATAATAAAGTATAGTTTTTTCATAAGACGGTTGGTTAGTTTCATTACAAATCTACTAAAAAAAATAATTCCAGTGAAACTTCCTACTGCTTACAGTATATTTTGTACCCAAGAGTTAATGTCAGGTTCTATTAATGTTATTTTTAACCTTAAATCACTTAATAGACATTCTGTTCCTATATTTGCTTTTAACATAAACGAGTTCATCAAATGCACTTTCACAAACATAACTTGACACAAAAGGTATTAAAGACTTCAATGTCTCATAAAAATATATTGTTGTTTTTACACAAAAATTTCATTTACTTGTTTTAAGTAAATCTTTTTCCTAGCTAGGTCTTCTTGTGTACCACCTTGGATCACTCCGTGTACCACACTAGTGATATGCATACCACCAGTTGGGAACTCTGGTATAAACAGTGAGATGAAGTAACCTCAAATTACGTAGCCTTACCTGTACTGTCAGATCAAAATGTCTCTTCATTTTCTACATTATTCAATTCAGATCCACATTTGAAATTAAATTACCTTAATATTTTATCTTCAGTCAAGACATTATCAGTTACTTTATAATATAAAATTACAAAATAAAAATCATTCAAAAATTCAAACACTGCACAAGCCAATATTATACCAAATGTGTAGTTCACAACAAGGAGCCGTTACAAACACTGACATGTAAAGCATAGGAAATTAGCAGTTTTGAGATACAAATGCCATCTGTTAGTAATGCACTGAACTATTGTTGAATTGTAAAGAAACAGTATGCATGCAGCAATCAGAAATATGCTAGATGAAATAACCTATGAGCTTTAAATACAACTTACAAGCCACATTGACTTAGGGGACATACCCGTGTGAATCATTTTGCCAAGCAATAATGCAGATGTGTTAAGACTCCAGGACTCTTGTCATTGTGAAGGCTGTAGCAGCCAGACATAAATCTTGTATGAGAAGTATAATCGGTGTATGGCAAGAAACAAAGACTTCCAAATAATTTCAACTAAACATACAAATATCACTGTAACTCATGTAGTGAGATAAATTGAATTACAGGATAAATGTGTATCAATAATTTCACACTACATTACAATATATAATTTAATGATTTTAATTTGTAAGGTAAAAGGTAAAATTTTGTTACAAATTTCATTACTGTTTTGTAGTGCCAAATATCATAGAAACATTACATATTTGCAGTGGCAATATGACAGCATATATTAATATGTGTAATTATGCTTGTTTAAGGGGTTCTGTTTAAAAACATTATATTGATAAGTTTTATTACATTGCTAAAACTTCTTGGCCAATAGAAACAATTCTTACATACCACACAGTAATGGTTCGTAATAGTGTAGTTGATTAATTTACACTCAAAATGTACAAACAGAAAATTTTGTTACAAACATCACTGTTAATATTTAATGCCAGCATATATTATTTATAATACAACAGGCTATGCCAAATTAAATACTTTTGTAGAAACAACTCACCGGTACTTCTTAATGCCAGAATGTATTAACTTGTGTTGTGACAAACCATGTGACTGAGTAAATGATTTTGAACAAACACCGCACTGGTACTTCTTAATGCCAGAATGTATTAACTTGTGTTGTGACAAATTACCCGACTGAGTAAATGATTTTGAACAAACATCGCACTGGTATTTCTTAATGCCAGAATGTATTAACTTGTGTTTTGACAAAGTTCTTGAATCAGCAAATGATTTTAAACAAACATCACACTGGTACTTCTTAATGCCAGAATGTATTAACTTGTGTTTTGTCAATTTGTCTGAACCAATAAATGATTTTGAACAGACATCACACTGGTACTTGTTAATGCCAGAATGTATTAACTTGTGTTTTGAGAAAGTGCCTGACTGAGTAAATGATTTTGAACAAACATCACACTGGTATTTCTTAATACCAGAATGTATTAACTTGTGTTGTGACAAACCATGTGACAGAGTAAATGATTTTGAACAAACATCACACTGGTATTTCTTAATGCCAGAATGTATTAACTTGTGTTGTGACAAATGACCTGACCGAGTAAATGATTTTGAACAAACATCGCACTGGTATTTCTTAATGCCAGAATGTATTAACATGTGTTTTGACAAAGTGCTTGAATCAGTAAATGATTTTGAACAAACATCACACTGGTACTTCTTAATGCCAGAATGTATTAACTTGTGTTTTGACAAACTGTGTGACTGAGAAAATGATTTTAAACAAACGTCGCACTGGTACTTCTTAATGCCAGATTGTAATAACTTGTGTGGTGACAGGTGGTCTCCTAGAGTATTCTGAATTGACTTTCCCCTATATAGTTCACAATCCAGAGTAGAATCCTCTTCTTCACAGATATTATTCATGGGTGTAAATAAGTAACACTGGAACAAATGAATACACAACTGTAATAATTCATAATTGGAACACTGACGCATTAGAAACTAGTATTAAAAATCATATTCTACCTGTGATGTAGCTTTCGGCTTGCAAAAATTAACCTTACCCTATATGATTACAGTATTGCATTACTCTTCATAGGAAGAACAGTAGACTTTCATAAGCAAATTTGTATATAATTGAATGGTGAATGGCGCACACCCACACACACACATTTCCATATTTTACCACACTAGAATTTTTGTAAATAATTAATATATAGTTGTTAAAAATAGTTTTAAGTAGTGCTGTGTATGTGCAGGGAAAGCTTACAAGCTGTAGCTTGTCAAAGTGAACAGCTATTCATTTTAAGCTCTGTGTGTGTGATTTTAAGTCAGTAAAACAGTACGTGAATACATAAGTAAGACACAAGTGTTAGCAGTCAGAAGTACTCATGGCAAACTGCTATCGTCTACCAAAACAACAAAGGACTATCCAAGTCAAATAAATAAGTTCTACAAAGATTTACAAATTGAAGTAGAAAATCTTAGAATGGAAATATAGAGAAGACTGGTGCAGCTGATTCTGCATCCTACACAGACGGAAGCGAGGACTAATTTAATATTTAAGGATTGAAGAACAATCAAACTGAATTCCATCTGAATATTGAACGAGAAATGGAATTGATAGGTATTAATATAATTGACAGAGAAGCTGCGTAGTAAATAAATATTTTCAAGATCCTGCTGCCACATGATTAAGACAAGTGAACTATTTGTGAACAATACAAGACTCGTTTGAATATAGCTGCTATTGGAATATTGATACACAAATACAGGTAAGACACCAATTGTCGTAGATATTAAACACATGGAAAACTTACCCTTGAAGAGAACATCATTCAGCCTGTTGAAGAGCGTAAACACATCAAAATTCACTGAACACAAGTTAGTGTTAAAATTAGCATATCAATTGAACTGAAATATAAGATTATGAATTAAAATATATACATATATATGTATAATAAATAAATATACATACAAAGAATTAAAACCATTGAAGAATTAGGTATAAACACTAACTAAACCTATCGTTTAAAAAAAAAATCAGCCCATAAGTGGCTGTTTCTGGAAATTTGCCTTTCTTTTTCGATAGGTTTACTAGGCTAAGATGCTTCAGATGATGGGTTGTTCCTGGTTACATACTTTCACAGCAAACTAATACTGATTACTAAAATGGTGTGTTATGCTAACACCTTTTTTTGCAGTCAGCTTAAAGCGTCTATATACCTAATTGGATATCTTGCACTTTCACAGAATAGCACTACTATATTTCCCACAGCTACTCTAGCAATTTTCTAACTTGTGTGTGTGGTGATTGGGAGGTCAATGATCATGTACCAAGTGGCAATTGCATGTTATCGATTCCAAAGAGAGACTGATCTATCCGTTAAAAGTAATTTTCAACTGAATTCGCAAATCAGATTGGTTCTTAGGTAATACGCATGATTTTCTACAGATAATAAAATTTCTTGTTGAAGAAGGCTGTACAGTATTAAAGAAATTGATATTTGATAAACCTAAGGGATTTGGTTATTTAATTCAATTATTTACTAAATAGCTCCTTCGAGCGCCATCTTGTTACCAACTGTAATAAGAAAATTACCAAGGTTCGTTTCAGCGAACTAGGAGAACAGAATGTGGTTGCTGAAATAATAACAATCATTTATGTTCATCAATAATTAAACGTTATTAATACTTTATTATTATTCATATTTCATATTAATAAAATCATACAGCCAAAATTTGAATTAATAATTGACAAAAACGTGAATAATAGTTGTTAATTACCTTGAATCTCTTTTAATTTACTTACTCGCAATACAATAACAGATTCTTGAAATACATTTATTAAGAATTATAATGGGAACGCAAACCAGCCTTCTTATTACGATAAACTACAATAATACCATATTCTCACATACACACACAAAGCTACTTTAGAGATCTCATTGTTTAAATATTTTACTTCAAAATTTATTCCCCATTTTATTTAAATTTTTAAAAAAGAAAAACCCAGCATTTTTAATTATTATTTTGAATGTCTACTTTCCTGTTTACGGGTAGAAGTCTCCTCATGGCGTGTACTGTTTTATAGTTCGCACTATCACATTTTTCTGCCGAACTGTTAATTTTGGATGAATATTGTCCGAAAAACTGTTTGTATTCTATATATATATAAAAAGATTCACATTTTTGGTTGTATGCGGGCGCGGCGGCAAACACACGATAACTTCGCCCGAAAACCGGCTAGAGCCGGGCAGACGCGACAGTTGTTTTTTGCGTCTGTCTCTAGTAGATGTTGATTTCCGACTGACTTTGTTCTGTTGTGTCACAATGTTGCTGGCGTGACACACCTCGTTATATAAATTGCTGACGCAACACATTGCCTGATGTCTGGTTGCATAATTGGTTTACAGATTTTGTTGTGTCCTTGAACTGACTTTGTACATTTGTTGGCTGTTATTAAAACTGTCCACACAATATCATTAAATAATTGTCACAGTCAACAGCAGTGCAGCCACGTTGCGATCGCTTCCACATAACAAATTTACCCAAGTCTATAATTTCTGTCCCTATCACCAATTATGTTATTTATTAAAAGAAAATACAAATTGTTATTACCCCAGGTATGCCCAAAAATGCCCCGCTACAAGGCTTCTGAACAGAACAATTCTTGTTCAAAAAACCTGAATATTTTTACAATCGAATGTATGGCCATAAACCCTTTTTACTTAAAAACCATACATTTAGTTACTAATTTTTAAAATAATTACTGTCATTAATTAGGTCGAACATTTTTATTTTGAACATTCTGATATGTACCATCTCAAAAATTTACATATCACAAAAATTATTTAAATTAACATGCTTTTCATACATATTCAACAAAATAATTTTGTACCCTCACACGTGCATACTACAAACATGGTTACACATCCTTACACACCATTCACTGTACTTAACATTTTGAGTGCGATCACCTTACGAACAGTTCCACACTGTGAAATGGACCACTTTTTCGTAATACTGCTTGTTTTTAGATATGTATAAAAATTTTAATTTTAATGTTATCCTAAAATAAATTACACACTTATATTTGTTATACTTTCTATAATTAACAATGTAAACTATAAGATACAGACTGCAAAGCCAGGATCAGAATCCGTGTATTTCTCACTGCTGTCACTTTGCTCTGCCTATTCTAAAATTTTTTTGGATAAATATTCAATAATTCACAATAAAAAATTATTTAGGGCTTCGGCCTACAACCTCTCATTGGGGGGGGGGGTATTGTAACGGTACAAAATTGTATGAAAAACAAATTTTTAAATCAAGTGTATTCCCTATGTAGCCAACGTTCACCTTTTTGGAACCTCGATTCAGTCAACCACGTATACAGTGTTTATTACAAAACAAAACGTCTGTTTTGTCTCCGCATTCAAACAGTCCAGACAGATTATGAAACAACACACAGTTTTGCGTCAGCCGTGAATCACGGAGAAAATAATGTTGTCATCTTGCACCAGGCGGCAACATGTTGCCAAACGCCATGCCTGTCTTATAGCGCCTTTTAAAAAGCACCAATTGGAGCGCAGACTCTTGATCACGTGACCCGACTAAACTCCGTGTTTTTTCTGCCTTAGAGCAGTAATGAGTTAGTCCACTGCAACTCACGGTCGAACGGCCAGAAAATCGGCATACAGTTACAAGTTAACAAAAAACGGTGGCCTCGGGCGTGTGAGATGGGCCGAAAACATCGTCGGCCTATCCAGTACAATAACTGTTAAAGTGTGTGAACAATGTAGTGGTCAAACAATAAAAAACAACTATCAGTGCTAGCGCAAGGTACGTCGGCCAACATAATGTTGTTAAAGAAAATATAACCAAAAATAGTAACCTGTTGAATACGGTTTTAAAACTACTCAATACGGAATGTGAAAGACGTATAAATGTGTGAAACATTGAAGTGTGAAGTGCTCGAGGAAATGGTAATTTACACGTGGTGGTGGTGAAAGCAGCGAGAACTTCTCAGGATTTGGTTAAGTACCAATAAACAAACTATTAATTAAAGATTTCAAGCATCTCAAGCAAAATTTTCTAATATTATCTAATAGAAGTTTAAAGAGCTCTATAAAAGAAAATAGTAAGGGGAAAAGATATAAACACGTATTGGTTCATATAAAAAATAAGTAATTTGTAAGAGGTTAGTAGTAAGGAAGATTTCCTTTGTTAATCTGTTTGATTTTAGGTTATTCGTTACTGATTTGTTGTATTACTAATACAGCACAATATACTAATATTTTATTGCTATCACAGTAAGAATGTGTTTAATAAACCAGAAGCATTTGTTTTAACATAAACTGCGTATTTATATTGATACCGGTCACCTCAAATAATCCTTTCTGCAGCAGTTTTCGTCTGTAGAACCTTGGAGAGGAACCCAAAGGTAAGAGTTTAATTAATAAATGAATTAATTTACATTGTTTCAGTGGCGCCCGAACAGGGACGATTTGTGTGATTTATCTTAAATTACACAGATCAGACCTAATTAAGCTGCAGAACGGGTTATTTGGGAAGTAACGGCGTAGTTGTAAAATTAATCATATATATTTACGTTACGTATGTGTGACTAGGTTATGTTGTGGTAGCGCAATGTGCTTATGTAATTATTGTAGTTACTTTTACATTTGGATAACTAGTTTATGTGTGGGTATTTTGATTTAAACTGAATAATTAGTGTGTGTTAGAAGGGTTATAGTGGGTATTGTATAAAGGGTATTATAATACAAATTTTTTGAACATGGCCGAGGTACCGGAAAACGGGGTAGGTCTAACATGGGGTGATACGTTGAATTATTTGAAAAGTCAATTTGAGGAAATAAAAAACTCACAAAGACAATGGATTAATGATGTGAAAAACGAAACGAGAAGTGGGAAAGAGATAGATGTAAGCTACTAGAAAATAAAGAAAGTGGCCTAAACCAGGTGAGTAGTTCTGACAGAGGAGGTAAAAATGATGACGACACTTTTACAGACAATAGAGTTAGTTTAAGTACAGATGAAATAAGTGAAGATAGTGAAAATATAAGGGTTAATCATAATGAAGACACAGGTAAGTGTAGTGAGAATATAAATAATGAAGTAATGAATTACAAGGTAAGTGTAGGTGTTAAAATAAATAACGATTATAATGGGGGTGAAATAATGTTGAGTAATAATAAAGAGGTATTTGAAAACGGGGTATCCATTCAATTTCACTTGATTTTAATGATACTTTGGCTTTGTCCATATCTATGATAGCTGCATATTTCCTCAGTATATCACATCCGATTAATAGGGTAAATGGTAGCCCACTCGCTACTAAGAAAATCATCGGAATTGTCTCACCGTTGCTTGACACTTCTAATTGTACCTGGTGTCGGATGGTTTTGTTCTGCTGACCCGTTGCTCCAATTAGGATAATGTTATTTATTGGCAATGTTGGGATGATTGTTTTATTTCCTAACTGTATTCGATTTAGTTCCATTTTGTCGATTAAGGATACATTTGCCCCTGTGTCTATCATGGCTGTTGATTTGGTTCCGTTGACATTGACTGATATGTAGGCTATTTCGTTGTTGACGGTGTCGCTGATGCTATTTTCTTTCTCTTCCATGAGATCTTGTCGAATATTTTTCAGGTAGTTGTTTCGGCGAATTTCGATTGATTCCATGGTATTTGCCAACACGTTAGACCCAATAGACCGGTTCAGTGAGGGTGACGTGTTTTTCACTGCCGGTGCCCATTTAAAGGCAGGTCACCATTGTCTGGGTGCCTGTCCGATGAGGTTGATGCATTTGGTTCTTGGGACCCTGGCCCACTCCCGTTATGGTAGGCTTCTGTGTTTCTTGTTATTGGCCGATTATCTTCACTACTATGACTCCTGTTGGATCGACAACCTGATTCTTGTTCATCTCCATCGCTGTTACTTCGACTGTTATTATTATTGTGGAAACTTCGGCGACCCTGGTAGTAGGGTCTTCTGCCTCCCCCTCTACTGGCATTGGTGTAGTGTACTCTTCTGAACTGGTTATTACCATTATTCCGTCTATATTGGTCATTCTGAGACTGGTTATTAGGAGGTCGGTAGTAATTATTATTTTGCCGATAATTGTTGTTTCCTTGATAACCATTCGGCCTAGGGTTGTTTAGATTTCCCCGGTCTGTATGGTTGTTGTTGTCACCACCGTTATTCTGTCTAGGGCTCTGGTGATTAGTGAATCGTGGAGGGTTATTAAAATTTCCTCTATAATTATTTCTGTCAGTATTGTTGTTCGGATTATTGTTACCTGGTCCACTCCTATCATATGGCTGTCCTTGCCCCTGGCGGTTCCTTTGATAATAACGCTCCCTCTCATGGTTTTCTAAGAGTGTGCACATACCTTGTATCGTCTTGATTTGAGCGTTGAGTCTTCCCTGGGACACCCCTTGGCTAAAATGGTAGGCCAGTTTCGTCACCAGGCACTCCTCCGGTATGGCTGGTTCCAAATTTCTTGCTAAACATATTTTCCCTAGGTAGTAGGTCGTCATTGACTGTCTGCCGTTGGGATCATATCTGCCATTCGTGATGTCATCTCTTATGATGTTCTGAGTGGACTCGGACCAATATTTTAATTTAAAGGCCACTTTGAATGCTGCATAATTGTCTACCTCATGTCTGGTTGCTGTCCACCAATTGTCGAACACGTTTCGAAAATACTCGTCCAACATTCCTTTAATTACTGACCAACGGTTCTCTTTATTTCTGTGAAGTACTTCATCCACCCTCTCCAGGAACTCGAGCGGATTTTTAATATATGCACGGAAATCTATGTGTTCCCGTCCATCCAGGTGTGGTAATCCGGCTAGTACATTTGGAAATGCTCGCAGGCGGTTCATTTCATCCCTGAGGTCGCTGGACTCTCTCTGTTGCCACTCAGTTAACTGTTCTCGGTCGTTGTTCAGTTGATGTTTGACCGCGTTCACTGTTGTTGTAATCTCTTCACACCTCTCCCCTAGTGTGGTGTGTGCGACTACCATTTCCGTCTGTCTACGTTCTATTACTTCTATCTGTTTGTTGCGAGTTTCTTCGAGACTGTCGATGCGGTTGTTGAGATCTGTTTCGGTTTGTACAATTTTCTGTTTATTAATCTCAACTTCTCTCCATATGTCGGACATCTCTTCCTGGATTTCTGTTGCCATCACTGCAATCCTCTCCTCCGTCGCTTCTGTTTTCTTCCAATTTCTTATCAATTGCTTCTATTGTATTTCTTGCAATTTCTTCAGTTCTGCAGCTGTTGTCGGCCATTTGTTGCCATATCTTCTCATTATCACTCTTCATTGACTCGATTTCCTTATCGATTTTCTCGTTCATTTCATCTATCTTTTTGTTTGTTCCATCGATTTTGACTCCCAACTCCGCAGATAAATTTTCTTTCATTATTTCCATATTTTTCTCCAATAACTCTTCCATCTTCCATCTTTTTCTGGCTATCTTCTATTTTCTTGCTTAATTCCTCCTTTGTGGATTGACTGGTTTCATCCATTTTCTTGTTCAGTGACTCCATCATTTGTTTCAACCATTCTTGGAAAGCCGCCTCCCCTGTTTGAGTTGGCATTTCAGGTTGCTTCACCTCCGGTTGGTTCACTTCCGGTTGTGTGACTCCTGGTTCACCTTCTGGTTTCTGGACCTCCTCCGCCGGTTCAGGTTGTCTGTCTTCGATTGCCAGTAATATCTCTTCAACGTCCTCTACTGACGTCGCTTCCTTCTCCTCCATTCTAGCCTCTCTTTCGGCCTCTGCTGCTCGTTTCTTTGACGTTGACCTTCTATACATCTTTCTATCTATGTAATGTACTTGCGGTCGAATTAGGTTGAGAAATTGTTTATTTTTTAAATTAATTTATTAGGTATCGTCGTCCTAATTCGCGCCCAGACGTTGGGCGCCACTCTATAATATCAATTATAGATTATAGATTTAGTTATTTGTATTGTTATATTGATTATTATTATTGAAGTGTTCTTGTTGTTGACTCCTACATCGTCACACGATGTGTTGAATCTTTAGTATAATTATTTAGCAATGGGTGATTGTAAGTTAATGTTCGTGTTTAAAAGAGTATTAGGCTCACTATTAATTCACTGTATTTACCTCCCCACTTACCATCCGTGAATATCTTCACTCTTCTTGATGGGCGACTTCTCTTACTGTAAACACATTTGCAATACACAGATATTCCATTTGAATATCGAAAAAATGCACATAAAATAAACAATTCAGCTATGCAATTGTAAGTTGAATAATATAATATTAGTAATTTAAATATTGCCGCCACCTTGTGAAATAATTGTTTCTAAAAAAGTAAACTATTGCTTCTATTTTATAGAAATGAAGACTCTGTATCCACTGGTAATAAACTGAGGATTTTATTGACAATAGTGAAATTCAGAAACTCTTTTAAAACAATTAATATGGATATCTTTATAAACAACAACAAATTAAACAAATATTGAGATCTCTGCAGCTCAAGGCTGGTAACACTGTTACAATGGACGATAATATGGTGAACTAGGTTATGTTCACTTTGGTTAATTGTATTACCAATTTTCGTGAATTCTTTTAAGATACATGATACAAGATATAAAGATGTGTGTTTGAATAACAATGTCTACTTATCTACTATGATAAAAAAGAACAAAAATTTAAAATTATTAATCTCGATACGATAGTCAATACTATCGTACTACCGTATGGTATTCTGAGGTCTGGTAAAGCTAATAATGTCAACACGTGCTTTGAACGTTGCACTATTAAAATATTATTATTGATTCATTAATTATTACTACTATGTACTGGAAAGAGAAAAAATTGAAAAAACTCTTATTATCGCTTTCGTTTTATAAAAATCGTTTGAAGACAGAATTGTTTCTTTGTGACAAAATATACGTTTTGGTTCTAGGTTAGTTTGCCTAGAAGAGAGTAAGTGGTTATTTATAATAAGTAATGTTATATATAAGATTCTTAATATTATTGTTACAAACACTTTATTTACTATTGATATGACGTGGAATTATCAGTAATGAAAATATTCGCACAAGGAAATTATTATTCATCAAGTCAAAAGTCATAGTAAATTAAGCGACTATATTCACAAATTCTAATGAGCGGTATTTAAATTTAATTCCGCCGTTATCAATTATTCTTTAAATATAAAATATTTCTTTTAATTAATTATTGCCATCAGATTGTGCTATAACTTCATTCATTAAATTCTGATAATTGTTCATCATTATTTGTTAAGGCACTAAAGCGTTAACTTGACTAGTGCAGTCAAACAATAACTTTCGTTAATCAACGAGAATTATTTCATTTAGTATTTTCTTTAAAATTGTTAAAATATCATACTCCCTGGTTATTTACACTGAACATGACCCTTATTATACACTGGTCATGTTTATTCACTATTCACTTAATTCACTGTCACTCGATAATGGGGTGTTCAGTATAGGTTAATGTCTGTCTGTGTTACTGGGAGTGACGCGCAAATTTTAAAATATTTCTTGCTGACTGTGATACGGTCCTGTTGCCTCGAGTGTTGTTAAACGATTAAAACCTCTCGCTAAAGCGTCTCCTTTCGTCTGGTAAAATTAAGCCATTTGATTGGTTTAGAAAGTCATACTCTCCTCCCCAAACGCTCTGGTTAAATAAAAATTTTAATTTTAAGCGTCACTAAGTCTGGGTTTGAGATTATCTCTGACGTATACATGGACATTCGAAAATGATTGAAAAACTTATAATGGCTATAAGTTTCTTATTTTTTGTCATATCGTCATTTGGATAGTGACATTAAATTGCGGACACTTGCGGCTTTATTTTAAGTCCAAAAAAGCACTAATTCCGTCCATTATTAATTCACCTGATCTTCTTAAAAACTCATATAGTGGTTCTTAACACAAATAAGTCCTTTTCACTATATTTCGTTGTAATTACATCTTAATACTTATTACTAAACATTTTGAGTCCATTTCTCCTTCATGTTAGTACATAATATTGCTATATTTATAGTTTAAACAAAATTTGTTAATGGCGTATATACCAACTATGTCCGATTGGTTACATTCACTTATATCGCTATTGTTCCTTATTCTACTACATATTTTTGTATTGTAACATTAATAGGTATATCCATATACATTTGTTCATACTTTATTTTGGTAAAAATGTTATTTTGTATACACATATAGTATGATTCATTGTACTCTCATCTCACCATTTTGTCACTTAGTTAGTTATTTTAGAACACATGGGATATATTGTTAATAATTAAAATTGTGTACAATTGTTGTACATGGTTAGTTTAATGTATTCATTAACTTTTTGTTATTTGAAATCTCTCTAAATTATTGTATGGTGGTTATTTACACCTGGTTCTGTGATTGCAGTTAGTTAGTTTATTAAATTTCAATTATTAAACTACTAGTATAATACTTGTGAGATGTTCTCATAGCAGTATTGAACATTTCTCTAACTACTGGTAACATTTTTTACACTCTCTTTATAAGTTTTGATAATGTTTTTTGACTAACTCTCTTGTCACATTGGGGTTCTGTCTATTTAGCTTAATGTTATTGTATTCAATGTGATTCATTTGTTGTGTCCTTCAGTTCATATGGTATTCATTGTTTTGCATTTTTATTTATTTAGTCTCTGTTTGAAACAATTATGGATAATTACTTGGTTTAATTAATGTATATGATTTTATGTTGTAGGTTCAACTCATGTGAGTTTGTGTCATTTGTCTGACAACAATGTGCTTCATAGTTTTTTACAGTATTCATCTCAGCTATTGCCATCTCATTATGGCATTCTATTACAATGGTTTGTTATTAAGTTTTACAGATTTTGTACATATTTTTACACTATTTGTTGAAACAATGATACTGATTTTCTTAGTCTAATTATGTTACATATTTTGGTGGATTGTACCTAGGCTTTGGTACATTGACTTGTTTATACTCAACAAATTAGTTCATTTGCTACTATTTGTCTTGACATTCATTTACATTTTGTCCTGTGTTGCTATGGCATTCAGGCACATTTCATATCAAGGATTACAAAGCTTTTATTATTAATCCCTATGAACAATTAATTTACTTTTCTGTGTCATATCTTTTGGTGGTCTTACTGATTATCTCTGTGATTTTACAATCTTGGATTAAACTTGTTACACTAATTGTCTGTGCATTTCACTTGTTAATCATTGATTCTTTCACTTACAAATGGTTAATCACTTCTCTCCATTATAAACATTTTCACTGGTATTGTTTGTGCTGTTTACTTGGGGTAAAAAGGTTATTATATCACATGTTGTTACACTTATATTAAGTATTCACTGTCATTGTTTGTGATCACTTATTGATGCTCAACATTTGGTTTCTTTATCATTGGTATTCCAATAATCATTACACTTATATTCTGGTCACTACATTGATTTTAATTCCTTGCATATCTTGTGAATGTTGATGTCTTGTATTGTTTATACATAATCTTCATTCTTCATGGTACATTTCTTTTCCTCTTCTTCTTCTTTTTCTTCTTCTGGTTAGTTGTTTCTCACTGTCGGTGTTCTTCTTGGTTACACATTATTTGTAATAATTCATGTTCCCTGAATATTGTCATATTCTTCCATATTTTTATTCATCATTATGGTAGTCATTGTCCTATATTTATTTCACACTCATAAACAAATTAGTTTGTTTTTTCACTATGGTGATTGTATTTGATTCGTCTCCTTCTTATGTTGATAATTATTTTCGGCATATCCCCTCACTATTTTGATCTATTAGGCCTGGATGCTAACGTATTATATTGGCTCATTGGTATTTTCTCTCTTTGTTATACTCGATGATATTCTTATTATTCTTCTTTCTTCTCCGTTGGGTTGGTTCAATATTATTCATTCGTAGATACACATTTTATTTGTATTCTCCTGTTCCTTCTTCTATGCTTGATGAAATATTTTCATGTTATCCTTCTATTTGACGTATTAGATATTTATTTTATGTAACTGCTATTTTGGTATGTTACAATATTGATGATAAAAATTTACCTGTGGGAAGAGTTAATGTACTTGTAGTAGCAGAATATTGTGATAATGATGTACCTTACCTTATGTTGAACAAAAATACCAATGGAGACTGGACTAAAAATAACAATGCTGATTTGGTTTATGACAAAATAATAATGGGAGGTAACCCTATGTATTATTATTTTGGTACAATAGAAAAAATAAATTTTTATGGTTATTATAAAAAAGATAGCCATATGTTGTGTACCAATAAAATTGAACAGTGTTATGTGAAGAAAAGACTAATTTTCGACGATGGGGGTTGAGTAATACGGAATGAACATTTAATTATGTGAGTAATGGTTCTGACCCTGCTAATATAGGAAATGAGGTGTGGTAAACTGAAAAAATAATGACAAAAGATTGTAAATACATTTATAGTGAAATTAATTGGATGTATTGTAAAATGTTTTATGTAAACCATGTGTGTATGTAGTAGAAATTGATTTTAATAATAATATTTTATTGTTAATTAACAATAATAATTAACAGGAGGTATTATGGAATTTTATGTTGAATTGTGTTTATATTAAAAGTGTTTTAAACAATGTAACTAAAACCAAATTGTTTTTAGTGGAGGTGGAATTAAAGTAATTTAAAAAGGTGAATTAAAATTATATTTGATCTTAATTGTAATAAATAGTAATTGATAAATATGACTTAGTAGTGGGGTTATTTTTTGGGGAATCTACCAAATTTTGGAACAGGGCTATTTTTACCCAGATAGGGGTGGTAGTCCATTAGGGGTGTATCATTCGATACTAGTAAGTATTATACTGAATTTTTATTGTAACACCAAAGCAAGGATGGGGGTGGAATAAAAGAAAAAATGTCCACCCCTTCCGCATCAGTCCTTGTGGAAGCAACTGGGCACTACATTCCAGGGGGGGGGGGTAATAGTGAGTGTGGATTAGGAGGTGACCCAGTTACAGGTCACGAGGGAGATGTGATTACGGCTAGGATGAGGTCTGCAAGGGCCAAGAAGCCTAGTGCTGAACACAGTAGAATGTAACGGGTATCAGGGGTTAAGGGATCAGTAGGGGGGTAGTAGAAGAAAAAAAAAATTTATATATATAGCAGTTAAGCATAAATATTCTTGAGGATAATTTGTATAATAATGATAAATAATAAATTGTTGTGATTTAATGCGATTTTGTATAATCAATGTGTTATTTTGGATGGGTAATATTGTACGGGGAATATTATTTAATTTGTCTGGAATGCATATGTACTACTGTAAACTTATATTGTTCTGTTAACATTGTATCTTCTAGGGTTAAGCTATATTGTTGAGTGAAATCAATGTAACTTGTTGAAGATGAGCCATTGTGACAGTGTATGCGTATGGGCTTGATTATTAAATCCGAATTAATCAAAGTAATCGATGGACAATTTAGAAGTTATATTACAATGTAGTCAGATGCATGTTATATTTTGTAATAAAAATGAACCAGTACTTTGCTGATAATGAACCAGTATGGCTAAGAGGAAACAAATCAGTGGGGGATATGGAGTGATGGAAGGCTGTTTGTTATTAATCTTTTAATTAAATGTTACAGAGTCAGGCAATACTGTGGCGGGTATCTGTCCGAGTTTATGGTGTTGGGATCTCGAACAGAGAAGTCCAGTATTTATGGTGTTGGGATCTCGAACAGAGAAGTCCAGTAAGATCGGACGGGTGCTGTCGCAGTCGCCAGACTAGGGGGTAAGTACCCATGATTTTAGTAGAGAGTTCAGGGGGGTTGCGGCACCATATCCTCACTGATCCTCTTAGGTTTTAGGCAATGAGAGATTGTATGGTTCGGCCTACAACCTCTCATGGGGGGGGCATTGTAACGGTACAGAATTGTATGAAAAACAAATTTTTAAATCAAGTGTATTCCCTATGTAGCCAACGTTCACCTTTTTGGAACCTTGATTCAGTCAACCACGTATACAGTGTTTATTACAAAACAAAACGTCTGTTTTGTCTCCGCATTCAAACAGTCCAGACAGATTATGAAACAACACACAGTTTTGCGTCAGCCGTGAATCACGGAGAAAATAATGTCGTCATCTTGCACCAGGCGGCAACATGTTGCCAAACGCCATGCCTGTCTTATAGCGCCTTTTAAAAAGCACCAATTGGAGTGCAGACTCTTGATCATGTGATCCGACTAAACTCCATGTTTTTTCTGCCTTAGAGCAGTAATGAGTTAGTCCACTGCAACTCACGGTCGAGCGGCCAGAAAATCGGCATACAGTTACAAGTTAACAAAAAACGGTGGCCTCGGGCGTGTGAGATGGGCCGAAAACATCGTCGGCCTATCCAGTACAATAACTGTTAAAGTGTGTGAACAATGTAGTGGTCAAACAATAAAAAACAACTATCAGTGCTAGCGCAAGGTACATCGGCCAACATAATGTTGTTAACGAAAATATAACCAAAAATAGTAACCTGTTGAATACGGTTTTAAAACTACTCAATACGGAATGTGAAAGACGTATAAATGTGTGAAACATTGAAGTGTGAAGTGCTCGAGGAAATGGTAATTTACACGTGGTGGTGGTGAAAGCAGCGAGAACTTCTCAGGATTTGGTTAAGTACCAATAAACAAACTATTAATTAAAGATTTCAAGCATCTCAAGCAAAATTTTCTAATATTATCTAATAGAAGTTTAAAGAGCTCTATAAAAGAAAATAGTAAGGGGAAAAGATATAAACACGTATTGGTTCATATAAAAAATAAGTAATTTGTAAGAGGTTAGTAGTAAGGAAGATTTCCTTTGTTAATCTGTTTGATTTTAGGTTATTCGTTACTGATTTGTTGTATTACTAATACAACACAATATACTAATATTTTATTGCTATCACAGTAAGAATGTGTTTAATAAACCAGAAGCATTTGTTTTAACATAAACTGCGTATTTATATTGATACCGGTCACCTCAAATAATCCTTTCTGCAGCAGTTTTCGTCTGTAGAACCTTGGAGAGGAACCCAAAGGTAAGAGTTTAATTAATAAATGAATTACTTTACATTGTTTCAACGTAGTAAATGACACAACGAAGCTAACCACACATCACATGGGTTACAGTGTTTCCCTTCATTGTGGATACAGGTTTTCCTGATTTATTAATTTTTTTTATTCTCCCACCTTGGTTTATGTTCAGTATTTCGTATGTATTTAGGAGGAGTACTTGCTTCATTATCCTACCAGGACCTAGACTTTGACCCTTGTTCATGAGGTCTTCCCACTGAGACAAATACCAGATCTTCCAATCGGCTTATACCTCTTCTCATCACCACAACTCTGATGTTCTGGTAGACAAGATAGGCCAATTTGTGCATAAGTTTGTGCCGTACTTTGTTCGGCTCGGGAAATGCAAAGCTCGGTTGCTGGGGCATGTAATTTTCTTTTAAAAACTGACGCGTTCTCGACGTCATGCAATGCCACTGTATCGCGTCGTCGCTGAGTGTATGTAAGCGGCGACGAGGATCCGGTTGGCCGGCCTCAGCTGGTGTGCGCTAACCTGCTTTCGGGCAAGCTTTCATAGGTAGAAATTACCAACTAATCTCTCTCATTTCTGTTTCAACCCTCATCAAAGAAGTTTGGTCTCAACTGACGGCACCAATCTGTTCTGACTTCGTTATACTACACTATGAGAAGCTAGAGTAAAGTCAGCTCCTGGTTTGTAGTTAGCTTTAATATGGCCCTAAAATATTTTAATCCTAAAATATTTTTTTTTGTGTTACAGCTTTTCTTTATAAACGATAACTTGTGTGTGCGTGAGTGCTAGTCATGAATGTAGCTTATTAACCCGATTAAAACAATGTAAAAAATGGTAACAGATATCTTACACTCAGCTGCTTTTAGTGTTGTTAATAAGAATAGTACAGATAGAAAAAATTTCATGTCATAAAAGGAATACTCAAACAAAACCAGTTTATTAAATGTAATAAGGCACATCTTGTGGTCCGATCAAAGTGTTAATGAGAATAAGTGGTGAAGCGTTTCTGGTAACCTGCTAAATATTAAAATGTGTGTTTTCCATATTATAATGGTGGTGTGTGTGCGAGCTGTGGTGATATTATGTTCTTTATGACACCCTATACAGCATATTGCACCAATGACGAGATGGGTGTCGGGGTTGGACGTACAACTGTCAACTCCTCTGGCAGAGATGCTACTTGAGCCATGAGCTGCCGTCAGTTGGGACACACAGACACACCCGTTGGAGGAATTCTGCCCCCAGGAATTACCAGTGCAAACTACACGCTATAGCTTAGCCACATTGCCACTTAGTTGCTACATCGGACTATCCAGGTGTGATCCTTCTGTATTTACTTTATACTATTTCATTTACCACAATTCTGTAAATCGGCAGACGCTCTCAGAAACAGACTTATGATACCCCGCGTTTAACTTGCACAAGATCTGCAAACACACACACGTTAAGTTTTGTGCCTGCATGTGTGGACCTTGCATACAACTAAGCATTATGTAATCTTTTATAACTTCTTATACTATGTAAGGGAATTGCACACACACACATGTATCTGCATGAACCGCTCTAAGTTTTTCCGTCTTTTTAATGCGTTTCATGTATCTGAGAGTTAGTTATGTCCTGCTTGCACGTGTCCCACCGTGTGGGCATAATTCAGGACTGGGGGTGTCTGATTTCTTCATGTATTGTGGCTTAAACTATTATCATGACTTAATACTCTGAGTTTGCTTCAAAATTATTGAAGTTGTCTTTACTTAAAAAATTTTGAGTCTTTTGTTCTGTTGGGGGGCAGTTCAGTTTCCTGTGTTATTTAAATAATAATCATCTTAGGGGTGATTTAACTGTGAACTACTAAGCTCGGTTTTGTTTGTATGTATGTGTATATATATATATATATTTGTACGTTTAATGCAGAGGGTTATTGTGAGAGGGTCGGTACAGGAATTGTGGGTGTGTGTTATATGTATTATGTTTGTGTTTGTGTGTAATTTTCAATGGGGGGCAATGTGACAAAATTTATGATGTGATAGCACATGTGCTTAAGGAATTATAGAAAGCGCTAGCCAATATAACTTTAAACTTTATACATCACTTTAAAATTTCAATAATTACATATTAAAAACAAAATTATTATAATGTTTATCTTGGACATAGTGTTGCAAGGTGCAGTAAATTTAACTTTAAACTTAAATATCAAAAAGGTTATAATGTTGTCTTGACATAGTGTTGCATCCACTCTTTTACAGCCACTGAATTAAATAGTCACTCACAATATTATACTGTAAAATAACGATATGTATGTAATGATGTATAACATATAGAGGTGAAAGTATTTCAATTTCACTCAGTGGCTATTATTAAATTATGCCTTGTGATATCATGTATGTGACTGCACGCTAAATAAAGTTCACACTTGTTTTGTTAATAGACAGTTTCATTTGCAAGTCCTGTCATCCATCCAGTGGACATGTCTGTGATTGTAGCTTGGGCCTTTGCACTCTTTATGCTTCCTCTAGGTTCATCACCTAGTTTTAAATATTATGTCTCTCCCCTTTAAATAAAGAAAAAAAATAAAATAAAATAAAAAAAAATTACATAAAAACTTATAAAATAAAAGGGGGGTTTCAAGTTCAGCTTCATTAAGTTGTGGATGCTGATGTTTCACTTTGCCATCTGTTGTATTACATATTGTTCTTCCACTTGTTGCCCATATACGTACTTACTGAACTCAAAGTGATTACATACCTAGAGTTGGGCATGCAGATTCTAGTATCGGGTCTCAAAAGCTTGGAGGAAGTCCTCGTATGCTGTGACCTGGTCTCAGATAATTGTATACCATGGTGCCACTGACACTTAAAAACATTTTGTAATGAAGTTTATTTTGTCCTGGTTAGTCAACTTATTTACAATAATGTCTATCGTCCTTTCACATTACCTCAGGAACTCTGTTGGGTTATCATTTTCATCTCCATAGAACTTTAGATGTTGTCTATTCTTCTGTTATGGTATACTTACTTACTCCAGGTCGCTACAGCTCATGAAGAACTCTGGCCTCCAGAATGACATGTCTACACTCCTCTCTATCCTGTGAGACTCTTTGCACCTTCTGACTCCCAGTCATTTTAAATCTTCGTCTACATCATCCACCCATATTCTTCTTGGCCTCCCTCTTGCTCTTTTTCCCCTGGTCCTCCAATGAGTACTTTTCCTGTCATTCTTTGTATCTGACCTGTTTCTTTATTCTGCCTTGTTTTATTATTGTGGTAATGTCCGGTATGTTATGGTATATATATATATATGTGATTTGATTTCACTGTATGGTACCACCCAACCCCAAATTGTCAATTTGTTTTTGTAATTGTGTGTTTGTGTTCGTGTTCGTGTTCATGGAGTCTTGTCAACTTCTGTAAGTTTATTTTCATGTTCCTTTAACTTTTGTTCATGTGTTATATAATTTTCATCCAGTTTCATTTTACGCAAATTCATTTTTGTTTGAAATGTGTCTACGAGAATTTTATTTTCAGTTGTTAATGTTTTTTTCACAACCCTCCATTTGTCTTCTTATGAATTCCCCTTGTTTTCAGTCATGCTCTTCTAGTTGTTTGTCGTGCTCATCTAGTTGTTTTTATCATCCCTTCTATGGCCTCTAAAACTATACTGTACAAAACAGACATTTTTAAAACTATACTGTGTACTGAATTACCAATATCTGAAGTTAATGAGTCCGCTATGTTTGTTAATTTGTATCTTTGTGTGTGTGTGTGTGTGTGTGTGTGTGTGTGTGTGTGCATGTGTGTGTGTGTGTGTGTGTGATTAATCAAAACTTTTTATCATAATTACTAGGGCAAAAGTACCAAGAAATGTTTACAATTTTACTAGTGCATTTGCTATTGCAAATGGAACAATAATCACAGAAGGCAGAAGAAGCAGAGAAATGATGACACCATGAGGCAGAAAAAGCAGAGAAATGACAGGATGAGAAACAATGACTAGCAGAGGAAATATAAAAAGCATCCCTGCTTAGATATAATGACAAAAAGAAGAACGTAAGCAAGAAACAGAACACATAAAAGCACTGATATAGGAACAAAGGTATTTGCAAGAGCATACTGGTGCAGAGTTGGGTTCTACTATGTGGAGGTGTGGGTGAATTACATAGTGATCTCAGTGGGCAAGAGGTAAGATTATCTGTAGTACAGAAGTGAACTGCAAATATAAAATATCAGAAGTTGAACAGTCAATGAAAAATCAACCATGTGTTTCAAATCAAATTGCTCAACAGATTGTACCAAAAAAGGTAAAGTCCAAAAAAATACAGAAAATTAGATAACAGAGAGAGTTACTTTGACTGGACTGCATTCATGCCTATTCATATAAAGGGCTCAACATTTGATGGAAGCACTACTGGACAACATATCTTCGGCAATTTGAAATCACAAGCACATATTATTGGTTTCCCTTTAGTCTTGCTTTCAAGTATCTGCCTTAGAGCTACTACGTAAAGTGTCACCTGACAGCCAGAACTATTATGCAGAACAGTTTGAAGCAAGTATTAACTTGCTAGTTAGACTGGCCTATCATAGAGCACCAGAGAATTTTTGCATGACATCGGTGATACAGATATTTAATGATGGTGTCAGAGATAGTGAACTACAACAACGGTTACGATACACCAGAATAGAGTGGATGCCCTTGTCTATGCTCCACAGTTTGAGGCCGCCAAGCCAGTGTCTGGTTGGGGAATCATAAAGTGTGCACACTAACAGATTGTGATGGCACAAATGATTAAGAGGAAGAATAAGAGACAGAGTCTTAAAGTTCGGCACCACAGTATGAAGGTAGAAAGTATGGAAGACCAAAGCTTTTTAGATATGGGGAACTTGGGCATCTACAAAGAGATTGTCGGTCCATTGTTAAGCAGTAGGGAAATGGGGAGTAGTCAGTACAACTAGTTGGAGGAATGAAGTACCTAGACAGTACACGAGTTATACACTTTACAAAAACAGTGGGAGCTCAGTATATTATCTGAAATGAAGTACGACAAATAAAATGGTGGAAATCAATTCATTTTGTTATAGAGCTTACAGGTGCTTAAAAGAGACAGAAACAAAAAATAGGGAGATAACAAAAGAATTACGCATGGTCACTGACATACATAGGATCACATACCAGAAAAACTATACAATGTTTTAAAAAATATGAGTAGATATAGCAATTAAAAAACGTGAAACAGTATTTGATAAGATAAGAAATAAACATAAAGCGGAGTTTATAAATTAAAATGTAAATAAGCAACTAAGTGTATGTAGGTGATACAGGATGGAAATTAGAATGCAGGTTATCTAACCACAAACGTGGAGAAGGTAATAGAACAAAAAATTCGTTATATGCAATACGTTTCATAGAAGAGGACCATAAGTTTGTTAATCCTTTAGAAGACTATCAAATTTGGAAAGTAGTGAGTAACACAGTTAAAAGAAGGTTTAGAGAGGAGTTAGAAATTTTGAAAGAAAGAGAGGAAGGGTTAGAAAATTTAATGAATACTAAAACTAAATTTAAAAATGAAGGAATATTTTATAATATAACAAGAAGTAAAAGGTAGTGGGCAGATAGAGAAGATTAAGAAAGAAATTAAATTGCATATATGGGATGTTTGTAACAGTACAGTTAGGCCCATACTGGGGTAATTTGGGGAGAAATAATAATTGTGAATTTTATTTGAAATTATAAAGACGTATGCAATGTGAGCGAATTAGTGTCGAGGTCACCATCAGGACGCAAAAAAAGCAGTTATTTTTAGCCGTATGACATTTGAACTTTGTAAAACGAGATCACAACATATGACGTCAGGGCCGAACCTAGCAATACGTCACTTGGAATGTAAGACGTGGACGGAGCGTCGACAGCGTTCTGCGTTGCATATAACAAAGGCAGTCAGCAATGAACATCTAACAACTACGGACATGGGTCGTTCGCTCGCCCGCCGGCTGAGTACAGTTTTTCGTCTCGCCCGCACACCAAAAATGTGAAATTTAAACAAAACCAGTATTTTGAATAACGAGGTAAATGCAGTGACAAATTTAAGTTGGAGTGACAGTTTCTGGAGTAAAAGTGAAAACAGGGAGACAACAATGTAGTGAGTGCACGAGGAGACATCTTATGGACGTACATCCAAGGACTAAATAAGGGAAATAAATTACACAAAATTATGAATAAAATTAATCAAAATCATGCAAAATTAAGAAATAAAAATAAAATGAGCTCTAAAGGGGAATCTAAATTATGTACCGGGTGAGAGTATGTGTATGCATGGGCGAGTGGAAATTATGTAATTAATAGCACTGGTTAGCGTTAAGAGAATTTAGCCTAATGTTTTCAAATTCTGTTTTCTTGTGTCTTAATGAATTTAATTTTTGTAACCTCTAAACAGAAGGGAAAATTTTAATAAATAATGTACCAAGTTAGTGTTCACATAGTAAACGTGTAGAAGAGGGAGAGAAAATATTGTAGTGATAATACAAAATAAGTCAATTTAATGGGTTCCTTTGACCATACAGTATCTAAAATGATGTTTTGAATAAAATCAAGTTCATTTTAAAAAACAAGGAGAGTTGAATCATTTATTTGAATAAACCATATCTGTTCTCCAAAATACGCTCAAAGAACTCTGGACCTTGTAAGTATTCGATTACGAAGTTGGCAACAATTAAAAGATGGCGTCCGAAAACAGACATAGGCCACAACAGCTTTGTTGGTAAACAGAATAAAGGTTAAGGTAATTAATTAAAGTTACAATTGGTGCTTGAACAGTAGACGTTTGCATAAATAGTATTTATACAAATGTGAGCCTGTTTTGGAGAATGGAGCGGGTTGCTTAAGGTAAATACGTAAATTTTAATTACGTCTAAATAAACAAAAATTATAAGGTTACGCATAAGGTTATGATTAAGGGATAATCGAAATATTTTGTTATGTGTTAATTATATATATTATGTATGGTAATAATACGGATTTATACAATCCAAACAATTTGAAAAAATGGATAAACAAGAGAGTGGGCTTGAAGTGAGCGAGTCAGCTGGTATAGGGGAACCGGGAGTTCATTCGACTCCAGTGGATAGGTTCAATGAACACAGCCTAACTGAATCAGCTATAGATGACTCAAGTACTCAGTCAACCCCCAACCTCAACAAAACGTAACAGTCAATTCGATAATGACGTAATAAGTATTTTACAAAAACAATTTAATGTGTTAAATAGTTGTTTTGATGTAAACGATAGTAAGTTCGAGCCAAAGTTTGATGAACAAAAGAGTAAATTTTAATGCTAAATTTGATGAAGTAAACACTAAAATGAATGATAAATTAAATGAACAAAATAATGAAGTAAAGAGTAATTTCAGTGAAAAGTTGAATGAGATTAGAGACGAAATAAAACAACAGAATTCTGATATTAATAAAAGTTTAGAAGAAGTTGATGAACATTTTAGTGCTATTGTAAAACAATTACAAGACGAAGTAAACGAAAGTAGAAGAGAAAAAAGGGGTAGAAAATGGTACATATAATAAGGTAAGTGGTTGTAATGGTGTTGATTATAATTATGAGTATAGTGGGGGTAGAAAATGGTGAAGAGACCGATCAATTAAACGAAAATAAAGACGATCAGGTAACATATAATACGGTAAGTAGGGGGTGAGAATTATGATGATACAATTAAAAATAGTGGTGATGAAGTTTTAGTGGAAGTATAAATTAATAATGGAGTGGTAGTGAGTGTTGATGAGTTAGAGAAAGAGTGGAAAGAGAGTTTATAGGTAGAAGGGGTTGCAGAGGGTAAGTTTTCCCCAGGTTTATTGTGAACCAAGGTGTTTACAAGTGTTTTTGAAGGGCAAGAGTCTCTTAGTGGAAAACGATGTGTTTTCAAACTGTTTGGTGTTCCTGGAAGAGCCAGGAGGTGTTTTAATGTAGTAGTACCCTCTGCAGGGAATGATAGAGAAAGTGTGAAATGGTGTTATGATGAGGTATTTTGAGAAAGAGGGAGATCGAATTGTTTGAGATTAGTAGAAGTTATAAAGAATTAATAGAGAGAGTGAAGAGTGAGAGAGTTGATGATTATATTGAATTCTTACGTGGCGATGTGGTTGGTGCAGCAATAGATGATGATAACGTTGATAATTATATTGAATACTTACCTGTACATAGACGTAGAATGTTAATAGTAGATGACTCTGAAAATAAGGAGAGGATAAAATGCTTAAGGGTGACAGATAATAATACTGATGGTGACAAGACCAGAATTACCAATGTAGACAGGTTATATGATTTAATAATAATGTGCGGTAATCCTGTAAAACATTGTTACGAGGTAATGGAACTATTTGAAAAAACAAATAGTTATTATAATAGTAATAAAATAATAACAAAATGTCTTTAATTGTAAATGAATTGTGTAGACGTAAGACAAGATTATTATTCGATGATGGTGGTTAAACATTTAGTGTTCATGAACATTTAATTATGTGAGTAGGGGGTTCTGAAATGGACTGTATTATGAAATGATTTGTGGTAAACAATAACGAATAATAATGTAGATTGTATATACTTTTGTGTTGATGTTAAATGTAATGATGTAGCAAGGTGAAGTATACTCAACTTTGTGAATTTTGTTAAAGTGATTAAATGTATTAGATGATATAGTTGAAGTAATTTGAAAGGAGTTAATAAATGAAATGTTATGTAAAATGAATGTTGATAACAAATTTAAATTTTTGGAGAATTTAATGGTATAATAAATGATGAATAATTAAAGATTGATTATTAAAAGATTCAATAGAAAGTAAAAGTTTAAAGTGGTAATTTTGAGGCAAATTTAAAGGTGAGATGTTTATTTTAATGTAATGATGTTTGATGTTCAATTTGAGTGTCTATTATGTTGTATTATGTAAGTGTAGGGATCTTAAAACATGTATTATGTTTTAAATGCGATTCCCCACATTTCGGGCGGTCCCGGCTTTACCGGCCCAGACCGTGGTTTTGGATGACAACCAGCTGTGGATTGTAAACTGACCATGGTTGGTTGCCTTTGAAATTGGTGCAATTTAGAAATAAACAGGGGGTTTTAATCAGGAGAATCCACATAACTATGGAACAGCAGCTACCATCAAATGGGGTGATAGAACCGTATTAAGGGCACATGAATCATTGTAGTAGGATTATGGGTGTCCTCGGATACCAGTAATGCCGAATTTTAATATAACACCGAAGCAAGGACGGGGTAAATAATGTTTACACCCTAGCCGAACCAGTCCTTGTGGAAGCCACTGGGCGCAACAGTCCAGACATGGGGGGACATAGAGAGATGGATGGCCGGTGGCAACGTTACATGCTGCGAGGGAGAGGCTTCATTTATGCGAGCCTGTGTCATATCAAAATGGGCTAATACCTTGAGGTCACTGACACTTTTGTAATGCGGGGTATCAGGGGTTACGGGATTAATTTGGGGGATATTAGATAATGATGGAGAAGGAAGTTACTAAATTGTTAGTAATGAGTTATTGAGTATTAAATTGAATTATGTTAATTTTAAATAGGTTAGATACCTGATAATCCTTCATGCAACTTACTTGGTCGCTAAGCTTCACTATTCATTGTGTGTATGGTCACCAAGTTGCAATGGTTAATTTTAAATAGGTTAGATACCTGATAATCCTTCATGCAACTTAGCGACCAAGTAAGTTGCATGAAGGATTATCAGGTATCTAAACTATTTAAAATTAATCATTGCAACTTGGTGACCATACACACAATGAATAATGAATTATGTTGATGATGTAGAATGTGTAGTTGATCTTATGATTTAACTAAATGATTTTATGTTGATTTGAGGAGTATTAGGAAGATGCTTAACGATTTTTAAGGAAATAATTTGTTATGGTGTAGTTGATTTAAATGTTTTATTTTATATATATAAGAGGTGTAAGCTTATCCCTGATAGCCAGTTATTTACATGACAGGACACAAGTTGTAAAGGTGAATGGGACTAGAAGTCAGCCTATTAAAACAAATGTTGGAGTGCCCCAGGGCTCTATATTAGGACCTTTATTGTTTATTTTATATATCAATGACTTACTAGTGTTACAAGATGTATTAATAGCATATGCTGATGATACAGCAGTACCAATGAAAGCAAAGACATGGCCTGAACTTGCTACAGATATGTCAACTAAATTAGATATTATATACTCTTGGCTCTATCACAATAATCTAGTACTCAACATAAGCAAGTCTGTTTTTATCACCTTTGGAAATTATAGAGACTCTGTTCCGCATGACTTTGAAATTAAGATAAATGGTCAAAAATTGAAAAGAGTTAAATCTAGTAAATATCTAGGAATAACATATGACTTTAACATGAAGTGGGATGTACATGTGGCTAACATTGTAAAAAAAACCAAATACTTAGTCTACGTTTTTTACAGACTTAAACAAATTTTATCAAAAAAGCAACTAATACAAATATACTATGGACTATTCCATAGTGTGGCAGGGTATGCTATCATAGGCTGGGGGGGGTCTATATAAATCATCTCTAGACGCATTGGATCGGCTGCAAAACTGTATTCTTAAAATTATAGGAGTCAATGAACAAGATTCGAATAAACCATTAAATATTAAACAGGTGTTTGTAGTGAATTCTATAGTTTATCAATACAATGATCAAAAAGTGAGTTTTTACAAAATCGAATCAACACACGGTATAAAAATATTATATTGCCGCGACACCTATTAAGTATTGGGCAAAGAAGCTACGTGTATTATGCCATAAAATATTTTAATGAATTACCTAATGAACTGAAAAATCTAAGTGTAAATATAAAAGTGCTTAAAAAAAAATCAAAGAAAAAGTTCGGAACATTGTTATTGAATAATCAAAAAAACAGTCTATTATGATATGGACCTTTTTTCTCTCTTTTTTTTTCATTTATTTATTGAATTGTGTTATAGTACAAACTAAAATTTTGTTAAAATTGAAAAATAATTTATTTTTAATATTTACTATGATCGGTGAGGTAAACTCACAATTAGTATTAAGTATATAAATATTAATTCTAAATACCAACCTATGTACGGGCATTTATGCCCCCTATAGGTCCTTTATTGTATAATTTTTATTATATGTAAAGGAAAATTGGTAATAAATATTATTATTATTATATAAGAATTTTATTATTGAATTTAATTATTTTGAAATGTGAAATATATATAATGGAAGGTATTTGTAATGTTGTAATGGGAAATGTTTATTTAAATTCTGATGGGAATCGGGGAAATAATTTTGAATTTTGGGATAAGAGGTAACTAGAGAAGGGTATACAGAATGTTGGTATGGAATTTTAAAAAATGTATCATGTTATGTTAAGTATTCATCAATGTATGTTAGAGGTTAAGAGAAAAACCAGTGCTTCTTAACGCAAACCAGCGTACAGCTAAAGGGGACCAGATCAGTTAGGGATATGGTATTATACAAGGCCACTATTTGATATTTTGATTTCATGTTTCAGTGTCTGGTGATGCTGTGGCGGCGGTCCTGTGCTGGCCGGTGCGTCAGAGCAGGGGCATCAAGTGCCTGTCTGGCCTTGCTGTGTTGGGATATCGAGAGAGAAGTCGAGTAAGGTCATTCACGTGCGGTCAAAATCACTGGACCAGGGGGTGAGTTAACCACGATTTTTAATAAAAAGGGGGTTGTGGCGACATATCCAGGCTGACCCCTTTAGGAAGTATGAGAGTGTCAATGAGAGTTTTTATGCTTTGGCATAAAACCTCTCATTGAAGGGGTATTGTAACAGTACAGTTAGGCCCATACCGGGGTAATTTGGGGAGAAATAATAATTGTGAATTTTATTTGAAATTATAACGATGTATGCAATGTGAGCGAATTAGTGTCGAGGTCACCATCAGGACGCAAGAAAAGCAGTTATTTTTAGCCGTATGACATTTGAACTTTGTAAAACGAGATCACAACATATGATGTCAGGGCCAAACCTAGCAATACGTCACTTGGAATGTTACTTGGAATGTAAGGCGTGGACGGAGCGTCGACACCGTTCTGCGCTGCATGTAACAAAGGCAGTCAGCAATGAACATCTAACAACTATGGACGTGGGCCGTTCGCTCGCCCGCCGGCTGAGTAGTTTTTCGTCTCGCCCGCACACCAAAAATGTGAAATTTAAACAAAACCAGTATTTTGAATAACGAGGTAAATGCAGTGACAAATTTAAGTTGGAGTGACAGTTTCTGGAGTAAAAGTGAAAACAGGGAGACAGCAATGTAGTGCGTGCACGAGGAGACATCTTATGGACGTACATCCAAGGACTAAATAAGGGAAGTAAATTACACAAAATTACGAATAAAATTAATCAAAATCATGCAAAATTAAGAAATAAAAATAAAATGAGCTCTAAAGGGGTATCTAAATTATGTACCGGGTGAGAGTATATGAATGCATGTGCGAGTGGAAATTATGTAATTAATAGCACTGGTTAGCGTTAAGAGAATTTAGTCTAATGTTTTCAAATTATGTTTTCTTGTGTCTAAATGAATTTAATGTTTGTAACCTCATAACAGAAGGGAAAATTTTAATAAATAATGTACCAAGTTAGTGTTCATATAGTAAACGTGTAGATGAGGGAGAGAAAATATTGTAGTGATAATACAAAATAAGTCAATTTAATGGGTTCCTTTGACCATACAGAATCTAAAATGGTTTGAATAAAACCAAGTTTATTTTTTAAAAAATATTCAGGGAGTATTCTTGATACTCCCGTCAGATCTTTATTTCGTGAATGCGAAATTACATACGTTACTCTCGTTATTGGGAGATTCTTTTGTTTTGTTTGTCAGAAAGAAAGTTGAAATGAAAGAAAGAAAATTATGCTATACATAACATTTATTCATCGAAATCATTAGTACAAATTGCTAACCTATGAACAATTGGTCGATGGTAACTAAAATATGAAACGTAGGGCATAATCGTCAGACTAAGTTGACGTACAAACGTTAAGTCGATTGTGGTGTTTCCAAGTGTAGTAGGAGAGGTTTGTACAAGTTGTAGATCGTATTCTTGTTGCATATATGGAACCAGCCAATCATTTCTCGGATCGTTGGGATCGACATTGAAATCACCAGTAAGAAATATTGGCGTTGTAATGTCGGGCTCAATTTCCTCAATGACCTTAGATATTGAGCGCCCAAATCTACAAAGACTTCGAAAGAGGAGAAGTTTAATATATTTTGTTTCTGCATTTGGATGAATATACAATGAGGCAGCAACGAATCTGAAAAAATTGTTGACTGTGATTTGTGCCAATGCAATATCGCCTGTGCCAGGTTCCACGTATACACCAAGTCGTTGGGTTATATTGTTTGGTATATTGAAAGGCATAGCACATAGCTTGTTGCTACGATGTTGATAAATTGCAATACCGCCAGCCTTTCTCTTTTGTTGTTGTTCAGTGGGGTTATTGTCCATGGCTTCGTGTTCATATGAGATGAGATTATAATTTTCAAGCTGCACAGACTCGTCATTTGTAATCCATGTTTCTGAAACCATAAGAAAATCAGCTCTCATTAAGACAGGATCTGTTTCAATGTCAAGTTTGTGTGCAACAAGAATTTGCGCATTCATTCCAACGAAGAATATTACAATCGTGTCGTCTTCAATCAAACTGTCGGAGCAATTCATAAACAGTTCAACACATTTGGTAAGTGTATTAAGTGGATGGCCCTCGAGTCGCAGATATTCATTTCGCATTTCTCTAACAGTTGAGCTGTCGCAACCAATTCCGTGATAGAATTTAAAGTCGTTGCGCGAGTTCGTAATGTAAAGACCTTCTATGCTTGTTCCTCGACTCATTGCAACATAGACCAATTGTATTTGCTGACTTTTGCTGTAGTCATACACAACCGTGTCAAATGTGCCTCCCTGACTTTTGTGTATGGTTATGGCACAAGCGGGTACAATTGGAAATTGCATTCGTTTACAACTTATAGAACCATCGAGTTTGATGTTAGCGCTACGCATACAGATGGGTGTCCAAGTTCGATCTATTAGACCATTGCTGCAAATTACTTTTGGTGCTGCTTTTAGTCTTGCCATTTTGCCGATGTGGGCTTGTGGAAAGTGTAGCCACAATCTGATATAAGGATTGATTTGTGTAGACTCGTCACGTTGTTGGACTAATTGAACTGCTGTCTCATGAGTGACTTCTTCGATGTACTCAAGTATTCCTATTGCACCATTAACAATTCCATCGTCCACATCAATGTTAGTTGTAATCATATAAGCCATACCACTCTGTAAATTAAGCAGATATGGCAAACCGCCAGTTTCCATCACACTGAGCCTGTGTAATTTGACTCGTGCAGTGCCAAGTTGAGTGCTGTTATTGTAGCCAGTGATCAAATCGGAGGCACTGCTACAAATTCTGTCTGATATTGCAAGTCGGTTGTAAGCATCCACATCATGATTTCCATGGAAGAGACGTATTGCATTTGGTTCATGTTCCCTACACCATTCAACTGTTCTGAAACGAGACTCGATCGCTGGCATTTCTTCAGAGTCTAAACGTTTTCCATCACCAATCTTCATCAAAATTTTAGAGAATAAGAGGCCGCTTTGTCGCATAACCTGAGTGAGGGGATAGAAATCAACTGTTTGCCACAATACGCACCCACCCAAGTTTTTTTCGTGGTGATTTACAAACGGGGGTAGCATTTACAGGCGGTAATTGCCGAAAATCTCCAGTCAGAATGATATCCATGCCGCCAAATGGTTGATCATATATGCCCATAATTTCATTCAGTCTAGAGTTGATTTTATTGAAAACATCGGACCCAATCATACTTATTTCGTCAACTATTACACATTTTACTCCAACGAAGGCAGTTCGGAAACACTGCAAAGCTTCATGGGGCAATGAAGTTGATGTTCGCATTAGACTTATACGAAACGCAGAGTGAATGGTCGCACCCTGCAAATTTACAGCGGCCTTTCCAGTCGACGCACAAGCAATGTAAGCATCTCGTCGTGTAGTGTGTTGTTGAGTGTATAGATTATAAGTCTCCATGGCTACACGTAACACATAAGTTTTGCCACTACCAGCTGGCCCAGTGAGATAAACTTGGATTGGCGGCGAACCGAATGTATGGATCCAATGTATAATTTCCAATATGAATTCTCACTGGCGTTTATTAGTACTGCGTAACAGTTTGCAGTAGTCTTCTTTTGAAAGCACATTCGATCGTTTTCATACAGCAGATATGCCCACAGACGAAGCCTGTGCTGCATCGATGTCATCGTTATTCTCTTGGTTGCCATCATTCAACACGCTACTCACAAAATTATCTCGATTTTTTTGCTCCTCATTTGTCGCATTTTCGTCTATATCGTTATGAATATATAAATCTTGAATTTCTCGCATCACTTCTTCAATATTTATGTTGGACTCATATTCACGATGTTTAGTAAGAATTGCGGATTCGTTGGTGTCATAGATCTCGACAAACCTATTACGATCGAGTATATCAACTGTCTCATTTCGAAACAGATAGTATAGCGTAACCATTTCCCATTTGTAATTTACCACATCACTTATATCATATTGTCTGTAACGTATAACACATGGAACTGACCGCTTCTTATTGATAAATCGAACCTCATCATTCTGATCGGCGTTTGGATCGTCACATTCGTCTGGCTGCTGTTGTACTGACTTCTTTCCAGAATACCAAGCTATGAAATCAGCGAGGCATAGATCTTTTAACGATTCATCGCGTTCCTCATAACGTTCGATTTTAGTTTTGGTCCACACATCCGTACTATCATCAGCCAAATTTTCCAAGTCCATTTTACGTTTCAATTTCCTTGATCGTTGTCGTTTTTGTGGTCACACCGTTGGAATATACACAAATTGACGACTACAATGGCTCATCAATTGACGAAGCAAATACCAGGCCGCCTCCTGTGCCGACATTTCGACCGAATTAAGAACTTTCACACCAATCTTGCGTACTAACTCGGTGAAGTCTAACTCCGGATTCTCTTCTTGTAATTTTATGAGATCTCGTTGGAAATGACTTATTCCACGATTTGCCTTGTTAACATATTCTACAACATATGTCGCACAACTATATTCGTCCAGTATAAATTGCAAGTCACTATTTGAGCCAACACTTTGGCTAACCACGGATTGAAAGTATTGGTGTAGATTTCAGACATATTACGTTTGAACAACATCGTCGGCCGCCGCAGTGAAGCTCGAATTGTATCGAGGTATTTGCGCTCTGTCAAATGGTTGTCTACAAGAAATTCTTCAACACTGTCATACACTTTCTGCTCCAGTATTGTTTTTAAAATGCTCAGCTGATTTCTGCATGGTAGCTTTCCTCGGATCACCTTTAGCGAGCGGCAACAGTACCATTGTCTTTCGCATTGGCCAATACGGGATTCCAAAGCGACACGTTGATTCTCCACGCTTGGTACAAGTAAACGTATGCTGGTGCGTTTGATTGGAGTACATCTCTGCAGGCAAATCTCCCCTCGATACGCTCGCCAATGTATTCATCAACTCAATTGTACGTGGCATATCTTTACTGATTGATTCTTTAGGATCATTGTTCAACCACAAGAGTATATGCGCATGTGGACTGCCTCGATGCTGGAACTCGATGCGCTTAAGTAATCAACGACTCGATACCGATGACCAAATGGATTCGCCTTTGTCTTACTGCACAACATACTCATCAAAATGTCGACCAGTTTGTTAAACACAATGCAACACGTAACTGGATCTTCATTCACCAAATGACACCGCATTGATCTGCTAAGTGCCTCAACATTTTGCACATCTTTATACGAATCACTTAGGCGATGCAACACCGACAGCAAACCTGGCCAACGAATTTCATTTGCACTCAACGTAAGAAACACAGTAGGCTTCCCAAGCTGGCGCATCATTGCAAACAAGTCACGCTTACGATCCTGCCAATACTGCATCGAATTTGGAATGGATTTAAAAAATGACAAATTCTTTTCCATGCAATCACGTATGAACTCCTTATCATTTAACATAGCACGAGTCACATTAACTGTGCTGGACGTTTTGAAAGTATGAAACATTCCCTCGACGACTCTCATTCTCAAGATTTTCATCGCCATATACAAGATGTGTTGTGGGGTCACACCTCGCCAATCTTTACGTCTAATTTCACTCGTGGCCATCATATAAGGAGTCACTCTTACACCATCTTTGTAGCGACGATCTATACCCAAGTAAATATTTGGAAGCGCAATTCCTCGGCATGTGTATCATACACAATATTCAACGGCATACTGTGTTGGCCAGGCGCTATATCAAGACAGTTCCCCTCATTCCATAGAAGTGTATGTTGCCTGGCCACAATGCAATCCGAGTCTAACACTGGTGCCTCTTCTACACAATCCCCATCATTGTCAATTCTGTCGACACATATATTGTCCAACAAAGTTTCATCAATGGTAATTCCATACATACGGTACAACGGCTGTTTCACCAAGTACTGCAGCCATTGCATTACATTGGATTTCCGAACATACCCGCTCAAATATGACGATTTGTGCATTAATTTCCTCTTGATGTTAACATTTATCGCATAATCGTCGTCCAACTGTCGAGGCAATTGTTTCACCATATTGTTCACATCAACTGGAACATTTATTACTTGACCAATGATGCCATAACTGCCCTCGTGTCGAAGTCGGCGAATTTGCATGAAAGGCAGCCTAGGTGATATCAACCGTTCCTCTACTGGACTCAACACTGGCAAAGTTTTAGGCCGATCAGGATATTTGAAACCGTTAGACACACTCATGGATAGGATTTTATTAGTATCCAAGCATCGACTGCAATTTACACATGCTACCACAGCCTCCACTACTTGGTCGGGGAACTCGCTGTGCAAAATGTTAGTGTTTAACTTTAACGAGCTTAAGATCCTTCTTGAACCAAAGTCGATTACAAACATCACAACCAAGTCCAAATTCATTGTCAAAGAACATTTTCACAAAGTGGCGATCGCATGCAGCATACTTATTTGTCAAATCGAGCGAAAGGTCTGAACACGCCATTGACGGACCGATGTTACCGTCCGTATGAGTCTCAGTATTGTCATCCTGCATATCAATGGAATCGTCGTTGCTTTCAACGTCTATTGGACCACTTTCCAAATCCATTCGACATGATGATGAAGCACTCGCCACTTGTACTGGGCGCTCCACTTCCACCATCCAAATTCGAATTCTGACGTCTTCTTTCCAATTCCTTTTGTTGGAATCGATGTAGCCGACAACGTTCTATATTTGTAAGTTGTGGTGCACGCATTTTGTTCAGAGTTCCAGATTTTACAGCCTTCTTTCTCTTCTGAGGACGCGGCATTTTCACAATATCTCAATATTTTCTGCTTTCCAATGTTAATTTTATATTTCTTGTGTTATTAACGTCTAACTCACGTTCTCAGCTCTCCGTAGACACCTCGATCACTAAAATCGACAAACTCGTTCCGGAGATACAACTGAACTGAGCGTGCGCCGTGCCTACACAAGCCCAAATTTAGACCCCTACGCGCAGCGCTGTGACGTCACCACACAACCCCCCCTCCGCTCACGACAAATCATTTCCGGCAGTTGACGAAACGGGCTATCCAGTCATAGTTTTAGATATTCTGTAATCCTTATAGTTTTTGCACACAAGGCCCTCGAAAGTACACAAATATTGGTCGCGGCAAAACCTTACATGACACTGAGAACGAACCATAAGATGTTCATTCGCATTCACATAAAAAACAAGGAGAGTTGAATCATTTATTTGAATAAACCATATCTGTTCTCCAAAGTACGCTCAAAGAACTCTGGACCTAGTAAGTATTCAATTACGAAGTTGGCAACAATTAAAAGATGACGTCCGAAAACAGACATAGGCCACAACAGCTTCGTTGGTAAACAGAATAAAGTTTAAGGTAATTAATTCAAGTTACTTGTTTTTGAAATAAGGGTGACTGACAGCTCCCATACGCGGTGATAGGAAGGGATTAAAAGGGTATTTAGCAAAGTTGATTCTGAAACTGTGCTGAAATGGAACTTGCAGTTAAACGAGTGAATGAGAAAGGTTTTAAAATGTTAGGTATTAGAAACAATGTACACAAATAACACACACACACACACAACACACAGAATGTACTAGAAAGAAATGTAAAAGTACGGACATGGTTGACTGAACTCGCTAGTTAATAATAGCCAGAAAGGACATTTAACTTACAGCTTGTTTATGAAAATGTGTATGCTAGTGGTAGGGCAAGTGGGGGTATAAAGAAGTTGTCTAGTCCTATTATTGTTATTTCCGATCTGACGATGAACTGTGAAGCTTTAAAGCTCTAATCGGAATAATTTTTCTACGCAACAGTGTTAATTCTGTTTGAAAAAATTAGGTAATTGGGATTTTCTGCTAATCGAAAATGATGTAATATAAAAGTTCATTCAGTAATAAATGTACTTTGTTCAAAGTAGTGAGCAAGTTCTGCAGCTCAGGAAGCATACTAGTGTTGTTGCATGTCCCATAGTTGTCTCTCATATGTCTAAACAGGTTTTATGATTGTTTTGTATATAAAGAGTGGCCCACATAGAGTTGACTGTCTGGCAGCCATTATGGTTTTAGTCATGTGATAGCTCATTTTGGTGAATGTAGCAAACTATACAACAGGAGAAGTGCCACTACATGTAAGGTGTTTACAGCAAATCATTTCAAACAGGTTTATCTGTCTTCATTTCAGATAATATACTGAGCTCCCACTGATTTTGTGAAGTCCATAACTTGTGTATTGTCTAGGCGCTTCATTCCTCCAATTAGTTGTACCGACTACTGCCCATTTCCCTGCTGCTTAACAATGGACTGACAATAGTGATTATAACCAATAACACAACTTTCTTAATTAAAAATTCCATATTTTTTGTTCAGAAATGTAACAACTGTATAGTAAGCACACAATACAGGCTAAAACTTCTAAACATCTAACTTGTGTTAAAATATTCTTCAGTCTGACCATGGCCAGATTTTAATAATTTTTGATTCCATTCTATGGTTCTGTGTTACAAATTTGTATTCCAAAATATTGAAATTTCTAAAGCTCACCACTACATTCAGATTTTAGTTTATATTCTCTTTGATATCCCACATACCATATGCCCAATAATCCCTTTGAATTTTTGCAATTTTATCAGAATTTTCCCTCACTTTTGGCCCCTGGCATCCCAAAATTTTAAGATTTTTAAAAATGAAGCTAAATTCATAAAGTTCTCTTTAATTCAATATTCCAATGGACTTTTGTGATTTTTTCCAAATTTTCACCCTCACACATTTTTGCCACTCTACCACCTACATTTTGCAGGGTCAGTGTCAAAAACAATAGGGTTCTGTAGGGTAGAGTTACAGACACACAGGCGAAGGTTTACAAAAATCATTTGATGCATTGAAAAGTAATCGTAAGATATACCTCAACAGACAGAAAGAAATACTAAAAAAAGGTTGAGTAAAAACAAAATTTCATTCGTTCATTCAATTATTGATGTATTCACAAGGTATTCATATTAAGTGTTGATAACAATCATCAACCTACCCATTACTCACAAGGAACAAAAGTGTAGAAGACAACATTCAAGTGTTTCACTGGTATAGGAAATTCAATGTTATTGTATAAACTAATAACTGAAATTGAATCACCAACCCCAATCAATTAGCACTCACCTTACTGGATGACAGCACCAATGCAAGACATCTCAGGTGCCTCAATGTTTTAACCTTTTTCCTGCCAACATGTGTGAGCCGTTATACTTTGCCTGTGCGCCACATTTTCAGCAGCAGCAGTGTGTGTATATATGCGTGAAGCACTCTACCGTTTACAAAACAGGCCGCAATAACAATTATACATGTCATTTACTGCAAAGATTACACAATCTCAAAACAGTCAACTGTCAATTAGCAAATGTAGATAAAAAATAAACTCGCCACAACAACAATTACATTTATTGCTAACAGCAAAGATTACACAACCTGAGCAACACTCAACTGTCAATTGCAGATGTAACTAAAAGGAACTCGCCACAACAACAAATATACATATCATTTAATAGCAGCATTTACAAAAACTCATCTGTGAATTATCTCAACTTCTACGACACCAGACACACTGAATGAACTGTCTTTGTTTCAACAGCTGACTCATAACTACAGACAATTCGTTGACCTTGTACGCACAATGCTTGTTCCATGTGTCACCGCCATAGGCATACTAAACTGTTCTGAGAACTTTACCAATTTAAAACGACGTGCGACTTACCATATCGGATCACCATACGTACATAAAAATTTCGTGTGTATACCCACCCAGAGCACCGGAAAGGCTAAGACTGAATCTAATTTTCAACTATAAATGTTCAACTTCAAAAATATTTTGTTAATAAAGTGACAGCCTTCAATGGAAGACTGATCTACCATGAATCTTACCTACATGTAGATGGAAGATTGATTGTATATTAAAAAAAAAAACTTTACCTCTTGGGTATTCTTTTCTTTTTCCACATCTTCTAAAACAATTTCATCTTTTATAATTGTAGTGATGTCCTGAAAATGCTGTAACAAAATAAATATAAATATAAATAAAATATCTACCATAAAACAAAATATAAACTATTATTTTCCCCAATGAAATACACCATTTACGGCTGTTTTAACAAACTAAATATTTACTGCAACTTTTTAAATTGGACACACACACACACACACACACTGCAAACACTTTTTGCTAAAGTCTATTTCTTGATGCATACATAATTTATTTAATATTTATAATTTCTTTGATTCAAGATGTGATAGCCTATTTATAAATATATCAAACACAAAACTAAACAAACTAATGCACAAATCAATACAAAAGAAGACAGAATTTTCAAAGTACTCAACATCAAAATACTAAAAAAGTTAATATATACACAACAATCACACACAATAATATCAGTATAATATACCAAAAACCAACAGGAAAGCATAACAACAACCAACCAAAACACAAGTACTCCACAAGATACAAAATTAGGAAGGCTGAGGATGGGGACAATAAGATTCCCCCGAAAACATGTTCCAAATACAGGAACATACATCTTGAGATAAAGAAATTAAAAATATTCAATAAATTTCTCTAGGTACGGTAGAGAAATTTTGGTCAGATGTCTGAGTCTGAGCAGTGCTATGAAGAAGAATGGAGTTAACAACTGTGCATCTACCTACTGTAATGGGACTTCTATAGGGCAGTTGCAGAATTAAGGAGTCAATTTGTTTAATGTAAATTATATAATAAATGAGTCATAGCAAGCATGACGGTACATTTATAAGGTACCTTATACATTTGAAAATGTGTAAGGTACATTTGGACCTTAAGCAAGGAAAACGGTATGCACACATGCTGTAAACTCGATTAAAAAAATATATATTCAAAGGCAGTCACAACAAGGTTCTGCATAGAAACGCTATCAACACAATAAAATAAGAGAGTTGGCTGTCGGATGGTAAACACGTGGCCCATTCTGCACTACTGTTGTCACTATGGTTATGTAATGTTGTGAAGTAAGAAGAAACCACGGATAAGTACACTAGTGCAAAGGTAAAAAAGAAACAACTAACATGTGCAAGTTATAAAGCCTTAACTTGGAAACAATCTGTACCAGGGACAGATTAAAATATGTTAAAATATTAATGTGTTAAAATATGAGATAAACTGTTAGCATAGAAAAAGCACCGATTTACTGACATGCTTCATACATCATCTTCACAACATGCCATACGCAAGGTGCTGCCTGTTCCATCTTAAAAATCCTCCAGCCATCTCTTCCTGGAAGACCCACACACCTGTGTCCTATAGGTTTGAATTTCCAGACTTGTTTGGTCAGTCTGGAATGTCATTCTTTCTAAGTGTTCTTTCCACTGTTGTTTGTAATCTTTTAATTTTTCATTCAAGTTAAAAACTTTTAACTCTTCTCTTATGGCCTTATTTCTTATAAGGTCAAGTTTAGAACACCTTTTAACTACTCTTGAGAATGCCATTTCCGAGGTCTGTATTTTACCATCTTTTTTTGTTATTGCCCATAATTCACACCCATAGTGTGTGTGCCTTTACATAGTACAGGGACTCCCATAACTTTGTAAAACTTTAATTTTGCATCTCGATCTACGTTGTTTCTACAAATACATTGATTTTTCCGCAGATTGTTTGGAACTTACCCAACTTGTTGAGCACTTGTTATGGTGCAGTGGAGGAGGACGTGATCAAGTGATCTGCTACATGGTCATTTGTATTCGAGAAATGAAACACAGTGAACAGTATTTCTTAGCTTGGTTCCACACTTACTACAGCTTTCAATATCGTGTGAACATGAAGTTTTACATTTGTTTTTCTATAAGGTAAGACCTAGTGATTTTCTATTTATTCATACTACAGCGGTTTCATTTGTAACTCTCTAATTCCGTACATTGACATCTGTTATAGATTCACTGCTGATGTTAAAACGATCTGACAATTCTATAAGTACTTTATGCATGTGTGTGTGTTTTATTGCATTACGTAATGCATAACTGTGTATATTTATTGTATCATTTTTGATGGTATAATTATACTTATACACGATTGATGTCGTTTGTATTTCACACATACTGTTTCACACTGTGAGCGAGGAGAATGATTGTTTTCATTAGGTTACAACAATACACAAAATCTAGGTGCACACATAAACATCAAGGTGCTTTTTCGCAAAGGCTACCCGACCCACACATTTATCTCTACCCAGACAGACAACACGCCCATATACACATTTCTTTTTCCTCAACACTCGTTAATCATTTGTGTGACGGTTAACCTTACCTTTGAACACTGAAAAAACCTGCAACAACAAAGACAAGAAGAGCAGTTTTAACGGTACCGAATTGTATGCTAGAAAGATAATAACTTACATCAGTTTTAATTTCAAAGCAGTTAGTATTCACCTATGGGGTACCTCATTGTAAACAGCAACACATACAATGTTACCCCCCTTGGGTAACCTCCCTGCCACACACACTATGATCCCCCCTAGACTGTGGCATCTAGTTGCGTCCACAAGGACTGAAATTTTGGACGAATTTTGACATCTCTGTGTCCTTGCTTCTGCGTTACATTTTATTACTGCATAATAGATTTTATTACATAAAAATAAATTTTGTTTGAACACACTGCCTCACTAAAATTATTTATTTATACGCCTAGGCATTCCACAAACGAAACAATTTAACATTTATTTGTTTATTAATTATTATTAAATTGAAATCTCATAAAATAATTTAAATATCTCATAAAAAATTCAATTATGTAACCTTCTAAATCAATCACAATATTTTAAACCTCTCAAATCATTTACTTCAATTAATTATTTAAAACACAACATACTTCAATTATTATCAAAAATCTACAAATCATTAATTACTGTCTTCATAATTATTTTATTATTTATTTAGACTGCAAAATATTAATAATATTATTATTATTATTATTATCATGACATTTTCTACTACATATACACCTTGTTTACCTAACCTTTTACAATACACACAAATAAATTCGCTACACATTTATTTACAAATTATTCGTCATTATTATTCAATTTATCACACTTCATTTGGTAAAGCAGTCCATTCCAAAACCATTAATTACATGATTAAACGTTCAATAAACATTCATTGTCTCTACCCCAATCATCGTACAAAAATCTGGTTTGACGTTTACACAGTTCATTCTTTACTAAACACATTATATTATTTTTATTAATATAAAGATTATCCAAATTCTTATATTCTTCCACAATATCAACAGGATTATTCCCTGTTATTAAATTATGTAATTTATTATCATCGAGTATAGTCCAGTCGCCTTTAGTACAATCTGTCATAGTTATGTCAATTACAGTTTCATTATCATTATTATCTGCTGCTGTATTCGCTTTGTCATAAAGTAAGTAGTCTATTACATCAATTGCTGTACTAACTATTTCACAAGGTAAGTACTTATTATCAATAACCCTTTCAATGTCTAATCTCTGCAATAATTCGTCATAATCTCTACTAACCTTAAATAACATTACCTTCTTGTCAACATATCTTTCATCATAACACCAATGCATACTTTTGTTATCATTCCATACAAAGGGTATTAAATCATAAAAATGCCTACTAAAAATTAAATAATTATTAAGATATACTTCGCTTTCTTGTAAGGGACTCTTGCCCTTCAAAAACATTCGTAGCCAGCTTGGTTTAACATAAAACTGGGGAAAATTTACCCTCTGCCCTATATTCACAAACTCATTCTCTTCAAACTCTCTCTGTAACTTACAAACACTCTCTCCTCTCTCTCTCACTGTTTCTATATTATTATGATCGCTAATTATTTTCACTGTATTATTTTTATGTATCTCGTTTTCAACTATCTTACTACTATCGGTTGTTAATTTATTTTCATAATTGTTTGCTGGGGTGTAAGGTATAGGATGCGTCTCTTATAGCCTCTCCTATACAACCGTCAGCCTCACCTTCACGAGTTGTAGCGGAAGTTCGCTGCATGGTGCACCCTGTTCACACTAACGAGGCACTGACGACCGAGTGACCGCCGGTATAAGTGGTCCCCCTACTACCAAGTGCCAACGGCTTCTTTGAAGGCGGATGAGCGGGTAGTAGGTTAGGGCACTCTCTTGTCCTTGGGGTGTGAAAACACTCCAGAAGGCGGATGAACCAGAGATGGTCAATGGCATAGGATGCAGAAGGCAACGGGAAACCACTGCATTAAAGATCTGAGGATATCCCCAGGCTTTTAGCATGATGGCTACGTCTAATGCAAAATATTCCGGAGTTTCAATTCCCCCATTCGGTTCTCCGGGGGGAGGGGGGGGAAGGTGTTGGATAGAGTCAATTTTGAAGAAGTAAATCCTATTGTCTACAAACGAAAAAATGGATGCAAAATCGGCACTTGGAATGTTAGAACATTACTGAAGCCTGGTAAAATGGAAGAGGTAAAGCATTCTATGATAAAGGCGGAGCTTAATATATTAGGTGTCTGCGAGACAAAATGGGCAGGATGTGGTGATTTCGTATCAGGTGATTTCAGAATTATTTATAGTGGAAAGGAAGACCCAGGAAGAAATGGAGTAGCATTGTTCTTAAGAGGTGAATGGAAGAGTAGTGTCTTGAATACATGTCACAGTAGTGATAGATTACTGATGATAAAACTTAGGGCAGAGCCAGTTGATTTGTGTATAATTATGGTGTACTTTCCAACAACAAGTAGTAACGATGAAGATATAGAATTAATGTATGAACAGATTGAAGAGTTGCTCAAGATAATAAAGAAAGATGATAATGTAGTTATAATGGGTGACTTTAATGCATCTATTGGTGCTAACAGTAGTCAAAAATGTGCCGGGAAGTTTGGTTTGGGGAACATCAATGCACGAGGGGAAAGGTTACTTGAGTTTTGTGAGCAGTATGAGATGATCGTCACAAACACATGTTTTGAAGTCCCCAAACGACGACGATACACTTGGAAAGCACCGGAGGATGTTAGGAGGCATCAGATCGATTATATTCTAGTCAGACAAAGATATAAGAACCAAGTCAAATCTAGTCATTCATATCCTGGTATGGATATAGATAGTGACCATATTCCCGTTATGGCCAAGTGCAATATTAAATTTAGGAAAATCAGGAAATTTAAACAAAAGAACTGGTGCTTAGAAAAACTGACCGATGACAAAATAGTAAAAGAATTGGAAGAGGAGTCAGACATGTTGATGGAAGGAAGGCCAAGTTGGGAGGAAGTAAGAGATGGAATAATTGCAACAGCACAGCGTGTTCTAGGGAGGAGAAAGTTAGAACCACGGAAACCGTGGATGACACAGGAATTGTTGGATCTAATACGGAGGCGTAATAAGCTGAGAAATAAGGATTATCAGGAGTACAAGAGAATAAAAAATCAGATTACCTCTATGTGTCGCATTGAAAAAGAAAATTGGATGAAAAAACTAAGTCTTGAAATAGAAGATGATTTCAGTAGAGGAAAATGTGATAAGGTATATTTAAGGATAAAATCGTTACAGTGGAAGCATAAGACTCGAAGTAATGTTGTTAAGGATAAAAACGGTAAAATACTTTTCGAAAATGATAAGGTCAGCGAGCGTTGGAAGGAGTATATAGAGGAACTATATGACGGGGAAGCTGTGGTAGGCACGCAAGAGTTTCTAGAAAATGAGAATGCTGTAGATAGAGATATGGTAGGACCGCCAATTAGCAGGGTGGAATTTGATTATGCCCTTAAAGGTCTGAGTATGAAAAAAGTGACAGGGCCTGACAGTCTACCAGCAGAGCTTTTGAAAAATGTAGGGGAGAGAATGAAAGACCAACTATTTCGAATAATTACTGGGTGCTATGAAGAGGGAGTATTGCCAGTTGATTTCATTAAAAGTAGAACAATCACAATACCAAAGAAAGGTAAAGTAGACGACTGTGCTAATTATAGAACGATAGCCTTAGTATCTCATGCTGCTAAGATTTTGCTGAACATAGTGAAAGATTTCTCTAAGTTTTGCTGACTGGAAGGAAAGATTGATCACATTTTGGAGGAGGATCAGTTTGGATTTAGAGCAGGTAGAGGAACCAGAGAAGCAATCTTGGCTCTGCGGCAGATCTTGGAGAGGAGAATTGAAGTGAATAGGAAAACCTATTTAGTATTTGTGGATCTCGAGAAGGCGTTCGACAATGTTGATTGGAAGCTGTTGTTTCAAACTATGAGGAAGTCAGGACTTGACTGGAAAGTTAGAAGGGTAATCTTCAATATTTATAGGTTGCAAAGTACTGAAATAGACATAAATGGATGTAAAAAGGAAGCAATAATAAGAAGAGGGGTAAGACAAGGTTGCCCACTGTCACCGTACTTGTTTAATTTGTTTATAGAAGATGTTGTAACTCAGATGAAAAGGAGTTCTAGGGGAATTAAAATAAATGGGGAACGGATACACAGTATTCGCTTCGCAGATGATATTGTACTGCTGGCTGACTCAGAAAAGGATATGACCAGAATGTTAGGTACGTTTAACAAAATTCTTCACGCTTGGAGATTGAGGATAAATGTTAAGAAAACTAAAATAATGGTTGTAAGTAAAAAAAGAGAAGACATTAAATCACCCATTATGTTGAACAACACAATATTGGAGCACGTTACTGAATTTTGTTACCTGGGTAGCATAGTTACAAGTGGGAATAAGTGTCTGGCAGAGATTAAGAGGAGAGTAGCTCTGGCAAAACAAGCATTCCAGAGCAAAAGGAACTTATTAACAAACAACCATATTAGTATTGAAACAAGGAAAATGTTTGTTAAGGTATTTGTATGGAGTGTTTTAACTTACGGGTGTGATTCGTGGACCTTAGGGAAGGTGGAGAGTGACAGACTTCAGGCAATGGAGATGTGGATTTGGCGGAGAATGACAAAAACTAGTTGGACAGATAGGAAGACGAATGAACAGATCTTAGAGGAAATAAATGAGAATAGAACACTGCTTAGGAGTATAGAGGTGAGGAAGATTAAGTTGATAGGGCATGTGATCAGACATAGTGCTTTATTAACTAACATCTTTGAGGGCAAAGTAGTGGGGAAGAAGCCCAAAGGAAGACCAAGAACTACATACTTCCGCAGCACAATGAGTGTCGTGAATAGTGGGTCCTATGGAGAAATGAAGAATATCGCAAGGGATAGAGTGATGTGGCTACAGCGACAAGGCATTGCCTTTAGGAGATGATTGAATTGTTTGCTATTTTATTATTACTCTGGTCGTCTGTTATTTCGTCACAATCATTCATAACTGTGTTATTTTCTACCTCCTCCTTCCGCGTTCTACTCTCGTTTATTTCGTCTTGAATATTATTTATATTTATAATTATCTCACTTCTCATGCCCGCAATAGTTTTATTCTGTTCTTCTAACTTATTGTCTATTTCTCTTAATTTTTGGTCTTGTTTGTTTATTTCTGTTTTCAATGCTATGTTACTAGCATTTATTTCTGATTTGATTTCAATCTTAAATTCATTCAAGCTCGTTTTCAAATTATCGTTTTCTGATTTCATCTCATTTTTAAATTCATTTAAACATGTGTTTATATTATTATTTTCTGATTTCAACTCATTTCTCATTCCTGACATCATCCCCATCATTAACGCTAACTGATTAAATATATTCACGTTATCGCTTATTTTCGCATCTACTGTCTCAATCGTTAATTCGTGTGTTGTATTGTCTACGCTCTCATTAATATTTGTCCATATTAAATCGTCTTGCGTAACATTTAAAATTGACCCCTCCACAATATCTTCACATAAATTTGCACTCTCGCTTTTCTCTGCCATTTCGATCAGGTTGTAAATTAATTTATTTTATATTAAATTAAAAATTAATTTACAATGTCCCTGTTCAGGCGCCAACTAAAGCAGTTCAAATGATTTAGTAATTAAACTATTTAAAATTCGTCCCTGTTTCGGGCGTCGACTAATGCAGTACGAGTTTAAAAATAAATATTAAAGTTTATAAACCTTTTTATATAACTAAAACTCTACTTGCTTTTTAAATCAAAATATTCAAACTTGTCCCACTTACCTTCATCGCGAATAAACCAGGGTGTCGTCTGATGTACTTAGGCAGAGAAAAACAACAGGTAATGCAATGACACACACGTATTTTACAAACATAAATAAAATGGTATTTTATTTATATAGCATGACAATTTTTCTGTTTACCTTCCGGTTTAAATTTACTAAAATACGCCTTATGGCTGAATTGTGAAACTACGTCAATTATGATTTTTACTGTAGTTATGCTTTTTCTACAAATAACCCTTCGAACAATATTTGATTCACCTAGCCATGCTATCAAAATTTATTTATTACTGAATATACATATATACTTACGACTAACTTATTTTCTACTCAAAGAACGACCCAGTATATGCTCACTCTCTCCCTCTCATACTGTAAAATTCCCCATAATTTAGATTTAGCGCTTTTTTATAAATTTGAAAATTAATTGAATTTAGATTTGAGTCGACTACTTAACCAGCGTCCTTCTGATGACCACGTGCGGCATCTCGCATGTGTATGAATGTTCTGTTTATTTGTCACATTTTTCACTTTTGCTGTTCACTCTGCTAACTTCGTTTAAACTGTCGGATTTAACTGTTTCTCTTCAAACTTACTGTTACACTTCAGAAGATGTTAAAATACAAAATTTAAGGTTCGTGAACTGCGGACCTTGCCCCGCGCAGGAACGGGTTATTTCGTCGACTAGTGACGCTACAGTGCGTTGGTCCAAAAAACATTTCCGTCAGCTCGCGCTGTGATTGGCTGCGGCTCTTAGATGGCTGGTTCCGGTGATCGACTTTGGTGTCGAGAGTACAGATAGCGGCACACGTGCGCACACTCACCGCCACATTCCATTGTAGTTGAGCGTTATTTACAAAGTTTTTGTTACTTCTCCCCAACGGATGATACACGCATGTGCGCATAGGCTGACATTCCAACGCTGTTATCTTTGTGCGCCAAGCACGACTCGGTACAGAATTGTATACAGGGTGTCCAAACAAACATGTCTGAGTTACCGTAAAGGGTGTCCAAACCGATCCGTCCCCAATAATTGATAACTTGAAAATAAAAAATATACTGTTCAAAATAGACCCATAATGAATAATAATAAATGATTAAGTAAGAATATATATATATTGAGAGGTACTGTTATGAGTAGGTGAGAGATAAATTTTATAATGCAACTGTCAATGAGTACAGTAAGGTAGGATGCTGAAAAAAGATAGAGCCTGGGTATAGATAAAGGCATGTGAGTTATTTAATTGAAGCAAATGGAGTTAGATAGTTAAGAATTTTAAAGAAAATAATACCAAGAGAGTATTAGATATTTAGGGACACAGTAGTTAGTGATTATATGTAGATGTGAGTAAAGAAATTGGCGTAAACATATATTGCTGTTGATGATATTTTGTAGTGGGGGTGAGGTGATAAGGAGTAGCCAACGTATAGCGTTGTGGCAGGTAATAGCGTAGTTTAAGGGAGTGTTTGCCGAATTTTTTGGAAGGGCAAAATATTATGAATGTATATAGCCAGTTAGGGAACACCCATCTCTGTACAAAGACGCGCGGTGCTATAGGATTTATCGTCGGAATGAAATTAGTAAAGGTGTTTATAATTGAGAAATTGGTGTCATGATAGGTAAATTTGGTTGTTAATTAGAGAAAGGTGAATAAGATTATAATAAGTAAAAGCATAGTGAATATAGGAGTCACCCAGACTAAACAATGATAGAATGTGAAAGGTTAGGTAGGTAGAAAATTCAGAGTAGGGAGGTAATAAGAAATGAATAATGAAATAATAATAATGTAATATGAATATTAATAATATAAATTTGAAATAAATTAATAATAAATAATTGATGGCTAATTAATGAAAGTTATTAATTAATTAATAAATTAATTGAAATTGTAAATTTAAACAGGTAGAAATAAATGTTTAAACTGAATGTGTAATTTCTGATCAAGATTAAATATGAATTAACTATTTTAATGTATTACTGTATTAATATAATGATAATGTGTATTATTATGTATTATGTTTTATATATTAATATAGAAATTTTAACATGATGTATAAGAAATAGTGTGTGTGGAGGAGAAAGAGGGGTAAATATTGTTAACAGCGCCAATTATTAACTGTTAATAATAATAATAATGATAATAATAATAATTTTAATTTCAATAAGGTTTTATTAATTATTTTTTCTATAACATGTTTTATCTATGTTTGAATATTTGGGAGATTTGAGTAATATTGGGAGATTTATATGGGGATTTCCATGTTTTATTTAAATATTTGTTTCTTTATAATTACATTAATTATGAAACAGAAACAGTTAAGTATTATCGATGGGAATCGAAACAATTTTTACAATTCAGGGTAGTCCACGAAGAGAATGGCAATTCTATGTAATTCTTGTATTTTATATTTTTTTTATGTATTTATAATTCTAGTAGTTCAAGCAAACCCAGTGCTTATTAACACAAACCAGCACATAGCTAAGGGGAAACAGATCAGTTAAGGATAGAGTAATATACCAAGCCACGATTTTGATATTTTAATTTATTGTTTCAGTGTTTGGTGATGTTATGACGGCGGTCCTGAGCTGGCCAGCGCGTCAGAGCAGGAACGTTACGCGCCTGATTGGCCTTATGGTGTTGGGATCTCGAAGGAGAAGTCCAGTAAGGTCATGCGGGTTCTGTCATCGTCATCAGACCACGGGTGAGTTATTGATTTTCTTTTATATAAATTGTAAGGGGGTTGTGGCGACGTATCCTGGCTGATCGCTTTAGGAAGTACGAATGGGTCAATGAAAGTTTTTATGCTTCGGCACAAAATCTTTCATTGAGGGGGTTTTGTGATGGTACAATTCTGGTACAATACTAAATTTATAAAACATGGTACAAAAGACCATAATTATTGTATTCATTTATTTTTAACAATTATTTGGTAATAATTATTTAAATATTTCATAATCCCTGTAAAGTTTTGGTGAGTGGACTATATAATTATTTTATAAAATGCAGATGTGAATTGACAGGATTTCGATCGCTTTCATTGTGAACCAGCAAACACAGCAAAAAACCGTATGTAACATATAGCGATAACGAGACAAGCCCTGATGACGTCAGTGGAAGGAATGCACATTTTCTGTAAACAACTCGAGTCTGTAAACAACAAACAAAAGCCTGGTGACGTAGTTTTTGCCCCACCTACACAATGCTAAACAAAGACTCTGGGTCATTTCCTTCTGGATTGTGAACGCAGCCGGCCGGCAAGAGGTTCACCAAGTGTGAATTTTAACTTTTACACCACCAAAAGTGGTTAAATAACTATTTAAAATATCAGAAATGTTGAGGCGGTAAGGGATTGAACAGGTGTCATCGGCCGATGGATCGTCAAAAACTGCGTGCGTATAGAATCTGCCCAAAGTGTTATCGTGGGTAGACACGACGGTGTGGGCCCGAAATCGATGTAAAGAAGGAACAGATTGTGCACGATCGACGAATCTTAGCAGTGCGGTGAGACCTGTCCAATATAATTTGGTGAGAACGTTCCAATATTCTTTTTATTATTTCAAGTAAATCAACATCATTGTGTAATAATGACCAATTCAAAATTCATTCAATATTATTATAATGACCAATTTTAAACCAATTCAAAATTTAAATGAGCTCAGAATAAAATAAATTGTACCAGAGAATGAATGAGAGAGAGAGAGAGAGAGAGAGAGAGAGAGAGAGAGAGAGAGAGTGACCTAAATCTTTAAGTGCTGGGTTGTGCAGGTATTATACTATATTATACTATGTTTATTATGTTTACAATGTTTATTTCTTATTAATGTTTACAAAATAAATGGACTACGCCCCGAGGCATAGTAACGTGCGTGTTTGGCACATAGTTCAATAGAATCATTTCATATGTACTTAAAATACAAGTACATACGAGTCTTTTTGATAATAAAAGGTAATGTCATTGGTAAAAAATACAAGTATGAGTGAGTTATTTCAGGTATATTTCGCAATTACTGGTTCGTGAACACGAATACTGGACCGAAAGGTAAGCCTAATACCTATGTTGTTGCACAATCTGGCAACATGGCGCCCGTTAATTATTCAATGTTTATTAGTAAATTAGTTAATTTTGTGACACAAATTTAGTAGCTTCACAATTTCACAAGTTGTTTATGGGGATAAGCGATCCGCACTAGGACATTTGGGCGACAATGGGTCGGCAGATGGTCAAATAAGTTTTTTGTGTTTATCTGGTAGGGCCAGATGGTGTTATAATAAAGTGGTGTTGCCCTCTGTGTGGAGTGAGAATGTGAAATTGGACTGTAAAAGTGATCATGAAAAGAGAGAGAGAGAGTGATAGAGATATTTGAGCCAAACAGAGGTTATAAAGGGTTAGTTAAGAAGTTAAATAAGGAGAGAATTATTATAAATAATAGACTTACCTTGTGTAATAAACAATGATTATATTGATGATGATAATATACAATTACCTGTTGGGAGGGTTAGCGTATTAGTAACAGCTGACGACCATAGTGATGAAAATATAAATGATTTAAATGTGACAGGAAACACTAATGGAGACTTAACAAAAAATAATGATGTAAACATGACTTATGATAAAATAATAATGGGGGGTACTGAGCATTATTATTATGGTATATTGGAAAAAATAAATTTTTATGGTTATTACACAAATGATAGCCATGTGAGATATGTAAATAAAAGTGAAAAATGTTGTGTGGGCATCTGATTAATTTTCGATGACGGGGTTAGATGAATAAGGAATGAAAATTTAATTATTTGAGTTAAGGGCAATTACTTGGCTTATTTAGATAATAAAGTGTGGTAAATAATGATTGTATATGACGTAAATAAATATGTTGGTGTTAAATGTATTGTGTCAAGGTTATATTGTTGTAATGTAGACTATAGCTTAGGTAAAACATGTTGGTAGTAAGGATGAATGGTATAATAATAAATAATAATAATATTTTATTTTACTAAATAATGAACAAGAGGTCATCATCATTATTCCTGCATCTCCTAAGTGGAGCATAGGGCATCAATGAACTTCCGCCACCGGACTCTGTTCCGCGCCATCGTCTTGATCTCGGGCCAGGTCTTCCCTCCTTTCTCCATCCCTTCCGCTATTACACTCCTCCTCCATGTGTTCCTTGGTCTGCCTCTTCTCCTGCTACCTTGTGGGTTCCATTCCAGGGCTTGTCTTGCTATGTTGTCTCTATCTCGTCGTAATGTATGCCCAATCCACTTCCATTTCCTACGACGCATCTCAATGTCAATGGGTGTTTGATGGGTTCTTCTCCACAGCTCTTCATTGGAGATAACTTGTGGCCACCATATCCTCAGGATATTCCGCAAACTTCTGTTCACGAATGTTTGGAGTCTGCTAATCAGTTGTTTGTTAGTCTTCCAAGTTTCACACCCATAGAGCAGTACCGACTTGACATTTGTATTGAAGATGCGTAGTTTGGTATTGGTGTTAAGTTCCCTTGATTTCCAGATTGGTCTCAGCATTGCAAATGCTCCTTTAGCCTTATTTATTCTATTTCCTATATCCTCTATGGTTCCTCCCTCCGTGGTGACCATACTTCCCAGGTAACAAAACTGTTTGACTTGTTCGATCTCTTGGCTTCCTAAAAATAATAGTGCCTTATTGCGGTTATTATAACGCATCTCCTTGGTTTTCTTTCCATTAATCTTCAATCCCACCTCTGATGCTTCGGTTTTTAAATCGTTCAGCTTTGCTTCCATATCCTTAAAACTGTTGGTTAGCAAGCACAGGTCATCCGCGAAGTCCAAGTCCTCCAACCTATCTGTCAGTCGCCACTGAATTCCTCTTCGGCGATCCATTGCCTTCTTCATCACGAGATCCAGCACCATAATAAATAATATTGGTGACAGCAAACATCCTTGCTTCACTCCTTTATCTACTGGGATGGGCTCGGACAACATCCCCTGGTGTAAAACTTGACATGTGTAGTTCTCATACATTTCTTGAGTTAACTTAATAATTTTCTTTGGAATCCCAAACTCTTTCATGGCTTTCCACATCTTCTTCCTCATTACACTATCAATGAACAAGAGGTACTAATGAATTTTATTTTGAATTGTTTTCAAACCAAAAGTGTGTTAAAAAATGTCATTGAAGTTAAATTGTTTTGATTTGAGTTGAAATGAAGCCAATTTAAAAATGTGAATTTTATTAATATGTCAACACTAAAAGATTCATATAAACTGAAAATTGAAGGAAGTATTAGTGGATTGGTAATCAGGAATGTTGAGGCTGAGTCAGTGTTTATAAAACAAGTCTTGTAGACAACCGTTGATGTAAACAGGTATAAATAATCTCTATAGTAATGTTAGTATGATTCATTTGTATTATATGAAACCAATGTAACATGTTGATGATGAGTTGAAATTATTGTGATAGAGTATGGGTACGGACTTAATAACTGAAGTTGAATTAGTCAATTTAAAAGATGGACTATCTAAAAATTTGGAATAATCTATTTTTGCCTTCTAGTGAATAAGATGGTAAAATTTTGTTTGTAATTCAATGTAAAACTGGTAATGTTTACCATGTTGTATACTACTTATGCAATTGTGTATTGAATAATCAGGTAATAAGAACTGAAGTTTTAACAGAAAAGTAAAGTAAAAGTGATTATGAAAGGTAAACCGAAGGGTGATTTAATGTTAGTGTTATGATTTATTTGTATTCTAGGTAATCTACTTGTACTTTTGGCAGGAAATAATGTTTTGTTAGGGGAGAAAATTACCAATATATAACTGGTATGCAATTTTTATGTATTCAATGTTAATAAATGTAAGTAGACAGTAAGGTTATATTGCTAGGTAGACATATGCATATTGTATTGTAGAAAAGAAACCAGTACTTTGTATAAAAAAGAACCAGTACTTTGACAATAATGAACCAGTACTTTGCTAAGAGGAAACAAATCAGTGTGGGATATGGAATTATGGAAGGCCATTTGTTGAAATTTTGAATTGAATGCTTCAGAGTCAGGTGATACTGTGGCGGGTGCCTATCTGATTTTATGGTGTTGGGATCTCGAATAAGGAAGTCCAGTAAGGTCGGATGGGTTCAGCCACCGCCACCGGACTAGTGGGGGTAAGTACCCATGATTAGTAAAGAGCTAAGGGGGGTTGCGGCACCATATCTCCACTGGTCCTCTTAGGTTTTAGGCAATGAGAGTTTTTATGCTTCGGCATAAAACCTCTCATTGGGGGGGGGTATTGTAACGGTACAGAATTGTATGCTACAAGGGTTTCAATTTAAATCAGTTAATTTTAAAGTAGTCAGTATTCACCTAAGGGGAACCTCATTGTAACCAGCAACAAATACATTGTTATTGCAGACTGTTTATGCTTGATGTCTGGAGTCTGCCCAGCACAGACGTATTACGCAACAGCTTGCCAGCTCAGTCCCTGTGTAAATCACAGTAAGAACACTTTGTCATCCTAGTTTGCATCAGACAGTAGCAGATTACAGTCGTCTTCAAGTTAACGGTCGCCTCGGGTGCAAGATAGGCCGAAAATATTATAATCGGCCTATCCAGTAAAACAACCAGTAAAGTGTGAACAATCTAGCGGTCAACACCTAAGTGCTCGAGCAAACTAAATTCGGCCGACTATATATATATATATATATATATATATATATATATATTACAATGTACCTAGAGTTTCAATCAAAGTAATGAGTGAAAGTTAATCAAAGACATAATAGACTCAATATAAACAGTTGCGGGAGTGCGTTAGAACGAAGAAAGCGGCGACCACGAGTTTGTACAACAAACCACATGAACACGCAGCGGATGGGTAACTGTACTGAACACAATTCATTGATAAAAAATAGAAAATTTTAATCAAAATTTAAATCCAATTTAATATTTCCAAGTAAAAATATTTTGTTAATGAGATCTCAGTAAGGTAGTTAAATGAGTATGAGAGAGAGAGAGAGAGAGAGAGAGTGACGCAAAGTGGTGGTTACCAAAATAACACTATTGTTAAGTCATTTTCACAGTAGTTTATATTGAGTGATTAAATATCCATGTATTCCTGTTTTTCATGGAAATTGTAGTGGCAAGGTAAAGTGAAAGTAAATAATTCAGTTTAATAAAAGAAAGCTAGTTTGTTAGAATACGAAAAATTTGTGTTAGCGTAATCATTTCGTCACTCAAACCCAGGTAATCCTTTCTGCAACTGTTTTCGTCTGTAGAATCCTGGAGTGAAGCCCGAAGGGGTAGATATTATTTTAATAAACGAAATAAATACAATGGTCTCAAACACGTGTCTCGTTTTGTAGTCGGGTGGAGACTGGGGCCTTCGCTGGCGTGATCACGCCAGATTTCCGTTTTAATTGCGCCTTGGAAACTGGTTTCAAGCGGTTTACCACCAACATCCCGCCCTGGTGGCTGGAAATTTCCGTTCTCGTTCGTCACACCTTTTCAACAGGAAACTCGCTGTGTCGTTGGAAACACGTGGTGTTTGTATGATTCACTGGTGATGTGAATTCAATTGGCTGCATTTCCTTACCTTAGAAGGACAGCTTTTTCCCCCTCTGCACTTCCACATTACGAACCAGCTATGCTATGTTAAATTTTGTCCCGTTACACGTTCCCGCCATGACGCAGACACACTGGTGGTAGTGGCAATGCTAATTTTTCCCTCACATCCTTCTTTACCCTATTTCCCTTCTAGAGGGAATTTTCTTCTCCCTTATCACATGTTGGCCACACCGACTACTGCCAATCAACACACCAATCAAGACTGATCCTACTACATGATGACGTGACATATATTAAACATGGCCAACCAATCACTACACTTCGCACCATTGCTGTGGTACCCCCACATGGTGCCTGTCACATGGTACTCCCACCATGGCCACGTGATATCCCTACTCCAGTCACATTCTACCCCACCCCCAGTGGTCACATGGTACTCACCCCCTGACATCATCAAATTCAAATTTCCTGCTATGTGGTACTGGTACATGTTCTGGCTAAATCGTATGGACTGAAAGTGCATGTAAAAGTGACTTCCATGGAACACCAAATGGTCTCCAACAGTTTTAACTGATAAGTTTACAAATAACAACAATGCTGTTCATTATAACAATAAATGCTTGTTACTATAAACAAATGTGGTATGGTATAATACCTGATCAACAAACTGTTCATTCTCTTCTTTGATGATTTCTTCCTTTACATGCAGTTCTCCTTTTAGGGCAGAATTTATAACTGGGAATGCATCCTGCAAATTGAACAATTATAAAATTTACTTTGTCTTCTCAGTGATTTATAGAGTACTATATAAAGAGGTGATCAATACTGAATATGAAATATATAGAATCACCTATCAACTTTTGCAATAAATATCCATACTCTGTACCTATATGGTATGTGTGCAAGCTAGAGGTGGGCTGATATACCTGTAATGTATTTTGGAACGATATTTTTGTGGAACAGATGTAACAGTGACTGAAAAGTTGAAATACCTGTTATTCGTGGCGACGCTGTTCCGAGTCGAGACACGCCCCCATCACTGTTCTGAGTCGAGGCATGCCCCCTACGCTACTATACAGACACATACACACAAAAAGTACGCAAGTAACAAGTAAACGAATACGACAAGGTCAAATACTAGGCATACAAAAATATCATATCGCTGGTACGCAAGGAACAACCAGTATTTCAAATACTAGGGGTATCACCGATACACAAAGTACTAAGCATATCAGAGGAACAGTAGTATTTTAGGAACAGGTAGTATCAAGCGTATTTCGAGTAGGAACTAGTATGCAGCCACTTTTTCGCCCTGAATACTTCATTCTGCGCAAAGAGACGAAGCTGTTTTTAATAAAGGAAAAAATTCATCTTGATGTTACGTTTATTCTTGTGTGATATGCAGATATATAATACAGATTATATGCTAATAAATTATATATTATACTAGTCACAAACTTGTAACTAAAACCGGTTCAGGTTGTAAGGTAAAACTTTATGTTTTTACTCATTAAAAACTTTGTGTTCCGAGTCGTTAGTGAAATAGTTGTATGTAATTATATTGCGTTATAACCTATAGAGTGGCTGATGTTGAAAGGTTATATTATACTTTTTATTAATGGGATTTCGTTCCTTAAATATCTGAACGAAGAACACGAACACGATTGTCATCAAGGAAAGTGCAACAGTTTATATTTTTTAATGCGAATTTAAAATAGTGTTTGAATAACTGAAATCCCAGTATTTTAAAAACAATTCAATTGTTTAATTTTATTTATAATGTGTTAAGTGAAGCAGATTGTAATGTAAATAGGTGTGACATTTCATAAATTGTATATTCTGTGTACATTAGTGAATTAATCTGAAGATTATCCAGGTATGTAATGCATTTAATTTACTTTTGTTGTTGCTTATTATTTATAAGTTTTTATTTATTTAATTATATTTTATTTCATTAGTTTTTTTATTATTTTTATTTGTATGTTTCTGATGTTTTTATCACATTATTTGTTGTGGTATACGTGTACTCTAAATTATTTCATTGCCCCGAGTTTCGCAACTGATTTGTCTAAAGTCTAACCAATGTTAGTTTTACTCCTAGTGAAAACTTAAATTGGTATTCACAAAGGGAGATAGGCCTATAAATTCTCTTGTTTCTTATTTTCTTTTAAACAGTAATAGTTTAATAAAGTCGCAGTGTAAAGTAACACTGTTAATACTTTTAGTTTCAATTTATTTCTTGTAACAAATTATATAGCCTAGTATAGGTTACATAATATCTTCAAATAAATTGTAACAAAATAAAATTTGATGATTATGACAGTTTAATTTAAAATGATGCTCCTCGTTGGAAAAGCCAATTTTGTAACAAAATCAAAATTTTGTTTATTTAAAAAAAATTATTTTTGGCTTATTTATTTATTAATTATTTTAATTGTATTGATGTCATTTTATTTCTTTTAATTATTGTTTTTATCAATTTAATCACTTAGTATAACCAGAATTGTTTCTGCGTTAAATGGATTGTCTCCAGTACTAATCGATTAGCGGTCCTTCGTTAGTCTAAGTGTGTACTCCTCCAATGTTGTTAATCTCCGCTTTTCTTGTAGTACAGGTATCAAATATTATTTAATATTCTTCTATTTATATGATTATAAATAAATAGAAGCCAAAATTATAAAATTCCAGTTTTTTATTAACAGAATAATAATTGATCGATTTTAAATCGATTAGTGAATCGATAAATTACAGACTCGTTTCTCAGGGCTAGTGATTTTTTTTATATAAATTATTAATATTAAGTCACAGGTTCTTTGAGCTGTTATTTTATAGTAGTCAGAGAAAGGGCAAAGTCTGAAAAGTATAACACTTACAATAAGCTGCTTAATTGTCTAAAAATACAAATTATTATTTAATATATAAAGGTGTATGATAAAAAAATTGTTTCGAACCAACTAATGACGAAGTCTAGCCCTGGCTGCAGAGAATTATGGCAAGTCAAAATGGCTGCCTCCGTGCTGCATATGTTGACGAACGCCTGCACAACGGAATTCTCTTCAAATAAATGTTTCTTCTCCAAGGTTTCCTCGTCCCCGTCGTAGTGATTAATTCCTCTGGTGATAGTGTAGTTGTCCTGGATCAGTGGTCAGTGATTCGTCTCGATAATCGGTGTTTAATAGTGTTCTTATTTCACTTTAGTCCATAAGGTCGATAATGGCAGATTTTGTCTTGATATTCAGAATTAGCGTTTATATGTTTTAAAATAGTTATTTCACTTTTTAATGTTCAGTGATGGTTTTCAGTAATAGTTAAGCTGGTTTATTTCACTGAATTTCGTGTTAACTATGTTTTTTTTTAAATTCGCGAGTTTAAATTTGATAGGTTTGGTTTATGTTCGCCATTTTTTTTCTTCTCTCGTTATATGTGAATTAATTGCGAGAGCTCTGTCTGAAGTGTACTACTCCACATATAACAATCAACTGATTCTACTTTCTTCTTCATCCGAAAGGTCCTAGCCAATTTAATATTAAAATGACATTGTTTTAAATCTCTGGCATTTCCGCTTACATAATTGACTTTTACATTATATGACTGAATACATTTTTACTATTATTTAATTTTATTAAATACTAAATACATAATTTCTTTCCTTAGTTAATTCTGCGTTATTTAATACCAAATATGATATTTTTACAATGTTTTCTATCTCAAAATGGCATATTTACTGTATACTGGAATGTAGGCCTTAAATTTTACTTCCTGTCACATTAAATGGTTTACAATCTTTACTATGTTATAATTATTATTGAACAAGATCCCTGATTGAAATAAAATGTTTATTTTTCCTTAATTCCTTGTAATTTTATGAATTGGTTAACTAATTTAAATATTATCTTTAATTTAAATCCTTCCCTTTAGGTTCCAGTGTTATTCCACTTGCATTTTTTCTAATAATCTTTCATACATTTCTTCAATATCTTTATATAGTATTGTTACAGTTATTATACACTGTGATTGGTTTACATTATACAAATTTCATCAATTTAATTAATTTACTTAACTTATTTATCAATTATAAGGTTGTTGAGATTTACCATTTGGCCTAGATTTCACCTGTGTTCACATACAATGTTTATGACTATTACAGCTTGCTAATACTCCTTCTGACATTTTATTCTTATACAATCTTAATTAAAATTCCCTTACTTAACTACATTAACATTTAGCATTGATTAATACTATTAATACATAACAAATATATTATAACAAAAGAATTGTACTCAAACTCAGACATTCCAGCCTTGAGTTCATTGAACTTAATATAAACAAAACACATCTGTCCTTTCATTATTTAAATTATTCCTTAAAACTAATTTTTGTGCAGTCTTGGCTGTTTTTGTTTTATTTTAGGGATGTACCCTTGGTCACTTCACTATTTATTGCCTGCTCTTATTTTATCTTTTGTCATTTTATTTAATGTTGTGAGATAAAGAGTGGCACTTAACACAGAAACATTTTTAGTCTATTTTCATAACAAAATAACTTACACTGGTCCACTGTTATTCTTTGATCTTATCTCTGTTCAGTTTTCTAGTCTTATAAGATCAAGAATGTTATTTACAGAGGATTATTAAGATTTGTTTTTTCCATTATAAAAATAACTTTCACTGGTACACTTTTAATTATACCTCTAGACACTTTTACTTATCGCTACTTTACATTAGTTTTTATTTTATGGTGTTATACTTTTATTAGTGACACTTAATCTCATTTGGGGTTTTATTTTTTTTTATTACTTGGTTTCTTTTGGGTATTTCCCTACTTTATCTTATCCTACTACTTGGTTTCTTCCAAAAGCAGTCCTTTTATTATGGATGTCGGTTTGTTCTGGGTATTTCCTTACTTACTCCTATCCTACCTGGGTATTTCCTTACTTTATCTTGGCTTTTGTTTTATTTTTTATAACTCATCATATATTGCATAGTTGGTTTTAATTTATTTTTATTTCTTCAAACTATGATTGCACTTTACTGTGGTCCCTAATTAATTTCTATAGTAGTTTTCTTTGATTTAATTTTATTTTTACTTTATTTATGATCATTTTTTCATTCCGAGCAATGTGGATAATCTGTCTTGCTACAGATTGCTCTACTCCAGAAGTGATTAGTTCAGACCATACTTTGAGTATGTATGAAATAATTGCTTATGATATTTTTTAGCTATTATATTCCTTGTCTTCCTCCCCATTTCTATATTTGCTTCTTCAATCAAATATATTGGAACTTACCGTCTGCGGCTTTCCAGAAACAGCGTCTTTATAAATTTACATGTTTCGGGACCCTTGTCCCATCATCAGAATTTAAAAAGTAATTGTGTATCGTTTAAATATGATACACTTGTCAAACACTTAAAATATTAAAATCTAATATAAAATAACTTAATATAACATATTATAATATTTACAACGAGTACGAAGGTTACCGATGTACATCGTATGAAAACCGACCGCGCACTAATCTATGTCTCGCTCCCACCACGACAGTAGCGCAAGGCAGTGTTGTACAATACATTTGATTTGAAGACCAATTTATCATTTAAAACATGCGGCTTGGTACCAATATTATTGTGTGATTTATAAATTTCGTATTCTTCAAGAGCGTTCAAATATCGCCCTTTCTTACATATGTGAAGGGGTTTCAAATTAGTTTTAAAATTTGTGTAGCTGTGATTTTCGGAAATGAGGTGTTCTGCAAATTTTGACTTGACACTGTCCAAACTGTGAAAATGTGTAGGCGGCCTATGTTCTAAAAATCTTTTTAAAAAACCACGTCCTGTCTGGCCCACATAAAAAGCGTCGCAATCGTCACATATTAATTTGTAAACACCAGTTTTGTGTTCAAGGCTGGTGGTTCTGCGGACACGAAGATTATTCATAATACTATTAGTGGTCTTATAAGTGACCTTGATATTACTGGTTTTACCAAAAATTGACCCAAAGATCTGTGGCATAAGGTATGTGTATGGTGTTGCAATATATTTGCGTGTTGTATTTTCGCGTGTTTTACGTCCGATAATGTTGCTATGTCCTTTCTTATGTTTTCGAAGGATGTTATTCACCATATTGACATCATAACCATTAGCGACAGCAATGTGTTTAATGGTGTCCAACTCTTCACGGTATTCTTTATCACCGAGGGGCAAAGATAAAAGTCTGTAAATCATACTGTGGAAGGCAGCTAATTTTTGTGATAAAGGATGAAACGACTTAGCATGTATTACAATGTCAGTCGTTGTGGGTTTTCTATATATGTCAAATTGCAACTTTTTATTATTATTGTCCTTAGCAACAGTCAAATCTAGAAAATTCAGTTTACCATTTTTTTCACTTTCAAGCGTGAACCGCATTTTGTTATTGATATTATTCAAATGATTGTGTAAATTATCAATTTGTCTTTGTGTACCTTTGTATATTAAAAAGGTATCATCAACATACCTGCCGTAAAATATTATGTTACTCCTGTGTTTGTTATTAGTAAGAATGAACGAATTTTCGAAATTATTTAGGTATATATCTGCAAGAAGACCTGAAAGTGGAGAACCCATTGCTAACCCATTTTGTTGTCTGAAAAATTGATTATTGTGGGTAAAGTAATTTTGATCAAGAACTAACTCCAAAATGTGCATCAATTCATTTATATTATTAATATCCAATTTATTAGTATTAATAAGGTTAGTCCTAAGTATACGCAAGGTCTCCGCTACTGGTATATTCGTATACAAATCCACAATATCAAAGGAAATAAGTTTGTGGGTCGGTTCAACTATTAAATTTTTAACTTTATTCACAAAGTCAACGCCATTAATCAGACTATGATCATTAATTATATGTATATTGTGTTTTATTATGGTGACTAACTTTTTAGCTGTTTTATACCCCGGAGCAGTAGTGAAATTTACTAACGGTCTCAAGGGGATAGCATCCTTGTGGAGTTTGGGTAATCCTGTTAAAACGGGTGCTTTTGAATTTATTGGTTTTAAAGATCTTCTTGTTTGTTCATCAAACAAATGGGTGCATCTGTTTATACATTGATTTAATTGTTTTACATAATTTTCTGTTGGGTCCGAATTTAGTAAATCAATGTTGTTGTTAATAATGAAATTTTGTATTTTATTGTTATAATCTTCACTGTCCATAATAACCACAGTATTGCCTTTGTCAGCTTTAGTGACAAGAGCTTTATTGTCAGATAATTTTTGTTTTAAACCTATTAAAATTTTCCGTTCTTTGTTATAATTATTATTTGTTAAAGGAATAGAGGAATGAACATTATTATACCGATTTTTAATGATTTTATTAAGTTTTTCATTTATTAAGAAACGTGTCTGGTCTTGATCCTTCTGATCAACCATTGCCTTAACAACAGTCTCTGCATTGATAATTTCTGCAATAATTTGCTTGCGATCAAGACTCGATTTGTGTACAGGAAGATTATAATTCAAACCTTTACTCAATAAATCAGTTTCATCAGTATTTAAAACAAGGGACGTTAAATTCTGTAACCGCGTATGAAATTTGTGTTTACATTTGATATTGTTGGATGTCGGTAACTGATCATTCAACAACCTTTGTAGTTTATCTGATTGTTTTATACGCATTTGATAAACTATTCGCCTGACGTCATTGTTTATAAAATCCAGATAATGATACAGTACGGCTGGATGCGTGTTATCTAATAATTGTAGATGTAACTTGTATAATGTATAATTTAAGTTTGACTTTTTAATGTATAGAGATTTAATTTCTTCTTTAACTCTGTAAATTTCTGCGTATTTTTTGGTTTTTGCTTCAGCAATAGATGAACCTTTAAGTCCAATAATAGCATACTTCAGTATAACCTTGTTCTCCAAACACGATTTGTTGAACTTAATGTGTAATTTACAGAAATTTATGTAAATTGGCTACATATAAATAAAAATACTGCCAGAACTTACCTGCAAGCTTTCTCCACTACTTACCTGGTATTTAAATTTTATCAGAAGACCAGAGTCGCCACCTATATCTTTAAAGGACAGATATGGAGACCTTTACACTTTACCTTAATAAAACGGGACAATTTAAGTCAATTTACTAAAAAATTAATAGTACAATTCTTTTAAAGCAATTGCTCATTAAAAATACTGATTCTCGTTGAAATAATGTGTTAGTCTAAGTCATTTTGTAATTACCACTTTCTCATTTCTGTGCTGCAAGATTCGTCTAAATGTTCCGGGGATCTTCTGAATTATTATTGGGGGTGGTCAGATTGCTAAATCGGTAAACCGCACTATCGCGATGCCGGCCAAACACGTGGTTATCGTTCCGCGCTTCCACTGCCCGTTATTCACTGTTTTCAATTCACAATTGTTTTCAATACACCCACTGTACTACATTCATTAATTTCTTGGGTCCCGGTCGGTATTACGGCGTTATTACGTGGAATTATTCACTATTTAAACAGTTCAACCCAACCGGGCCCGCGTGTCGCAACTACGTCTGTATGTGAACTCTGTTGCTCGTGGACTGCGTAACGCATCTATTTGGTGCGGACGGATATTGATGCCCTGCCGAACGAATTTCGTCGACGCTCATAGCCTGAAGTGTTGCAGTTTGTTGGCTATGCGCCTGACACATAGTTGTTTTTGCTGTGTTTTACGCCGACAATATTTAGGCGCTTCTGGCTTGATGTCACAAAAGAGGCGGACCTTACGTTTCATATCCGCCAGCAAGTTAAACTAAGTTGAATAAAATTTGCTCTCTGACCATCTTGGTTTTTTGAAAGTAGCGTCACCCGCGCGTATACCTGTGTCATGCGTACACAGGCGCATGGTCACATTCAAACAAAGTTCTTGGAAATGAGGCTTGGTAAATTCTTCACTTGCTGATTGCACAACGTAATATTGCGTTGCAGCTTCGTTACAAACTGTTCTATACACGTGGTCTGTCACAATGGAATAAACTTACACAATATTTTTTATAAATCCCCGAAATGAAATCAAATAAAAATACCCACATTTTTTGGACCGTTACAATACTGCTGGAATTATCTACACACAGTCATTAAATAAAAATTATATAAGAATAGTCTATTTTTCGACTAATAAAAAACATCCTTGGATACCTCACTTCGCATTTGCTCAGATTTGCTAATATTTTCTATCTCAGTTATTCTTCTTTTTAGCTATTCTTCTTATTTTTTAGCTCTGCTGATATATTTATTCTTATCATGGTTGGAAGCTCTGTTAATATATTTATTTTTCTCATGGTTGGAAGTTCTGTTGATATGATTATCACTAGTTATTGGGTGTAAATTTTTTATCTGAATTCTCCTTAATTCTTCTTTTGTTCACACAATCTTCTTCTGGTTATTAATATTAATAGCATATAGGCCTATATACAAAAATTTTTTTTCTTAGTTCTTATTAATTGTTCTACTGGATTCATGTTATTACATTTATTCTTCCAAATGTTTTCATTATAATTGAAATTCAAGTTGTGATCATAATCATATTATATATTTTTTTTTCAAAAATTTATTATTCCGCTCTTGGTTTCATCCAAATTAATTCATTAACATTATATTATTTTTGTGGTCCTCATTTCTCTTTGCATTTCGTAAACGTTTTATTATTTTCTTTCCAAAACTAGTTTATTCATATTATTGGTATAAGTTATCCTTATAGTTTTTTAGAACTTAGTAATATAATATTCATTTTTCTTTACCATTTGTTTCCATAATCGTTTATTCAAATAATTCTTGTAAGTTGTCCTTATAGTTTTTTAGAATTTAGTAATTTAATAATTATTCAAAATTAAATGCTGTAAATAATTGTGGTAAGTTGATCTTACATTGCTTTTAAATTTAGTGGGTTTTCTAAATTCAAATTCTTCAATTCCAAATTAAGTTTCATAAATAATTAGTTGTAAGTTGATCTTACGTTCTTTTTAAATTTAGTGGTTTACATTCAATCCTTGTAATATCTTTTTATGGAGGCCTGGTTATACACGCTTTTGATTTTTCCTGAAACCATCTCCTTTAGTTCATAGGTGTTATTGTTATTTGTTTTGGAGACTATAAATGGTCCAGTATATAGTAGTAATAACTTCTTAGTTATTCCTTCTAGTGTGCTGGGTAGTTCGCGATTTTTCAGCAGTACCCTTTCTCCCATTTTATGTTATTATTCTTCCAATCGCCTTCTGATACTTGGTTTGCCGCTTCTCCTGGTCTTCGGCCACCTTGTTATAAAATTTTACTTTGTCAAATTTATAACCATCTTTCATAGGGACCGCTATGATTTCCTTGATTTCTCATGGGGGTGGTTTCTCATACATGGCGGAGTATGGGGTAACTCCTATAGCTGGATGATGAGCTAAATTGAGGAATTCCTCCGTGGCTGCCAGATATTCTTGCCATTTTTTCTGCTGGTGGTGACAATAAGTCCTCAATATTCTTCCCTCTTCTCTTAACACCCTCTCTGCCGGATTACTACTTGGGTGGTAGACCGATGTTTTGTACGTTTTAATCCCAAGTGATAATAAGGTATCCCACCATCTTCTCCCCTTAAATTGTGTACCATGATCCGTTATGATTGATGAGGGTTTCCCTATTTCTGGAATATATAGTTCGGTTATCACTCCCAGAATGTTTAGAGTAGTTGCCCAATTAACAGGGTATAGCTTTATAAACTTCGTGAAATGGCCCATTATTATTATTAGGTATTTATATCGGTGTCGACCGCCACTACAGGGAAATGGTCCACAGATGTCTAAGAACACCTTCTCCAACTTCGCCTTGGATGTTATTGGTGTCATAATGCCTTCCTTCTTCTCGTTATTAGTCTTCACCAGTTGGCAAATATGACAGGATTTGATGTAATTTCTCACATTCCGATTTATGTTTTTTATGTGACAGCTCTCTTCTAGTGCCTTTATCACTTTCAAGGCGCCCATATGGCCATACCGTATATGGTAATCTATTATTATTTCCTTTTCAATATTGGTTGGAATAATCACCTTCCAGGTTTCCTGATTTAGGGAAGTTTTAATAAATAATATTCTTTTATTAATATGGTAAAATTTAGATACTGTTTAATCTTGTTCTTCCAATCGATTCTTGATGTTTTTCAACTTCGGGTCAGATTGCTGGTGGATGCTGATGTTCATCAATAATGCTTCTAAATCTGATCTGGTTCTAATAATGTTGTAGATCTTGAGTATGCTCTACTTCTCTCCCTCAAAAGTTTGATCTTCCAAATTAATCCGTGATAACACGTCCGCTACAACATTCTTTTTTCCCGGGATGTACTCCCATCGTAGATCGTACTCTTACAGGGCAAGTATCCACCTGGTCAGTCTGCCGTGACTCAATTTACATCTTCTTAAAAACGATATAGATTTATGGTCCGTCCGGACTGTAACTGGATAACCCAAAATACAGGTACGGAATTTACCACAAGCAAATACTGCACTAATTCTTTTCGGTTACACTGTAGTTCCTTTCGCATTGATTTAAGGTCTGACTAGCGAAGCTAATCACTAGATGATGACCCTTCTCATCTTCTTGATACAGTGTCGTTCCTAGACTGATGTTGCTGGCATCGCAGTTTAAGAAGAAAGGTTGTTTAAAATTTGGGTGGTGAAGTATTATGATTTTTAAAAACTTGTCCTTAATGAGTTGAAAGGTAATATCTTGCTCTTGACCCCAGATCCATTTGTTTTTGGAGGATAATTGATGTTGAAACTTAGCTGTTAACTCGGAATATTGATTTTGGAATTTTCTGTAATAATTACAGAGTCCTAGAAATGACTGTAATTGTTTTCTATTCTTTGGTTTAGGGAACTTCTGTATTGCTTCCACCTTTCTAATGACGGTGAGATTCCTTGGTCAACCAAATTAAATCCCAAGAACTGGACTTCTCTAGCAATGAACTTGGATTTTTCTAATTTAAGAGTTATATTGTTTATAGCTAATTTCTCGAGTACGTGTTCCACTCTGTAGCAGTGTTCCTCCCAAGTTTCTGAGGTAATCAGTAGATCGTCTACGTACACAGTGGTAAATTGGAGTGCTTCCTGTCCAAGTATCTGGTCCATGCAGGTCACAAAGATGGCTACTGAATTCACGAGTCCGAAGGGCAATCTCTTAAATTGGTAATTGCGCCCTTCGAATATGAATACCATATACTGATGACTCTGTGGGTGCAACTCCACTTGCCAGTAACCGCACACCGTGTCCCATGTACTAATGAACTTGGTACCGTGGAACCTTTTTAAGATTTCTTCTATCTCACCGGGCGATGTTCTGTCATTTATTATCATCTTGTTTATCTCGCGCGCATCCAAACAAAGCCGGACTTGGCCATTTTTCTTTGGAATAGCCACGATTGGACTGGTGAATGGAGATTGACTACTCTCTATAATGTCACTGCTGATCATTTTATTAATTTCTGCTCTTACAGCCTCCTTCAGTGAATGCGCGATGGGATATGACTTTCGGTTAAACTCCACTGTTTCCCTAAATTCAAGTTTGCATTGGTAGTTTTTTATCTTACCAGGTTCATCTGAAAATACTGATCGATTCTTCTCATATATCCTTATTAAATTGTTTGCTTGGTGTATGGGTAATTTTTCCTTTGTGATTCCGCACCGGAAGTCCCTTATTTCCTGTATCTTCTGTGACCATAAATCCTCTTCCGTGTTATTGTATACTATTTGGTTAATTAGGGAGTTGTTTTCTATATAGTTTATTTTCCGAAGTTGTTGGTGGATACTGCTGGGAAGTATTGTCTCGCTACCTACTAAATCCGCTGTCCACGTTATCCCTTCTGTAAACAGTGATACCTTTTCTTTGCTCAAATCAATGATAGCTGAGTTCCTCCTTAATACATCGCACCCTACCAATATATTAAATGGCAATCCTATTGCAATTAAAAATACCATATTTATAGCTATACCCTTGCTAATAACATTTACGGAAACTTGTTTTCTTATTGTTTTGTTTTGGCGACCAGTGGCCCCTATTAATATAATGTTATTTACAGGTAATATCGGCAATGTTCAACCAAATTCTTTTTGGATTCTTTCCAATTCAATTGTATTAATTATAGATACATTCGCACCGGTATCAATCATTATTTGGGCAAAAATCCCTTCTACTTCCGCGTTTATGTATATGATCTCATTATTTTGACTATTGAGGCTAGTGTCGTTCTCCTCCAATAGTTCATTTCTTATATTTTTCAAATAGTTACTACTAATGATGGTAATATTATTAGAGTCAGTTGCACCTTGCAACTCTTGTTCATACTCAGGAGATAGGAGCAGTGAAGGGTCGTGATAATTCATCACTGCCTCCTCTCATTTAAATTATCATTGTCGTTGTTATTATTATTAGGGCCGACCGAGGTGTCGGTCTGGAAACTTTGAGTTGGTTCCTGCCGCTCAGTACGATGGTCAAATGGTTGTTCGTGGTTTGGTTGCCGGTCGGGATCATCTAAACTGGTACTTCGTCTAGGTTGATTGTATCTCGGACCATCACGTTCTCCGTTTCTCCGCCGATTATCATAATCATGGAAACTGTTCCATCGCTGATATGTATATCTTCTTTGACCATTATCTTCGGCCCTTATGAAATTCACTCTTGGTCTGGAAACCCTATTGTTATTATTGTTGTTATTTGGTTGGTAATTTCTATTATTATTGTAATAATGTTCGGGTTTACCTTGGTTGGGGTTTCTCTGACTATTATAATTATTATGGTTCTGATAATTTCTATTACTTGGGTAGCTGTTGTTATTCCTGTTAGGATTCTGGTTATTAGGGAAATTATTATTATTATTATTATTATTAGTGATTATTACTATTATAATAATTCGAATTGTTCGGTTCCCATGGTAGTTATTACCATTATGGTTATTATTGTTATTGGGGTACTGATTATTTCTTATGTCAGGCCGATCATTCCTCCTTCTACTTTGTCGATAGTAGTCTTTGTTTTCGTAATTTTCTAACAATTCGGTCATAGCTTGCACCGTCTTTATTTGGCTACCCCTTCTCGCTCTTATGATGTCTTCATCAAAGTGGTATGACAATTTATTTACTAGGCATTCCTCGGGTATTACCGGTTCCAAATGTTTTGCAAGACACACTTTTCCTAAGAAATAGGCAGTCATAGTATTACCTATTTGGGCATTGTATCTTCCATGACAGATGTTATCACGTATCAAGTTCTGTGTTGTCTCTGACCAGTACTTTGCTTTGAACATGTTCTTGAATTGTTGGTAGTCCGTGATTTCACTCCTATTCGCCATCCACCAATTGTCCGCCATTTCTCGGAACGATTCGTCTAACAGTTCCCGGTTGGCACTCCATCTATTTCCCCGATGTTTGGCAAAGTATTCTTCAATCCAGGCCAAAAACTATATGGGTTTTCTTTTATACTGGCGAAAGTTCAGCCATTCTCTATTTTCATTAACAGTAATGTTAGTGGGCCGATTTCGAATTAATTCGATCTCTTCTTGGCTCTGCCGTACTTGACCAGTTATATTTGTCATGGCCACTTCAATACCGTCACACCTTCCCGTGATTTGGTTCCGTACCTTCCCTAATTCTGCCTGTGTTTCTCTTCGGTTTTCTTCCAATTTGTTTCTATTGTGTTCTTCGATATTAGTTATTTTGGTATTTACTTCTTCTTTAATACCCTGTACTTCCCGCTCAGTTTGGCTACATCTTTCGTCAACTTCCCTAATTTGTTGTTTTATTCCTATTGTTTCTTCTTCTAATTTCTTGTTTGTGGATTCCTTATTATCGTTGATTTCCTTGCTCAACTCTTCTTTCAATAACTCTATCTTTTTGTCTAACTTGTCCATATTTTTCTGGTTAACTTCGTTTGATAGTGCTTGTTTCGGCATTTTTATTACCTTTCTTGACTTGATAACAGCTGCCGGCTAAAATTAGGAATTGGGCAGATTATTCTTATCTTTTATGGCCTATCAATCACTAATTAAAGCCCCTCAAGTTGGACGCCAATTTTGTTACAAAATATTAAAATTTGATGATTATGACCGTTTAATTTAAAATGATGCTCCTCGTTGGAAAAGCCAATTTTGTAACAAAATCAAAATTTTGTTTATTTAAAAAAAATTATTTTTGGCTTATTTATTTATTAATTATTTTAATTGTATTGATGTCATTTTATTTCTTTTAATTATTGTTTTTATCAATTTAATCACTTAGTATAACCAGAATTATGTTTCTGCGTTAAATGGATTGTCTCCAGTACTAATGGATTAGCGGTCCTTCGTTAGTCTAAGTGTGTACTCCTCCAACGTTGTTAATCTCCGCTTTTCTTGTAGTACAGGTATAAAATATTATTTAATATTCTTCTATTTATATGATTATAAATAAATAGAAGCCAAAATTATAAAATACCAGTTTTTTATTAACAGAATAATAATTGATCGATTTTAAATCGATTAGTGAATCGATAAATTACAGACTCGTTTCTCAGGGCTAGTGATTTTTTTTTATATAAATTATTAATATTAAGTCACAGGTTCTTTGAGCTGTTATTTTATAATAGAGTAAGGGCAAAGTCTGAAAAGTATAACACTTACAATAAGCTGCTTAATTGTCTAAAAATACAAATTATTATTTAATATATAAAGGTGTATGATAAAAAAATTGTTTCGAACCAACTAATGACGAAGTCTAGCCGTGGCTGCAGAGAATTATGGGAAGTCAAAATGGCTGCCTCCATGCTGCATATGTTGACGAACGCCTGCACAACGGAATTCTCTTCAAATAAATGTTTCTTCTCCAAGGTTTCCTCATCCCCGTCGTAGTGATTAATTCCTCTGGTGATAGTGTAGTTGTCCTGGATCAGTGGTCAGTGATTCGTCTCCATAATCGGTGTTTAATAGCGTTCTTATTTCACTTTAGTCCATAAGGTCGATAATGGCAGATTTTGTCTCGATATTCAGAATTAGCATTTATATGTTTTAAAATAGTTATTTCACTTCTTAATGTTCAGTAATGGTTTTCATTAATAGTTAAGCTGGTTGATTTCAATGAATTTCGTGTTAACTCTAGTTTTTTTTAAAATTCGCGAGTTTAAATTTGATAGGTTTTGTTTATGTTCGCCATTTTTTTTCTTCTCTCGTTCTATGTGAATTAATTGCGAGAGCTCTGTCTGAAGTGTACTACTCCATGTATAACAATCAACTGATTCTACTTTCTTCTTCATCCGAAAGGTCCTAGCCAATTTAATATTAAAATGACATTGTTTTAAATCTCTGGCATTTACGCTTACATAATTGACTTTTACATTATATGACTGAATACATTTTTACTATTATTTAATTTTATTAAATACTAAATACATAATTTCTTTCCTTAGTTAATTCTGCGTTATTTAATACCAAATATGATATTTTTACAATGTTTTCTATCTCAAAATGCCATATTTACTGTATACTGGAATGTAGGCCTTAAATTTTACTTCCTGTCACATTAAATGGTTTACAATCTTTACTATGTTATAATTATTATTGAACAAGGTCCCTGATTGAAATAAAATGTTTATTTTTCCTTAATTCATTGTAATTTTATGAATTGGTTAACTAATTTAAATATTATCTTTAATTTAAATCCTTCCCCTTAGGTTCCAGTGTTATTCCACTTGCATTTTTTCTAATAATCTTTCATACATTTCTTCAATATCTTTATATAGTATTGTTACAGTTATTATACACTGTGATTGGTTTAAATTATACAAATTTCATCAATTTAATTAATTTACTTAACTTATTTATCAATTATAAGGTTGTTGAGATTTACCATTTGGCCTAGATTTTACCTGTGTTCACATACAATGTTTATGACTATTACAGCTTGCTAATACCCCTTCTGACATTTTATTCTTATACAATCTTAATTAAAATTCCCTTACTTAACTACATTAACATTTAGCATTGATTAATACCATTAATACATAACAAATATTTTATAACAAAAGAATTGTACTCAAACTCAGACATTCCAGCCCTGAGTTCATTGAACTTAATATAAACAAAACACATCTGTCCTTTCATTATTTAAATTATTCCTTAAAACTAATTTTTGTGCAGTCTTGGCTGTTTTTGTTTTATTTTAGGGATGTACCCTTGGTCACTTCACTATTTATTGCCTACTCTTATTTTATCTTTTGTCATTTTATTTAATATTATTATATATATAATATTATATATATTTTATATATAATATATATAAAATTATTATATATATAAATATATATATAATTATATATATACAATTATATTATATATATAATATATTTAATATTATATATATTATTATATATATATTATTATATATATACTATTATTATATATATATTATTATATTATATTGATCCATAATGGCGTGGACAAGTAAAGACGCGCGCGATATACCACCCGATCATATTATCATATTTGTCATCCAAATAGAAAAGTTGGACTTGTTACTTGTTTAATATGTGATAGTGTTTTCTGCAAGTCTGATTTTACAAGAGAAATGAACGAAGGAAAAGGATTCTTTATCTCTAGACACATAATTGTGTGCCCTGTACATCTTAACCTATCTTTTGTTGACATTCAACCATGTGACCAGGATACTGATATTGAACATAGTAATGTCAAAAAAAAATTGTTAATTATTCAAAAACATCTAGAAAATATTAAAAATGGTCTAAGTGTGACTCAAGATGGTATAAGTGATAATATGGATACAGATGATAAAGGTGAGGATGATGCTGTATCTATCGTATCAATTGCCAGTGAAAAAAATAAAAACCGTAAGTGTGAACAAAATTTTGAATGTGAGGATTGTCAGGACTATATAAGAGAATTAAACTATGAAAAAAAAATTAATAGTGAATTAGTGAAACAAAATAATGAGCTACGTGAACATAACCATGAGTTGCGTGAAAATAACAGTTTCTTAAGATCATCTGCTGTAAATGTTGAAAAAAATTATGTAGACATTAAAAATTCGTATGCTGATGCTGTCCTAAATTTACCTAAAAAGCAAGAATGTGCTCGTTTGACAATAAAGCCAAAGGAAAATTTCAAAGGCGATGCCCTAAATATTATCAAAGTGCAAATTTCAACCAAAACTAATGCCAAAGTTCTAAAAATTAACAAAGTCAATAATGGTACAGTTTTTCTAAAGTGTATAAATGAGCAAGATTCTGAAAAAATACTAAAGGTTATAAACAGTGAAAACAGTGAAATATTGACAGCTGAAGCATGTGTTAAAAAAAATCCGCAAATAAAAATAACAAACATATCAGAAGATGTCGATAAAGTAGAACTCGAGAATGATATACATAGAAATGAATTACCATCAAATAGTGTAAACATTGTACACAAATACAAACAGAGAAACAATAATTATGCTGCGCTAGCAGAAGTAACCTCTGATGCATATGCCAAGATAATGAGGAATAAATCTGTTTTTATTGGATATGAAAACTGCAGAGTGTATGACAATTTTAATATCAAATGTTGTAAAAACTGTTGTGGGTATAACCATTCATTGAGAAAGTGCAAAGACACTTTTAAAAGACAACAATCATGCTACAAATGTTCAGGTAACCATGATGCTACAGTATGTACCTCTGATATAAATAAATGTATTAATTGTATTAATGCTAACAAATACTTAACTAAAAAAAGATCCATAGATCATTCTGCAAATGATATTCAAAACTGTGAAAGTTATAAAGTAAGATGGGAGCAGTATATTTGTGATACAAACTACCCCTGGAAACCAGAACCTCCATTTAATTACGTTAGGCCTACAACTAGTTGATTAGATAAAATTTTGTATTTAAAAGGAAAAATCAAAAATCAAAACTAACCTATAAATAAATTTTTTATGGAAATACAAGAATATAACCTTAATGATGAATTAATTTTTAATAATACAGAAGAGATAAATCTCAACCCCATTTTTTGTGACTCTGAGCTTCTGACCCTACATGTCAACATCAGAAGTATACAGAAAAATATTTTAAAACTTGAAACTATGTTAAGTTCTTTTAAACATAAACCAGATGTGATAATATGCACTGAAGCTTGGCTCATGGATAATATTAAGCTTATAAATATAACAGGTTATACACATTTTAAAAATAACAGCAGAATAAATAAAGCAGATGGAGTGATTATTTATGTAAAAAGTAACCTATAGTATCAAACCATTAATGAACAATTTAATGATTTAAAAATCACTAGTCTGCTCATAGAATTAACAAATAAAAGTATTTTCAAAATTTCTGGACTATATCGTTGTCATGATTATCAGATTGACAAATTCATTAAAAATCATGAAAAATTTATCTTAAGTAACAAAACTGTTGCAAACCACATGATTTTGGGTGATGTTAACTTAGATCTCATTGAGTTTAATGAAAAAACTGAGGATTATTTCTACCAATTACTGCAAAATGGTTATGAATCGATGATAAATACTTGTACTCATCCTATAAAGAATTATAAAGATGGAACTTGCATTGACCATATTTTCATGAAAGGAATATACACAGCAAAATCTGGTAAATTAATTGACTCAATCACAGACCACTACCCCGTTTTAATATCACTACATGGGAACAACATAAAATGCAAACTTACAGTATCTTTTGAAATAAACAAAAAAAGATTTTTGGAGCTGTGTGCTTCAGAACAATGGCAACAAGTCTGTAATACACCAAATAACAATGAAGCATTAGAATTGTTAATAAACAAGATTCAAACTATCAATGAACTTTCACACAAAACTAGGCCAAAAATTCAAAAACCAAGAAAGACCTGGATTACCCCTGCTCTCATTAATTCAGTTAATAACAAAAACAAATTATATAAAGCCTGGAAGAATAGTCAAGACGACTTGCTAAAAAAAGAGCTGTACTTAAATTACGAAAAACGACTTAAATCATTATTTAGGACTGCTAAAAATAGGCATGAAGAAAAACAACTACAAAACGCTAATTCTAAAAAAATGTGGAGATATGTTCATCTAAAATTGGATCGTAATTCAAAAAATAGACAAATAAATGATATTTTGATTAATAATAAACTTAACAGCAATGACTGGACAAAGGCTAATTATTTTAATGAATTTTTCAGCACAATAGTATCTAGGCTGAATGAAAGTGCGACTCCTCCTATTCTGCAGCATGAAATACCAGATATATCAATTAATCAGCATACTATGTTTCTATCACCAACAAATGAGTCAGAAGTTTACCAAACTATTCGTGAACTCAAAAATAAACCTGGTGGGTGTGATGAAATTCATGGCTATACAGTTAAGCTAGCTGCTCCGTTCATAACTCCTGCTTTGACTCACATTATTAATACTGCTATGATACAAGGTACATGTCCATATCAATTTAAGAAAGCTGTAATTTGTCCTATATATAAGGAAGGTGTAAAAAGTTTGGTTAACAATTATCGACCGATCGCACTGATAACAAATCTAGCTAAGATTTTTGAAAAAATTATTTTTACCAGATTATTTAAATTTGTAAAGAACCATAACCTGTTAAGTGCTAAACAATTTGGCTTTCTCAAGAAGAAAGGTACAGATGATGCTATAGCCCTACTTAGCAAATTTATTTATGAAAATCTAAGTATTAGCATACCAACTGTTGTAAATTTTTTGGACTACTCCAAAGCTTTTGACACTGTCGATCATGGCATACTTATATCCAAATTACAGAATATGGGAATAAGAGGTGTAAGCTTATCCCTGATAGCCAGTTATTTACATGACAGGACACAAGTTGTAAAGGTGAATGGGACTAGAAGTCAGCCTATTAAAACAAATGTTGGAGTGCCCCAGGGCTCTATATTAGGACCTTTATTGTTTATTTTATATATCAATGACTTACTAGTGTTACAAGATGTATTAATAGCATATGCTGATGATACAGCAGTACCAATGAAAGCAAAGACATGGCCTGAACTTGCTACAGATATGTCAACTAAATTAGATATTATATACTCTTGGCTCTATCACAATAATCTAGTACTCAACATAAGCAAGTCTGTTTTTATCACCTTTGGAAATTATAGAGACTCTGTTCCGCATGACTTTGAAATTAAAATAAATGGTCAAAAATTGAAAAGAGTTAAATCTAGTAAATATCTAGGAATAACATATGATTTTAACATGAAGTGGGATGTACATGTGGCTAACATTGTAAAAAAACCAAATACTTAGTCTACGTTTTTTACAGACTTAAACAAATTTTATCAAAAAAGCAACTAATACAAATATACTATGGACTATTCCATAGTGTGGCAGGGTATGCTATCATAGGCTGGGGGGGTCTATATAAATCATCTCTAGATGCATTGGATCGGCTGCAAAACTGTATTCTTAAAATTATAGGAGTCAATGAACAAGATTCGAATAAACCATTAAATATTAAACAGGTGTTTGTAGTGAATTCTATAGTTTATCAATACAATGATCTAAAAAGTGAGTTTTTACAAAATCGAATCAACACACGGTATAAAAATATTATATTGCCGCGACACCTATTAAGTATTGGCAAAGAAGCTATGTGTATTATGCCATAAAATATTTTAATGAATTACCTAATGAACTGAAAAATCTAAGTGTAAATATAAAAGTGCTTAAAAAAAATCAAAGAAAAAGTTAGGAACATTGTTATTGAATAATAAAAAAAACAGTCTATTATGATATGGACCTTTTTTTCTCTTTTTTTTTCATTTATTTATTGAATTGTGTTATAGTACAAACTAAAATTTTGTTAAAATTGAAAAATAATTTATTTTTAATATTTACTACGATCGGTGAGGTAAAACTCACAATTAGTATTAAGTATATAAATATTAATTCTAAGGACCAACCTATGTACGGGCATTTATGCCCCCTATAGGTCCTTTATTGTATAATTTTTATTATATGTAAAGGAAAATTGGTAATAAATATTATTATTATTATTATTATTATTATATAAACTTTCACATATGAAATTACTTTGGTTATCACTTCCCCATACGTTTCAAGGTGATGTGCCTCTTCCTGAGTGGGAGTAAATACTGAATCACAATTTTATTTAATGTTGTGAGATAAAGAGTGGCACTTACATAGAAACATTTTTAGTCTATTTTCATAACAAAATAACTTATATCTCTATTCAGTTTTCTAGTCTTATAAGATCAAGAATCTTATTTACAGAGGATTATTAAGATTTGTTTTTTCCATTATAAAAATACCTTTCACTGGTACACTTTTAATTATACCTCTAGACACTTTTACTTATACCTACTTTACATTAGTTTTTATTTTATGGTGTTATACTTTTATTAGTGACATTTAATCTCTTTTGGGGTTTTATTTTTTTTATTACTTGGTTTCTTTTGGGTATTTCCCTACTTTTCTTATCCTACTACTTGGTTTCTTCCAAAAGCAGTCCTTTTATTATGGATGTCGGTTTGTTCTGGATATTTCCTTACTTACTCCTATCCTACCTGGGTATTTCCTTACTTTATCTTGGCTTTTGTTTTATTTTTTATAACTCATCATATATTGCATAGTTGGTTTTAATTTATTTTTATTTTGAAGTTCCAATTTGCCCAAACTGTTTCCGAGTTTCCAAGCCCCGTCACACCCAAGGACCCAAGGGTTCAACCCTAGATAGAACCATGCTCTGCTACCATTTGTAACCACTCCTTTTTTTTTTAAGGATGGGCCACTAGATATTTAGAACTAGGCAGAAGGCCTAGAAGAAGCATAAAATGTGCTGGGTCCAGTGAGACGCGACTTGCAATTAAAACTCTCTATTAACCAACAATAACAACTTTTATTATTTCTGAAATCATATTTTGTATATATATACATATTAATTGCAATTAAAAATTTACTATCATAATTCAAGATCTAATATATTACAATTCAAAAAAAACTCTTTTAAGATCACAAATTCCCAATAGTGTTGACATAATAACTCTTTCTATATTATAAATATATATATATATATATTAAAATATCACATAATATCAATAATCATGTAAATTGTTTAAATATCCCCTTTCTTTTATAACATTTGACATAAAGATAACACATGAGTGAACATACATACACATATACATATAGATCACAGACAAAGTACAACGTGTTAAGCCTGGCAGACAGCCTGTATGTTCTGATCAACCCCATACATGAATGTGGAGAAAATCTAGACTTGCCATAAATAAAATAATTAATTAAATAGGTAATGTAAAAGCTGAGAAATTTTAAATTTCAATAAATCGCACATTTAAACTAATTGTTATCGCTATCATAAATCATAATAATATTTAATAAAAAGTTTTAATAATCAAATAAAAGGAATGCGAGTGTACAGATAGGGAAACCCTTGTTAATTAACCCTGCATAGACATGCGCTAACCGGAATTAACCTGAATACCCACCCCTAAACACACTAATAATCCTTGAAAATTAATATTAAATAAATAAATAAACAAGACCACAGTAGTGTACTATAATGAAGTCTGTAATTAAGAATATCTTTGGATAATTAAAAGGTCAAACTTTAACCCCTTAAATAGAAGATAAATGTGGAACTATTTTGTTGCGATGTGAAAACTCCGCGCGATTAACTGACCCTTCCTACATAGTAGAGAGTCGAGATGAAGCGCTCGCGTAGAAAACACGCGCTTGAACCATGTCTCAGAAAAAGACAGAATGTTTGTATTTAGAAGACATTCACAACAATGTGTAGGAAAAGTATTGCCAAATTAGTGTGGTAGTAGTCTAAATGTTAAAAAAACGAAATGCATAAATAACTGTGTAAGGGATGACATCTTATTTGTTTAATTTGTAAGATGTCTATGTTGTTTTAAATAATATGGTACGAGCTACCAAAAGTGAGAACTTTTATAAACAATAATGTGACGTGCGACTCTGCAACAAACAAGAACATTTATGGCACTTATACCACTAACGATGTTTAACTACGAGACTTCTGAGAACCTCCACGCTACTTGATTATGAACAGGAACTTCAACAGGAAAGTTAACTCCACTTAAGATCAACCGCTGACGAACACCATAAGGACCAAGGACCCTGACTACAAGAAACTGATGGATATGGCAGGTGACACGGAGACTTGTTCTCGGTGATTAATTAAAATTCTAACCAATGAATTGTTAAAGACAGTTGAAATAATAAAATAAATAGAAAGACTGTAATTATAACCTGTAACTTTTATAATTTTCGGTACATTTATTTTTTCAAATTAAGTTATCAACTTCCACTTACCTTACGACTTGGATCTGGCCGGATCTCGTAGTGGAGGTAAACCCATTTCGTTCGACGAACTATGACAGCATATAAAACGAACTAAGGTTTTGAAAGAATTTTAACTCGCAATTTTGTGGAAGAGAAATTAAATTTTTCTTTAATTAGTCTGAATTATTGACATTACAAATCTTCGTGCGACATGTTACGCAATTATTATACCTTACTGACTATAGCTTACCTTGTAATGGACAATTTTACAACTTCATAATTATGCACACATAAATAAAAAACACAGCCCAGCTTTGCCACACCCACATTCATGCGAAATTAAAAACCCCTTAACATTTTTTAGATGAAGTCCACCCCAGCCCTCACGTAAACCGTTGCCACGCGGTTCATACCCGCACTCATAATTTCAAGAGTAAGTTGATTATCTTTCCGAAAAAAATAATGGTTTCACTATTTCAAGTTGGATTAAGCACGGTCACATAAACATTTGCGGTAATTACCACTTTTTCTCCTGATAAATTAAAACTTTGTTGGCGAGCCTACGTGAGACCAGCCTGGCGCCGAGACTGCTACTTGTAGACTGGGCTTGGAACTGGTAACGTAACAGTTACATCTTCCTTTCTCTGGCGGGAATTGTTGTTCGCGGCCCCTATGTTTTCGTCGCTCATTGCTCATTTGCTGTTGGGTAACCATTTTATACATGGAATATTGAGGTTATATTCCATGTGCCAAAGTACAATTTTGGCTTCGGCTCTGCTGACGTCATTGATAGTAAGCACTGTCTTGGCAGTATTTCCGGGAGATCTTGTAGAGACGACGAATATTTTTTACACTCTGGCCATCTTGATTTTTTAGTCAGAGCGTCCTTTTGAGCGCGCTTGCGTGGGTATTCGCGCCTATGCGTCGACACACTTGCAAAGTTCTTAGAATTTTGAAGGGGGCAAATTCTTCAGCCGCATTGCTCAACAACAACCTGCATCTTACTGCTTTGTTTCACTGTTTCTCAACATCGTTCTGTTATACGGACAAATACGTTGCACAATAATACAGTTTTACAATATTTTATACAAGCCCGCCCGAAAACGAAATAAGTAACCATATATATAAATGCCCCATACGGTTAAAATAAAAAATACCCAAAAACGACCCGCTACAATACCCCCTCGATGAGAATTCTGCTGTTCATGACAGAAGGAATCTCATCGATAACCCCGAAGAGGACCGGTGAGGAACTGGTGCCAACAACCCCCTGGTTCTTAATCTCATGGGTACACGACCCCCCTGGCTCAGCGACTATGGACTCATCTGAACGAGATCACTGGACTTCTCCGTAAGAGATCCCAACACCGAGAAATCGAACAGACTCGTACCACGGCGCACCTCGCCTTTTAACATACCACCCCCAAAAATCCTCAATCCCTGGCTAAAATCATTCCAGCTCCTCCGTCGATGTGGTTCCCCTTTTTGCAAGCTGGGCTGCCTTTAGCAAATACTGGGCTCACACACACTAACATTACATGTTACCATAACACATTCAAAATAAAAACTTTCTTTTAAAATTTATTATAAATTTAAAAAATTCAAAATTCAAAAAAATAATCTTTTATCAAAAAATTCTCTTCCTCTTTTTTCTTTTTTTTTTTTTCTTTAAAATGACTTAAATTAAGCGTTTCTTCTACTTGAACAAATCCTTAACCTAACATGTCTTAGTCTAACAATACAGTGCAGCACAATAAATCAGTAAACTAAACATGGTAAATACACACATAAATAAAAGAATCATTATCTAAAATATTCATATGCTGGCAGGCGAAAAAGCACGTTTTTTTTTCTTTTTTTTTTCAAAAAAAAAATTAAAATTTTCAAAATTTTAAAATTCAAAAAAAATTTAAATTTATTTAAATGTTTTCTTCATATTTAAAATTATTTCAATATTGGTTTGAATTACTTAAACAAACAAATTAAAATTGACTTCCTACTATACAAGCTTAGTAGGTGCATGAACTCATCAGCTGATCGTAACTAGGTCAAGTCCAAAACCCTTGACCTACATATGTTATGTATGCTTTCTGAAAATACACTGAACATCTGTAATACCCTACCTTGAAATACAAAACATAATAAAATAAAACATTTAAAACAAACAAAATATTAATATAATAATCAAGTTGACATTTAAATTAGTTAAAATAAACAATTTTTACTTGTATCTTGTTTTCCAAATTTTATCAAAATTCTGTCACTGGTTGAAAAAAAATAAACAATTGTATATTCTTTATTATAAATTCCTCTCTTTAGTTAACAATCTTACTCTTCATTTAACAATCTCGCTATACTTTACTGTGGGTGATGTAAATTATTTCTTCTCATTGACTGTATTAGATCTGTATACATATATAAACTTTACTCTCTGTGACTCTAATATTAACTTCAATTACCATGACACCCATCTCTACCAAAATATCTACCCCAAAACACACCAAACCCAACTTACCATTTAACTCAAAACGCCACCTTCTCCACATATAAAAAAATACACTCTAACCCTTTGTACATAGGATACGTGTTTCCCCTACCCAAAACTCAATTCCCTTATTTGGCGGCCCCTACTTACTAAAATCGATACCAATTCCCGTCCCAACATATTTTGTTGTGAACTCTTACATGACACTACCCCCTAATACAAAATTGCCTTCCCCAAAAATCTCAATCTCATTACCTCACTACAAATACACAAAATAACCTCATTAATTATAAACATAAATATATCATTCAAAATCTACAATTATTCTCCACAACTGCTGTGTCAACATTAATACCTCTCAAACTTCTATTACTTCAAAACAATCATATTCATCTCTACTATTTAAAATTCAACTTTGAATTCAATTAGGACAGATCTATATGCCCCACAAAATATTTATCACCCAAAAAACTATCTTTTATTAGATTTCACAAATCGTTACTCTATTTCTCATTGTAGCAAACTATTTTTATCATTACTTCCAAACATCGGTAATACATCAAACATTACATTGAACATCAATTACTTAAAACATTTATAACTAACACACCAGTGACATGTTATTGCTGATCAGCTGATATCCTGACATAATTAAAACACCATGAATACCTTTCAAAATTGAACAATTACATGTAATACATTATCAACACTTACTTCTATTATGTTGATTGCCTGCCAGGCGTCTAATTATTGGCTTAGAAAAAAAAAACACACAATGAAAATACATTTTATCAACAACTATATCTAACACACAACAATAAAATACCTTTAAAATTATAGTATGAACCTTATATTACGAGTCTGAGCATATAATTATGTGGACAGAGCACAAGCATTTTTGATTGGATTAAACCTTGAATAAGCAAAAACTTTTATGTCATAAAATTTTAAATTCGTGACTCCTTTGCGTCACCTCCCAGCCACACACACTATTTCAGATTATGGTGGACTGTGGCGCCCATTCGCTTCCACAGAGACTGTATATTTTGGAGCAGGTTTTTTACCTCTCCGTGTCTCTGCTTCCGCTATTAAGTTTTAAAGTAGTGAACATCAACATGTTCTTGTTCTATAATCATACACCCTTAAAACGGTTCTACCACCGGTCTTGCTACCCCCAGGCGGGCAGAGTGGCAGCCGCTGTTCCATAGTGCCGGAGATTTCCTCTAATGTCACCCCCCAATGAATTTCAAATATATACCAATTTCAAGTCAGCTATGGCCAAGGGACTTGATATGACCATAGCTGGCCGCTAGCCAAAACCACGGTTAGTGCTGGTAAGACAGTAACCGCCCAAAAAGTCGGGGAAATCTAAACTTTCATTTCACTGCCTGTTATACATCAATACTATTATGTGCGACACTGTCATTTAGTAATGTGTGTAAAATTTTTTACTTTACACGGATAAGGTGTGCCGCACATTTATCGCCAGTTTGGCCTCCGATGGAGGTAACACTCACTGTTACCCCCAACCCATTTCGCTATCTAAGAGAGCACAGGCCACCCCCTTAATAGCCACTTAATAGCTAATTACAATTGAAAATTAATTAAAATTTTTGTATAAATTATCATATAATATTTGCATCAACAATCATTTAACCCATTCATAACCTTTTACCATTTGACTTTCTTACAATTTTCAAAATTTATTATTAATAATCATTATCTATCATTTTTCATTTATTATAGAAATTTTTAATTATCCTATTTATTAAACACAATGATTGCATTAAAATCTCACTATTGCATTAACACCTCAATTGCACCTGTAAACATTTTTTATTATACATGATTATAAAATTTTCATACTTACACTCCATTTAACACGATATACCCACAAAACATAATCACTACCATCTCTGAAACATTTTACACAAAATTAGTTTAAATTAAACAATTTATCATTCATTTCCAAATTTCCATCTCGTAAAATAAATTAAATTCATAAAAAGTTAATTAATTAACATTTAAATAAGCAATCAAAATATTTAAGCATATCAAATTGCTTTAATTTAATTAATTACTGAAAATGTAAATTATATAGTTATCGAAACCATTACCATTAATCGATTACTGTTTTCAAAATTAATTCTGATATTTATTTACTTGCAAATATTTCAATATTACTATTACAACAATCCTCTTACGTACGCACATTATTTATTTATCATTCCACCATGCACACATATAAATACACTATATTTTATTTACAAACTCTTGCTATTAATTGTTCAGTTTTTTCCGCACTTCATTTGTCCAGATTTGCCATGTCAGAACCATTAAAACAAAATATTTATACTGTCTTTTATTGTTTTAATAGTTTAACCTCCATCGTTCCAAATCAACCTTGGTTCTACATAACATCGTTCAATTTTATCAGCACACAAATGACTGTTTTGTGTGTTGTAACCAGAAAAACTAACTTCAATCAACTTATTCAAATACTCGTATAACCAGTCTACATTAGGTATTTTTGTCAAGTATCCATCATTAAATTCATTAACTATTGGGTTAATCATTTTTATTAAATCATTATGATCATTATCATTCACATATATTTCTAAACTTTCCTTCCATTCATCATACTTTTTATTTAAGTTATATATTTCTGTTTCTTTACAAACATACAATTCTCCCCCTACATCTCTCTCATCATAACCCCAAATCACACTCTCAAAAGTATTACAGACAGAGGGTATAAATTCAATTAAATCTTTCCTGACTTCTCCAGGAAAAACAAAAAACTTCAAAAAACAATTATTTGTAGCACATTTGTCTACACAATATATACGTGAAGGTCTTCCTTCACCCCCCATTCTACCTTGTAAACAATTTACCCCCTGTTTCATACCCATAATATAACTCTCTCTCCACTCTCTCTCTAACTCCTTAACACACATTAACATTTCATAATCACATTCTACAACTTCATTAGTACTCTCAGATACCAACTTTTCGACTACATTATTATTCTCCACATCATTATTATTTATTAATTCATTACCTAATGCAACATTGTCATTACAACTTTCGTTTGCATTACTCGTACTTGATTCTACTTTATTCACACTGTTTCTTGTCATTTCATTGGCATTTTCAAGACATTTAATCTTGTCTTGTATATTATTTATTAAACCATCGAATTTTACGCTAATATTCTGTTGCAATTGAACATTCTGGTGTTTAATTTCTTTAAAATTAATCTCGTTTTGAATATTTTGCTGTTCGCATTTTATTTTCTGTTCATTAAAATCATTAGTTAATTGGTCTAATTTACAGTCCATCTTTTCAAATTTACAGTCCATCTTTTGTAAGAAACTCATTATATCTAGTTCCTCTGATTGTTTACTTTTATTGGTTGAAACGGGGGTCAACTGAATCCCCGAATCAACATCTGTTTCGCTTGCTTGTGGTTGAGACGCAATCGGAGTGGAATGAACTATTACATTACTGCCGACAGCTGTTTCTGTAGCAGCACCCCTCTCCTCCCTCAACATACCACTTTCCTCCAGCGATTGCGACTCAAGGCCACTTTCACTCATAATTGAATTTATTATACTACATTTTTCTGTCTTCTCGGACATTTTTTTACTTTGTCTATTTTTTTCTTACGTAACAACTGTCAATTAATGATTTTATTTCAAACTGATATTTTACAAAATCGATTTGCTTTCGCAACCGTACTCCGTTCAATGTACTCCTGTACATTGTACTCCAATGTCACATGTAGGCCGGCGTAATAACTTTTTTTTGTTATATTACATCCTGGTCAGGCGGTACCATTGTAACTTTTATAATTTTCGGTATATTTATTTTTTCAAATTAAGTTATCAACTTCCACTTACCTTACGACTTGGATCTGGCCGGATCTCGTAGTGGAGGTAAACCCATTTCGTTCGACGAACTATGACAGCATATAAAACGAACTAAGGTTTTGAAAGAATTTTAACTCGCAATTTTGTGGAAGAGAAATTAAATTTTTCTTTAATTAGTCTGAATTATTGACATTACAAATCTTCGTGCGACATGTTACGCAATTATTATACCTTACTGACTATAGCTTACCTTGTAATGGACAATTTTACAACTTCATAATTATGCACACATAAATAAAAAACACAGCCCAGCTTTGCCACACCCACATTCATGCGAAATTAAAAACCCCTTAACATTTTTTAGATGAAGTCCACCCCAGCCCTCACGTAAACCGTTGCCACGCGGTTCATACCCGCACTCATAATTTCAAGAGTAAGTTGATTATCTTTCCGAAAAAAATAATGGTTTCACTATTTCAAGTTGGATTAAGCACGGTCACATAAACATTTGCGGTAATTACCACTTTTTCTCCTGATAAATTAAAACTTTGTTGGCGAGCCTACGTGAGACCAGCCTGGCGCCGAGACTGCTACTTGTAGACTGGGCTTGGAACTGGTAACGTAACAGTTACATCTTCCTTTCTCTGGCGGGAATTGTTGTTCGCGGCCCCTATGTTTTCGTCGCTCATTGCTCATTTGCTGTTGGGTAACCATTTTATACATGGAATATTGAGGTTATATTCCATGTGCCAAAGTACAATTTTGGCTTCGGCTCTGCTGACGTCATTGATAGTAAGCACTGTCTTGGCAGTATTTCCGGGAGATCTTGTAGAGACGACGAATATTTTTTACACTCTGGCCATCTTGATTTTTTAGTCAGAGCGTCCTTTTGAGCGCGCTTGCGTGGGTATTCGCGCCTATGCGTCAACACACTTGCAAAGTTCTTAGAATTTTGAAGGGGGCAAATTCTTCAGCCGCATTGCTCAACAACAACCTGCATCTTACTGCTTTGTTTCACTGTTTCTCAACATCGTTCTGTTATACGGACAAATACGTTGCACAATAATACAGTTTTACAATATTTTATACAAGCCCGCCCGAAAACGAAATAAGTAACCATATATATAAATGCCCCATACGGTTAAAATAAAAAATACCCAAAAACGACCCGCTACAATACCCCCTCGATGAGAATTCTGCTGTTCATGACAGAAGGAATCTCATCGATAACCCCGAAGAGGACCGGTGAGGAACTGGTGCCAACAACCCCCTGGTTCTTAATCTCATGGGTACACGACCCCCCTGGCTCAGCGACTATGGACTCATCTGAACGAGATCACTGGACTTCTCCGTAAGAGATCCCAACACCGAGAAATCGAACAGACTCGTACCACGGCGCACCTCGCCTTTTAACATACCACCCCCAAAAATCCTCAATCCCTGGCTAAAATCATTCCAGCTCCTCCGTCGATGTGGTTCCCCTTTTTGCAAGCTGGGCTGCCTTTAGCAAATACTGGGCTCACACACACTAACATTACATGTTACCATAACACATTAAAAATAAAAACTTTCTTTTAAAATTTATTATAAATTTAAAAAATTCAAAATTCAAAAAAATAATCTTTTATCAAAAAATTCTCTTCCTCTTTTTTCTTTTTTTTTTTTCTTTAAAATGACTTAAATTAAGCGTTTCTTCTACTTGAACAAATCCTTAACCTAACATGTCTTAGTCTAACAATACAGTGCAGCACAATAAATCAGTAAACTAAACATGGTAAATACACACATAAATAAAAGAATCATTATCTAAAATATTCATATGCTGGCAGGCGAAAAAGCACGTTTTTTTTTTCTTTTTTTTTTCAAAAAAAAATTAAAATTTTCAAAATTTTAAAATTCAAAAAAAATTTAAATTTATTTAAATGTTTTCTTCATATTTAAAATTATTTCAATATTGGTTTGAATTACTTAAACAAACAAATTAAAATTGACTTCCTACTATACAAGCTTAGTAGGTGCATGAACTCATCAGCTGATCGTAACTAGGTCAAGTCCAAAACCCTTGACCTACATATGTTATGTATGCTTTCTGAAAATACACTGAACATCTGTAATACCCTACCTTGAAATACAAAACATAATAAAATAAAACATTTAAAACAAACAAAATATTAATATAATAATCAAGTTGACATTTAAATTAGTTAAAATAAACAATTTTTACTTGTATCTTGTTTTCCAAATTTTATCAAAATTCTGTCACTGGTTGAAAAAAAATAAACAATTGTATATTCTTTATTATAAATTCCTCTCTTTAGTTAACAATCTTACTCTTCATTTAACAATCTCGCTATACTTTACTGTGGGTGATGTAAATTATTTCTTCTCATTGACTGTATTAGATCTGTATACATATATAAACTTTACTCTCTGTGACTCTAATATTAACTTCAATTACCATGACACCCATCTCTACCAAAATATCTACCCCAAAACACACCAAACCCAACTTACCATTTAACTCAAAACGCCACCTTCTCCACATATAAAAAAATACACTCTAACCCTTTGTACATAGGATACGTGTTTCCCCTACCCAAAACTCAATTCCCTTATTTGGCGGCCCCTACTTACTAAAATCGATACCAATTCCCGTCCCAACATATTTTGTTGTGAACTCTTACATGACACTACCCCCTAATACAAAATTGCCTTCCCCAAAAATCTCAATCTCATTACCTCACTACAAATACACAAAATAACCTCATTAATTATAAACATAAATATATCATTCAAAATCTACAATTATTCTCCACAACTGCTGTGTCAACATTAATACCTCTCAAACTTCTATTACTTCAAAACAATCATATTCATCTCTACTATTTAAAATTCAACTTTGAATTCAATTAGGACAGATCTATATGCCCCACAAAATATTTATCACCCAAAAAACTATCTTTTATTAGATTTCACAAATCGTTACTCTATTTCTCATTGTAGCAAACTATTTTTATCATTACTTCCAAACATCGGTAATACATCAAACATTACATTGAACATCAATTACTTAAAACATTTATAACTAACACACCAGTGACATGTTATTGCTGATCAGCTGATATCCTGACATAATTAAAACACCATGAATACCTTTCAAAATTGAACAATTACGTGTAATACATTATCAACACTTACTTCTATTATGTTGATTGCCTGCCAGGCGTCTAATTATTGGCTTAGAAAAAAAAACACACAATGAAAATACATTTTATCAACAACTATATCTAACACACAACAATAAAATGATACCTTTAAAATTATAGTATGAACCTTATATTACGAGTCTGAGCATATAATTATGTGGACAGAGCACAAGCATTTTTGATTGGATTAAACCTTGAATAAGCAAAAACTTTTATGTCATAAAATTTTAAATTCGTGACTCCTTTGCGTCACCTCCCAGCCACACACACTATTTCAGATTATGGTGGACTGTGGCGCCCATTCGCTTCCACAGAGACTGTATATTTTGGAGCAGGTTTTTTACCTCTCCGCGTCTCTGCTTCCGCTATTAAGTTTTAAAGTAGTGAACATCAACATGTTCTTGTTCTATAATCATACACCCTTAAAACGGTTCTACCACCGGTCTTGCTACCCCCAGGCGGGCAGAGTGGCAGCCGCTGTTCCATAGTGCCGGAGATTTCCTCTAATGTCACCCCCCAATGAATTTCAAATATATACCAATTTCAAGTCAGCTATGGCCAAGGGACTTGATATGACCATAGCTGGCCGCTAGCCAAAACCACGGTTAGTGCTGGTAAGACAGTAACCGCCCAAAAAGTCGGGGAAATCTAAACTTTCATTTCACTGCCTGTTATACATCAATACTATTATGTGCGACACTGTCATTTAGTAATGTGTGTAAAATTTTTTACTTTACACGGATAAGGTGTGCCGCACATTTATCGCCAGTTTGGCCTCCGATGGAGGTAACACTCACTGTTACCCCCAACCCATTTCGCTATCTAAGAGAGCACAGGCCACCCCCTTAATAGCCACTTAATAGCTAATTACAATTGAAAATTAATTAAAATTTTTGTATAAATTATCATATAATATTTGCATCAACAATCATTTAGCCCATTCATAACCTTTTACCATTTGACTTTCTTAAAATTTTCAAAATTTATTATTAATAATCATTATCTATCATTTTTCATTTATTATAGAAATTTTTAATTATCCTATTTATTAAACACAATGATTGCATTAAAATCTCACTATTGCATTAACACCTCAATTGCACCTGTAAACATTTTTTATTATACATGATTATAAAATTTTCATACTTGCACTCCATTTAACACGATATACCCACAAAACATAATCACTACCATCTCTGAAACATTTTACACAAAATTAGTTTAAATTAAACAATTTATCATTCATTTCCAAATTTCCATCTCGTAAAATAAATTAAATTCATAAAAAGTTAATTAATTAACATTTAAATAAGCAATCAAAATATTTAAGCATATCAAATTGGTTTAATTTAATTAATTACTGAAAATGTAAATTATATAGTTATCGAAACCATTACCATTAATCGATTACTGTTTTCAAAATTAATTCTGATATTTATTTACTTGCAAATATTTCAATATTACTATTACAACAATCCTCTTACGTACGCACATTATTTATTTATCATTCCACCATGCACACATATAAATACACTATATTTTATTTACAAACTCTTGCTATTAATTGTTCAGTTTTTTCCGCACTTCATTTGTCCAGATTTGCCATGTCAGAACCATTAAAACAAAATATTTATACTGTCTTTTATTGTTTTAATAGTTTAACCTCCATCGTTCCAAATCAACCTTGGTTCTACATAACATCGTTCAATTTTATCAGCACACAAATGACTGTTTTGTGTGTTGTAACCAGAAAAACTAACTTCAATCAACTTATTCAAATACTCGTATAACCAGTCTACATTAGGTATTTTTGTCAAGTATCCATCATTAAATTCATTAACTATTGGGTTAATCATTTTTATTAAATCATTATGATCATTATCATTCACATATATTTCTAAACTTTCCTTCCATTCATCATACTTTTTATTTAAGTTATATATTTCTGTTTCTTTACAAACATACAATTCTCCCCCTACATCTCTCTCATCATAACCCCAAATCACACTCTCAAAAGTATTACAGACAGAGGGTATAAATTCAATTAAATCTTTCCTGACTTCTCCAGGAAAAACAAAAAACTTCAAAAAACAATTATTTGTAGCACATTTGTCTACACAATATATACGTGAAGGTCTTCCTTCACCCCCCATTCTACCTTGTAAACAATTTACCCCCTGTTTCATACCCATAATATAACTCTCTCTCCACTCTCTCTCTAACTCCTTAACACACATTAACATTTCATAATCACATTCTACAACTTCATTAGTACTCTCAGATACCAACTTTTCGACTACATTATTATTCTCCACATCATTATTATTTATTAATTCATTACCTAATGCAACATTGTCATTACAACTTTCGTTTGCATTACTCGTACTTGATTCTACTTTATTCACACTGTTTCTTGTCATTTCATTGGCATTTTCAAGACATTTATTCTTGTCTTGTATATTATTTATTAAACCATCGAATTTTACGCTAATATTCTGTTGCAATTGAACATTCTGGTGTTTAATTTCTTTAAAATTAATCTCGTTTTGAATATTTTGCTGTTCGCATTTTATTTTCTGTTCATTAAAATCATTAGTTAATTGGTCTAATTTACAGTCCATCTTTTCAAATTTACAGTCCATCTTTTGTAAGAAACTCATTATATCTAGTTCCTCTGATTGTTTACTTTTATTGGTTGAAACGGGGGTCAACTGAATCCCCGAATCAACATCTGTTTCGCTTGCTTGTGGTTGAGACGCAATCGGAGTGGAATGAACTATTACATTACTGCTGACAGCTGTTTCTGTAGCAGCACCCCTCTCCTCCCTCAACATACCACTTTCCTCCAGCGATTGCGACTCAAGGCCACTTTCACTCATAATTGAATTTATTATACTACATTTTTCTGTCTTCTCGGACATTTTTTTACTTTGTCTATTTTTTTCTTACGTAACAACTGTCAATTAATGATTTTATTTCAAACTGATATTTTACAAAATCGATTTGCTTTCGCAACCGTACTCCGTTCAATGTACTGTCACATGTAGGCCGGCGTAATAACTTTTTTTTGTTATATTACATCCTGGTCAGGCGGTACCATTGTAACTTTTATAATTTTCGGTATATTTATTTTTTCAAATTAAGTTATCAACTTCCACTTACCTTACGACTTGGATCTGGCCGGATCTCGTAGTGGAGGTAAACCCATTTCGTTCGACGAACTATGACAGCATATAAAACGAACTAAGGTTTTGAAAGAATTTTAACTCGCAATTTTGTGGAAGATAAATTAAATTTTTCTTTAATTAGTCTGAATTATTGACATTACAAATCTTCGTGCGACATGTTACGCAATTATTATACCTTACTGACTATAGCTTACCTTGTAATGGACAATTTTACAACTTCATAATTATGCACACATAAATAAAAAACACAGCCCAGCTTTGCCACACCCACATTCATGCGAAATTAAAAACCCCTTAACATTTTTTAGATGAAGTCCACCCCAGCCCTCACGTAAACCGTTGCCACGCGGTTCATACCCGCACTCATAATTTCAAGAGTAAGTTGATTATCTTTCCGAAAAAAATAATGGTTTCACTATTTCAAGTTGGATTAAGCACGGTCACATAAACATTTGCGGTAATTACCACTTTTTCTCCTGATAAATTAAAACTTTGTTGGCGAGCCTACGTGAGACCAGCCTGGCGCCGAGACTGCTACTTGTAGACTGGGCTTGGAACTGGTAACGTAACAGTTACATCTTCCTTTCTCTGGCGGGAATTGTTGTTCGCGGCCCCTATGTTTTCGTCGCTCATTGCTCATTTGCTGTTGGGTAACCATTTTATACATGGAATATTGAGGTTATATTCCATGTGCCAAAGTACAATTTTGGCTTCGGCTCTGCTGACGTCATTGATAGTAAGCACTGTCTTGGCAGTATTTCTGGGAGATCTTGTAGAGACGACGAATATTTTTTACACTCTGGCCATCTTGATTTTTTAGTCAGAGCGTCCTTTTGAGCGCGCTTGCGTGGGTATTCGCGCCTATGCGTCGACACACTTGCAAAGTTCTTAGAATTTTGAAGGGGGCAAATTCTTCAGCCGCATTGCTCAACAACAACCTGCGTCTTACTGCTTTGTTTCACTGTTTCTCAACATCGTTCTGTTATACGGACAAATACGTTGCACAATAATACAGTTTTTACAATATTTTATACAAGCCCGCCCGAAAACGAAATAAGTAACCATATATATAAATGCCCCATACGGTTAAAATAAAAAATACCCAAAAACGACCCACTACAAACCACCTTATAAGATGTAGTATGTTTTAGAATTCAAAATATTTGTAGTACCGAATAATGTTGATGTATATGTATAGCTTCACTGATACAAATGTTTAGATTAAGTCCATTCTTCAAATGGCCCCCAAATAGTATTTATAGAATATAAATAAGCGAGCTTAACTCATAAACAAGTTTAAGGTCCTGGATCCGTGGATAACGCTAGCATTGATAAATCCATATGTTTTGGTCCCAGTTCTTTACCGAAATCTATTATAAATTGTAATCTTTTATTCATAAAAACCTTATATGGGAATATTTATGTAGAGCTGTTGTAGTAATGATTTAATAAAGAGATGTCGTTACTTTACACTAAAACAGTGAGTGAATAAATCATCAGACCCCCATGTAAAAGTTCCTATAGATAACTATTGCTGGTTTTTCTAGTAATTAAAAGTTGATTACGAGTATGGCAGCCCGTGCAATGGATCAAAGGTAAGTATGCACAGGTTCCCGAGATTATAACGTAGCAGAGACGTTATACCCTACATTACAATTATAAATTTAAGTTGCCAGCACAGCCTGTATAATTTTATAAAAATTGTAAAAACCTCTACTCCAGAAAAATATAACAGAATTTTAAAGAAAACTGAATTAATCATAAGAATGAGAAATTACAAATTCAAATTATCAGTGCAGCCTGCATAGTTTTATAAGATACACTCAGAAATTTAAAACAATTTGGCTTGAGCATATTAACAAAAAATTCGAATGGCAACCTGGGCTGTCAATGCAGCCTGTATAACTTGTCAAATTACAATTTATAATTTTAAGAAAAAATCGGGTTTGACCCATGATAGCAGAATTACAATTACAAGGTTAACGTGTCATCACAGCCTGTATAGTTTTATAACAATTGTAAGATTTTTAACTTTATAAAAATATGAAATCTTAAAGAAAATCCGATTTGAACATAACAGCAAGAAAATACCATGATAAATTGGAGTGGCAGTACAATCTTTATAATTCTATAAAAATTGTAAGAATTTAAGATCATAAATATATATAAAATTTTAAAGAGAATCTGAATTGACCCGGCCGCGGACATGTGCCATGGCATGATCCAACATAAGGTAACATGATCAGTTCCTGCATAGATCGGCACCAACAGGTGCCTGCCGCAGGTTAAAAGCGTGAACCGGCCTAAAACCCATTAAGAAAAAAAAACCCCAACCCATTTTGAAATATATATAAATAATGATTAACCAGCAAAAATACCCAAGATTGTAAAAGAGACCAGACCAGCCGGTCTAGCACCCAGCATTTACAAACAGCACCCACCTACTTCACTAAAATACAGATTCCCTACAAACTTTTACAACCCCCCATTCAGAAACAGTAAAAGAAATAAAGTATAAAATTACTGACCGCCGGACACATCCCCGCGACCAGGGCTACAATTAATCTGGAGCGTAATTACATTATGAGAACTATTTCAGTGAAAGTTTGCAACCAAATTCTATCCAGCTGGACGTGAGCACAATAAAGTATAACTTAAGTTTCTGATGGTTAAATTCACAACACCTGGAGTTTGCTGTGGCGGCCTAGTGTAGTAAAAAAATGCTTAAATGTCACCTCATTTTGGTCCAGATTGTTCTCGTGGGTACCGTGGCATGATATGCAGTAGTTCCTCCACTGGCAGCTAAGATCCGAGAGTCTAGATGTTTCTAAGTCATTGTGGAAGATGTAATTACTATATGCGGAGGGGTCACATTTCCGACTGGATCGGGAACCCTGGACATTCATAATAATTACTTCACTGACCCATAAACCATAACACACATATGCCACAGCATACCAATCTCACCATGATCATCATAGCACGTGTAACATTCTCACTTTTGGTTTTTAAATTCCTAAACCACCCACAAGGCCTTAATGCTTCATAATTGGAAATAATTTTCATGACGAAATATGAATTTGTATTACATTATAATTGATAACATGATGAATGCATGAAAAGTTAACATACTCAAACAGGCATTACGCATATAACACCACGTGCCACTCAGACAATTCAGTAAAGTTCCCCAAATTACATAATAATTTTTCTTTTACGCCCCTTTTCACATTGTTACAAACCAGATACAGTCGATTGTGTAGATATGTAGATAGATTAGAAGTTGATATACTCCAGTCGAGTACTATTATTGTTTATAATTATTAGATTGTGATTATTAATAAAATTTGAATGAGTGCTCACGGTTAAGGTTTGTCGTTTAAAAGAGTATTTATCACTTCACTGTCAACCTTCCCACTTACCATATGTGGATGTCTTCAATGTTCTTGTTGGTGACTTCTTCTGCTGCAAAAAACACTTGATACACATATATGGATATTCCGTTTGAATATCATAAATAATGCACATGCACAATAAAGTAAATTAAAAGTTTAACTGCGATTTGAATGATATTGGTCATTCAAATCCTACCGCCACCTTATGATAGAACTGTTCATGAAAAATTAAACTATTTTATCTATTATAAAAAAAATCAAAAACTCTGTTCCACTGGTAAATAAATTGGGGTTTATTAACAATTGTTAAACGCAATGAACTCTTTCAAAAAACAATCAATAATATCTTTACAAACAATAATTACTTTAAACAATTCCTGAGATCTTTGTTCCTCAAGGCTGGTAACACTGATGTCTGTTACAATGGTTTTGGTGAACGAGGTTATGTCCACTTTATTCAGTTATATTACCAAATTCGTGAGTTCTTGGAAGATACATGATACCAGATTACAAGATGTGATCTTATTTAACAATATTTAATAAGGTATTACTATAAAAACAAACAAAGATTTAAAATTATAAAATTCGGTACCATGAACCGATATATATCGTACTATCGTACGGTTAGCAAAACTCATACAGCAGTTGTGATCAAAACACGTGCTCTGTGCTTGCACTGTTAAAAATATTTTTATTATTTATTCATTAACTATTAAAATTATGTACTGGCAAGAGAAAAAATCTAGAATAAAAAAACTCTTGTTATAGCTTTCATTGAATTAAAATTATTTGAGAACAGAATCATTATTTGGTGACAAAGTTATAATCGTTAGTTCTAGGTTAGTTACCTAGCAAACGTAAGTAATTATTTTGAATAAGTATATTACTTATTAAATTCTTAATACTATGAACATAAACATTTTATTTATCAGTCATCTGACGTATAATTATCAGTCGTTTAGAATATTTGCGCAATAAAACAGTTATTCGTTAATTTAAAAAGTTTAGTCAAATGAGCGACTATATACTATACATGGACGGTCGGTATTTAAATTAATTCCGATCTTCTCAATTACGCTAAAATCGTAAAATATTTATTTTTAAATTAATAATTGCGCTATGATTCATTTATTCAGTTCTGATAATTTTCATCATGGTTTAAGCACTTTAGTACTTTTGACTAGTGCAGTCCCAAAACAATATCTGTCGTTTACTAACGAAAGTTATTATTTTAATTCAATTCATTAAAACAATTAAAATAGAGTACTCCCTGATTTAAAAAACACAAAAACACGACCTTTATTATACACTGGTCGAGTTATTTTCACTGTTCACTTAATGCACTGGACACTCGTTAGTATATTGTCGTGTATAGGTTAGTGTATGTAGGCTAACTAATGTTAGTGACGCGCACATTTTGAAATAATTTTGACGACTTCTTGCGTGAACCTTGCGTGTTGAGTGATACGGAACGAATGCTTTCTTCACCAAAGCGTCTCCTTCTCGTCTGGTCATTTTAAGCTATTTGATTGGTTCAAAGGGTCAAACTCTCAACCCCAAAACACTTTGGTTAAATAAAACTTTTAATTTTTTACAATTTATCGCGTGGGTCCGAGGCTACGGGTGACGTATGCATCGATACACAAAATGACTGAAAAGTTTATGTGTCATAACTTTTTTATCAATTATCGTATCGTCGAATGGTTAGTGGCATTAAATCGCGGACACTTGTGGCTTTATTTTAAGTCTAAACAAGGATTAAATCCGTTCATTATTAACTCACTTAGCCATTTCACAAACTCATATGGTGACTCTTAATATAAATAAGTTTGTTTCACCATATTTGGTTCCAATTACACTATAACACTCATTACTAAACGTCTCGAGTCCATTTCTCTTTCGTTTTAGTACATAAAATAGTTGTAATTACCATTTAAACAATATTTGGTAATGGCGTCCCTAGCGACCATATTCGATTGTTTATAATTACATGTAACGCTATTATTCCTTTATTTTATATATATTTATGATCTTAAATTCTTACAATTTTTATAGAATTATAAGGATTGTACTGCCACTCCAATTTATCATGGTATTTTCTTGCTGTTATGTTCAAATCGGATTTTCTTTAAGATTTCATATTTTTATGAAGTTAAAAATCTTACAATTGTTATAAAACTATACAGGCTGTGATGACACGTTAACCTTGTAATTGTAATTCTGCCATCATGGGTCAAACCCGATTTTTTCTTAAAATTATAAATTGTAATTTGACAAGTTATACAGGCTGCATTGACAGCCCAGGTTGCCATTCGAATTTTTTGTTAATATGCTCAAGCCAAATTGTTTTAAATTTCTGAATGTATCTTATAAAACTATGCAGGCTGCACTGATAATTTGAATTTGTAATTTCTCATTCTTATGATTAATTCAGTTTTCTTTAAAATTCTGTTATATTTTTCTGGAGTAGAGGTTTTTACAATTTTTATAAAATTATACAGGCTGTGCTGGCAACTTAAATTTATAATTGTAATGTAGGGTATAACGTCTCTGCTACGTTATAATCTCGGGAACCTGTGCATACTTACCTTTGATCCATTGCACGGGCTGCCATACTCGTAATCAACTTTTAATTACTAGAAAAACCAGCAATAGTTATCTATAGGAACTTTTACATGGGGGTCTGATGATTTATTCACTCACTGTTTTAGTGTAAAGTAACGACATCTCTTTATTAAATCATTACTACAACAGCACTACATAAATATTCCCATATATGAACTTCAGGAACTTCAACAGGAAAGTTAACTCCACTTAAGATCAACCGCTGACGAACACCATAAGGACCAAGGACCCTGACTACAAGAAACTGATGGATATGGCAGGTGACACGGAGACTTGTTCTCAGTGATTAATTAAAATTCTAACCAATGAATTATTAAAGACAGTTGAAATAATAAAATAAATAGAAAGACTGTAATTATAACCACCTTATAAGATGTAGTATGTTTTAGAATTCAAAATATTTGTAGTACCGAATAATGTTGATGTATATGTATAGCTTCACTGATACAAATGTTTAGATTAAGTCCATTCTTCAAATGGCCCCCAAATAGTATTTATAGAATATAAATAAGCGAGCTTAACTCATAAACAAGTTTAAGGTCCCGGATCCGTGGATAACGCTAGCATTGATAAATCCATATGTTTTGGCCCCAGTTCTTTACCGAAATCTATTATAAATTGTAATCTTTTATTCATAAAAACCTTATATGGGAATATTTATGTAGAGCTGTTGTAGTAATGATTTAATAAAGAGATGTCGTTACTTTACACTAAAACAGTGAGTGAATAAATCATCAGACCCCCATGTAAAAGTTCCTATAGATAACTATTGCTGGTTTTTCTAGTAATTAAAAGTTGATTACGAGTATGGCAGCCCGTGCAATGGATCAGAGGTAAGTATGCACAGGTTCCCGACGTTATAACGTAGCAGAGACGTTATAAGATGCGCCACTCTGCTATGGTGTAGAGAATAATTAATCGTGAACAGAGTGACACTTATAAGATGCGCCACTCTGCTTTGTAAAAAAAAATAATTGTATAATATTGTGACACCCTGTTGATCTACTCACTCATGTACTTGAATATATGTCTAAAATTTTAAATAAAATAAAAATGATAATTATTATTATAGTGGTATAGTAAATACGTAACTTTAATTGTGAATTAGATATAAGAGTTTACACAATGTTAATTTAACGTCACATGTATAAGTAACAACATCAGGTACGTACTTGTCAGAAAATTTCATTCATCAACGTGTCGGTTTGTAAACAAAATCTGACCGGTTAAATTCTTGTCCATGCCTCCGTAAAACTGTCATAGTTGCCTCCCGCAAAGTTGAGTTAGACAATACCCAACCCTCTTGGATTGTTCTATTGTTATAAGAAGCATGTATCATCCTGTGCGTAGTGACCGAGAATTTCCCCCTTCGTTGAATGTATATTGACGCCTGTGTGAGATTTCTCTTTCTCTGAAATGTACTTCTCGCACTACCAATGTAAATTTTAAATGTGAACTTTAATTGTTTATGTGTAAAAAAAACAAGAAAGAGTAGTATAGAATTTAATGCGAATAGTAGAATAAGTATTTATAGTCACTCACATTTCAAAAATGGCTGTATTTAACCCCGATCAATTATTAAAAGATGAATTGTGCTACGAAGCTATGTTACGCGGTTTACCTCACGCGAATGTAACAGTCTCTGAATTGCGCAAAACATTACGCAAAAGCAGATCAGATATAACCTCGCAGTTAGATAGATTACGTGAACTCGATTATGACAGTGAACGAGAAACCTGTTATGCGAAGTATAGGAAACTGACGTTGTTATCTCAAAACATTCATGACGAAAAATCACCTACTGTAATATTGTGCGTCACGCAACAAATAGAACATTTAACCCGCCAGTTGAACAATTTATTGAACTGGCCCGACGTCACCGTAACCCCTCCCGATGTGCAAAAATTTGCGGATGAGGCATTACGTCAATTACCCACAATTATCAACGAATTGCTAAGAAAGTCAGACTCATCTAGTATGGAAGAAATTGAGCACTGCTTAAAAAACTTATATATTTCCCCGGTTCATTCCCCTACTTTAGAACACCCTCCCTCCACCGCGAACCACGAATCACCCATCGTATCGAAGATACACCCGACTCATGAACAGCTACCTAGTAAAGAATTAAATACCCTCACGACATCAGAACCCCCACAGCCTAGTGGTCACCATACTCGCACCAGTAGATATGCGATTACGATGCCTAACGCAGCAACGAATCCTTCGAAATGTATACCAAATGTAAATTTTAATGTAGACCTCTACGGAAAGATCACACACCCAGTAGAAAAAATTATTACAGAAATTCCCTACACCGATGGCTTAAGTATTACGAAACTGTTAAATTTCATCAGATACCTCCTGCAAATAAAAGATTTACAGCAACTGAACGATTGGCAACTCCTGCAAGTAATCCTACCCAAATGTAAACCACCATTACGAGATCGTGTACTGGAATCATTAAGCTCGACTCTTCCAGTAGAAGAACTTCATACTACAATAATAAAACATTTTATCCCCACGGGAAATTACGAGGAGATTAAAAGAAATACCGTACTTCGAGTACAAGGAGCCCATGAAAGACTGGCCCACTATATTGCAGTCATCAGAGAATTTTCACGACTACTGCAAGTCGACTGGAGTGAGAAACAATTGGTTGATTCTATTCTAGTAGGCTTATCTCCAGAAGAACGCTCTCGATTAGCACTAATAAATAGGCCCCACACTTTCGCTGATCTAGAACAATGCAGTATTCACTCTTCAAATGTATGGTACGCAGATCAGAACAGACATGCATCACTATCCACTACACAACATAGAAAGGAAACGCAAGCCCTAGTCTCAAATGCAAGAACTCATCGAGAAAGACGACCATTTCGTCGACCAACCAATCTTCATGACCATGGTAAGTCCAAGGAGCCTCAACCTCGACAGGAAATCAGTGAGACCCCACGTAAAGAAAATGTATGCTATAACTGCGGGAAACCGGGACACATCAGTAGAAACTGTAAACGGAAACAGTACTATCAGAAAACCCCTTATCCAAAAAACATGTAAGGCAGGGAGATCCGAAATCCTGTCTTCCGCAGCATCATGAAAACAGGTAAACCCCTGAGAGACAACAAATTTAAACAAAATAATAAAAACAAAAGAAAATTAGACCCCTGTGTTAGAAAATTTATTGATAAATGTAACGCTATTAATAAATGTGATTTCAGTAAGTGTCAATTACCGTATATACAAGTTGACCTCGGTGTTACATCCACCCTCGGATTAATTGATTCCGGATCAACGCGAAGTTTAATTAGTCGACAGCTAGCCGATAAATTATTTAAACACAACTTAGTTAAACGCAGTCAATCAGTGAATATTAGATGCGCTACAGCTAATAAACAAAATTTAATGATAAAACTTATCATCACGTTTAAAGTAAAAATTAAAAATCTAACGTGGTATTTTCCAATGTTGGTATGCGACGAGTTAGGACCCGAGTTAATATTGGGAGCTGATTTTATCAGTAAAACCGGAATAATTCTAGATATTCACGATAAGAAATTTTATTTTGGATTCGATCGTTCACAAAAATATAGTTTGGATGATAATGCAAATAACAGAGAAAGTACTGGAACCACTTCTACACATCTAGAACATCACGAATCTGAATTAGGTCATCTGGAAAGTAAAGATAGACGGAAAATGCAGACATTAATAGAACAGTTCTCCAACGTCCTCACCCCAAAGTTAGGACTGACGGACCTGATAGAGTACAAAATCAATTTGAGCGATAATAAAGTAATACGTTTAGCCCCATACAAGTTATCACCTCTGGAAATGGAAGTAATGAGGAACCAAATTAACAAATTATTAGAACAAGGAGTCATCGAACCCTCTACTTCATCTTATTCATCACCAGCGTTTTTAGTACCAAAAAGTAACGACAAACATAGACTAGTTGTGGACTACAGGAAACTAAATAAACGGATAGAATTCGAGTCTATACCACTTCCCGACATCCACAGTGCTTGAACATCTTGTTGCCGATACACTGTCACGTATGTTCCAGCCGATTAGTAAAACATACGAAAACAAGGAGAGTAGAGAAACGCCGATTATCAATACTTTAATTACCGAATTTCCTCTTGCATTTACAGACTTAGCCCAGTATCAACAACAAGACCCCCGTTTAAGACCAATTATTGAACAACTAGATAAAGGAAATAAGTCAGAAAAATACATATTGAGTAAGAGAGTATTATGTATATAGCGAACGGGAAATATCTACGAATAATCGCCCCTGATATTATTAAACCTATGTTGATGGAATACTACCACTCTTCCACCATTGGAGCACATATGGGAATAAATAAAACAATACATCGAATTCGTGAAGAATATCACTGGGAAAATATGAACAGTGAACAAGATAGCTAATTTCGTGAAAAGGTGTAAGTTGTGTACACTCAGCAAACCAGCGAGAAAAAGCCAAATAAGTCAATTAATCTCAGAAATTCCTGCTACCCCGTTCTCCAAAATCTATTTAGACTTTTCAGGACCCTACCCGCGTTCTAAATCAGGAAATACAATGCTACTAATTTGCGTAGATTCTTTCAGCAAATTTGTCTGGATGTATCCCATGCGGCGAACGTTAGCTTCGACCACAGTAAGTATATTACAGAATAGATTATTTAAAGAGTTCGGTACTCCCGTACATCTCGTGTCGGATAATGGACCCCAATTTAAGTCAAAGGAATTCAGGAACATGTGTTTCAAATTAGGGATAGACCACATTACCATTACAGAGTATCGTCCGCAAGGTAATATAGCTGAAAGGTATTTGCGAAACCTAAAATCTGCTTTAATAGCCTACCATGCAAACGACCATACGTCTTGGGACCAGAACCTATCCTGGATACAATTCGCCTTTAATTCAGCCTATCATGAAGGACATAAGTCTACCCCATTCGAATTATTGTTTAAATACAAACCTAACCAGCCATTATCCACTAAGTGGAAAATACATGAGTTGCTACCCCTTGAAATTAGGGATAAAAATATAAAGAAAATCTGGAATGAAGCTCGCGCTAATTTACGAGCAAACTTAGCGAAATCACGGAAATATCACGAGCGAAATAATAATAACAATGGAGTAAAGAACCAAATCGTGGACTTAGTAATGTATAAAACACACCCTACGAGTAGTGCAAACGACAAGACTACCTCCAAGCTATCATACCGATGGTGCTGTCCTTATCAAATTCACAAATACTTAACTCCAGTAACTGTAGCCCTGTACGAACCATTTACTCAAAAATATGTACGAAGAACACATATTTCGCAGATAAAGCGTTGTCTCAAAGAAGGAAATGGTAGAGTGCAAGAAAAATAAATGTAGTAAAAAGGTATATGTTTAGTACTCAACTAATAAAGAGTACTTGAGTAGCAATTGGCTACCTAATCGTATAAATAGGTGCGAGGCCTGATCAACCTTGAATCCTATTCATCGAAAGTAGAGCAAAGTGAGAAGTCAGCTGACATCGAATATAAGTAATAATTAAGTAAGAAATTACTTAAAGAGTAATTCTATAACGAGAATAACTCACAACCTAAAGAAAAATCCAGTAGTAGTTGTAAGTAGTAGATTTATGAAGAATTTAGTATGTTTACGATATATTTTATAATGTGTGAATTTTATGTAGTATAAGAATTAGTCTGTAAGGTATTGTATATATATATATATATTGATAATAAGAATAAGCAAGTCGAGAGTGACTTATACAGCTCATAATTTTGTACAGAGAAACGAGTGAGAGAAATTTCACACGGTAATCCCCAAGCATACTCCCAGTACGTTGCTGACCAAATAACATATATTTTCACCAGCCGGAGTATGTTTTAAGCGGTCCACTCCTGAAATAGCTCTCGTTCACACCACACTAGAGGACAAACAACTTTTGACTCTAACATAATACCTGAAATCCACAACACCTAACACTTATCATGACATATCACATTTCACCAACACATACTTAACATCCATCAAAAGCCAACATTAAATTTCCACACAAAAAAACTTCAAACAATGAACTCTGTCGGTACGCCCTACCATACCGACTTCCGATCGGGCCACACCGCATCCCGCCAAGCTCACGCGCAATTACATCAATATCTATCAATAATACAGCCTACTCCCATCGCAACACCCCAGATCTCCGGTAATTCCAAGTCTCAACAAAAAAATATTCCAACTAAAAATGCATGCCTGTGGCGACACCAAACTTACAAATACTAAACAGGCTGACGATCATACATCAACATAATATACACAATAATAATATATAACCCAATATAATAATAACATTGAAACTAACACAACATAAACATATATGTTAATCTCTTTTAAATTTTTTTGAAGTTCCAATTTGCCCAAACTGTTTCCGAGTTTCCAAGCCCCGTCACACCCAAGGACCCAAGGGTTCAACCCTAGATAGAACCATGCTCTGCTACCATTTGTAACCACTCCTTTTTTTTTTTAAGGAAGGGCCACTAGATATTTAGAACTAGGCAGAAGGCCTAGAAGAAGCATAAAATGTGCTGGGTCCAGTGAGACGCGACTTGCAATTAAAACTCTCTATTAACCAACAATAACAACTTTTATTATTTCTGAAATCATATTTTGTATATATATACATATTAATTGCAATTAAAAATTTACTATCATAATTCAAGATCTAATATATTACAATTCAAAAAAAACTCTTTTAAGATCACAAATTCCCAATAGTGTTGACATAATAACTCTTTCTATATTATAAATATATATATATATATTAAAATATCACATAATATCAGTAATCATGTAAATTGTTTAAATATCCCCTTTCTTTTATAACATAGAAATGTATTTATACAGCATAAATAACATTTGACATAAAGATAACACATGAGTGAACATACATACACATATACATATAGATCACAGACAAAGTACAACGTGTTAAGCCTGGCAGACAGCCTGTATGTTCTGATCAACCCCATACATGAATGTGGAGAAAATCTAGACTTGCCATAAATAAAATAATTAATTAAATAGGTAATGTAAAAGCTGAGAAATTTTAAATTTCAATAAATCGCACATTTAAACTAATTGTTATCGCTATCATAAATCATAATAATATTTAATAAAAAGTTTTAATAATCAAATAAAAGGAATGCGAGTGTACCGATAGGGAAACCCTTGTTAATTAACCCTGCATAGACATGCGCTAACCGGAATTAACCTGAATACCCACCCCTAAACACTAATAATCATTGAAAATTAATATTAAATAAATAAATAAACAAGACCACAGTAGTGTACTATAATGAAGTCTGTAATTAAGAATATCTTTGGATAATTAAAAGGTCAAACTTTAACCCCTTAAATAGAAGATAAATGTGGAACTATTTTGTTGCGACGCGAAAACTCCGCGCGATTAACTGACCCTTCCTACATAGTAGAGAGTCGAGATGAAGCGCTCGCGTAGAAAACGCGCTTGAACCATGTCTCAGAAAAAGACAGAATGTTTGTATTTAGAAGACATTCACAACAATGTGTAGGAAAAGTATTGCCAAATTAGTGTGGTAGTAGTATAAATGTTAAAAAAACGAAATGCATAAATAACTGTGTAAGGGATGACATCTCATTTGTTTAATTTGTAAGATGTCTATGTTGTTTTAAATAATATGGTACGAGCTACCAAAAGTGAGAACTTTTATAACCAATAATGTGACGTGCGACTCTGCAACAAACAAGAACATTTATGGCACTTATACCACTAACGATGTTTAACTACGAGACTTCTGAGAACCTCCACGCTACTTGATTATGAACAGGAACTTCAACAGGAAAGTTAACTCCACTTAAGATCAACCGCTGACGAACACCATAAGGACCAAGGACCCTGACTACAAGAAACTGATGGATATGGCAGGTGACACGGAGACTTGTTCTCGGTGATTAATTAAAATTCTAACCAATGAATTGTTAAAGACAGTTGAAATAATAAAATAAATAGAAAGACTGTAATTATAACCACCTTATAAGATGTAGTATGTTTTAGAATTCAAAATATTTGTAGTACCGAATAATGTTGATGTATATGTATAGCTTCACTGATACAAATGTTTAGATTAAGTCCATTCTTCAAATGGCCCCCAAATAGTATTTATAGAATATAAATAAGCGAGCTTAACTCATAAACAAGTTTAAGGTCCCGGATCCGTGGATAACGCTAGCATTGATAAATCTATATGTTTTGGCCCCAGTTCTTTACCGAAATCTATTATAAATTGTAATCTTTTCTATAAATACTATTTGGGGGCCATTTGAAGAATGGACATAATCTAAACATTTGTATCAGTGAAGCTATACATATACATCAACATTATTCGGTACTACAAATATTTTGAATTCTAAAACATACTACATCTTATAAGGTGGTTATAATTACAGTCTTTCTATTTATTTTATTATTTCAACTGTCTTTAATAATTCATTGGTTAGAATTTTAATTAATCACTGAGAACAAGTCTCCGTGTCACCTGCCATATCCATCAGTTTCTTGTAGTCAGGGTCCTTGGTCCTTATGGTGTTCGTCAGCGGTTGATCTTAAGTGGAGTTAACTTTCCTGTTGAAGTTCCTGAAGTTCATAATCAAGTAGCGTGGAGGTTCTCAGAAGTCTCGTAGTTAAACATCGTTAGTTGTATAAGTGCCATAAATGTTCTTGTTTGTTGCAGAGTCGCACGTCACATTATTGTTTATAAAAGTTCTCACTTTTGGTAGCTCGTACCATATTATTTAAAACAACATAGACATCTTACAAATTAAACAAATGAGATGTCATCCCTTACACAGTTATTTATGCATTTCGTTTTTTTAACATTTAGACTACTACCACACTAATTTGGCAATACTTTTCCTACACATTGTTGTGAATGTCTTCTAAATACAAACATTCTGTCTTTTTCTGAGACATGGTTCAAGCGCGTGTTTTCTACGTGAGCGCTTCATCTCGACTCTCTACTATGTAGGAAGGGTCAGTTAATCGCGAGGAGTTTTCGCGTCGCAACAAAATAGTTCCACATTTATCTTCTATTTAAGGGGTTAAAGTTTGACCTTTTAATTATCCAAAGATATTCTTAATTACAGACTTCATTATAGTACACTACTGTGGTCTTGTTTATTTATTTATTTAATATTAATTTTCAAGGATTATTAGTGTGTTTAGGGGTGGGTATTCAGGTTAATTCCGGTTAGCGCATGTCTATGCAGGGTTAATTAACAAGGGTTTCCCTATCTGTACACTCGCATTCCTTTTATTTGATTATTAAAACTCTTTATTAAATATTATTATGATTTATGATAGCGATAACAATTAGTTTAAATGTGCGATTTATTGAAATTTAAAATTTCTCAGCTTTTACATTACCTATTTAATTAATTATTTTATTTTTAATTAATGAAATCGTCACAAGGGTTATTATGGCAAGTCTAGATTTTCTCCACATTCATGTATGGGGTTGATCAGAACATACAGGCTGTCTGCCAGGCTTAACACGTTGTACTTTGTCTGTGATCTATATGTATATGTGTATGTATGTTCACTCATGTGTTATCTTTATGTCAAATGTTAGAAAAGAAAGGGGATATTTAAACAATTTACATGATTATTGATATTATGTGATATTTTAATATATATATATATATATATATATATATATAATATAGAAAGAGTTATTATGTCAACACTATTGGGAATTTGTGATCTTAAAAGTTTTTTTTGAATTGTAATATATTAGATCTTGAATTATGATAGTAAATTTTTAATTGCAATTAATATGTATATATATACAAAATATGATTTCAGAAATAATAAAAGTTGTTATTATTGGTTAATAGAGAGTTTTAATTGCAAGTCGCGTCTCACTGGACCCAGCACATTTTATGCTTCTTCTAGGCCTTCTGCCTAGTTCTAAATATCTAGTGGCCCTTCCTTAAAAAAAAAAAGGAGTGGTTACAAATGGTAGCAGAGCATGGTTCTATCTAGGGTTGAACCCTTGGGTCCTTGGGTGTGACGGGGCTTGGAAACTCGGAAACAGTTTGGGCAAATTGGAACTTCAAAAAAATTTAAAAGAGATTAACATATATGTTTATGTTGTGTTAGTTTCAATGTTTTTATTATATTGGGTTATATATTATTATTGTGTATATTATGTTGATGTATGATCGTCAGCCTGTTTAGTATTTGTAAGTTTGGTGTCGCCACAGGCATGCATTTTTAGTTGGAATATTTTTTTTTTGAGACTTGGAATTACCGGAGATCTGGGGTGTTGCGATGGGAGTAGGCTGTATTATTGATAGATATTGATGTAATTGCGCGTGAGCTTGGCGGGATGCGGTGTGGCCCGATCGGAAGTCGGTATGGTAGGGCGTACCAACAGAGTTCATTGTTTGAAGTTTTTTTGTGTGGAAATTTAATGTTGGCTTTTGATGGATGTTAAGTATGTGTTGGTGAAATGTGATATGTCATGATAAGTGTTAGGTGTTGTGGATTTCAGGTATTATGTTAGTGTCAAAAGTTGTTTGTCCTCTTGTGTGGTGTGAACGAGAGCTATTTCAGGAGTGGATCAGGTCTCCGCAGCGCTAGGGAAACCGGGGTCGACATGAAGGAAGAATAGTACTCGAGTTTTTTCTGTTTTGTAAGTTATGTTTGTGTTAGGTATTGCGTTGGGATTCATGTTTTATTGTTGTGTATTGTGAATTGTGTAATTCTGGCGGGGGTATGTTATCAGAGATTGCCCAACCCCACTTCCGGGTTCTCCAAAAACGTCCGGTGGTGGAGTGAGTAGATGAGGACAAGTTGTTGGTTTTCTTGGACCTTGTCCTGCAGTTGGCGGACTTCCCGGGGCTGTCCGATGGGGACCTCTTGTCCCTTATATATCCGTATTGCCGGGGTTCATTGGCTGGGCTGGTCACCAACACTCTGCGTCGGGGCGGCAGTGTCAACTCTCTCCATGGGGAGGTGTTGGACTTCTTCATACCCCGTCGACGACATGACCAGTTGAAATTTAAGTTATTCTATCGTCTACAGGCCAACGAAGAGGCGCTGGTGGACTTTGCACAGAGCATACACAAAACTGCCCGGGTATTAAGGTTGGGGTTGCCTGAGAGGGAGATAATACAGGTAATACTAGAAGGGTTGACTCCCCAAGAGAGATCCCGTTTGGTGTTCGCAGACCGTCTACGTTGTTTTGCGGACCTGGACCGGTTGTGTGGGTTTGCCAGAAGGGTCCAGACGAATGACGAGTCCCGGGGAAGAGCTGCTACAGATGTCCAAGACTCAAGTAATTTATTAGGAAGAGCTAAAAAATGACAAACATGGTGGTTGGTGGAGAACACAAGAAACTGTAAGAAAAACGGAATATTCCGGAAGTAATGAAAGCTACAAGGGGGTAGCAAGTGAAAAGACGGTAACAACAGTTACAGAAGAGAAAACAAATAAGTATGAAATTAGCAGGGGAAGAAGAAGTTATATTAGTGAACCAACATCGGCCAGTAGGGATCCTGTGTTATTCCACTTGCATTTTTTCTAATAATCTTTCATACATTTCTTCAATATCTTTATATAGTATTGTTACAGTTATTATACACTGTGATTGGTTTAAATTATACAAATTTCATCAATTTAATTAATTTACTTAACTTATTTATCAATTATAAGGTTGTTGAGATTTACCATTTGGCCTAGATTTTACCTGTGTTCACATACAATGTTTATGACTATTACAGCTTGCTAATACCCCTTCTGACATTTTATTCTTATACAATCTTAATTAAAATTCCCTTACTTAACTACATTAACATTTAGCATTGATTAATACCATTAATACATAACAAATATTTTATAACAAAAGAATTGTACTCAAACTCAGACATTCCAGCCCTGAGTTCATTGAACTTAATATAAACAAAACACATCTGTCCTTTCATTATTTAAATTATTCCTTAAAACTAATTTTTGTGCAGTCTTGGCTGTTTTTGTTTTATTTTAGGGATGTACCCTTGGTCACTTCACTATTTATTGCCTACTCTTATTTTATCTTTTGTCATTTTATTTAATATTATTATATATATAAACTTTCACATATGAACTTACTTTGGTTATCACTTCCCCATACGTTTCAAGGTGATGTGCCTCTTCCTGAGTGGGAGTAAATACTGAATCACAATTTTATTTAATGTTGTGAGATAAAGAGTGGCACTTACATAGAAACATTTTTAGTCTATTTTCATAACAAAATAACTTATATCTCTATTCAGTTTTCTAGTCTTATAAGATCAAGAATCTTATTTACAGAGGATTATTAAGATTTGTTTTTTCCATTATAAAAATACCTTTCACTGGTACACTTTTAATTATACCTCTAGACACTTTTACTTATACCTACTTTACATTAGTTTTTATTTTATGGTGTTATACTTTTATTAGTGACATTTAATCTCTTTTGGGGTTTTATTTTTTTTATTACTTGGTTTCTTTTGGGTATTTCCCTACTTTTCTTATCCTACTACTTGGTTTCTTCCAAAAGCAGTCCTTTTATTATGGATGTCGGTTTGTTCTGGGTATTTCCTTACTTACTCCTATCCTACCTGGGTATTTCCTTACTTTATCTTGGCTTTTGTTTTATTTTTTATAACTCATCATATATTGCATAGTTGGTTTTAATTTATTTTTATTTCTTCAAACTATGATTGCACTTTACTGTGGTCCTAAATTAATTTCTATAGTATTTTTCTTTGATTTCATTTTATTTTTACTTTATTTATGATCATTTTTTCATTCCGAACAATGTGTATAATCTGTCTTGCTACAAAATACTCTGCAAGTAGGTTTATTAATATATTAATAGGTTTATCTAGGTGAAAATAAACCTACTTGCAGTGTATTTATTTGAAGATCTTACATAGGAGACCTGCAGGAAACTCAAAACGAGTTACTTACAAAGGATAATATAGGTTATGTATATATAGTATATAATAACAGGTATTTGTACGTTATTTTTTTGGAACTGTATTTTCATACCTATTATTTTAAAATAACAGTTTAGCCCACCTCTACTGCACGCGCGCTCGCACAAGTATGCGATTTTACTTACTTAATCTCATGTAGTTTACATATATATATACAACACTATGATACAGTTTGTACATTCTGTTGAGTTTTAATTACATAGCTGTAAACGAATGTGATCCAAATCTCAAGTGGTACATGACACTGAACAACCTAACACATTATCTATGGGCTAAATAATATTTATGCACATTACCTGTTCAGTCTCAGCCTCTTCTGCATCTGCTTCTTTCCTTACACTGACCGTTAATAAAACATCCTACAAATAACAAGGAATTAAAATTTACATAATTCATTACCATTATACAAGAATGCTTTATAAGAGGCTGTAAAGGAAACCATAAAGATGTTCAAGACCGTAGTAACATTTCATGGAAAGAGTATAAGAGTTACTGATGGTATGGTTTCTACTCACAGAAAACAAGGTAAATTGAGAACACTATTGAATATTATAAAAAATTATTAGGGGAAGAGGAGAATCAGGAACAAAAATCGGTAAATATTTAAACTGGTAACAAAAATAGGTAAATATTAAAACTGGTAAAGATAACTGAGAGGAATCAGTGTCAGAGCACAGGCCAGATGGAGAAACAAATTTGCTACTGTCAAATACTGGATTCGAAATTAAGAAGAAATTCCTCAAATTATGTTTGCAGCATGCTATTATAGAAGCTGCATGTGAAACCTAGACAATAGGGAAAGGCGAAAGACACAACCACAGCATTTGAAATCTGCTGCTGTACGAGAATATTAAAAATATACTGGATGGACAAAGTAATTAGAAAACAAAAATGAACAGGTTCTGGAAACAATGGGTGAATGGAGAGGTTTGTGAAGATGAGAAAGTGTGGTGGGTCACTACTGGTTGAGACCCAGTAATGACTTTGCATCCAGTAAGTGGGAAGTACTGCAGAGAAAGGCAGAAACTAAGAGTACCCAGGTTGTGGGACGCTGTAAGTTCTCACAGATAAAGAAGGTGGTTCAGGAAGATTCACAGAAGAAGAAGATACAAAGAGTCTGAGAAACATGTCAGAGACATCTGCATCATGAACAGCAGTAAAGCAACATGTTCGTCTGTTGCACTGTTAATTACAGTCATGTAAACAAAACAAAAAAATTAATGAAGAAAGTTGTGTTAGTGGTTGAAATCACAAGCAGAATGATCACTGTTGCACACCACTATGTAAAATTATCCCGATTAGCGCTTTCAAGCTTCACAGCTCATCGTCAGATCGGAATTCCGATCTGACGATGAGCTGTGAAGCTTGAAAGCGCTAATTGGGACAATTTTACATAGTGGTGTGCAACAGTGATCATTCTGCTTGAAAAAAAGGAAAGTCAATTTTGTCTGTTGGAAAGATAAGACTTGATTTTCTGATTACCTAAGAGAATGTTGTTAAGAGATTATCATGGTTGTGTCAAAAAATAAAGAGTGATATTCTAACCTTTAAACCAAATAAATGAAAATACTTGTAAAAAAGGGCCAGGTTAAGTATATAAACAGATAATTTTGTAGTAGGATAATGGAAGACCTCAGACAAGCAGTTTTTAAGGCAAAAATCGCTGAGCTGAAATACAATCTGTTGCAACATCACACTTACTCTCCTGATTTAGCTCTATTAAATTTTAATTATTCCCAAAAATCAAAATTCCCTGGGGAGGGAGGGATTTTTCTGGAGATGACTGAAAGCGGCAGTAAACAGTTATCAGAGGACCTAGAACAATCAAACTTCTGAATGGGATAAAAGCACTGGAGCATCACTAAACCAAATGTGTTCAACTACATAGAGACTATGCTGAAATATGAAAAGTGATTCCAAAACGAAAAAATACTGGTAAGTCTTTCATTATTAGGTCGTGAACTTTTCAAATGGCCATAGTATATACCTGTAAGGTATATGAAAGGATAAATGATCTTATCTACGAAAAGCCATGTTTCAAATGGATTTCAATCATATATTGTTGCATTAAAGATTATTAGTTATGATGAGGTGATATGAACTTGAATGATGTTACAGTAAGATAACAATTTAATTAAGTCAAATATAATTAATTATCTACTGTCTACTGTAGTGTAAACTTATTAACATACTTTCTACATTAATAGTTTGTTAATTATACAGTTAAAGCAGCATGCCTGTGTCCTTGACTGACTTGTTTATAACTAATCTTAAGTGCAGTTGGTTAGTAAGAAGGGTTAACCTCACTCCCCACAAATGGGTAGGTCGTGTACATAAAATCTGAACGAAGCAATTGTATAGCTAACAGTTACAACATTAAAAGTGGGCAATAAATGGTGAATTTTGGACTCCCCCCCACTTGGCACACGAGCGGGTGGTCAGATAAAAAATTCAAATCCAAGTCATGATCACACATAAAATAGTCAGGTGTGTGCCTGGCTCTTAGTATCTGGCTAACAAACATTTGAGACAAAACACAAAGGTTTGAATATGTACATCAATTACATGTCTAATATTGACTTTTAGACATATAATACTAATAATACATAAGACGTATAATACATAACATAAGACATATAATACATCTAATACTCATGTATTCTGCAGAAACTGGGAGTGAGACAATGCAAGTCAAAACAGCGAAATGAGATGTCACAAGTATGGAGTTTACGAGAATACCAGGAAGACTTGCAGAGGACAGGACTACCAGAGTGGACAACACAAGAGAATGAGTGATGATAGAATAGTACGAGTATGTTGACATAATTGGCCAACACAAAGACAGAGGACTGGCAGATAAAAAAAAAAAGTTTTAAAGCTACTTCGCAACTAACAAACACATTACAAGTCTAAATTGGACGAGGGAGAAAGAGAATTGCTTGAAAGTTAGGAGCAGGGGTGCCCACAGGGGAGGAAAATAGCGCAAGTTGCGCATTGAGAATTTCTGGGGGGGATTTTTCGGGTGTATTTTAAGGATTTTTTGGGGGGGGATTTTTTCAAGAATAACATTTTAAATCCAACACGGATGGAAATTTTTACGCCTTTGTGCAACAAACTAAGCTATTAGTAAAAAACTAAAGCAATTGCATATCTTTATGATTGTTTTAACGAACTGGCGGCATAAATGTCTCTACCAGTACAACTAGTAGTAAATTTTGTTTTGGAATTTGGAAAACTGACCCTGGCAGCCTGCAGCAACATACTGTCAACGAGTCAGAGGGTACGTGAATAATAAATCGTGAATGTAAAAATGTGTGCGTGTGCTAAGCTTGTACACAAGCTTGTGCTTGGTGGGCAGTGGGGGGGATTTTCCAATTGGGGGAGTGCTGAGACTTTGGGGGGGGATTTGTGCATTAGACCTTGGGGGGGATGGGCACCCCTGGTTAGGAGGTTATGGAAAATGCATATTGTCAATGCGAACCCTACACAAAAGAATACATGTATAACTCATATTCTGTACAGCAATTAATTACAAATCAATATGATGATAAATAAACTATTATTAATATAAGAAATGAATGTGTGTATAAGATACGTGTATATGTAACACGTGTATCAATTTAATACATACATTAAACAGCAAAAAATATATTTTTATTTTTAAACTTTATACCTTGCCCTCAAATTTGATCTCTTCCATTTGTCAGATGATGGATAAATTGATCTTGTTAACACCTGAAACAAAAGAAAACAAGTTAGCAGTCAATGAAGATTAAATCTACATCACTCACAAGTTAGCACAAGAATAACATCTGATTAAGAACACTTTTAGATTAAATGCACATATCTTTATTAATAAATAATGTATTCCCATTGTCAGACCTCAGTTTAACCAATGAGGATGCCATATCTTCGTTGGGCAAGGTACTTCATTTCATATAATAAAGTGTTCTTGGTTGTAAGGAGATACCGAGACCACTTATGTAGAGGAAAAGTCACATTACTTCTGCACATGTAATTGGAATGAGCTAACGTACAGAAGAGTATTCAACCTAGTGCTACCTATAGGTACTGATGATTCCTCGAAAATGTTTTCCCCATAAAAGTACACTTTTCTTTGAAGTGTCCTCAACATGTGTCCACAATTTTTTTTATCAGTTCGTCATACCATGTTACTTATTTTGACACAGACTGTTTTTAAATTCCTATTTACCTTTTGATATAATTTTAGAATTATTTTGAGAAGGAAACAATTGCTTATCAATTGAATGTTAAAATTTTTATGAAACCTCAGAGTCAAAATGTTTGCAGGAGTTATACAGTATACTATGTTTCACATAACTTCCAAATTGACAGCTGTGGGAATACACTGCAATACTGCTAGCAAACTGTTGTTTACAATGGAAGTTTGAAGCGTTTGACAGATTTAAAGAGTTGAAATATTTGTTCTGCTTTATCTAGTCTGAAGACGCGTTTCATCTTATTTATAGCTTTCAGTGTGCAGTAAATTGAACCTGGTCTTAAACAGAAAATCTTTGACAAATAATATTAGAAATTGTGTAGAAATTATAATTTTTAATGACTTGAAATACCATAATAAACAATGGAACAATATTTCATAGTTTGTAAACTGCATACAAAAAGGAGAACTGGGACTGATTGAATTCATGATCCGCTGAGACCACTTTGAAGAGTTTTCCAGTAACACAAAGGGTAACATTAATGATATTCATGTCACTGATATAATTTCTTAATTTCTGACAGCCTAATAACACATTACTAAAACAAACCATATACAAAAACAGCTAACAGATCCAAAACATGATGTGCTATATCACTGAAAAGAGACATTTGTGTAAGCTGATAAGAACTGGCAACATTTATTTGTTGGTATGGGAAGGACATCTTAACATCAGCTATGAATTTCTTGTGCCAAGAAATCTGAATCTGAATTTCTTGTGCATTCCCAAGTGTCAATACTGATGTTATATGAAAGATATTGTAGGATTAAAAACAAAATTATATTTTATATTTTGTTATTTCTTTGAAAAATGCATCTCAATTTTCAGAATTTAACATAGTGAAAACAGGGATATCCACCTTGCAATCATATTATGTTTATGTTGAACTGTTTGTTTATAATAAATGGCTGTGCATGGCCAAATAATAATATTCAGTAGGCCTAGCTGGTTAACATACACATTTATGTAATAGATTTTTAGTTTACTTTGTGTATTTTAATAATATCTAATGTCATGTATTGGCTTAATACAATACAGTACTGACCAAAACAGAAATATTATATACAATCCGTTTTGAAAATAAATTTCTTACAAGAAACTATACAACTACTTTATGCCCCCTCCGCCTCAAAGCTATTTCATGCACAACATAACATGGCTCCGTTACTGTTACTGTTCAAGCTGAACTGCACTGCCTTTACATTAAACACATTGACTTAAGTAAAAATGGGTATTACATACATAAAACATATACTGACAATAATGTCTAAACAAAAAGTGTTCAGAATCTGAAAGTTTCATTTTGTTTTGGAAGTCTAGAAAAAGTTTTATTTGCTTTAGTTCAGTTCAATACAAATTTTTATAATAAATCACTTCAATAATAATATAGTGAGCATCATAATTTTCTTGTTTTAAATTCATTTGTCATTTCAAATTGTCGTTAACCTGAGTAACTACAATTCAATTTTTAATGTGCATTGAATCATTGTGAAAACATTATCACAAAACATAGTTTTGAGAAATCATCACATACTTACTTATATTCACATGCCTAAAAATATATTCATCTATACTGATACTTTCCATAAATGCCACTAACAGCAATTTTCCGTGTTTTGTTGAATATCTGCATGTTTCATTATTTCATATTTATAGGTATTATTTACCTTATGGTAGTAGTCAGTTGTGCAGGCAAGGTGAGGTTATGTTTGCCCAGGTGTGGGTTATGCAAGCTATAGTAATATTACATTTAGTCTTGAACTTGTCCTGTACGTTGTATAAGAATATTTGACTATGCCATTACTTTCAGTACATTTATAACGCACTCTTATACTGGTTAAAACCACATACAGTACATTAAATAAGTGCTACCTTTAGAGCTAACAACCTCCAAGATTAGTCTATACTCTAGACATTGTGTTGTGTTTACAGCATATGCAGGTCTGAAAAAGTGTCACTTATATATGCTGATGTGAAAGTTGGAATTATTAATTCAGACATTAAAACGGGAATCAAATGGGTAAATAAACAGAAAACCTTAAACTTTGGTAACTTTTTACTGTAACGGAAGATATTTTAACGTACAATCGAGTAATTCTAGCTTGTGGATAAATGTCAACACACAACGAAGAACCACATCCGAATTGACATTCATTTTTTATAACGAGTCTGCATTATATTACAAATGGAATTATCCGTAATTATACTTCATACCCATCAATGACTATTATCGTTACTTCCACCATAGCGAATAGAAGAGATTCTTCTATGTCTCTTCAACTCGCTGTTTCCACCTTAACCTAACGTCCAGTTGTCTTTAAATAAGTAAATTACCTTAGACCTTCATAAGTATACTACCGCTGCTATAATTTAGTTTCACTAACATAAACTATTCTATACACCGCTGCAGGTAATAAACTTTTCGAAAGCACAGTAACAATAATTAATTGATGAATATGATATGTAAATACAAACTACGCTATTCATCATATATTAACACATTATTCAAATTCAGTGGCATACAAATCAAAAATGCGAAACTTTCATACAAACAACATAGCTTCCAACCCATCATAGAAACTAAGTCTTTCGGCATAATCTGACGCGTAATTATATGAATAAATAACCGAACAATGTCTACAGTCAGATCTAGCTAAACAGTCGTCTAACTACTTCTGCGTTGCAGTATAAAATTATTACATCTCAGTGATCTCACTGCATACGGTATAACAACAAGGTGTTCACAAATAGAATGTATAGTATAGTCCTATTTCTCCCAGACGCAAAATGTATAGAAAACGCATGAAATCAAAGTCGAGCGAAATGGCTCATAATGCAAACAAGATTTATTTAGTCACAGAATACAACCAAATATGTAATTAAAAATGTTTAGTTATAATCGAGTTTCCATTGATTTTTGGCGGATTTTGAAAATCACAGAGTTCTAATTAATTTTATTCAGTACGGTAGTGGACTTTTTAATTTCTTACAAATCACAATATTCGCCAGCAAAACCTAATGCCTAAGTTTTATGGTAATCTATGGGTAACACTTACATTCATGGTCAATAAGTTTACACATTCATTCTGTTTATTCACGTACTCTCTTCTAAAAGCCATTATTAAAAAAAAAACACCAGTTGTGAATGAATAATCAAATACCTGTAAAACTATTAATAACCATTTTACTGGGTTGGCCACATTTCTCAGAACAAAGTAAGGACACCAGTATACTGGGTTATATTCCTAGCTGGGGAGTGATATTTTTTGTGGACAAATTTTCATCCTTAGGTACTTTAAATTACAAACTATACAGTGTAAAATTGTATTCTAATTTTTATTACTCTTGATATAATAGTATTATTAATATAAATCATTGTTCATTGTAATAAAAGCAAATAATTAAAAGATTTATAGCGACATATTTTAAATTTAAATAAAGTTTACATAATCAACCTCAGTACTTTCCTTGCACCAGTCATAGTTTTGCAAAAGGGCACTTTCATCAAAGAGTCTTATCTTCCTTTATTGTATTTTTTGTATGTAAGTTACTATATTCAAGTTCAGAACTAATTTTAATAAACAGTCAAGCTTTCACCTAGTCTACTATCACATGTACTTTCTCAGAACCCCACATGTATCAGTACAGAAAAGTCCATTTGAGTAGTAGCAGAAGTAGGCCTACCTGGAAGACAGAAAATTAAATTTTTCTTTTTTTTTTGAATTCTTGGATTTCGTTGTCCATGACGTGTCCGTTACTTAACTAAATATCACTATAATATTGACGACTCGGAACACTAAGTTTTTATAAGTAAAAACGTAAAGTTTTACCTTACAGCCTAAACCGGCTTTCACCTATAGAAGGCTTCATCAGAGGCTGTCGTTAGTAGCGCTGTTCATCTTGTTGTTGGCGACGAGATAGTGTTTCGAAAGATCGAAGCTGTGTGTGTGTGGTGAGATGTGTTCGAATAATGCGTGCGATTTGAATTGTGTCTGTTCGTTTAGGATGTCGTTTTTATTTGTTTTTGTGTGTTTGTATATTTCTAATTGTTCTAGAGTGTCTAGTTTTCGGCCTTTGTGTGTACATGTAGTATGTTCATGTTATTGTCGATATTTTTATATGTGTGGTTTGCTTCAATGAGGTGGTTTGCGAAGGTAGATTCTGTAGTGGTGTGGAGTGCTTTTGTGTGTTCAATGTATCTCTGTTTGAAGCTACGTCCTGTCTGGCCTATGTAGAATTTATTGCAATTTGAACAATTTAGTTTATATACACCGGGTAGATCGAATTTGTTTTGTGCTTTGGGCATGCGTTTTGATAGTGTGTGTTCTGTTTTGTTAGTAGTTTTGTAAGCGATTCTGTATCCTGCTTTTTTGAATTTGTGGGCAATTTTTTCTGTTTGTTTGTTGATGTATGTTAGTGTTATGAATTTGTTGTTTTCTGTCTTTGTCTGTTGTTTGTTTTGTGTTTTGTGTAGGAGTTTACTGACTATTGTTCTGTCATAACCGTTAGATTCTGCTAGATATTTTAACGTGTTTAGTTCGTCTTTGTAGTCTATTTCATCTAAGGGGATGTTGTTAAGTCTATGTATCATGGTTCTAAAAGCAGCTAGTTTGTGTTGTATTGGGTGATTGGAGGTGTTGTGTATTAGTGTGTCAGTTGTAGTTGGTTTTCTGTATATACTGAATTTGTGACTGTGTTCTAGTTTTGTGATGGAGAGGTCTAAGAAGTTTATGGTATTGTTGTGTTCATATTCGGCAGTGAAGGTTATGTTTTTATGTATTTTGTTTATGTGCGTTAGTAACTGTTCACATTGTCTTTTGTTTCTCCTGTATAGTATTAGAATGTCATCAACGTATCTGTGCCAATATAGTATTTTATGTGAGTGTCTGTCATTGTTTGTGAGTATTTTTGTTTTTTCTAAGTGTTGGAGGAAGACTTCTGCTAGAATGCTGGATATGGGGGAGCCCATGGGTAGGCCATCGTTCTGTGTGTAGTATTTATTGTTATAAGTAAAGTAGTTTTGTTTTGTGATAATGTTCAGAGTTTCTGTTATTTCATTGATAAGTTCATTTGGTGTGTTGTTCTGTTTGAGTTTGTTTTGTAGGATGGTGATTGTTTCAGAGATGGGGATGTTTGTGTACAGGTTTTTAATGTCAAAGGAGGCTAATGTGGCGTTATGGGGGATGTGTATGTCTTTTATTTTTGTTACTAGGTCAGTGTTGTTTTTTACTGCAATGTTGTTGTCTATTTGTGTGTGTTGTCTAATAATTTTGTCTAGATATTTTGCCAGTTTGTGCAAAACTCAGTAAAACAAATAGTCAACAAAGCCAAACACATTATGACACATAAACAAAAGCCCTACATGAAACAAATCCGACCATCAGCACCTACACTCCAAGCGCTTCCCAAAATCCATAAAGAAGACATTCCGATCCGCCCCATTATCAACTACCGTAATGCCCCTGCACACAAACTGGCAAAATATCTAGACAAAATTATTAGACAACACACACAAATAGACAACAACATTGCAGTAAAAAACAACACTGACCTAGTAACAAAAATAAAAGACATACACATCCCCCATAACGCCACATTAGCCTCCTTTGACATTAAAAACCTGTACACAAACATCCCCATCTCTGAAACAATCACCATCCTACAAAACAAACTCAAACAGAACAACACACCAAACGAACTTATCAATGAAATAACAGAAACTCTGAACATTATCACAAAACAAAACTACTTTACTTATAACAACAAATACTACACACAGAACGATGGCCTACCCATGGGCTCCCCCATATCCAGCATTCTAGCAGAAGTCTTCCTCCAACACTTAGAAAAAACAAAAATACTCACAAACAATGACAGACACTCACATAAAATACTATATTGGCACAGATACGTTGATGACATTCTAATACTATACAGGAGAAACAAAAGACAATGTGAACAGTTACTAACGCACATAAACAAAATACATAAAAACATAACCTTCACTGCCGAATATGAACACAACAATACCATAAACTTCTTAGACCTCTCCATCACAAAACTAGAACACAGTCACAAATTCAGTATATACAGAAAACCAACTACAACTGACACACTAATACACAACACCTCCAATCACCCAATACAACACAAACTAGCTGCTTTTAGAACCATGATACATAGACTTAACAACATCCCCTTAGATGAAATAGACTACAAAGACGAACTAAACACGTTAAAATATCTAGCAGAATCTAACGGTTATGACAGAACAATAGTCAGTAAACTCCTACACAAAACACAAAACAAACAACAGACAAAGACAGAAAACAACAAATTCATAACACTAACATACATCAACAAACAAACAGAAAAAATTGCCCACAAATTCAAAAAAGCAGAATACAGAATCGCTTACAAAACTACTAACAAAACAGAACACACACTATCAAAACGCATGCCCAAAGCACAAAACAAATTCGATCTACCCGGTGTATATAAACTAAATTGTTCAAATTGCAATAAATTCTACATAGGCCAGACAGGACGTAGCTTCAAACAGAGATACATTGAACACACAAAAGCACTCCACACCACTACAGAATCTACCTTCGCAAACCACCTCATTGAAGCAAACCACACATATAAAAATATCGACAATAACATGAACATACTACACGTACACACAAAGGCCGAAAACTAGACACTCTAGAACAATTAGAAATATACAAACACACAAAAACAAATGAAAACGACATCCTAAACGAACAGACACAATTCAAATCGCACGCATTATTCGAACACATCTCACCACACACACACACAGCTTCGATCTTTCGAAACACTATCTCGTCACCAACAACAAGATGAACAGCGCTACTAACGACAGCCTCTGATGAAGCCTTCTATAGGTGAAAGCCGGTTTAGGCTGTAAGGTAAAACTTTACGTTTTTACTTATAAAAAACTTAGTGTTCCGAGTCGTCAATATTATAGTGATTTTTTTTTGAAGTTCCGTATATGGTGCACATCCTATGCCTAATATTCTCTTACCAAACTTCTTTTAAACTCTTTTGTGAAAATTGTTTTGTTCCCCTCTAAAATTTGCATTTGTGGTTGTCCAAACAGAAACAAACAAATTATTTTCTAAACCATAGTTCTTTAACATTTTAACTTATAATCTGACAACATTTTTGCAGTTTCTGTACTGACATCGTCAACCTCTAAAATCCTGACCCAAATACCTTATGTCATATTGAAAATTCTACACATAACTGGCACCAACTTGACCTACTTACTGTTAAACAAATCTATTGTAAAGTTTCAAAACTGTTTTGTCGAGTTCAGATCTGACATCATCAAACAATTAGAAGCAAGGACATTAACTGCTCTTGTAACGGGACATTTTGGCCTACCTGGGGTAAAATAAATAAATTTGTACTTTAATAAAAGTAAATAGCATTTTTCGACGTAATAATAATTTTGGGAAATATAAACATAAATTGAAAATAAAGGTAAATTTTATTGGGACAAAATTGGCAGGAGTTATTTAAAATATTATTCATAAATTATAACGACGCAGCAGACAAACAAGCAAAAATGAGTCAAGGTCTGCTCCAGTGACTTACAAATTGTGTAAACAGATTATGTAATATAACATCCGATGATCTTACGTCAGGGACGATCCCAGCTGTGGAATGTAGCATTGTCGGCCAAACCTTATATTGGCGTAGGAATACGAACATAAGACAATGAAAAGTTTGTAAAACAGTCACAGCCATTTCACGAAGTAGTGCCGTTTGTCTCGGCAGTCCGAATTCAACACTCGCGCGAGTGACACACATACAAATTTCCGGAACGTAAATCGCGGGCCCGCAAATCAACAAAAATGTGAATAACAGTTTTAAATGTGAAACACAGAATTCATAAACAGTAGTCAGAGTTAAATAACAGTAAAATTGCTTTTTAAAATAGTTAAATTCAGTAAAATTTAAATAACGATCGATGTAGTGCACGGAACAATGCGACGTCTTCAAAACTCGTCAGCTAAGTAACAATTAAATAACATAAATTCTTACAAGGGCTAATCAGAATAAAATAAAAATAAAATAAAATTTTAAGTAAAAAAAATGAGATCTCTAAGGGTATAAGTAACCGTGTGTGTGTGTGCGTGAGAAAGTATGTAGATAAAGAAGGCTGGTTTGTGTTTTAAAAATTAGTTATATTTAATTTCTTGATATTTTATTATTTGAAATATTTTATATCATGTTTCAATTTTTCTATGTGAAGAGATAGTTTGTCAATGATCTTTTAAAAAATATATAATGATTAAAGAAATAATTAAATGTCAATAAAACTTAATTATGGGAAATAAGTAAAGCTTTCTTTATTACAAACAGCCGTAATTCTGTTCTCCTGTGTTCGCCGAAAAGAACCCGATTTTGGTAAGTACCTATGTTTTCAGTTGGCTAACTTTAAAGATGGCGTCTGAATACAGACGTCAACAAGTGGTTATGTACCGATAGACAGATATTAAATAATTAAAGTAAATAAAACTTAACAATAGCGCCCGAACAGGGACATTTTATATAAAATATTTTTACTGTATATAAAAATAGGTCTACTCGGGAGAGCAGAAATGGTTGTTTAAGGTAAACGTGTGTAAACATAAATAATAAGGGTACCTTACAATGTTATTGATGAATGTGTTATAAATGAGTAAATATAAAATAATTGAAACAAATGGATAATAACGAGATTGTAGTTGAAATGAGCGAGTCGGCTGGTGAGGGAGAACCAGGGGTTCATTCAACCCCAGTAAATCGGTCAAAAGAGTACAGTTTGACTGAGTCAGCCGTAGGTGACTCGGGAATCCAGTCGACTCCAACCTCAACAAAATGTAACAAATTAGACAATGATATGATGAGTGTTTTACTAAATCAATTCGATAAAATGAATTGTAAATTTGACAAATTAAGCAATGATTTTGACACCAAATTTGATGTACAAAATAATAAATTTGATGAGTTGAAAAACCATATGAATGAAATTAATAAGCATTTAGACCAAACTAATGAAATGATAGAAACTAACAGATTAGAACAGAGTGTGGAGAAAGTGGTAAAGTCAGTAGAGGAACAGATTGAAAGTAAATTAAATCAGATAATAAACAAGAAGTTAGATGACAATGTTACAGTTATGACCAATAATAATAATGACAAAATAGTGGAAGAGGTAGTGTTAGATAATCAAATACTGAATAGTGATGATAATGATGTTAATTACAATTCTGTGAGTATAGTGGGGGTAAAGAATAGTGGAGAAACAGATAAATAGACGAAAATAAAAACGATCACATGACAGATAATGAGGTAAGTAGGGGTAAGAATTATGAGAATATAATTAAAAATAGTGCTGATGAAGTTTTAGTGGAAGTAGGATGTAATAATGGAATGTTAGTGTGTGTTGATGGGTTAAAGAGAGTGGGTGAAGAGAGTTATATTGTGGGTGTGAAGCAGAGGGTAAATTTTCCCCAGGTTTATTGTAAACTAAGGTGTTTACAGATGTTGTTGTTGAAGGGCAAGAGTCCCGTATTATTGGAAGACATGAGGTCTTTGAGTTGTTCCCCGAATTTTTATGAGTTAGTGCCCTCTGTGTGGGATGGTAGAGAAAGTGTGATATGGTGTTATGGTGAGAGAGATTTAGATAGAGAGTTGTGTATTGATAGAGAGATAGAATTATATAAGTTAAAGAGAAATTATAAAGAGTTGAAAGAGAGGTTAGAATTGAAGGAAATAGATTATATGAAATGCTTACCTGTTGAAAGAGAGATAAATGAATATTTTGATAATACCTTTATAAACAATAAACACTTACCTTATGTTGTAATGAATGTAGTGGAAAATGATGATGATAAAATAACTGACTTTATATTGAATGAAACTACTGATGGAGACAGAACTAAAATCACAAATGTAGACGGGTTTTATGAATTGATAGATAAGAATGGTGTCAAATATTATGTGGATAATGGTCATAATAATAGTAATAACAAATTGTATGTGGATAACAATGATGTATGATATAAATATGTTATACATCTATATGATGATGGAGGTTGAAATTAAAATCAGTGTATGGACATTTTTAAATATTTTAATTTATGGTAATGATCTGGCCAGATTATGAAATGAAGTGTGGAAAACTGAACCATAATGACGAACAATTTGTAAATAATTGATAGTGAAATTAATTGTGTGTATTGTAAAATGTTATGTAAACAATGTGTGTATGTAGTAGAAATTGTAATAATAATAATAATATTATTTTGGTAGACTAAATGAATAACAAGAATTTGTAATTGTTTTGGAGCAATGTAATTAAAATGTTGTGTTTTCAAGAATTAATGGAATTAAAGTAATTTGAGATGTTTAAAATATTTGATTGATTCAAAATGTTATATAATTGAAGTTTGATGATGAATTTAAATTATTTTATGAGATTTAAATTTGATAATAATTAATAAAATAAATAAATGTTAAATTGTGTTTAGTTTGGGGAATAACATGATTGTTAAAATATAGGTTAATAATAAATTTGAAAATTTTTGAGGAATCTAATTGTGGTAAAGGAGGTTACTCAGGGGAGTAACGAATTCAAAATTTGTTGAAACTTAATAATGATGACTCGCTACTGAGCTGACTAAATAATTTTGTTGTGATTTGAGAAATGGGTGCACTAGATGTTTCTTATATTGTGTTTATTATGTCTTATTGTGTTAATTGCATGTAGTATGTTAGGGATAAGGATTATAAAAATGTAATAATATTGTATAGAATAAGTTTTCAATGTGTTTAAAGATTTTAGATAGATAAATAATGAAATAAATTTGAGATAGTTAAAATTTTCAATGGGTTGTAAAAGATGGAATTTGGGTGATAGTAATTGTTTAAGTAAGATATTTGAGTTAGTCCAAGTTGAGTATACATGGGTGTTAGAGAGAATAAGAGGTGAAATACAAGTAATGTAGAATTTGAATATTGATAGTGACACAGTAGCTATGGGAAAATATGTAGAGTAATGATTGATATATTGAGTTAATAAATGAAATGAAGATATTTTGTAAATGAAAGTGAGGTAATAGGAGAGTAATTAGTTGATAGTGGAATTTTGTAAGGGGGTGGTGTGATGAGGAGTCCTCAACAAAAAGCGTTGTGGCGGGAGGGGAACCGATTAGCGCCGGAAAGGGTTACCTTGGGAGGGTCCAGGAACCAGATAAGGGAATGAGCATTGGGAGGGGAACACACATCCTGAGTACAAAGGGGTAGAGAGTACTTTGTTATAAGGGTAGAATGATGCGAAATGAGTTAGAGTAGTAAGTTAGAGATAGAGAATGGTTGATAGATGTTTTGATAGATGGGTGTCATAATAGTTAGAATCTGTTAGTCTGTGTTAGAGTCGTGAGAGGGGGAAGATTATAGGTAAATACCAAGTTGATAAAGTGAATTGTTATCAATAACTGAGAATCACCCAAATTAATAAAATGGAATAATAAATGAAATGTTATGTAAAATGAAGGTTGAAAAAAAAAAATTTTTTTTTTTTGGGAAATGAATTAATAAAAGTTAAATTGAAATTAAAATGTAATTTTTATAATTTTATATGCAAGTTTAAAGATGTAAAGTGTGTAAATTTTGGTCAAACTTAAATGTGAATTGTTTATTTTAAGGTAATAATAACAATGTAAATTATCAATATACTATGTTTTATTATGTTGTATTATGTTGTTAGTGTTTAAGAGACTTTTATGAATTTAAAGATTTTAGATGCAAATTGGGGATGAGAGAGATGTGTAATATTGTAATGGGAGATGTTTATTTAAATTCTGATAGAATCAGAGGAATGTATTTTGAATTTTGGGATCTCGACAAGCGAAAGTAGACAGAATGTTAGTATGGAATTTTAAAATAGGTATCATGTTGTTATGTATTCATATATATGTTAGCGGTTAAGAGGAGAAACCAGTGCTTCTTGACGCAAACCAGCACCGCTAAGGGGAAACAGATCAGTTAGGGATATAGTATTGTACAAGGCCACTAGTTGATATTTGGATTTGTTGTTTCAGTGTTTGGAGATGCTGTGGCGGCGGTCCTGAGCTGGCCAGCGTGTCAGAGCAGGGGCGTTAAGTACCTGGCTGACTTTATGGTGTTGGGATCTCGAGGGAGAAGTCCAGTAAGGTCATTCAGGTGCGGTCACAGTCACTGGACCGAGGGTGAGTTAATTATATTTTTTGTTTGTAAACCGTAAAGGGGGTTGTGGCGACATATCCGGGCTGATCCCTTTAGCAAGTAAGAGTGTGTCAATCAGAGTTTTTATGCTTCGGCATAAAACCTCTCAATTTTGTTGGGACAAAATTGGCAGGAGTGATTTAAAATATTATTCATAAATTATAACGACGCAGCAGACAAACATAAACTTACAAATTGTGTAAACAGATTATGTAATATAACATCCGACGATCTTACGTCAGAGACGATCCCAGCTGTGGAATGTAGCAGTGTCGGCCAAACCTTATATTGGCGTAGGAATACGAACATAAGACAATGAAAAGTTTGTAAAACAGTCACAGCCGTTTCACGAAGTAGTGCCGTTTGTCTCGGCAGTCCGAATTCAACACTCGCGCGAGTGACACACATACAAAGTTCCGGAACGTAAATCGCGGGCCCGCAAATCAACAAAAATGTGAATAACAGTTTTAAATGTGAAACACAGAATTCATAAACAGTAGTCAGAGTTAAATAACAGTAAAATTGCTTTTTAAAATAGTTAAATTCAGTGAAATTTAAATAACGATCGATGTAGTGCACGGAACAATGCGACGTCTTCAAAACTCGTCAGCTAAGTAACAATTAAATAACATAAATTCTTACAAGGGCTAATCAGAATAAAATAAAAATGAAATAAAATTTTAAGTAAAAAAATGAGATCTCTAAGGGTATAAGTAACCGTGTGTGTGTGTGTGTGTGTGTGTGTGTGTGCGTGAGAAAGTATGTAGATAAAGAAGGCTGGTTTGTGTTTTAAAAATTAGTTATATTTAATTTCTTGATATTTTATTATTTGAAATTTTGTATATCATGTTTCAATTTTTCTATGTGAAGAGATAGTTTGTCAATGATCTTTTAAAAAATATATAATGATGAAAGAAATAATTAAATGTCAATAAAACTTAATTATGGGAAATAAGTAAAGCTTTCTTTATTACAAACAGCCGTAATTCTGTTCTCCTGTGTTCGCCGAAAAGAACCCGATTTTGGTAAGTACCTATGTTTTCAGTTGGCTAACTTTAAAGATGGCGTCTGAATACAGACGTCAACAAGTGGTTATGTACCGATAGACAGATATTAAATAATTAAAGTAAATAAAACTTAACACTCTGGCCTCAGAGATAGTCCTAGGACTGCTATACTTTGGTCATACAACTTGATGATAAGCTTACACTGACAGCCAATAGATCTGAAATTCTGTTCATGTCTTCCATTGTGATACGAAAATGTGGATGATTTTTCTGCAATAACAAGGTCAACAATCTTTGCCACTTTACTTCAACTTGTATTTGCACTCTGTATGGTTGTCAAATGTTTTTGAGTGTCCAAATCTTCCATATATTGCTGGGCACCAAATGAGATACTAAACCTGGTGCTGCACACAGTACATACAACACCTGAATCACTACTATCAATCACTTTTTTAAATGTGAAATCGATCATAATTTAAGACTTAACTTGTGGACAGTAATGTGGTAATTTTCATATTTAAAGGTTGGCTAATCTGTACTTTCTGAATTACGTTTATCACGTTCAGGCTGACACACAGTTCAACGTGCATCGACGGGCAGCGGACGTTAGCGCGTTTGCTGCTTGTTCTGTCATTTATTCATTCTTTCTTGTCGTCGAGACAATTTATGTAGGCCTTAGGCCCTACAGTATTCATTACTGTAGCTTGGAGTGCCGCGTACTCGCGCCTCAATCATCACAACATTTCATGTAGCTTGGAGTGCCGCGTACTCGCGCCTCAATACTGCTAATATGCATCATTTTAACCGACTTGGTTTTCTTTAAAAATTCAAACGTCTATCAGACATAGCCAACCTTACTATGCCGATTAAATTGTAATCAAAAATTAATAAATGTATCAAATACAGTCCACGCTCATCATTATTCAGCATCCTGGCAATAACATCATAAAAAATCATTCTTCCTAACATTTTTGGGTCCTACGGGACGAAAATTAACATATTTTTGGTCCTCCGGGCCGGATTCGTCATTTTACTTTTCTGCAACTTATATCAAAGCGGTTTTCATCATTTTTTCTACCACAATTTCTGGCCATCACCAGGGGCGGATTTAACATTTTGCCGCCCGTAGGCAGTATAAATTTGCCCCCTCCCACAAATCTCTGTTGGGGGGGCATCATTATATTCCCTCTTTGGTTTTACAGTCCGCACTAGTGTTCTGTTTAAATCCAAACTTTGCTACATAATCGCGTGTGCTCTCGTTCATTTCCCAATTAATAGGATCAGAATCTAAGACCTTCCCTACCTGTTTGATGACATTTCATCATGATTTTTGACGTGAACTGGCTCTTCTTTCTTCAAATTTGAAGGTTCCTCCACAAGGGACCTCTCTGGCTGAACTGTGTGAACAGTATCTTCACCTTCACTGCTATCACAGTTATTGTCGGTATCACTAGAATGTCTCGATTCCTTAAATATTAGCTTGCCTCGGTTTCTGGAACCAACCTACAATTCGGTATTACATTGACAGATCTACATTTCTCACTTTGATCTGGATTGACAACATCTAAAATCTCTCGAATGATCAACGCCAAATATTTCAACGGTTGAAAACATAAACATTCGCCCGTATTACTTTTGGGTGAAAAACGATAACTGCGTTATAGTTACAAATTAAGCGAAGATAATTTTTATATTCGTGTGTGCTTAAGTCAACTGGCTTTTATACTTGTAAATTTGTTTGAATCTAAAAATATAATTTCTTAACTCAAATTTTGCCGCTCACCAAAATTTGCCGCTCTAGGCAAGTGCCTAGTCTGCCTGTGCGTATATCCGCCCCTGGCCATCACGGGCGAGTCAGCATGTTCGCTGATCCGACCGTGTCGGAACTTAGTCAGCATTTCTTTCGTCGCCATTGAGCCTCGTGACGACATCACTGCAAGACCATCCATGTGCTAGCGTCAATACTCCAGTTTAAGCAGTCATCTCTTCGGTCTGTGTGTTTGCCATCTTCTCCACGGCCTCGACGCTTCAGGACATCGCATACCAGGTACCACATCATTAACAGGTGCGTACAATGGCTGAAGAAGGCCTCAAAGTGTTGGTCAGAAAGAGAGGCGGCTTAAAGTCTGTCATAGTGCGAATCAATTCTGCTATAACTAACTTTGATAAAAACAATAATACTAAACATTTTTTAACGGTTAGACTCGAAAGTCTAAAAAGTTTAGCAACAAAATACGATGAGGTACAGTCTGAAATTGAACTCATTTCTAAGGACATAAACGCTGCTCAAGAAAACAGAATTGAGGTTGAAGAGCTGTTATATTCAACAGAAGCCAATATCTTACAATTGATAGAAAATTTCAACGTTCAGACTGGATCTCAAGTATTATCTAGCAATGTGCAATTAAAACCTATAAGTTTGCCCTGCTTCACAGGCAATATTTTAGAATGGCAGCACATATTCAATATTTCTGGACTTGGTACATGCCAGATCTGATCTAACTTCAGTGCAAAAATTACATTATTTGTATTCATTTCTTAAAAATGAGCTATTAGATCTAATTAAGGCCTTACCTATTTGTAATGAGAACTATTCCATAGCGTTGAGTTTGCTGTCCGCTAGATATGATAACAAATTCATATTAGCAAAATATTATATTCAAAATTTGCTAGAAGTAAAGTCGACAATCAAAGACTCTGTCCAAAGTTTGGCAGAATTCATAAATACAATAACGTCTTCAGTTAATTCGCTGGCAGCCATGCAGCTGTCAGTGGATTCATTTGAGCTTATTACTGTACAACTATTGTCAGCAAAACTGGACCATTCCACGTTTAAATTATGGAAGGAGTCTATAGATCCCGATAATCTTCCTAACTTTCAAAGCTTTACCCAGTTTTTAAACGCACGTAGACAATTGTTAGAAAATACGTGACCGATGGATGCCGGACAGCAGCTCAACAAGCTGACTTTAAGGTTTAATAATAAATCTGACAAACATAAATTACGAAACTCTGCTGGCAGCACTGCATTTAAAAGTTATCACTCAGCTTCAAATAATTATTTATGCCCATGCTGCAAAGCTAGTCATCCAATTTACATGTGTGACAAATTTCGTGAATTAAGCACATCAGACTGAGAGCAATTTATATTAAATCATAAACGCTGTACCAATTGTTTAAGGCCAGATCATTTTGCATCTAATTGTAAGGTCCAGCAATCATGTAAAATCTGTTCAAAACGACACCATACATTGCTGCACATAAATAATGTGTCAAAACAAGTTTCTGCCAGCAGTAGCAATTATTGTTCACTTAAGCTACAGTCTACAAACAATGTTCTTTTATCGACAGCACTTGTGTTCGTCATCGACCGGGCTGGTAACAGACAGCTTGCAAGAGTGTTATTAGATGCTGGGTCACAAGTGAATTTTTGTACGGAATCATTTGCTAAGAAATTACAGCTTAACTTGACTAAATCTAACATACCGATTACAGGTATTAATAATGCCGCATGTTGTGCCACTAATTTGGCCTCTATTCGCATTATTTCTCGCTATCAAAGGTTCAGCTTTGAAGCTACATGTGCGGTCTTATCTGCATTTACTCATAAACTGCCAGCACAATCTTTCGACATAAATCATTTTAACGTCCCAGATAACGTTTTTCTCGCTGACCCACATTTCAACATATCAGCTGATATCGACATACTTTTAGGAGCGCAATTTTATTTAGATTTGATTTTAGCTAACAAATATGTACGTGGTCCTCACTTTCCTATTATACAAGAAACAAAGTTAGGCTACATTCTGGCAGGCAATCTGCCCAAACATTGCCGTTCTAAGGGTCCTGCTGTTTCGTTCTTGGCTAGGAACAACGACAGTCAAATTTTGGCGTCTCTTGAGAAATTTTGGGAGACCGAAACCATCCCTGATAATGCACCCATTAGTAACGATTCAGCTTGTGAGGAACATTTTGTTAAGTCCACTCATCGCAATGATGAGGGTAGGTTCGTTGTTTCGCTACCATTTGAGTCTGATTATCCCCAGTTGGGTGAGTCCTATGCTAACGCTGAAGCGAGATTCTTGAGTTTAGAACGCCGGTTCATGCGTGATTCTGAGCTTGCGCGTGAATACGCAAACTTTATTCAAGAGTATAGGGATCTTGGCCACATGACGCTTGTCGACGATTGTTCTATCAATTCCGGGGTTTCAAATACCTACTATTCGTCTTTAAACATTCTAGTTCTACGACAAAGCTTCGCGTCGTTTTTGATGGCTCAGCCAAAACTACCAATGGTTTTTCTCTCAATGATATTTTGTTGGTAGGCCCAAATGTCCAACAAGATCTTTTTTCTATTCTCTTGCGATTTCGCATGCACAACTATGTTCTGATCGCCGACATCGAGAAGATGTATCGACAAATTCTAGTGTCTGATAAGGATTGTCATTATCAACGCATTCTGTGGCGTAATTCTCCCCTTGAACAGTTTAAACATTTTGTATTGCGAACTGTAACATACGGTACTGCTAGTGCCTCGTTTTTGGCCACTCGCTGTCTTATTCAGATTGGTAAGGATCATGAAGCTTCTTTTCCTGACGCTGCTTCAGCTATAATTAATGATTTCTATGTCGATGATTTGTTAACCGGTGCAGACACCATTTCTAATCTGACCAAGTTGAAATCTGACTTAGGTACGTTGTTGAGTCAATATAGCCTTACTCTGCATAAATGGGCATCAAATGAACCCAATGTGGTCGCAGATCATAATAATTTGTCACTCCCATTAAACAAACAAGGTAATGTGCGTACGTTGGGCATTCTTTGGAATAACTCTACAGATTCATTTTTGTTTGACATCAAATCATTTCCAGTTGAGTCAAGCATCTCTAAGAGGAAAATCCTGTCGATTATCGCGGGTATCTACGACCCACTCGGACTCGTCGGTCCAATTGTTTTTCTTTACAAACAGTTTATGCAGCAACTGTGGTTGTGCAATCTTGGTTGGGATGAGCCAATCTCCGGGCAATTATATTTGCATTGGCGTTCATTATGCGACAAGTTATGTCTAATCGGTAAAATTATTGTCCCACGTTCTATTCGCTGCAAGTCCAAGGCAAGGATAGTTGAATTACATGGGTTTGCGGATGCTTCTGAAAAGGGCTATGGGTGTTGTGTTTACGTTAGTTTCATGTATCAAGATTCATCGGCCTCTTGTCACCTTCTGTGTTCCAAATCTCGCGTGGCCTCACTACGACAGGTGTCATTACCCCGCATTGAACTCTGCGCTTGCTTGTTGTTATCGCGACTCTTATTCAAGGTCACCCCTGTTCTTCAGTCCTTTATCAGTAGCGTTCACCTGTATTCTGACTCCATGGTGTCCCTTTACTGGATTCATGCCCAGTCTTCTAGGTGGAAGACCTACGTCGCTAATCGTGTTGCCGAGATTCAGCGTCTCACTGAAACCTACACATGGCATCATATCAATTCACAACATAATCCTGCTGACATTATTTCTAGGGGATGTCACCCCGACGTTTTGCGCGATTGTTCGCTTTGGTGGCATGGTCCCGCTTGTTTGTCTCAATCTTCCGAGCCCAATCTTTTTTCACTTTTTTACCTTCTAATCTGTCGTCTCCTGAACGCACCGCGGAGGAGAAACAAACCCCCAAACTTTCTCTAATTTCTACCCTATCTATTGATCTTTCAAAGGACTTTTCTTCATTGCACCGTTTGACTCGCGTATACGCTTATTGCTTTCGATTCATCAAAAATATTAGGCTCTCCAGGACTGAGAAAATCTCGGGTGCTCTTACCCCCGTCGAAATTCATTCCATTCTTAATTTCTTCATAAAACAATCCCAGTCCATCCACTTCGCTGCTGAGCTTAATTGCCTTCGTAATGGGTCTTCTGTCTCTATCAGGAGTAAGTTGTCTTCTCTGGACCCGTTTCTTGATGAGTTTGGCGTCATACGCGTCGGCGGACGCTTACAGCAGTCGCAACTACCCTATGACAATAAGCATCCTATTGTCTTGCATCAATCGACTCACATCACTCGCCTTATAATCGAGTGCGAGCATATTCGTCTACTCCACGCTGGTGCTCAACTTGTGCATCATTCACTTCGTCAACGTTGGTGGATCATTAACGCCAAGATAGTCATTCGTTCCATCATTCGTAGATGCGTCAGTGTCTCAGGTTTAGTACCAAACATCAGGTTCAAAGGCTTGGTATTTTGCCATCTCCTAGGGTCACTCCTTCGCGGCCGTTTCTATTCTGCGCAGTTGATTATGGTGGTCACTTCATGATTCGTCATGGCGGGCAGAGATCTAGGACTCTGTCAAAATCCTATGTGTCTTTGTTCATTTGCTTAGCCACCAGGGCCATTCATTTTGAATTGGTTTCCGACCTTACGGCCAACGCGTTTATAGCTGCCTTACGTCGTTTCATGGCCCATAGGGGCATACCCAGCCAGTTATATTCTGATAATGGCACGAACTTTAGGAAGGCCCGCAACGTTTTGCATGACCTTTACAATCTTTGGCATAATAAGGATGCCACCTCATCAATCCAATCCTTTACGACCTCTCATGGTATTAAATGGCCATTTATTCCGCCCTCGTCACCTCATTTTGGTGGTCTTTGGGAGAGCGGTATAAAGAGTTTAAAGTATCATTTGCGCCGCGTGGTCGGCAAGTCTATACTCACTTTCGAGGAGTTTACGACGGTTTTGTCTCAGGTAGAGGCATGTCTAAACTCACGTCCATTACTTGCCGTTTCATCGGATGTAAACGATCCAGTGCCACTTACTCCTGGCCATTTTTTAATTTGCGCACCATTAACGGCGATACCTGATCCTGACTTATCTCACGTTCCCATCTCTCGTCTTGGACGTTGGCAACTTCTCCAGAAGTTTGTCCAAGTCATTTGGAAATCTTGGTCTCGCGACTACTTACATCAATTACAACAACGTCACAAATGGAAATTCGCAAAGGAAAACGTTTCCATTGGTGACCTGGTTTTGCTGATCGAGGATAACTTGCCTCCATTAGCATGGAAATTTGGTGTAATTACCGCCACATTTCCCGGCCCAGACAACTTAATTAGAGTAGTTGAAGTTCGCACGCCTACTGGCACCTATCGCAGACCAATTCATAAGTTATGTTTGGTGCCTGCGAGAGACGAACAGTAAAAAAAAAAGAGTTTATTTTCCTTTAAAATTAAATGTATATACTTGTCAAACATGTGTCAAATCAAATGTTCAAAGCAGATTTTGTTAGTTATAAGCACCTTTGTTTTTAGCATAAGCATTAATTTGTATATTTTTAATTCAGAAACTGTTTGTTTTACTCAAGCAAGTGTCAGTTTATTTAATATGCAAGCTTCAATTATTTTTTGTATTTTCGTGTATACAACATTTGATTTATGCCTAATGTCTTTGCTTAGTATTGTTCTTATGTAATAATTTTGTTATATAATATTCACATGGTCTGTAGCTATACAAACCATGTATGCACTTTCTTGCACATTTTTTGTCAATATGTGTGATATTTTATTACTCTATGAATTTATATTACTCGCAATTGTTCAATACATACATTACATTTTGTATAAACACATTTGCTGTACTTGTTACTCATGCTATTGTGCCTTGTATTCATGTATTTGTAATTATCTAAACCGATTTCTATTGTATTTATTATGTATAACTTTGTATCTATGTAAAACACATTGGTTTACCCGCATCTACTGTCTATAACCATACGCCACGCATATAATAATATTTATATTGTATTTTGTGATCACGTATTGCACAATTATTATTCATGCTTTAATTATGACATACATGTCATTACACCTTGTGCTTGCAATCATGCAACAATGTATAATCTGTTTTCACATGTCAATTTATTGTGCATTCCTGAAACTTTCAGGTATAGCATGCATCATTCAATTATTATATTAAAGCGTTACGCTGTAACCCCTACTTCATTTGAGTAGTTAAAACAAAAAGAATATTTCTTTTTGTAAAGAGGGGCCACAAGTTAATTAAAACTAGGCTAAGGCCTAGAGAAGCTAAAAATTGCGCTGGATCCAGTGAGACGGGACTTGCAATGAAAACTCAAGAATTAAATAATTAACAAATCCCCTTTTATTATTCTATCTCATAATAAAAATATAATGAATAAATAAATACAACAGTAAACTTTAATTCCCCTTTAAAATAGTTAAATAAATAAGTATCCTCTCTCAACAAGGCCACCTGAAAAATATTAACTGAATCCAAGAAAATAATTGCTATGTCACACCATCAAAGAATTGAAATTTAAAATAATCATTAACCTCGAAATAAAGCTCCCATTAAACTATTTAATAAAATATAAAATTTATATTATGTGTTCCTTTTAAAATGCAGTATATAAATTAAAGAAGATAAATGATTTAATTCCCAGTTACTATTAATAATTAAAATAATTACTCAACCAATTAAATGAACTTTAAAGGTGACACTTCCTATACTTGTTATACTGTTAAATAAAATAAATAATTTATTTAAAGAAATGATCAGCCACGATTATTGAGATAGAATACCTCCCTTAAAAAGAAAATGAAAAGGATATATCCACATGACTACATGTGTTAACTTTCTGTTGTAAAATACCCTGAATAATAAATCCTTATATCCCAAGTTCCCACCAAAAGTACAGAAAATGTATAATATTTATAACCCCCAAAATGTACACAGAAATATACAGACATAACATGTTCCACAGGACAAAAATACATTATACAACAGTGTACATAAAATACATAAAGGTCTCTTGCCACGCCCTTTTTTATATTACCCTTCTGGTGTATATAAATTCTAACTTTTCCTTTTATAATAATCCGAATTAGGATAATTAATTTACATTTATAATAGTACCCACATGGTGTGGGTTAATTGCACGTCATGTGTATAAGAGAATGTATAGCATACAAATGTCCCCAGGACCTAATAAAATTCAAAGTAAGTGCCTAAGTGGCTAAGTGCTAAAATACTTAATTAAGGTGAGAAATAAAAATTGTTTAAAATAATTAACGCCCACCAATTATCAGAATTAGTATAAAGAATTTATATATACTTAAATAGGGCCAGTTAATGAAAAGAGAAAAATTGCACAATATTAGCACCTTATAAAAAATACACTTGGGTCAGAGACGGACATGTTCATTGTATTGTTGGGCTTGTTTCAACAAACAAGTCTCGACAAAGTCTCGACAAACAAGTTGAAAAGTGTTTCGACATGCATAGCTTGGTTGAAACTAGTTAAAAAAAAATTCGCCTATCTCCCCAGTAATCTTTTTATACAATTAAATAAACTGATATTTTGAATTAAGAGAAAATATATGTTTTTATGCATAGTAAATTAAACTTGAGAAAATTACTAATAACAAAACTGACTTTAAATCTGTAACGATAGCCCTATAAAGAAATGAGTGGAAATCTATGTTGGATGCTGTCTTGTAACCATGTCAGTCTCTGAACTGACAATTTACTATAAATATATTGAAATTTTACAATTAATTCTTTTTCTTAGGGTACACACTAAACTGTCCCATCAATTGGGGATCCAAATGAATGTTTACTTGAACGGTAGAAACTGATGGCTATGTATAACTGGTGGTGCCATGTTGATTCTACGTGTTAATTATAAATGGTTGTTTTTCACCTGCTTTTTTGGGTCCAGAAGGGTATTCTCTTTTATGAATATGTGGCGATCTCATGATTGGCATTTGGTGTTGTTGTTGTGGTGATCTACTTCTCTTCGGTGGCGAGTGTGTAGCTTTTTAAGATGGAATTTGTTCAGTCATGTAGCCGGACTCTGTCTCTGATCGGCGAACCCTGATCACACATTACATTTTTAGTGAGAGACCACACACAAATGCCCCCACTTTTTGGACACCCTCCAAAATACATATATAAAGGCAACACCTAGTTATGGGCTACATAATGAAACTTGGTAAAATTATTTTGGCCAACATGCCTTATTTAAAAACTCTCTAACAATGATTCTTTATAACTGAACCTCACCGAATGTGAGTTGCTTTTTGCAATATAATAATTTATCTTGGCTCTGTAACATCTTATGAACTTATTACTTTGAGTGAAATTGTGGTTACCACGTGGTGCAGAATTTATTTAAAACACATAGTTTTCTTACTATATATAATTTGAGAACACCATTAATTTGAATGTGACATGATTTACATTTAAACCGTGCCTGAGTAAGTTCCCATATATATGTATAAGGTTTTACTAATATTCTTAGCAAAACTTTATACCACTTAATGACGACGCATGGTGCAATAGGTTAAGTGCCCAACACAATCTCGTTACATCGGTGTTAATGAAAGTTCAAACTTAATTATTTTGTTGTTAATGTACTTTAGGTTTTAGGGCCGAGATTCAGACACTCCAATAATCTAGTTTTATTAGTTTATAAAAACTTTACGAACAATTACGTATCTCACAATGCATGATTCAACAAGTGGGTACGCTTACTCAAGCTTACTAAAAAAAACGTTTTCTCCCGTGAAATTTAGTACATAATTAATAATGTAATTAAGACTCACCGCAGTCATTTAAGAAACTATTTTTCCATAGTTATTAGAAGTAGCAGATGGAATTAACTCTCCTCTCCACCGAAGAGAAAATAATGTCGATCGTCACCCACGCGGTATGTAGCCAGACAGACCTTAACAGAAATTTTCGTTCGTTGTTCGTTTGTAAGGAAAATCTCACCAGGACGCAGCACTTGGAATTTTCGTACCACCGCAAGCCGACCGATGCCGACACCGACCAAACAGTGTAAAATAGAAAACGGTAGTTTCTCCCATCCGCGGGTAGAGCGCAACACTAATTACTGCCTTAAATTTTGTACTGCCAATAACGTCCAAACTGCCAATAAAATGACTGAACTAGCGCTGAATCTTTTGACTCAGCACAACGCTAAATTTACGTTTTTACATGTATAATTTTGTAATAATTTTTGTCTATTCATTTTACACTCAATACTATTGTGTAGGTCAACTGGCCTTGACTGGTTTAAGCTAACCATCATGACTTGCATAAAATATTTGCAATTTGTATCGGGCCCATCATGTGATGAGTCACCGATTATTCATCATCAAACATTGTCAAACTATGTATTTTTCATGTTTTATATTGTTTTATATTGTATACATACAATATATATTAGCAATACATTGCTAATTCTTGGATTTATACTCATGTATAAATCAGTTTGCAAGCCAACTGTGGCCTGCTCAACTCTTACCATCATCATTCAGGTTTAATCTTTAAACAGTTAATGTTATAACTGTTATCTAACATCTCAATCTCAAGGTTCAATACAATTTATTGAGGTTGACATCTATTATTAAGAACACATTGTGTTTTCGTATAATAAATTATTAAAATGTATTAAAAAATCTTTTGATTTTTTGTGGGCAGTTATGGACAGTAATGTGGTAATTTTCATATTTAAAGGTTGGCTAATCTGTACTTTCTGAATTACGTTTATCATGTTCACGCTGACACACAGTTCAACGTGCATCGGCGGGCAGCGGACGTAAGCGCGTTTGCTGCTTGTTCTGTCATTTATTCATTCTTTCTTGTCGTCCAGACAATTTATGTAGGCCTTAGGCCCTACAGTATTCATTACTGTAGCTTGGAGTCCCGCGTACTTGCGCCTCAATTCATCACAACATTTCACGTAGCTTGGAGTGCCGCATACTCGCGCCTCAATACTGCTAATATGCATCATTTTAACCGACTTGGTTTTCTTTAAAAATTCAAACGTCTATCAGACATAGCCAACCTTACTATGCCGATTAAATTGTAATCAAAAATTAATAAATGTATCAAATACAGTCCACGCTCATCATTATTCAGCATCCTGGCAATAACATCATAAAACATCATTCTTCCTAACATTTTTGGGTCCTACGGGACGAAAATTAACAACTTGAGAAAACTGACATTTCTGTTTTTTTTTTTTTACTCTCATCTTGTATATTTCCTACCATTAATTTCGATTATATTTACTCCAGACTACTGTTAAAGTATTAGCCTAGCATAATGTGTAAATCATATGGACTGGCAATTCTTACCATGATAGTCAAACTCCCTCCGTATAATTTCTGTTTTTCTTTAGCACTTAGCTTTTTATAAATGAGTATCATTACTGATTTATGTTCCAAATCAAATTTTAACCTCTCTTGTACCATTAAATGAGCTTTTCAACTAAATGGTTTATAAAAACAAACATGTGCAGTTTATTTTATGTCTGTCAAGCCTATGTCACACTATGCTACCTTCACTAGCTGCTACTTGTGTAGCGGCTACTAAGTAGCCTATTGTGACATAGAAGTAGCTACTAGCACTCGCAAGCGAGTGAAGAATCTGAAGCTAGAGAAGTTGGACGTGTTCAACTTAAGGCGCTACTAAGTATCCATTAGGAGACCTGAGGTCATATGACTCACTAGCCGCTACCAAGTAGCACACCAGTCACCCAGTGTGACGGTGCAGTAGCAGTGAAGTAGCGTCTCCATTGTCATCATGTGTTTGTCTCTGCATTTGTTTTGGTTTTGTTGTTATAATGTACCTTTTGAGAGTTCTATTTCTACATGTAAAATGAGTGAGTCATTACACTGGTCGGGTGATGAAATAATTACGTTCCTTAACATATACAGAAAATATGATTATCTGTGGGATATTACATCCATAGAGTATTTGAAACATGATGCAATAAAACTGCTTTCACTTGGTTGCTAGATGAGCTGGAACTTCCCTGATTACCAGCAAAGGGAGATGCTTTAAAAAACAAAATTAAAACACTCTTTGGTGCTTATCATAATGAACTGAATAAAATTAAACACTCTGAAAGCGTAGTGCCACAACAGAAGACGTATACAAACCAAATTTAGTTTGGTGACACTAAATCTAACAACTCCTGAAACTTTGGTAACGCTAACCACATGATGAAATGTGGTACGATTGAGGGTCCTCAATTGCCAGCTCTCTGATTAGTGTTGTTCAAGTACCCAGTTTATCCATTCTACCTATTAATTCCCGAACCCACATGCATTTATTTTTGTTCCTGATGTTACTCAGCAACTGCTTACAAAGCTCTAACACCAATCAGCAAAAGGTGTCTCAAAACCACATGTCGCACGCTCACAGATGACGTTCTGCACAATACTTTTTAACATCAAACCAATCTACACATCTATGTACTTTGCTGTTCTAACCACTACCTAAAAACATTGTGACATAGAAACACTCATTAAATGCAGTAGCAGGTATTTAGTAGCCACTAGTTAAGTAGCATAGTGTGATACAAGCTTCAGTGTCTGCTACATCTCAATATCCGCCAACATTTTCTGTCTTCACAGCCTGTGATTTGGAGGCCCCTGATGTTCATAACAGTTTATATGCCATTGATCCAGAAAATTTATTGTCTATCATTACTTCTTCTTGTGATGTTTATTCAACAGTTGCTTAGAGCTCTTCATTTCAGGCACTTTATGTAGGTGGCAATACAATTTTATTTCTTAACTTCGACTGTTCCTGTAATATTTATATCCATTCCAGTTCACCTTCTTATTTCATCATTTTCAACCATGACTAGCCACTTGTTGAGTTACAACGTCTTCTCCAGCACCCAATTTTAACTGAAATTAACCTTTCCCTATTTCTTTTATGTTCATTCCACACTTGTGATCCATAAACATCTATCACCTCCACTGTGTTCTTTTATTTAAGACTTGTAATTCTCTTGGATATTGGTTGGTTTTTATCTTAATAGGATGCAAACTCTTTAAAACTGTTCTTCATCTTCTATGTACCAGTCATATTTTTGTTCTTTTTTCATGATCGGGTTTATCTAATATAATCAGATATTTATTAAACTGTATCAAAGAATTTTCTACAACTCAGGGTATGTCTGCTTATGTCTAGCCATATTTCCATTACAATTTAAAATGCATACACTTCCTTGTTCAGTTGTCAAGACAGATCCATTCCTGTAGAAACAAGTGATAGAAGTAGCCTGCTAACATACAGGTTTGTAATGACCACAAGGAAATCAAACGACTTATGTTTTTATTTTTCTTGCCTTTCAGGTAGACTTATTACAGTTACTTACTTGTCTTCCAAATCTATGTCTGTGTGTCTTTCTTAAATCTGTATTTGAATATTCATAAAACTAACTTTACAAAATAATAATTAACAAATAAATCATGTTTAATCTATTATTATGTGTAATAGACGGTTACAGACTGACCAGGATTGTCAAGTAATTGATAAAATTAACTAAGCTCTTGCAGACAAGTTGAAGGCTAATAAACAGGTACTGGTAGGCCTATACATGTATTTGCCAAACCCTATTTTGATATAAATAACATTATAGATGAGATAAAAGAGAATTTTCTTAACTTCAACAGAAGAGTCACATTTAGTAAGAAAGTCCTTTTCTGTAGTTATTACAAACAACATTCTGAACTCAAATCAAGAGCCGCAGGAAAAAGTGTGGCCACTGTATAGTCTGTTACTTGTTACTGAAATCAATGCAAACACTTTAATGACAGTGATATGAGCTTGATACCCCACATTAGTGACTAATCTTTTCATTGGTTGGTGCCTGTACTATGGTTCCAACAATAGTTTTGTTAAAATATTCTAAGTAAATCTTAATTCAGGTATCAAATTTTACTAGAAACATGATAAATTTAAATTAAACTTTAATTTTTTGTACTTGTGCATTCCCCCCCCCCACACCATCATTTAACAATTGGTACATTCCATCTAGATCCTGATTTGCCAGACTAATTTCTAATAGCTTAGGAAAGTTGGTTTTTGGTGTATTAATAAAACACTGCCACTCATAAAAGTAATAAATAAGACCACAACCAGCCGATATGCATAACCTCCACACATAAAAAACACCAGCAGATGTTACCATATATTACATGCACTGAATTTGGACAAATGGGGGCAGTTAAATTCCATTTTAAATATTCAAGAATAAGATTAGGAAAGGTGGTTTTGCTTTAGTTGAAAACCTTCCACCTCAAGAAAAATAATAAACAAATAAAACCAATACCTAGTTACCTAACCCCACTGACCTATGCCAACACAGCCTACATCTTGTACAATAGGGTCAGGATTTTGACACATAGGTACAGATGAATTGAATTGAAACCACTTTCATTACCCTCTGTTTAAATACATTAAAATTTAAATGCATTATTTGATAATACAACACATTTTATCTAATCTAATTGCTATTGGGTGTACTTGTTTCATCGTCTAAATTGTTTATTTTATTTTAGTCTATACCATCGCATCTACTGAACACCCTGTCTGTTTTCCTTATTTTGATGACAACATGAAACATATTGATATCGATAAAAAGTGATACTGATATCAGTGGTTGGGCACGTAACTGTACAAGTACAGTAAGATTCAGTAGACATATATCAACCGTTTTCATGCTAAAGGTGCAGGTTATGTAATGCGCATGCGTCAACAGAGAATAATAGCTTAGTTTTCTCCTAGGTGATGTGGAGATTATTGTGTGTACTTTTCAAAAAACATCAGTATTTATCAAAAGTGAAGCATTTAGTTTCATTTCATTTGAATAAGTATAGCGTAATAGTAATAGACAATGGCCCCCTACCATAATGTACAAATAAATCCACCTGTAACATCATTAACAATAAAGGCAGACAGGATTAACTGGTTACAGAACCATGACATTCCTTGTAGTCCATATATGTTAAAACCTGAGCTCTATGCACTAATTAAACAAAATAAACCAACATACAAAACTTTTAAAATAGATGCTACTTTGGCAATCCATGGACATTACTTTTTACGACTTCCACCCTATCAGCCGGATTTTAATCCTATGGAACTGATTTGGGCAACCATGAAGGAGCGTTAAAAGAAAAAACATGCATTTTTCTGTAGACAGTGTCATAAACTTAGCGAAAAAGGAATTTTATCGTAGGCCTATTTCTCCTGCAGACTGGAGATCAAGATGTGATGTCATGAAAATTGAAAATGACTACATGAGATCAGACCATAATGGATACTCTAACAGATCATTTAGAAATTAATATAAGACGGGATAACAGCAGTGAAGATGATTTGAGTGATAGTGATAGTAATCAAACGGTGATAACAGTGACGGAAATATTAGTAGGGTGAAGAACTGACCTAAATAATTGTAACTGCATGTAGGCCTAAGTAAATGTGCTCTATATTACTTTGTAATTGTAGTATTAATATTGTCTCTCCTGTTCTTTATGGATAGTTTGCATCTGCTTTAAACACACACACACACACACACACACACACACACACACACACACACACACACACACACAATTCTTTCACATGCGATTCTTTCACTGATGTTACTTATTCAAACAAATTAACATGCCAGAGCATTGTGAATCACATATTATTTAGTATTTTTGTGAATCATAACATGTACATAAAGTGTACACATCCAAAATACTGTATACGATTTTTGATGTCTGGGCTCGACTTTGGAGAAACATTGCAACAGACACAACATGCTAAGTCAGTGTTTACAAAATAATGGCAGTACTAAACATTTTATAACTCTGTGAAATCTTTATTACATTGTCTCTTTCTATTGTGTCTTATGTTTGTTTCGTCTTACAAATATCCATGTTTAGTGTCTGGTCGTGTCGTAATCAAAATCAAAACTTACCTACAACCAAATTTTTAGTACTTAGTAACTTGGTAAAAAAGTAGTGAATTAAATATAAGACATACTACATTGTAAAAACTTTAAAAACCATTAAAAGAATAACAACACAATTTTAAAATTATAAGAATAATTGGTTAGTAAAAAGTTAGGTAACGGTAAGTTAGTAAAAAGTAAGTTACATATGTGTGTGTGTGTGTGTGTGTGTGTGTGTGTGTGTGTGTGTGTGTGTGTGTGTGTGTGCGTGTGTGCGTGTGTGTGTGTTGGTAGGGCTATAAAATTTAGTTTGGTAAAGTATTTAGTAATATAGTTAAAAATGTAGCTAATGAAATGTAGAAACTAATAAATATATAAAAAACATAAAAAAATTTAAAAAATAAACAAATAAACAATCGAAAACATTATAAGAATGCATAGACATTAGAAAATTAAGTAAATAAAGTTATAAAAACAGTAAAAAGAAAATAATTGTGAATTGATAAGGCAGTATAACTGCTTTATTTCAGCTGTCATTATAAGCGATATTAGTTTATAAATTTTAGTACTTTTACAGGGAAAACGTAAATTTTAATATTTTGTTTTATCTTTAATTAAAGAAGTGTAATTTTGGCACATTAGGTAAAAAAAGTTAATCCGTCTCAAAATAGATTACTCATCTCATACAGCGTGTCTCCCCCTATTCACTTTCAAACCTGTCGTACGACGGGTCCGTGACCTTGGTCGGTCTTCAAACCGTCTGAGGTTTGAGTGAAAGCATACACTTCTCAAACCGGCCAGCGGACAATCAGTTTTCTGTGTGTCATGGCGCGGATGGCGCCTAATCAAAAGCTGCAATCGCTGGGGCAATCCTGATTTTGTTGGATAACAACAAGAAAAAAAAGAAGAGAGTTTGGATGAAAGAGTGGTTAAAAAATAAATCAACTTTTTTACACATCAGTTTGGTGAATACTTTGAAAGTGCAGGAATCGGAAGATTTAAAGAATTATCTTAGGATGGATAATGAGAGTTTTTCGGAATTACTGGCATTAGTTCGACCGAAAATTGAGAAAAAGGAAACGTGGTCAAGAGAAACTGTAAGTGCTGAAGAAAGACTAATAGCAACGTTGAGGTTTCTCGCAACAGGAAGAAGCTATGAGGACTTAAAGTTCAGCTGTATAATTTCACCTCAGCTGCTTGGAAAATGCATCCCAGAAACTTGCTGGGCAATCTACGAAGCATTGAAATCGGAATATTTGCACGTAAGTTAAAATTTTGTTCCTTATTTTATTCTATTCTATATGTATTACCTCTACAATCTATCGACATGTGATGTAACATATAGTTACATATCGCTCGCTCAATGTAATAGTGGCACAAGTCTGAAAATGTACTTTTCGAGAAATCAAAGAACAAAATTTCTGTTTTTCTTTTTCTTTATTCTCACCATGGGTTTTCCCTGTAAGAGTTATATTTTATGGCATGTTATAGAAGAATAATCGATTTATTATGTGATTAACATTTTTACAAAAAACATTTATTTTAAAAGCAGATCCCCCCCCCCATCAAAACAAAAAACCTGAGTTGTGCCACTATTACATAATTTCAGTGATACAATGCAGTGGAAAATTAAAATCATAGAAGCAGTTACAAAAATGTAATTCATTAAATAGCTGTTCAAAACTTTTTATTTTTATTAAAAATAATAAATAATTATGTTTATAATTGCATGGAAAAACTGAAGCTAAAAAACAAATTAAAATTGTTTATAAAAAACGCGTAGTATTTTCATTTATTCTCAAAAATTACAATAATTATGATAAATACTTACTATCACTGTAGTCAGTAATAATAATAATAATAATAATAATCATCATCATCATCATCACTATAATTTTGACATAATAATAATAATAATTCAGAAACTTACAGCTAGTAATAATCAAAAACAGTTACAAAAAAAATAATGATAAGTAATCGTCACAGAATTTAAGTTGTTAAAACAAATCCAAATAGTAAAAGAACTAGTACTCAAACTTAAATTGTCAGCGCCGATACTGATAAGCCCGTGTTCTGTGCGCCGAGCTTATCTATACATCATTAGACGCGGTAACACCTGGCTGCATATCTCTGTCCGTCCGTTGTTGTCCAACTCCGTAGCCAACACTAGTGGTCCTACGAAAATTTGTACAAAATTCATTTTATATGGACATTATCACACCACTAGTAAGCTCTCGCAGCTGCAGAAATCTGTTTTCAACAAAATACTGCACATTTATTATTAAGTTAGATATATGTTAATATTAGGCAATTTTTTATATTAGAAAAATTACGAAACCCCAGCTATTTTATTAGTAACATTACAATTTTAGAGCAGACAATCATAAAATAAATACTATAATTTTGGAAGTTCTACATTGGATTTTTAAATTTGTAACCATAATACTTGAATAATTTAAGTATAATAATTTAGTCATAAATTTTCAGTTTATGTATGTTTCCATATATATATATATATATATATATATATATATATATATTGCGACAGTACAAATAAGTGATGTACTGAGCATTGAATATAAAAATTTAAATATACCTAATAAACTGTAAATAATTAATAATGTATTAGAAATAAGCATGTCAGGGGTTGCAAGGTTGGCTCAGACAAAAATATGAACAGGTGTTTCGACCTGAATCGACGTGCACACACACACACACACACACACACACACAAATGTAACTGAAAGTGTGTACACCAGTATTTTGCTAGTGTGTGTGAACGCAGGTCTATGCAGGCGAGTTTACCACCCCAAGATGAATAATTGCATAATTACTGTTTTTCCGTAATTATTCATAAACTATAATTAAGAAGTAAAATCCAAAAACACAATAAAATGTAAGAAAATTTACTAAATACTGTGTAGGGAAACCATGTGAAAGTGCCACACCGTACGAGTGTAATAGTGAAATAACTGTGTACAAATCGAAAGGGTTAAGTTGCAATGTCCAAAATTACAGTGAACATGTGTTGTAAAAATAGTTATAAGATAAGTATAAGAGTATACTTATAGGACTCTGCAATTCGCAGAAATATAAGAAATAGCGAAATTGACAAGGAGTGGGGGAACTGAACCCAGAAACAATTTCAGACATGTCGATTTCGTACCACTGCAGGTGTTGACCAAGACATGGGTATAAATAGGACACACAAGCTACAGTGGTTCTCTTTCTTAAATCATCCACGGTGCAGCGGGAGCTTCTGCCCGTCCGCACAGAATATTTAAATTTTTGTAAATAGTTTCATCCTTCCAGTTACATACAGTTATGTAACTGGATTGTAAAACAAACAATATTTAAGTAGTAACAAAATTACATAAGAAGATCCACATCAGAAGATCAACTGACGTCCGAAACAGCACGAGGAGAAGTTCCAGAGAGCGATACGACGCTGGACAGACAGAGAGAGAGAGTCGACACTGGACAGAGAGAGAGAGTCGACGCTGGCCAGAGAGAGAGAGTCGACGCTGGACAGAGAGAGAGAGAGTCGACGCTGGACAAGAGAGGAAGTCGACGCTGGACAAGAGGAGAAGAGAGAGGCGACGCTGGACAAGAGGGGAAGAGAGAGTGATGCTGAAGTTCGAGACGAGGACGATTACAGAGGGATCCAATGATTGAGTATGATTGACGACGATAAAGTGATAAACAACTTATTTATCTCTTAATCGAACAATTAACGTAAAGACAATTAAGGACATTCTTGTTCTATTTAAAAGTAAGAGTCAATGTTTATTGTAAAATTTGAATTAAAATCATAGATGTTATTGAAATAAGATTAACGTAAACAAGACCTCAAATTAGTATTGAAATGAAAAGAATACAAAGCATTTAAGTAAAAATTAGCGTTTGATATAAATCAGTACTGAGAAACAAAAGATAAATTCAGTAACTATTGATATTTTTGAGCTACATTGCAATATATAAGAAAATATTTAAATGTTGATATTTTGAAACACACTAATTGACTGAGTAGTCTGGAAATGAGATTTTTCGTTAATACAATAATTAGTAAAATAGAATATTTAGTCAGTAAGGATGTATATAGCATAAGCCTTACGGCATAATAACGAAATAATAACGAATGTTTTAAGTCGAAGTAAGTGCCATGTGCACAATTTTATTAATATCAAATAAATTTGAAATACCGTTACAAGTTACATAGAGTTCTTATTACAGATACACCCGAAACCCAAATTAAATGTTACATTGTTACATAATTTGTCGCTCGTGAACGAGAGGCCAGTCACGCCTATTTTTATGTATATCCTATCGTTGCATAAGAAATATCGCTTCCAACGTGGGGCATCACAAATTTATATTATATTTACTTATGCAGTTGTATCGTTATATAAATTTGTCGCCCTGAACGTGGGGCACGATATGCATAAATTTGTGTACAAAAATTTGTTACATAAATTGTAGCCCATGAACGTATGGCCCGATCCCCACCATTTAACTATTAAAATTTTTTTATGTAGATAAATGGTTGCTCTAAAATATAAAGAGTGTGTTAAATGAAAAATGTATAATATGTAATAATTATTTATATTAAACAGTAACTGAATGTAATGTTAATTGTTGTGTAATCACACAGCTGGCGCCCACGAATAATATTGTTTGTCTATGTAACAGGTGTAACTGTAATGAGTATTAATAATAAGTATTAATAAAAATAAATAAATAAATAAATAAGTAGGGAACGGTTATCAATAATAATTGCTAAAGAATTACTACTAAATAAATATTTTAATAATACTTCAACATGACAACTCCAGGAAATTTAGACGTAGAAGCATTCCAGACGATGATGCGTGCCTGGGTCGATGAATTAAGCACAAAACAGACAGAAAATTTAAATAAACAGACAGAAAATTTAAATGCTAGAATAGACGAATTAAAAGAATCTAATAAGAAACAATTAGAAGTACAAACTGAAAATTTTAGACAAGACACCATAAAAATTTCAGAAAGTCTAGAACAGTTAAAAATTGATAATCTTGAAATAAAACAAAGTATAATTGACAGTAATGCACGATTAACCGAAACAATTTGTGACACCAACGTACGTACTGATACTTTAGAGAATAATTTTAAACAAGCCTTACATGAGCAAGTTGTACGGATTGAAAATAAACAAAAAGAATTACGTCTCGAGTGGAGAAAAGATTTAAAAGAAACACATAAACAAATAAATGATACTTTAACTACTATAACACGAGAACATGATGATAAAATTCAAACTATTAATAATGTATCGCAAACAAATACCAGTAAACTTAGAGAAATAGAAACACGTACTGTAGTTATTGAGAATAAAATTGAAGAAACTACGAAGGACCGTTCGGGAGACGTATCACATATGAAAGAAGAAATTCAAGTGGAAATGAACCAGCTACGAAGTGAGTTAAGAAGACAACAGAACCAAATGACCATATTTCCTACACCAACGGAAGAAAGGAGCAGACTTAAGTTCTCAGGTGGTAAAGGGGAGAACAGTAGGAATTCTTAGCTACAGTAGAGAAGGAAATAGAAAAAATTGGGAGTGCAATAAATGACGACGAGAAGATAGACTTCGACACGCGATATCTTAGAGTTCAGGCAGCCAATGGTACTCTATTATTAGAGATAACGTCAGTACATATCAGCAGTTTTGTGAGGCATTCGAGAACCGATACTGGAATCTACATACCCAACGACAAGTACGGGATCAACTCGAATATGGAAAGTTCAATGCACAAGGACAGCAGAGAATTAAACAATACACAATTACGCAAATAGAACGTGTAAAGCACCTTAAACCTAAATTCTCAGAATACGAAATTGTTTCAAATTATCTTACCATTTTCAGCGAGATATCCAGTTAGCAGTTTATACGCAAGGAATTAAAACCATAGAAGAATTTGTAATTCTTGTAACACAGTCAGAGAATATCAATAAAGGTAAGAACACACAATACTGAGAACAAAAACACGCAAATCACCACCATAATTATCACAGAGATGACAAGAAAGCAATATAAAACACTACACCGCACCGTGATAATTATAAAATAAATTATTCGCCACCAATGTACAACACTACAACACGCACAGCTAAAGAGACTGAACAAAATAATACAGCTAAACGACAAGGAGACATTGTATGGTCGTCCAATCGTAAACAGTTTTCAAAACCAGCTGACAAACGCGTTGCCGCAGTACGAGGGTACGATGAGAAAAAATTGAAGAGAAATTGAAGAGAAATAAATGAGATGGAGACAGTAACATTCCACAGCCGACCGTCTACATCAAAGGCGTCACAATGACTGAATAAACGGAAGCAAAAGTATAAAATAAACAACATATACCCCTGCGATATTAGGGAGGAATTATTAAACAATGAACAGGATATAAAGCGAGACGCGCAGCAAACACAATGCCCTATTGTGACAGTGAGTATAAACAGGTGTAAAATACGGATGCTAATTGACACTGGCAGCCAATTATCAGTTCTTAACGCTGCATGGGTCCAACGCAATAAGAAATATTTTAAAAATACTGCAATTTTGCCCGTAAATAATTTAAATATTACAACAGCTACCAATAAAAAAGAAAGAGTTAAACAACAAGCATATGTAACTCTAACATATAAAAATCTAGAATTAGAACACCCCATGATAATTATGCATAAGTTGATTTATGATGGAATTTTAGGTATCGATATACTAAATGCAATAAATGCTAAGATTAATGTTAATGATAATACAATTGTGTGTAATTATAAAAATGTTCAATATGAATTAATTATGAACAGCGAGGAAGAAGAGTGCAAGGTAAGTGAAACACCTGTTACTTTGTACAAGCCACAGATACAGTATGGTCCAACTCGACATGTGAATGCGGTAGATGAAGGGATGACGACACAGGAAGAAGAGAAACTGCACGAATTAATAGAAGAATACAGTGATGTATTTAGTGAAGTACCGACGCAGACGACAGTATACGAACACTCTATAGTTGTGTCAGACCCTACGAAAGTCATTAGGAAGACATACCCTATCCCAATGAGATATGAGGAAGAGGTTGAACTGGAAATTCGGCGTATGATCGAAAGAGGAGTCATAGAGCGATCGAGCAGCAACTTCCTGAATCCTCTAGTGGTAGTGAAGAAGAAAAATGGTGAGATACGTCTATGCCTTGACATGAGGGAGCTGAACAGCATTGTATTAAAGGAGTATGACTGTGCGCCAACTGTGGACGAATTATTTAGTAAGTGTGAAGGAGCAAGGTATCTGACGAAGCTAGATTTACGCTCAAGTTTCTGGCAGATTCCAATTCGTGAAGAGAATAGAAAGTACACTGCTTTCCTGTATAAAAATAAATGTTACCAACACAGGGTAGTACCCTTCGGATTAAGCACGAGTTTAGCAGCCATCGTAAAGTGTCTAGAAAGAGCCCTAGGACCTGAAGTGGAACCCTACACGATGATATTTGTAGATGATATCTTAGTTGTATCTAAAACGTTAGACGAACATATAAAACATCTAAGCACGATATTCCAAAAGGTTAGGCAAGCGAACATATCCCTTAACCTAGACAAATATGAATTTATCAAATCCTCTATTCAATTCCTAGGTCAGATTATTTCATCCTCTGGTATTCAACCCGATCCTATCAAAATTTCCAGCATAACAAATTTCCCTATACCCGGAAATTTCAAAGAGTTAAGAGCATTCTTAGGACTAACAGGATACTACAGAAGATTCTCACCGTTATATGCAAGGTATACGCAACCGCTTCTAGAGCTGACGAAGAAAAAAAAAAATGGAAGTGGGAGAAGAAACATCAAGATGCCTTTAACCAAGTGAAAGAGTTGTTCATCGAAAATATTATGTTACATCATCCTCAACGAGAAGGAAAATTCGTAATATACTCCGATGCTAGTGACTACGCAGTAGGAAGTGTACTATATCAACAAGATACTATGGGAGAGCACCGAGTTATTGCCTACGCCAGTAGAGTCTTCAAAGGAGCTGAAAAACATTACTCCACATCAGAAAAAGAAATACTTGCTATAGTACACGCTCTTAAGCCATTCAGATATTATGTTTATGGTACTCATTTTGAGATACATACTGACCACCAAGCATTATCATTTCTATTGAAATGCAAAATAACAAATGCCCGATTATTAAGATGGATTTTAGCCATTAGCGAATACTCATTCACCATTAAATACTGTAAAGGTAAAGACAATAATATAGCTGATACACTAATCCAAAGAAGAATGTGAAGAAGTTTATGAGAGCGAAAAGAAAGAAGTACGATTGTTATCAATTAAATTCAAAGAGAATGATGAAGTAAAACAAATGCTAAAAAATGTAGCACAACAACAAGATTTGGTCGTGACAATAAGGGAGATGAAGAACCAAGAACAGCTACCAAATCATTATAAGGTACTTAATGGAATTCTTTTCAGGTTAGTAAGACAAGACTGGAAGATAGTACTAACGAATGACATGTTACAAAAATTAATTCAACCAGCACATGAGAGTTTAGCACATGATGCCGCTCTGAAATGTTATCTGAGTCTACGAGAAGATTTTACGATTAATAATATGTATCGAAAGATAAAGAAGGAGGTAAAGAAGTGTTATGAGTGTCAAACGGCGAAAGGACTAAATTTACACACATACGTAGAAATGCAGAGCATCCAAAACAACAAGGGAGAACAAGGGAGAGCTAATTTCAGTGGATTTTCTGGGACCACTACCACGATCAAGTCGAGGTGTGAAGCACATATTGGTATGTATCAATGTGGTCCGACTGTACCCAATTATGCGACCCACAACCAAAGTTGTTCTAAAGATACTACTGCAGAAATATATTCCGTCATATGGAAAAATGAAGAAGGTACTCAGTGATCAAGGTGTACAATTCCAGAGTGAAAAATGGGAGAGGACGTTAAGGGAAAATGGAATACAACCTGTAATCACATCCATAAGACATCCGCAAGGAAACCTTGCTGAGAGAGTTAACAAAGAATTAGGTAAATATTTACGAATATACTGTCATGATCAACACAATAAATGGGCAGAATATTTACCATTTCTTGAAAAAGCCATCAACGAAAATTATAGTGAAGCAACAGGATATACTCCAATGGAATTAGAAGAAGATAAGAAGCCAAACAGATTTTGGACTAAGTATATAAACAAACCTAATAAAAAAAAAAATTTAAGGATCTAATAACCAAAATGTACCTGTACCAATAAGTGTGAAAATTGAATACGCAAAGCAACGGATAAGAAAAAGAGGTAACAAGAGAGTAGAAAGATTTAATCTAACTCACAAGCTACAACAATTCAACGTGGGAGAAAGTGTACTACTCGAAGCTAATCAAGTGGGAAAACGGAGTGATAATACGGCGAAGAAATTCTTCAGACTTTATAATGGACCGTATACGTTAAGACAGCGAGTAGGACAACACACTTTCATCGTATATGATGGGATACAGAAGAAAGAAATTGGTAAATTCCACGCAACGTCATTTAGGAAGTTCTACACATGAAAACATCAAGGTCAATGAAACCAGTCAGATCAGCTGTTTGTTGAAGCCACCTTACTACAAGGTCACGAGCAGTGAGCGTATAAAGAGGGGAGGTAAGACATTTGTATACACTCCAATTAAGGGTGAAATGACGAATATTATTCTTTATCATTTGTTACATTTTTTTTACAAGTGTAATAATAATAATAATAATAATAATAATAATAATAAATTTTAATAAATAAATTTATTAAATTTTGTTGTTGTTACCAATCAGAGGGATAATGCGACAGTACAAATAAGTGATGTACTGAGCATTGAATATAAAAATTTAAATATACCTAATAAACTGTAAATAATTAATAATGTATTAGAAACAAGCATGTCAGGGATTGCAAGGTTGGCTCAGACAAAAATATGAACAGGTGTTTCGACCTGAATCGACGTGCACACACACACACACACACACACACACAAATGTAACTGAAAGTGTGTACACCAGTATTTTGCTAATGTGTGTGAACGCATGTCTATGCAGGCGAGTTTACCACCCCAAGATGAATAGTTGCATAATTACTGTTTTTCCGTAATTATTCATAAACTATAATTAAGAAGTAAAATCCAAAAACACAATAAAATGTAAGAAAATTTACTAAATACTGTGTAGGGAAACCATGTGAAAGTGCCACACCGTACGAGTGTAATAGTGAAATAACTGTGTACAAATCGAAAGGGTTAAGTTGCAATGTCCAAAATTACAGTGAACATGTGTTGTAAAAATAGTTATAAGATAAGTATAAGAGTATACTTATAGGACTCTGCAATTCGCAGAAATATAAGAAATAGCGAAATTGACAAGGAGTGGGGGAACTGAACCCAGAAACAATTTCAGACATGTCGATTTCGTACCACTGCAGGTGTTGACCAAGACATGGGTATAAATAGGACACACAAGCTACAGTGGTTCTCTTTCTTAAATCATCCACGGTGCAGCGGGAGCTTCTGCCCGTCCGCACAGAATATTTAAATTTTTGTAAATAGTTTCATCCTTCCAGTTACATACAGTTATGTAACTGGATTGTAAAACAAACAATATTTAAGTAGTAACAAAATTACATAAGAAGATCCACATCAGAAGATCAACTGACGTCCGAAACAGCACGAGGAGAAGTTCCAGAGAGCGATACGACGCTGGACAGACAGAGAGAGAGAGAGTCGACACTGGACAGAGAGAGAGAGTCGACGCTGGCCAGAGAGAGAGAGTCGACGCTGGACAGAGAGAGAGAGAGTCGACGCTGGACAAGAGAGGAAGTCGACGCTGGACAAGAGGAGAAGAGAGAGGCGACGCTGGACAAGAGGGGAAGAGAGAGTGATGCTGAAGTTCGAGACGAGGACGATTACAGAGGGATCCATTGATTGAGTATGATTGACGACGATAAAGTGATAAACAACTTATTTATCTCTTAATCGAACAATTAACGTAAAGACAATTAAGGACATTCTTGTTCTATTTAAAAGTAAGAGTCAATGTTTATTGTAAAATTTGAATTAAAATCATAGATGTTATTGAAATAAGATTAACGTAAACAAGAGCTCAAATTAGTATTGAAATGAAAAGAATAGAAAGCATTTAACCCTGCTGAGGTTTTCGGGTCCTTTTTGACCCAAAAGATTTTGTTTTACGCTGCTGTTTGTTAAAAAATTATTAGATCAACTTTCCGTTTTGTGACTTTGTCAAATACCTATAAATAAGTATCATTCTCTAATATAAATTTTTTAAACCGCTTATAAAATTTTATGACACGTTTTTATACAAAAAAGTTGTTCGGGTCCTTTTGGACCCATAAGTGAAGTAATTATTTTATTAATATTATAAGCTGTACTTTGGATTCAAAAGCTTCATTACTTTGTCTCGTTTGATGATTCAATGCATAGTCTCATAGTACAAGGTCACACTGGTTGCTACATTCTCTCCCACCTCCTCCACTTAGTAACAGTGCCTGCCCACCTACAAGAAGGTTTTCCCTCTCCGTCTGTCAGTCAGTGCTCCTTGAGCAGAGTGTGAGTGAGGTTAATTTTTAGTGCTCTTTCTTTGGTTTTATTACTATACTTGTGTTTGACCTGAAGTGGCTTTTGTATGAACAATGATGAAGAAGTGTTATCGGAAATCTCCGACGACGGAGAAGTTGCTTCAGAAATTGAAGATAATATTTCTGAATGTGTGTCTTCAGATTCATAAGATGAAGAAGTACATCACGAACCAAGAAATAACACTTTATTATCTAAAAACGGAGATATTCAGTGGAAGACCAAGCCTGAGCTCCAGATAGGAAGACGTCCTTCTCATGATGTAATGACACGCCAGGACCAACCAGGTATGCAACTGCACGTGTTACTGATGAATATTCGGCATTCAAAGTATTTTTCCCCCTCCAATTGAAAATATAATCCTGACCCAAACAAATGAAGAAGGCTACCGTATTTATGGGGAGAATTGGAAAAAAATTGACTCAACAGAACTAGACGCTTATATTGGACTTTTGTTAATGGCAGGTGTTTATAAATCACATAATGAGTCAACTGAGAGTTTGTGGGATGAAACAAAAGGAAGGCCAATATTTCGGGCAACATTGTCACTGAAAAGATTTAAAATTATTTCTCGTATTTTCCGTTTTGATGCTCGTCAAACTCGATCAAGTAGGCGCGCTACTGATAAATTCGCACCTATTAGAGAGCTGTGGGAGAAATGGGTTGAAATTTTGCCAAAACATTTCAATCCTACCGAATATGTCACAGTGGATGAAAGGTTAGTTGGTTTTAGAGGAAAATGCCCTTTCCGTCAATACATGCCTAAAAAACCAGCTAAATATGGCATAAAGTTTTGGGTTGTATGTGATAATGCCACTAGTTACGTTTGGAATATCCAGCCATATTTAGGAAAGCCACAAGGTGCACTACTAGAGAAAAACCAGGGTCTTAGGGTAGTTCTGGATTTGACAGTTGGTCTCAAAGGCCACAATGTTACTTGTGACAACTTTTTTACATCGTATGGATTAGGCCAAACGCTTCTCAGAAGAGGTATTGCAATGGTAGGAACTATCAAGAAAAATAAGCCTACACTTCCTCCCCAACTTCTAGAAACAAAAAATGTACCTGCACTGACCTCAAAGTTTGCATTTACGAGGGATACTACACTGGTCTCTTACTTCCCAAAAAAGAATAAGTGTGTTGTACTACAGAGTACTTTACACCACGATGACAAAATAAGTTGAAATGATGATAAAAACCACTGCTTATTTTAGATTACAACAAACCTAAAGGGGCTGTTGATACTCTAGATAAGATGTGTGCAAACTATACTTGAAAAAGGAAAACAAATCGTTGGCCCATAGTTGTCTTTTCAAATACAGTTGATATTTCGGGTGTCAATTCTTTTGTTTTATTTACTTCCATCAACCTTCAATGGAAGCCAAAATGCAATGACCGGAGAAGAATATTTTTAGAAAACCTTGGAGAATCTTTGATCAAAAAACACATTGACAGACGACAGTATATGCCAAAAGGAAAAGCTGCAAGAGATGAAGTTGAACGCGTACAAGCTGAACGTGCAGTACCAACTCAGTCTATTATGAAGAATCCAGATACAATGCAGAGAAAAAGAGGGAGGTGCCAGTTGTGCCCAAAAACTGACAATAAGTCTTCTGTAAAGTGCTCAAAATGTGACAAGTTTACTTGCAAGAATCACCTCACCCATATATGTAATAAATGTTTCAGTTAAATTGTGTAAGTTTACGTAACAGAAACAGTTTACCTGACAGATAGCCTCGTAACATACAAATATAAGATTTTCCATTTTGTTTTTTGCCTGTGTTATATAATAATTTAGAAATGACTTTAATCTTTGTCGTATAGAATAGTATTTCATAAAAATTATGTTCATGAAATAATGTACATTTCTTTAATAATACAGATTTTTAAATTTCCAATAAACAGAATTTTAATAGCTAGATTATCAATAAAGTTTTTTGTTTCAGAATATAATAATGTGTTCGTTTCGTGCTTAGAAATCTTTACTGTATTCATAACAAATAAAAATACAGAATTATGTTAGTTTTAGTACACAAATAAATATATACTTACATATATAAAAATAAAATATGATGAAATGTGCAAGGCAACATATATGATAAAAATGCTGATATACTGCATTGTTAGGTGATTATTTTGGTCATTCATTATCATAACTTAGGCCTAATGTATAAAACATAAATATGCATAGGCTAACAAGAAACTTTTTTGTTGAAAAAAATAATTTTTCTCGTATGGGTCATTTTGGACCCGAACGTCTTAAGTGTTGCTAAAATTTGAACACCCTAGTAAGGTTAAGTAAAAATTAGCGTTTGATATAAATCAGTACTGAGAAACAAAAGATAAATTCAGTAACTATTGATATTTTTGAGTTACATTGCAATATATAAGAAAATATTTAAATGTTGATATTTTGAAACACACTAATTGACTGAGTAGTCTGGAAATGAGATTTTTCGTTAATACAATAATTAGTAGAATAGAATATTTAGTCAGTAAGGATGTATATAGCATAAGCCTTACGGCATAATAACGAAATAATAACGAATGTTTTAAGTCGAAGTAAGTGCCATGTGCACAATTTTATTAATATCAAATAAATTTGAAATACCGTTACAAGTTACATAGAGTTCTTATTTCAGATACTCCTGAAACCCAAATTAAATGTTATATTGTTACATAATTTGTCGCTCGTGAACGTGAGGCCAGTCACGCCTATTTTTATGTATATCGTATCGTTGCATAAGAAATATCGCTTCCAACGTGGGGCATCACAAATTTATATTATATTTACTTATGCAGTTGTATCGTTACAATATATATTACAAATATTAACTTTTTATGCAAATTTAATTAATTGTATGAATTAATTAAAATTTTTAATTATTTAAATTACGTCTATTACTTACTCCACTAATTTTGACTCGAACTACACATTGGCGTGTTATAAAACAATGTTATATTTTTTATTAATTAATTGACATATAAATCCATATAAGAAATTGTCATTTATTTACTATAGTTAATAGTGTTCCATATTTAGGAGCCTTCTGTAACTGTCTTTGCATTACAGCTTGTGCTTACTGTTCCAGTTTGGGCATGCCATATACAATGATACGTTTGTATATCATTAATTTTAAATACGCCCCGCGATCTGGAGCACCATATGCAAACATGTGTTTTGATCGTACGTATGGTATTTCCATTTGCTACACATTGGTTGTGTCATATGTAAATGTGTTAATATGTAAATATGTCTATGTATAAATTAATTATCCTTTTGTAATCTTGGATACATTTTATTTACTAGCTGTGGAATTAGTTCATCACGCCCTTTGATTTGAGCGTCAATTTTACTGATATGATTGCATAGTTTAATTATTCGTTAATTAATTAAACTTGAATTAACTAGGTCAACAATAATAATATGACTCGGACACCATAAATATTTGTGAACAATACTAATTTATTTTATATACTGAAAGTCACTTTCAAATTCTGAAATAAAGTTAGTGTTACTACACAATATATTAAGATACACTATGTTGCTATATCGTCTGTTACATCTCTAACATCTCATCTACAAATCGATAAGTATTTAATTAATCGCTCCACAAATTTCAAAATACTCTACTTTATGGATTCATATTCTCATTCGGCTTTACTCAAAGAAATTAAATAAATGTTTAGTCAACTCAGTGGCGAGTTCTTTTTGAGTGGCAGGACAGCGGCTACCTAATCTAATAATACGTAAATAGTAATGGTTTACTTGGCGTATGTATCCAATTCAACGGTGACTAACTGCGAAGTTCTCCATTCTCCGACGAGTCCCTGGTTGTTGATAACGGGATTAATCCGCTCCACATCATTTGAATTGGCACTCTCCACCTTCACTTCACTTTACACTCCGTCGACGACATTATTTTGTTCCGCATTTGATTCGGATACGTTCATTAACGGAAATTATTAACTGAGGTCATTCGAATAAATGCTTAATTGTCTTATGACACTTTCGCGTGCGGGTTTTCCGTTACTCTCGGTACACGTACGTTAATAGTTCATACCGGGTTCAATTAGTGCGATTGTTCCACTTATGGTGCATTGTATTATGCGAATTTAAGTGTTTATTTGGTACAATAGTAATTTAATTCGTGGCGTGATTTCACTATCTTTGTCTCATGTCACCCACGTCTCGGTATAGTGATATATTGTTAATATTTAATCACACACGTTCGATTCATAAGATTGAATATATAACAAAGTCTGATTGAAGTCAATCCGACATTGTCTTAATATTTGACTCCCACGATCTAACGAATTCTCTTAATACACGGGAAAGTTCTACAGTTAATTTACTACTTCATCACTCCACTACCTAATTTCGGCGTACTAACAGTCTCACATGATTTCCGACTCACTCCCGAATAATCTAACTGCTTGTATGAATGAAATTTTACAACTGTCCTTCTGAAAGACTCTGACTGACAATAAACTCTTGAACTGTCCGAATTGAAAACTGAAGATAAACTGTTACTAAACTGCAAATAAAATTTGAAATATAACTGTCCAAAATAAAACTGAGCGTTACAAAAAAAAAAAACTGAGCAAAATTATAATAAAAACTGAGAATAAACTGCCTGACTTGAAAATTAAAGTAAAACTGACCCCTGTTCTCTGCGAACACCTAATTTTATGTCTTCAGTTTCTCGACCCTCTCCACATCTCGTATACACTTCCTACTATCTCCGTCCTTATTGGCTTTTCGTCACCGATTCTGCGAAGACTCCTTCTAGATACTCGAGCTGGTCCCCTTGTCTATTTCCTCATTCGTTATTCACCATCGTTTCCATGGTGATGTCTTCTTAACACCCGCCTTTACCGAACTGCTTGTTCCTGGTAGGTCAATCTAGACCCCTCTCTAAAAGTCTTGCTGTTTGCTCCTCCTCCACCGTATGACGACGGATCTAATTACACGGCTGTCTGTCACTCGATTGTCTTGCGTTTCCTTTAGGTCCTTCCCATGCAATTTCCGTCCAGCACATGTGTGTCTCATAACTCGGGTGTGTCGAATCGCCGTATTGTCCTCGACTTCCTTCGTTACGTTCACACGCTGATGGTGGTTCTCTTCCAGGAATGAACATCTGCTCTGCAGCTCTCCTACATGCTCCGTACTTTTTGCTGGTAAACAAGTTACACGCTGTGTCGCTATGCGTGGTCTATTGTCCCTAATACCATCCGTTCGTATACTGCCTTTGTGGAATATGTCTCATCCATGTGCAGTCGCTAACTCCCACGTGTGGATTGACAAATACTTGCGTCGCCTTCGTATACGTTTTCTCAGTAATTGGTACGAGAAGACGTAGTCTTTTGTCTCTTTGTTATTGTAGCTTTACGCCTATGCCGTTCACTCACGTCAAACATCTGCTGTGGCTAAGGCATTGTCTTTCTTAACGGAGCCTGTTTTGTAGCTAATGTTGCGCACGTGTTATTGTCTAACGGCGGCCGGTTGGCTATAACATGCATCACTTTTGACAGTTGACGCTCGCTACTGTGCCGTTTTACTCAAAAAAAATTGTTTACAATAATTGCTTTACAATATACATATATATATATATATGTGTGTGTGTGTGTATCTAACATTGTTCACAAATACACATAACAGATAACAAAATATACAGTTTTTTGTGACATGGTTCACAAACGTTTTGAAAGCGATCAAAAACGAGTGTTGAGACATACTAATTCTGTCAAATTACTACACATAAAATATATAGAGACTACAGATATAGATTTTGTATTTTCACTAAAATTCTTCATAACTTTACCCCAAATTAAACTTTTACAATTTTATTAAAATTTTAAATTCTATTTTCGGCTTGGTACTCCCAAAATTAGCTTTTTGTTCTGATGTACCCTTCACACGCTGATGTTGTTCCTCCGCACACAACCAGAACGTAATATACTCATTTGAACTTTTCACCATGTACTAATATCCCTCGTGAAAAAGTAGAGATTTTACTTTCTTGGAAGTAATGACTCCATTTACATCAAAATTTCCGACCGCGCTCGGAAAGGGCTGCTTTTTACATTCGCATACACGTGTTCCGAAGCCGAGACTCGTCCGGCCAAGACTTTAGGCCTAATACTACTGTGTCGCAACGATGGCAAACCGCAACTAAAGAAAGGAGCGAATAACAACCTCATCTACGAATCGAATGGTCAGCAGATTTCAGATATGCAGCTTAGTGAATTTTGCCTTTCTTATCAATCAGCTTACATTGCACATCCTCTGAACGCATATATACAGCTCAACTCTCCGTCTCATAATCGTGTTTTCATTTTCTTAATTACACTTGTATTTAATCACTTTCTTTTATTCTCTTCTCAGATTTGTTCGTCCCAACCAAATAAGAAATCCTGAGATGATACAGAGGATTATTCGCTAAAGATGCATGTGCAAAGGCACCATTACGTGCATAATAAAAAAAAAGAAAGTTGCAGGCTTCTAAAACATCTATAAGGTAATATTCATCCATTCGCTTTAAACAGCAGTAGACCTGAAATACTGAACTACTTTTAAGACTTCCGCGAAAATAAGTAATTTTATTTCTTATTTAATTAAGAAATTTGTGTTAGTGGTTGAAATCACAATCAGAATGATCACTGTTGCACACCACTATATAAAAATTATTCCGATTAGCGCTTTCAAGCTTCACAGCCCATCGTCAGATCGAAATAGACAGGAAATATGTAAAAACAAACCCTTCACCCCTCTCCCCAACTCTGCTCACACACAACAAGCTATAAATTACTGACCCTTCCTCACCCCCTAAACCCTGCCCCACCATCTGTACAGTTACATATTTTTCTAGCAAATTCCTTGTGTTTCAGTGTTGTGTGTGTGTGTGTGTGTGTGTGTGTGTGTGTGTGTGTGTGTGCATCCTTTTAAACTACCCTCTTCCTCTCCACACACGTGGGTCAGTCACACACCCTTATTTTAAAACAACCAATTAGTACTATGCAATATAATTCTTAATCTTATCTATCTGTCCTCTCTCATTTACTTCTTAATCATGTTATAAAATATTTCTTCATTATCAAATTTAATTTTAATATTAATTAAATTGTCTAACCCTTTTTCTCTGTCTTTCAATATTTCTAACTCCCCTCTAAGCTTCCTTTCAACTGTGTTATTTACTACTTTTACAATTTCGTATTCTTCCAAAGGATTAACAAACTTATGGTTGTCTTCTATGAAATGTCTTGCATATAACGAATTGGTTGTTCTATTACCTTCTCCACGTTTGTGGTCAGACAACCTGCATACGAATTTCCGTCCTGTCTCACCTAGGTACACTTTGTTGCAGTCTTTACATTTTAATTTATAAATTCCGCTTTTCTGTAATACTGGAATTTTTTCTATATTCTTATTCCTTATCTTATCAAATACCGTTTCACATTTTTTAATAGCTATATCTACTCCATATTTATTAAAACATTTTATAATTTTTCTAGTATGTGAACCTATGTATGTCAATGACCCTGCATAATTCTTTTGTTCTGGTTCTATTTTAGCTTTTTGTATGTTAACCCTTTTCATAACTTTATCCACTATGTTGGTGTTATAATTATTATTCCTTACAATTCCCTTTATCGTTTTTAACTCCCTATCTTTTGATTCGGTCTCTTTTAAACACTTCTGAGCTCTGTAACAAAATGAATTGATTGCCGCCATTTTGTATCTATATGGGTGGTAAGACTCTCTTGGTATAATTATATCAGAATACGACTCTTTCCTAAATATCCCAAACAGTAGTTTCTCATTATCTTTAATTTCTATGTTTAAATCTAAGTAATTTATTTTCGTACCTCCTATCTATTCTTTAAATTGTAAGTTTTTATCCTTATTATTTACCTCATTTATAAACTCATGCACTTCTTCTATGCTTCCTTCCCAAATTACTAATACATCATCAACGTATCTAGACCATAATTTTATATTGTCTTTATACTTAGTGGAAGTTATTAATTGCTTTTCAAAATCATTCATGTATATTTCAGCAAGAATAGGGGATAATGAAGACCCCATAGGTAAACCTTTTTTCTGTATATAAAACTTGTTGTTAAACCTAAAATAGTTCTGATTTACACATTCTTTAATTACTTTCATCAACTGCTTTTTATACCTGTATTCTCCCATATTATTATCGTTTATTAACTTAATAACTTTATTTACTGTGATATTGGTAAACATGTCCTTAACATCCAGTGATATCAATTTTGTATTTACATTAATCCTAATATTTTCTAATTTTTCTATCAATTTTACATTATTCTCTATGTTGTATTTTGTCCCAAATTCATATTTCTCTTTCAGTACTCTGCTAACTTCCTTTGATAATTTATAAATAGGTGCATTAATAAAAGAAACAATCGGTCTAATTGGTTTTCCTTCTTTATGTATCTTAACCTGACTTTTAAAAGTTGGTGCTGTTGGATTACTTTCCAATAAATACTTTTTCTTATTTTCTTCTATAAATGTTATCTGTTTCATCATTTGTTTTATCGTTGACTGGTACTTACTTGTATAATCATACTTTATTTCCTCGTATGGTCCTTCTCTTATAAATTCTTCCGTTTTCTTTATGTATTCGTCCTTTCTCAGTAGTACCATTGTATTTCCTTTGTCCGCCTTCGTAACTATAATATCATTCTTCTTTATTTTATTCTTTAGTTTAGTTACAGTTGATTTGATTTTTTGTTCATTTTTTGAATTATACAAACTTTTCATAAATATTTTATCTACTACATTCCCTACTTCCCACCTTATTCTTTTTTTATCATTTTCATTTCCTAGATTTTGTATTATGCTTTCGCATTCAATAATCGTTTTTTCTTGATTTAATTCTGGTAGCGGTGCGTATTTTAAGCCTTTTGCTAACATTTCTTTTTCTTCTGTATTGAAATTTACCTCTGTAAGGTTTATTACTCTTTTTTCATAGTTATTCTTAGAGAGGTGTTCCTTTTTTACTTCGTTCTTTCTTATTAATTTATTTAACTTATCTACCATTTTTTTCTTTTTCTTTTCCAATTTTATTTCTACGTACCCCAAGCCAAAATTATATAATATTTCTTCTAACTCTACATACGAGTATATACTTAATAATTCTATGTGTCTGTCATATAATTCCCTATTATATCTATTGATTAAGCCGTAGAGTGACCTTATTTCCAGTTTTATCCACAACTTCTCGCTTTGTTCTTTTAATTTTTTGGCTACACTGTTCTTATTTTTAATTTTAACTTGAGCGTACTTTGGGATGACATTATTATCCAGACATTGTTTATTGAACCATATTTTACTTAACACCCTCTTCAATTTAACTTTTAACTTAAGATATTTAAAAACTTTACTTACCTTATTGTTGTCGTTTATTACCTCATTGTTGTTGTCCATTACCTGTAGTCGATTGCACATCTTAACAGACGTTTAATGAATAAATTTGTGTTAGTGGTTGAAATCACAATCAGAATGATCACTGTTGCACACCACTATATGAAAATTATTCCGATTAGCGCTTTCAAGCTTCACAGCCCATCGTCAGATCGAAATAGACAGGAAATATGTAAAAACAAACCCTTCACCCCTCTCCCCCACCCAGCTCACACACAACAAGCTACAAATTACTGACCCTTCCTCACCCCCTAAACCCTGCCCCACCAACTGTACAGTTACATATTTTTCTAGCAAATTCCTTGTGTTTCAGTGTTTTGTGCGTGTGTGTGTCTTACCTGCCTTTTTATTGCTGTAGGCATAATAATAAAATGGAAACGTAAACATTACATAACTGAGATATGCTTACCTGCCACGAACGATATATTATTTTATACATGGAGGAGTTCAGTGACATACACACGTACAGAAGAATTATATATATAAATATATTAACTCATACATAATTTACATTAAAATGAAAAAATTATAATTTTATTCCCTGGCAACAAAATTATTTTATTTTTAACAATTACCATTGTTTGAAAAAGTTTAAATGAATTTTCAAGTACTTTACTGTTGTTAAAACGTAAAAGGTTGCAGGTAAACTACCCCTTCCCCTTAACTGATCTTCACCAAAACCAAGGTCTTGAGCCCTCTACAAATCAGGGCTGTATGCAAAACATTATTTGATTCTGTTTGAATTTGCGGCTGTTATCGTTTGCCATAGAAAATACCCTTGTTAAAAAAACGTTGCAGGTAAACTACCCCTTTCCCTTAACCGATCTTCACCAAAAACAATAGGTTTGAGAACTCTACAATTCAGGGCTGTATGCGAAACATTATTTGATTCTGTTTGAATTTGCGGCTGTTATCGTTTGCCAAAAAAAAAATTTCCCTTGATAAAAAAAACCGTTGCAGGTAAACTACCCCTTTCCCACAACCGATCTTCACCAAAAACAATAGGTCGTGAGTACTCTACAAATCAGGGCTGTATGCAAAAAATTATTTGATTCTGTTTGAATTTGCGGCCGTTATCGTTTGCCATAGAAAAAAAAAATCACACACAGACACTTTTCGGAAAACGACTTTTTTTCATGTTTTGAGTGTAGTACAGTCAGAATCTGCAATAATCTCGAACACGATTTCTTTTTTGCCATCACCATACTTCCATTTCCTTAAGGAATATAGAAGTAAAAATATAATTTTTTGTTATATAATTTTTTTGAATTTTGTTAAAGTTAAATGAAATGTTTCCATAGAAACTACTTCTTTGTTGTCAATAACGTAGTACACATATATAAAACTTATAAAAATTAACCTCCTCCATCATCAAATACCATTTTAATTTATAAAAAAAATTACCCCCTCCCCACTTCTACTACCCTTTTTATTTATAGATATTTCATCTACCTTTCTGCAGTGGATTATTATGACCTTCTTTTCAGGATACTTTATTTATCAAAATTAAGCACTTTACTCTTGTCAAAACGTAAAACGTTGCAGGTAAACTACCCGTTTCCCTTAACCAATCTTCACCAAAAACAATAGACCTTGAGTCCTCTACAATTCATGGCTGTATGCAAAACATTATTTGATTCTGTTTGAATTTGCGGCTGTTATCGTTTGCCAAAAAAAAAATTTCCCTTGATAAAAAAAACCGTTGCAGGTAAACTACCCCTTTCCCACAACCGATCTTCACCAAAAACAATAGGTCGTGAGTACTCTACAAATCAGGGCTGTATGCAAAAAATTATTTGATTCTGTTTGAATTTGCGGTTGTTATCGTTTGCCATAGAACAAATTCCACACACACACACACACACACACACACACATTTCGAAAAATGACTTTTTTTCATGTTTTGATGGTAGTACAATCAGAATCTGCCGTTATCTCGAACACGGTTTTTTTCGGCATGACCATACTTCCATTGCCTTACGAAACATGGAAGTAATACCAATTTTTACCGTAAACAAAGCTGTGAGAAATATCTAAGCAATAAACTAAACAATTTCAATAATGCATTCAACTGTATAACATAACTAGTCGCGTTTCCGTCGCCCATCAACCTAAGTGGATTATTTTTACTTCAATCTGAAGCTTAATATGTCAATAAGACGACGCAATATTTTTTCTGCACACTTCATACATGTAAAAAGTGACACAAATATGCAAAAATATTAGCCTATACTTGTAATGCAAATCGACGCTCACGATATTCACAGTTGGGAAACATATAGCCAAATGACAGACTTTTGGGTATGACTATAGGCTGCTCGGTGGTGTGAGTCGCGCGTGCGCGTTTGTCTTTGAACTCCTGTAACTGTAGTTCACCTTTTTTCCGCATCTTTGTTAATTTCGTCACTTGAGTCTGCAGACTGACAGCGTGAAGCCACTCGGGCAACTTCGGCAACCTTCGTTCTCATTTATGCCCGCCTATATTCTGTTGTCAGATGTGAGTTAGGTAAACGTTTGGTTAAAGTTTGTGTATTTATTTTAGCACAATAATTTTATTAAGTTCACTGCTTCAAATACGTAAACTCGAGAGTAAAATTTTCGTGTATTCAAGTGTCTGTGTGTATTCGTGTATAACCTACCTATATACATGTCCTGTAAACATTTCGATGTTTCATTTTCAAGTTTTGTCATTTTATTTTTAGTGTAACAGTTTTTATTAGGTACACGCGCTGTAAGTATTCTCGAAGATAAATAATAAACACAATTGAGAATAAATACATATATCATTTCTTACATTTATAACTTTAATTGTATAAATACAACTATTTCACTAACGACTCGGAACACAAAACTTTGTGTTCGGAGTCGTTAGTGAAATATTTAATTAAGTAACGGACACATCATGGACAACGAAATCCTAGAACTTAATTGTATGTTTTGTTTCAGCGTTTATCACTCCAGAAACAAAAATAATTGATTAAATTGACTCCAGATAAATACGAAACCAACCTGCGAAGTTAGTGCACAGGTAAAAAGGAGTTTTACCACAACTGATTACAGCAATATACAGTATATCAAAACCAACATTGTCAGTACAAAAAACTGAACTTAAAAACCGGCAAAACAGTATAAAAAAAGTTTTCTTAATAAACGTATATTTCATATACTAATGCGACGATGTAGTCAAAAGGTTCATATTTATCTGGGGAGCCAGTGAAATTGTGTTTGTTTCTGGAGGAAACAAAGGTTAAAACAAAACTACAATTCAGGGTAATAAATGGAGTACAACGATATGGTTAAATTAATTCTATATTGTTTTAATATTTAACTGTGACCACAATCAATATTCATTTTAATATTCAATTCATCCGCTATGCACACAGGAAAACCCCGATTGGATAAAAATACGTGGATTTCATTATACACGTAAGTATGGAGTGTAGGTTGACGAGAGAGTAGACAATAGCGGCGGACGAACAGTAACGAAGTTGCCCGAGTGGCTTCACGCTGTCAGTCTGTAGACTCAAGTAATTTCGTCTAGTAGTACTTCAACATGAAGAAACGCTGAATGTATCCCTGAAACCGGTTTTTGGCTGGAGTCAGGTAATATCTCACGACGCCGTTCCTACACTAGGTTTTTTTAGTCCAGCGTCTGCCAAAAGTCACAGTTTCGGTCAGATTAAAATGAGCCCGATTTGTCTCGGGCCAGCTGTCGTCCTAGGCACGGGAAACCAAGTGCCTAATTGCGGAAGCTACGGCGGGTGAGACTTAAGGTGCTGTACGCTCATCAGTTTTGCTGCCGAGACGTCTGAGGAGCGCGGAGTCTACTGAATCATAGTGCGCGCTTGTGTTGGTGGGGTATTACTGGTTCTGTAAACAGTGTTCAGTTGTTCAGAAAACGTGTTTACTTGTAATTTTGTGTGCGTATTAGATTGAGCGTTCGTACTTTATATCTCAGTGTAATTTATTGCATATTTTGTTAAAATAATTTTTACTTATGCGCTACAAGAAATACCGTGTGAGAGACAGTCAAGTTACATCGAAACTGTGTTAAACGTATTTTAAATGTGTAGTATGACAGTGATGGGTGCAGTGAAATGGCATACGTCACCACATTCCTTCCTCGGTAGCAAAGCCCTTGCTGAGACAGTAGCCACGGAGCTGTGTCACCGCCGTACAACCAGGCCGGAATAATCAACGGGATCCTCTCCTGCATGCAGTATCGTGCAGAGGGGCCACGAATCCTAACTCTCCTCATACTGCGAACGAACAACTGCGCGGTGAACCCGAGGCACGTGGAGTCTTTCGGGTTGCGAACCAAAAACCAGCGCGCGCGCGCACGCACACACCCCGCGGAACTTCGTCTGTCCGCCACTCGAAATACAGGAAAAAAATTTATTCAAGTTAATTCGTTAAGTTAGTTAAATTAAGTTAAATGAACTTTAAATTATCTTAAGTTACTTAAACTAATTACTTAAATTAAGTTAGCTACCTAGAGAGCTTATAAATATGGTTGTGGCGAAGAATCTTCTTAATTGGCGCTACACCTCTTGGAGAGCCTTGCCCTCCTGGACAATCCGCTTCCAGTCGTCTCCATCCTCTGCTGTCAGTCTTTTTACACCGAGCCTCCGCAAGTCCTTCTCAAGATCATCCAACCAACGTTTTCTGGGCCGACCCCTCCTTCTTCTTCCACCATGTCTCCTGTAAAAATTGTCTTCAACGTGGATGTCTCTAATATTCTCTGGACACGCCCTGCCCACCGGATTCTACTTCTCTTCATGTCAGTGACGATACCTGGTTCTCCATAGATTTGCTGGATTTCTGCATTCATCCTTATTCTCCATGCTCCTTGGACGTTCACTGCATCAAATACCCCACCTGCGCAGCCAGTCTTCCTCTGTCACTGTCATTGTCCCAGATTCGGACCCATACATGACTACTGGCTTAAGAACTGGTTCATAGAGACGAATCTCGGTTGCTCTGCTTATGTTTTTACAATTAAATATTCCTTGTAGAAAGATGTAACATCTGTTTCCAACAGATATCTTTTCTTTTATTTCTTCGGCCATAATGTTTTCCTCAGTAACTAGTCAGCCCAGGTAATAAAATACTTCAGCCTTTTGATATATGGCGAAGAATAATGAAGGTAAAATGGAATGATGAGTGAGAAGCGATGATGACGTATTGAGGAGAATATGATAGGAAAGTAATAAAAAAGAGAAAACATCTCGATTGGGGCATATATTGTGTTGAAACTGTCTGCAGGTATGAATTTTAGAGGAAAACTGGAAGGAAAGAGAGGATAGAGAAGAAGAAAGGTTGGATTGCTTCATGACTTCAAAAACGAAAGGAGCTCCAGTCATATGAAGAGAAATGCACAGGACCGAGAGCAATGGAGAGCATAAATTTGAAACCTGTCGAGACAATTTAGCAATTCAGTACAACAAGTTAACAAGTTACTTGTTGTCGAGTGAGACTCGAGAACAAGTTAATTCAGAATTCGTCTAATAACAGTTATATTTATAGTTACTGCTGTGTTTATACGACACTTTTATTGGTGGATTTAGTCGATACAATAAACCGCCTGGTTCAAAAAACTGCGTCTCATTGCAATAAACTCAGGATTATCATTGCACGGATTAACCGTAGCACCACACAACAAGATAAAATGCAACTAAATTAATTACATATTCTACTAAATTATAAATTATAAAATGCTTATCGATAAAAACCGTTTATGAATTATAAATTTTAATCTGTCATGACACAGCGCTTATTCCTACGCTAAAGGTTTATTATATATGGATCAGTGATTCTCAACCGTGGGGTCGCGACATAAGGCAGGGGGTCGCAGATTGAAGTTAAATTATTAGTAAAAATGTTACCTACTTAATTTTATATGCATTATTGTATTTGCTCACGTATGTGGTAAAGTTTTGGACAACGTTTTTATCTGTATAGAATCCTATAAACAATGTTATACAGTTATGTTTTTTAACGAATTTATAATTTATTATAGAAAAATAAGTCTTACGTGAACTGACGTATCGAAAGTTGATCCTACTGCTGTCTATTAATGTTTAAGAAAATTGCCGACTATCAGTATGAAAGTGTTTCAAGTTTAAACAACACAGGAATTTGAAATTGTTTTTGTTACTTCCATGTTCCTTAGCGAAATTGAAGTATGGTGATGGCAAAAAAAATCGTGTTCGAGATTATTGCAGATTCTATTACACTCAAATGTAGAGCGTAATAAATGTATATAAATCAAATCTAAATCAAATCAGATTATTGCTGATTGTACTACACTCAAAACATGAAAAAAAGTCATTTTTCGAAATGTGTGTGTGTGTGTGTTTTTTCTATGGCAAACGATAACAGCCGCAAATTCAAACAGAATCAAATAATTTTTTCCATACAGGCCTTACTTGTAGAGTACTCAAACCTATTGTTTTGGAGAAGATCGGTTAAGGGAAAGGGGTAGTTTACCAGCAACGTTTTTTTTAATCAAGGGTAATTTTTTTCTATTGCAAACGATAACAGCCGCAAATTCAAAACAGAATCAAATAATTATTTGCATACAGCCCTGAATTCCAGAGTTCTCAAGACGTATTGTTTTTGGTGAAGATCGGTTAAGGGAAAGGACTAGTTTACCTGCAACGTTTTATGTTTTAACAAGAGTATTTTCTTTGGCAAACTATAAGAGCCGCAAATTCAAACAATCAAATAAATTTTTGCATACAGCCCTTATTTGTAGAGTCCTCAAGACCTATTGTTTTTGGTGAAGATCGGTTAAGGGAAACGGGTAGTTTACCAGCAACATTTTTTTTTAATTAAGGGTAATTTTTTTCTATGGCAAACGATAACAGCCGCAAATTCAAACAGAATCAAATAATGTTTTGCATACAGTCCTGAATTGTAGAGTTCTCAAGACCTATTATTTTTTGGTGAAGATCGGTTCAGGGAAAGGGGTAGTTTACCAGAAACGTTTTTTTTAATCAAGGGTAATTTTTTTCTATAGCAATCGATAACAGCTGCAAATTCAAACACAATCAAATAATTTTTTCCATACAGGCCTTACTTGTAGAGTACACAAACCTATTGTTTTGGAGAAGATCGGTTAAGGGAAAGGGGTAGTTTACCTGCCACATTTTATGTTTTAACGAGAGTAATTTTTTCTATGACGAATGACGAACGATAACTGCCGCACATTTAAACAGAATCAAATAATTTTGTGCATACCTTCCTCAACTGTAGATAACTCAAGGGCTGTTGATTTTGTTGAAAATCGGTTAAGGGAAAGGGGTAGTTTACCAGCAACATTTTATGCTGTAACGAGAGAACGTGTATCATGAAGAACTATAACTACCGAAAATTCAAACAGAATCAAATAATTTTTTACATATGTGCCTGAGTTGTAGAGTACTCAAGGCCTGTTGATTTTGGTGAAGATCGGTTAAGGAAAAGGGGTAGTTTACCTGCCACTTTTAATGTTTTAACAAGAGTAATTGTTTCTATGAGGAACGATAACTGCCGCACATTCAAACAGAATAAAATAATGTTTTGCATGCATCCCTGAATCAGTTAAGAGAAAGGGGTAGTTTACTAGCAACTTTTTATGTGATAACAAGGGTAATTTTTATTTATGACGAACTATAACTGCCATAAATTCAAACATAATCAAATAAGTTTTTGCATACGTCCCTAACTTGTAGAGTACTCAAGGCCTGTTGATTTTGGTGAAGATCGGTTACGGGAAAAGGGCAGTTTAAAAGAAAATTTTTTTTGTTGTAACAAGAGTAAAGTATTTAATTTTGATAAATAAAGTATCCTGATAAGAAGATCTTAATAATCCACTGTAGAAACGTAGATGAAATATCTATAAATGAAGAGGCTAGTTGATCGGGGTGGGGATAATTTTCTATAAATGAAAATTATAGTTGAAGGGGGAGGGGATAATTTTTATATGTGTATCCTACTACGTTATCGGCAACAAAGTAGTAGTTTGTTGTTAAAGTTCCTTCCCGAGCTGTTTGGCCGTAGTCCAATGTTTACTGCAAAACCAGAAATTTCGACAGTGCCGTCGACTCCCATCATCGGTGAAAATCAAGTGCGATAACGTGTGGTGGTATACGTTAGTGACCACAGTACTGTGGTCAAGGCTGAAGCAATAAGTGGAAAGAAGTAGTTTCTATAGAAATATTTCATTTCGTAAATGATTTTAAATATAAATCTTAGAACATGGAAGTCTTGTATGGTTCTCCATACCGATATTATTCTATGGCAAACGTTAAGAGCCGCAAATTCAAACAGAATCAAATAATTTTTGCATACAGCCCTGAATTGGAGAGTACTCAAGACCTGTTGTGTTTGGTGAATACCGGTTATGGGAAAGGGGTATTTACCTGCAACGTTTATTTTTATCAAGGGTAATTTTTTCTATGGCAAACGATAACTGCCGTAAATTCAAACAGAATCAACTACTTATTTGCACACCTTTCTGAATTATTGAGAGCTCAAGGTCTGTTGATTTTTTTTAAAGATCGGTTAAGGGGAAGGGGTAGTTTACCAGCAACGTTTTATGTTTTAACAAGGGTATTTTCTGTGGCAAACGATAACAGCCGTAAATTCAAACAGAATCAAATGATTATTTGCATATAGGCCTGAATTGTAGAGTTCTCAAGACATTTTGTTTTTGGTGAAGATCGATTATGGGAAAGGGGTAGTTTACCAGCAACGTTTTATGTTTTAACAAGGGTATTGTCTATGGCAAACGATAACAGCCGCAAATTCAAACAGAATCAAATAATTTTTTGCATACAGCCCTGATTTGTAGAGTACTCAATACCTATTGTTTTTGGTGAAGATCGGTTAAGGGAATAGGGTAGTTTACCTGCAACATTATATGTTTTACAAGGGTAATTTTTTCTATGACGAACGAAAACTGCCGTAAATTAAAACAGAATCAACTACTCTTTTACTACTCTTTTGCATACCTTTTTGAATTATACAGAACTCAAGGTCTGTTGATTTTGTTGAAGATCGGTTAAGGGAATGGGGTAGTTTACCGGCAACGTTTTTTTTTTAACAAGGGTATTTTCTGTGGCAAACGATAACAGCCGTAAATTTAAACAGAATCAAATGATTATTAGAATATAGGCCTGAATTGTAGAGTACTCAAGACGTATTGTTTTTGGTGAAGATCGGTTAAGGGAAAGGGGTAGTTTACCAGCAACGTTTTTTTATCAAGGGTAATTTTTACTTACATGTTCCTTAAGGAAAGGAAGCATGGTGATGGCAAAAAAAATCGTGTTCGAGATTATTGCAGATTCTGATTGTACTACACTCAAAACATGAAAAAAGTCATTTTTCGAAAAGTGGCTGTGTGTGTGTCTGTCTGTCTGTGAGTATGTCTGTCTGTGTGTCTATCTGTCTGTCTGTCTGTCTGAAGATTTTTTTTCTATGGCAAACGATAACAGCCGCAAATTCAAACAGAATCAAATAATTTTTTGCATACAGTCCTGATTTGTAGAGTACTCAAGACCTGTTGATTTGGTGAAGATCGGTTAAGGGCAAGGGGTAGTTTACCAGAAACGGTTTTTTTAATCAAGGGTATTTTTTTTCCATGGCAAACGATAACAGCCGCAAATTCAAACAGAATCAGCTACTCTTTTGCATACAGCCCTGAATCATAGAATTCTCAAGACCTATTGGTTCTTGTATTGCCTTGTATAGCACTGGGCAATTCTCTATTTTTAACTAACACCTTTTCTCCTACCTCATATTTAATTGCCTTGGGCTGTGATTTGACATATTTTTTTCCGCTGCTGTTCCGTTTTTTCTAACACCTTGTTATAAAATTTTGCCCTTTCAAATTGGTACGCGGGTTCGTCGGGAAAATTAATAATTTCTTTTATCTCTCGTGGTGGGGTCTTTCGAACATAACTGTGTATGGCGACACCTCGATGGTATTGTGATATGAAAAATTGAGAAAATCCTCGGTAGATGCTACATATTCATGCCATCTTTTCTGCTCGTTATGGCAGTATGTTCTCAGTAACCGTCCTACCTCCCTTAACACTCTCTCGGCTGGGTTACTATTCGGGTGATATACTGACGTCTTGTACGTTTTTATTCCGTGTTCTCCCAGGCTTTTCTTCCAAAGTTTTCCCCTAAACTGGGTACCGTGGTCCGCAATTATAGAATACGGTCGGCCTACCTCCATTATGTATCGCTCTATAATAATGTCCCTTATTTTCCTGGTCGTTGCCCTAGTTATTGGGTATAGCTTTGTATATTTGCTAAAGTGGTCGAAGATGATTACGATAAATTTATATCGGTGTCTCCCACCGCTGCGTGGAAATGGTCCGCAGATATCGAGAAATACCTTTTCCAATTTTTCGGTAGATGATATGGGTATCATGACCCCTTCTTTTCTCTCGTTATCACACTTTACTTTTTGACAAATATCGCACGATCGTATCGCCAGTTGCACCTTCTTATTCATCCCTTTGATGTATGTTTGCTCTTCCAATGCCTTCCTTACTTTGAGGGCACCCATATGTCCGTACCTATCGTGATAGTCGATTATTAGCGGTCTCTCTATCGCTGGTGGGATCACTAATTTCCAACTCTCCTGGTGCGGGGTATTCCTTATAAACAAAGTGTCGTTGTGTAAACAATAATATCTGTTTATGACCTCGTCGCCTTCCTGTACCCTTTTTCTAATATCTCCTAATTTTGGATCGGCTTCTTGTTGTGACTTTATATCGTTTAAAATATTTTTTAAATCTTCCCGGTTCTTAATAATGTGGTAAACCTTAGCTAATTGTTCTTTTTCGCCGTCAAAGGTTTGGTCTGGTATATTGACGCGCGATAAGACGTCGGCGGCTACGTTCTGTTTGCCGGGTATATATTCCCATGTGATATTATACTCTTGCAAGGCCAAAACCCATCTAGTCAGCCTTCCGTGGTTCAGTTTACAATGCTTTAAAAATGATATAGATTTGTGGTCGCTTCTAACTGTTATGGGGTACCCTAATATATATGTCCTAAATTTACCGCATGCGAAAACTACACTCAACAATTCTTTTTCGGTAGTATTGTAGTTTCGTTCGCAACTGTTCAGCACGCGGCTAGCAAAGCTAATTACTAAATGGTTACCGTCCTGATCTTCCTGATATAGGGCTGCACCTAAACTCACGTTACTGGCATCGCAGTTTAGAAAAAATGGTTTTGTAAAGTCGGGATGATGCAACATTACTGTTTCTAAAAACTTTTCCTTTATGATATTGAGCACTCGTAGGTTATTGCTCTGGTCCCCAAGTCCATTTGTCTTTAGCTGATAACTGCTTTTGGAACCTGGCAGTTAGTTCTGAATAATTGGACCGAAACTTTCTGTAATAGTTACAGATTCCTAAAAATGACTGCAGCTGTTTCCTGTTCTTTGGGGTGGGGAACTTCTGTATGGCCTCTACCTTCTCTTTGGATGGAGTAATCCCTTGTTCTGTTAAATTGAAGCCTAAAAATTTCACCTCATCTGCAATGAATTGGGACTTGTCTAATTTGAGGGTGATATTATTCTCTGATAATTTCTCTAACACCTGTTCAACCCTATTACAATGGTCGTCTCAATTCGCTGAAGTTACCAGTAGGTCGTCGACGTATACTGTCGTAAACTTCAGTACTTCCTGCCCCAATATTCTGTCCATTATCTTTACAAACACCGCCACAGAATTTATTAAGCCAAAAGGTAACCGCTTAAACTGATAGTTTCTGCCCTCGAATATGAATGCCATATATTTCCTACTTTCAGGGTGGAGTTCTATCTGCCAGTAACCACATACCGTATCCCATGAGCTTATGTATTTGGTTCCGTGAAACTTTTTCAATATCTCCTCTATCTCCCCATGTGATGTGCGGTCGTTAACAATCATTTTGTTAATCTCCCTAGCATCGAGACATATACGTACCTTTCCGTTCTTTTTTGGCACCGCTATGATTGGGCTGGTAAAGGGCGAATGACTATACTCGATTATGTCGTCCTCTATCATCCTGTTCAATTCTTCCCTGACTTCGTTCTTTAGCGAGTATGCGATCGGGTACGATTTCCTGTTAAATTCCACCGGAGTTTTGAATTTTATGGTGCATTGATAATCTCTGGCTTTTCCTGGAGCGTTCGAGAATATGTGTTTATAATTGTTGTATACCCCGATTAATTGTTCCGCCTGTGTTTCGCTGATCAGACCCTTTGCTTTCGTCCTTTGGAAATCCCGTATTTCTTCTAACTTTTCTAACCACAACTCTGGGTTTTCCTCCTGATATAATGGCATATTTATTGGACGATCGGCACAATAATAATGGTTCACTATCGCTTGATAAGGTGTATTGTCTGTACCATTTCCTTGGACATCGATTAAATTATTGGTCCAAATTCCCTTGTTAGTTTTCAAAGTTATCACCTTACCTTCCAAATCTATTACAGCATTGTATGGCCTAAGTATATCGCAGCCTATTAGGATACTCATGGGTAAATTATTCGCCACTAATAACCCTATTGGTATCGTTACCCCATTACTAGTCATCTCTAATGACACCTGTTTCTTTATTGATTTATTTTGCCTCCCCGTTGCTCCAACTAAAATAATGTTATTTATAGGTAGAGTGGGTATTGGTAAATTACTATTTTGTTTGATCCTCTCTAATTCAACACTATCGATAAGTGATACGTTTGACCCCGTGTCAATGAGTAATATCGCTTCTATACCATTGATATTTGCTTGGATCTGCACGATACTATTATTCCCTTGGTTACTATTTTTAATGGTATTGTCACCCTCTTCTAATAACTCCTCTCTAATATCCTTAAGATAATTATTTATTCTTAATATAGTCCCGTCTTTGTCCTGTCTATGTTCGTAATTTGTCACCCCATAATATTGGTTCAGTGAAGGGCGGTTTTCCTTTTCCACTGCCGCGTTTAGTTTAAATGAGCCACGGTCTCATTGGCCCGGTCTCCCGGAACATTGGGTTGCTGACCCGTCTGTGTTTCCTGCCTGACCTCGGGATTACCATTAATAGGTTGGCTATTCGTCGTGTTACCCTGGCTACCTGGCGCCTGTTGTGGGTAAAACATGTAAGTGGGTACATTGGGTGGATATGGCCGTCGGTTATTGGCCATTGTATAATTTACCTGGGGTCTATATTCATTTTGGTTTCTCCTATCGCCTCCTCCTTGGTTTCCCCCGTTGCGATAACCATTAAGTTGACCATAACTATTTCCCCTATAGTTATTTCCGCGATAACTATTTCCCTGGTGGAAGTTCCTACCGTAATTATTCCCGGTGTAATTACCTCTGTTTGGTCCCGGATAGTTGCGGTTATTTGGACCTTGAGTGTTATCACTTCGGCCATTTGGTGGGGTATTATTGTTCTGATTACTGGTGTTTAGGTAATTACCGTTTCCACCTCCATTCCGGTTTGGTCCGTTATTGTTGTTGTTGTACTCTATCTTACGATTGGGGGGTTGGTAGTCCTGGAACCTTCCTGTGGATTCACAATTTTCCAATAATTTGGCCAGATCGGCTATTTTGCTAAGCTGTTGGTATAATTGGGCATCTTTGATACCATAACTGTAATGTCCAGCTAATTGCCTTACCAAACATTCCTCTGGGATCGGCGGTATCAACTTCCGTGCTAAACATACCTTTCCCAGGAAATAAGACGTCGGGGACTGTCCATTGGACGCGTCGTATTTGCCATACAATATGTCCATTCTTACCCTGTTTTGTGCAGTCTCCGACCAATACTTTTCCTTAAACTGGCGTTTAAACTCTGCTAAATTCGTAATTTCGGGTCGTACCGCTATCCACCAGTTATCCCTCGTGTTTTTAAACGTCTCGTCTAACATCTCCCGTATCCTGTCCCACCTTGTTTCTCTATTTCTCCCAATAAACTCTTCCATTCTTTCTAAAAATTCCATTGGGTTTCGTCGATAGTTTTGGAAGTTGATTACTTCCCTGTTTTCACCATGACACGTATGAGTATTTAATACAGGTGTATCTCTCAGCGCCTCTAATCTTTCCTGCAGGTTTTTCTCTCTCTGGTCTATTTCCAGTATACTATTTTTATTAGTTTTTATTTGTTCGTCCAGCCTGTTAGCGATGTCATATGTTCTCTGCATCCTCTCGCTAACGTCTTTCTGGACTTCTCCCACCTCCTGCATGATGGCGTCTTGGTTCTGCCTTACCATGTTTTCGAGATTTCTAACATCTTGTTTGGTCTCTACTGTTTGTTCCTCTATATTTTCGAAACGTGTATTGTTTCCCTCCTGTAGCCTTTCCAACTGTTTCTCCATGTTTTCGACCTTCCTGTCACTATCGATTTTATTATCATTGATCGTTTTGTTTACTGTTTCGTACTTTATGGTAATCTCTTTTTTCAGGGATTCTATACATTTTTTATTCGCCTCCTGAAATAGCTCTAGCTTTTTCCCATTGTCATTTATTTTCTCGGTTATATTCTCCCTTAAAGATTCTATGTTCTTGTTATTATCCTCCTTCAGGGATTTTATTATTTCCTCCTTATCTTGCCATCTATTTTTATTCATATCCTCTTTCAGGGATTTTATTATTTCCTCCTTATCTTCCTGTCTATTCTTCTCATTTTTTTTCATATTTTCGTTTAGCGTTTGGAACATTATCATTATTACATTAGCGTCAACGTTCCCTGTTATTTTCTCTGGTTCGGGATTCTGTTTGTTCTACCATTTGTATGGGTTCTTCTCCCGTCTGTTCTTCTAATTCGTCTGCCGTTTGTACCGGTCTTTCCACTTCTAGTGTGGGCGGTTATAATTCCGTTTCCTCCATTTGTACTGCCTCTCCGTCTTCCACACTTAACTCGGGTTCCACAGTCTTCTTCACCTTTTTTCCCTTAGGTTGCGGCATTTTAATATGTTGGTAGTTGCCGGGCTTGTTCCGTCTTTTTCAAGCCTCACTAGTTGGGCTGCCAATTTATAACGAAAAGACTAAATTGATTATGGGCGATCGTGTTCCTTCTTTAACAGTTTCACTTTGGAGTCGTCAATTTATAACAAAAAAAAAATAGTGTAAGTGTTTGTGTTGTAAACTGTCGGGCGTTACCTCCGCGCACTTTCTGTTACTTACTGTTGACTGGATCCTCTGCGGTGATGTAGTCCTGTAACACAACTTAATACTATGTTTTTTGTGGGCGCCACTTGGAATCGTTTGTTCCAAGAAATAAATGTGATTATTAAAGTAATTAAAATTTTCTAAATCTTACTTCTATGAAAAAATATAAACAAGTCAGTTTAGCTTGAAAGAAATCAGGTAATTTTAATGATTCTTCAAAAACAAACCAATCGTCTGAAGGACTAACATTCATAAAAAATTATACAATTGCAGAGTTAATAAAAAATTCACAAGTTATTATTATTATTATTGACAATTCTAGATATATCCAATCAAGTATCGGCTAGTGTTTTAAAATTTTTTGCTCAGTTGAAAAGCATGAGTTTAATATGTGAAAAAATCTTTACTCTCAGGACGTGACACCTTTGAACTACCAAGACATATCAATTAGATGCCTTACAATAAAAATTAAGTGATTTGAAGGTGTGTATGTGGCGTGTGAAGTACAACTGTGTGATAAATGTAACCAGGTAATAAAATTTGACTTTAGTTTCGGTAACTCACGTTCCAATGAATAATTAATCTCGCACAGGACACTCCTCTCGGGTAGTTTTTCAATCTCGCCTCTTCTTGTGTGCACTGAATCTATTTTAAGTCAAAGTTGCGATCGTATACTGTTTCCGCACTTTTTGTCAAAACGTTTGGCAGTAGAATATCGTTCAAACGCCGCCACTACGAATCATCTGTTTAGCGTTGATTCAGAAATCGGCCACCGCAGCGCTGATTCCCATGTTGACGAGAAAGGCTTTGTGTATTGTTTGTTTACGTGAAGGGGATTATTGTCAAGTTAGTCAGTCAATGCGAACACAGCAGAATTCGTTCTCTATTTAAATTTTTGGTCCCTCCTGGGCCGTCGACGTTCTGGCTGCGTGATTTCTATTAAAATTTGCCGTATCACTGCTCTATTTCAGCGACACTTTTGGCGTAGATTCTCGTTGAGGTTAAGTCAGTCGGTATGTCTATGTACGGGAAAAGCCTTTCTTCGGGTCTTGTCGACTTCTCGCCTCTCGGTTTCGCCTTAGCTGCGTTGATCAGTGTCGTGGGTGATGCATCAGTTCTGGAGTTCAAGTTTCAAGTGTTTTTGGGTCGAATTTGGTCTCTCTTGTATACTAATTCAGGTTGACTGTTTTCATCGACTTCCGGTATATTTGTGTAAAATTCTTTCTAGAATGTTCGAGAATAAACGAAATGGAATGTCATGGAACAATTTTCACTTCCGTAGAAGCTTTTAGAACGAATTTCTTATTCTTCATACTAAGGATATTTCAAAAATTACTCTGGTATTTATCAAACAGTTTTACATTAGTACTCACAATTTGTATGCCATTATTACATTTATATTCTCTGTTTTAAACTGAATCTAGCGATACTAATTATGATTGGTTTTTAATTAACTTAAGTCTAATAAACAACACAATAAACAACTCCCACCTTGGGTTGTTGTCATGAAAATTCAATTTTTATAACAAAAAATTGTTGTGAAAGCATTGTGTCTCTTCCACAATCTGAACATCCAACATTACTACCTTCCTATAACAAAATAAACAAATTTTAACATAGATAAAACACAAATAAATACAGTTTTATATGGCCTCTGCTCATGGCCTAGATTCTTGTTAATGTTATAACACAATAATTGGTCACTTTCTTTAATATATGTAGTATTTCACTAGTGTACACACAGAGTTTATTACTTTGTCTATCTTTTGTGATACCTGGTTATTCTGTACATATATTATTATCATTATAGGATGACATAGCATCATTGATTGGTCTTGAGATGTCCTTTTTTCATAGTGTGACAAATCTCACTCTTATAAGCTAAGTTCTTTTATAATTGACTTTATTTTCAACTGAGTTTGTTCCTTTTTAAGGTATATTGAAGTATTATACCATGCTATTTTATTTTTGTTAGCATTTTGTAATTATTTAGTCAAATATGATTATTTTTGTACTGGATGATTGGCTTCAGCCATACATGGTATAGGTAAACATTTTGATAACTTGACTATTACAATGTTATAGTTAGTCAAATATATTAGTATAGTCGCTCTATATCATATTTCAACTTTCTAATGCAATTTGGTTGCATTTTGGCAACATTAAATCAATAAATTATACAATATTATATGCCTATCACATGTTTTTAGTTAGTACTGTTTTTGGCTATTTTGGCTGCTTTTTATTCATTTGACAGCTTTCTTTATTTAAGATTTATTTCTTTGTTCGCTTTTGTCTGCTTGACAATTACATATAGTTTTTATTTAAATCTGATAATAATTAATTTTTTCATGAAATCTTGGTGTATGGTCTCAAATCCAACACATTAATATTTTTGTCATAACAAATATATCATTTTTATTCTAACTTAAACTCTTTCTAATAATGTATTTAAATCATTTAATACATTTATTTTATTTACATTACATAATATAATAATGGATCATGTCTATTTATTCACAAAAAAATAGTTCTTAATACTCTATTCAGAGTTATAAAACTTAATAATTAATGACTTTATTTTGGTTGATTCTGACATTATTTGTCTCTCTTATAGTGTCTTATAGTTTTTTCACTGTTATTCACTTTAATAATATATATGGGGTTTGTGTCTTAGTCAAAGTCTGGTCGTTTTTCATGTTAATAGAAATAATTATTATACAAAATTACACAATTTTTTAGGACTACTTGGGTTCGATACAGTTCACCTCACTTTCCTCTTACGATAACTTACTATGTAAATGATTTCTTTTATGGAACGTTCTGTGACGTTACAACGTGTAGAATCTGTTGGCAATTATCAGGTACTGTAAACAACTCCAACGTGAGTATACTTCTTTACCATTTTGCTGATATAATCTTTGTGTCTTTGTCAAAGTCATTCAGTGTAATATACTGTTGGTATCCTCAAAAATGTGATTCGTCAATGCGATGGTAAGTACAATCGCCACGACTACACTGAAGTGCGGAGATTAAAAGAGTATTAGCCAGCAGATTTATTATTGGAATTCAGGTAAGAGAACTCAAAGAGTACCCATCAGTGGGGTAAGTAGGAACTGCTCCATGGGGGGGGGGGATTAGACTAGCTTGAAGGTTGGAACCCCCTTTATTGGCTCTTTCAGGTTGACGTTTGCACCATACAGTATGGCGCTGTACAATTAGGCCTATTACAGTGTGTCTGTACTATATTGTACAATTTACAAGCATTGTAATTCTTCTCTACAACTGTTAGAAGCCTTATTTTAACACTGGTTTAGATTATAAATAGATCTTACCTTAAATGACAAGAGAATTTTGCTGATATTTTTAATACCTCCGGGGAGGGGGCGTTGATTCCCTGTTCCGCTTTTCGTTACGCCATTGGTACCCATAACAGTTCAAATAAATTAATCAACAGAGATGATTTATTTAATTCATATTTCCACTTCCATGTTCTTTAACCTTTGACATAAATACGCTTGCTGTTTGGGCAAGTAGGCCTATATAGTCTTCTGGTAAGTAGAGAAGTCTACTGAACAACTAATTCTGGTTTCTATACTTGCGATGAAGGTGGCATGCCGTACTGCTCTGTGACGGTTTGCTCTGCCTACTACGAATTGTACTAATCACCTCAGTTTACTGTGTGACAGAAATATATGCGTCTCGAGACATGAATTTTTGTCCGACAATATGTGCCGCTTATCCCATAAGCACAATCAGTGTGGTTACAGTAGCCTCTAACAGACGGACAAAATTACCTCGTGGTCTACAAATAAGGTTGGATCACGCGGTTAAATAACAAGAATTCCCTACTTGGAGTATAAAGCGACTATTAACATTACGACACTGGGACACATACATAATTCTCGCCCAATACTGTTTTGGGGTTTCCAAAGATGACCAGCATCGACTCGTCATTTTAAGCGGGATACTTCGAAAATTTTAAGATATTTAATATATTTTTAGAACATTTTCTGTGACTACGTTTTGTGTGTACGCCGTTTGTTAGACGACGGAGTAGTTTTGTCGTCTGTATCCTTAGACATAAATTGTGTGTGTGTGTGCGCGCGACAGAGAGAGAGAGAGAGAGAGAGAGAGAGAGAGAGAGAGAGAGAGAGAGAGAGCGCCCAGTGTCAACAAAACTAAGGGGGCCTGCAATCAGAGGTGTGCTATACCAGTATTTGAAAGCAGCCGTTACAAATACCTGTTAACGGTAACGGCTGGTGGAACGGTTACAAAGAACGCGTCCCTGGTATCTGTTAACGCGCAACTATTACATTACAAATACCGGTTACTTGTAACGCTTACTTTTAAACCAGTATTTCATTCGTCCTCACTGTATTCGAATACCTATGTTAGTTTTGAGTGGAGCTGTTTTACAATGTATTGAGTACGTGTTTTTAACAGTTTGTGCAGTCTGTCATGACGTTACAATTAGCACTGCTGAAAAATCGAATATTGCTTTATTACATTATTCAAAAGATTTAATACTAAATAAAGATAAAGATTCATGGTACTAAATAATTTAATAATTATGATAATATAAATTTGTAGGCCTATATATGAAAAGTAATATATTTATATTGTTTTTATTATAATATTATAATGTATTATACATTTTTTTTTACACGAACAGGCCAGCCGTGGACCACGCGAATATCATTTCCTTTTCTTCTCCTGCCAGAAGGCTCTGATTCGCACATTATGCGCCGCCTTCCTTTCCACTGTCTACCCCTTTCTCGTCTTCTTCTCACCGCAGAGAACCTCAAGATTTTGCATTTATATTAAAATAGTAAATATAAGTATTTATATAGTTTATATAAATTATTTCAAATAATAATTAATAAATTATACAAAAACCTATTTATTGAATCATATATTAAAATTTATAAATACATTTTATTTGTTTTATACATTTTTAATGTATAAAACATTTATTTGTATTATATATGTTTATATAAAATTTATATACGTAATATTTACTTCATAAAATATATTTATTAAATCATAAAATATAAATGATTAATATAAGTTATTAAGTCATACTGATTAGTAAATGTTTGATAATTAAATAAATTAATTCATTCTGGTTTTTATTTTATTCAGTACAGAATAGTGTTATGTCATTTAGTAAAAAGTAATAATCATTTAATATATTTATCTCTTACAAATTAATTTTACCTTGACATTATGTTTTCGTTTACTAGTTGTTATACTAACTGATAAAAAAATTTTGAACTATCCAGTACTTTTTAAAGCAGTTTAGTGAATTCTTATCTTCATCAGATCTGTGTATTTATCTTAGTGTCTGCAGTTTGGCCAGTTCACCTAATTGTGTTATCTGTTATGGAGTTTGTTATTTTTATTTCTTTACTAAGTGGAAACTGTTATTGGTCAAATGATGAGTAAAGTGATAGAGACAAAAATTCAAAATCAGTAGTTTAGATAAAAGAAACAAATTTACAAAAACACCTTATGTTTTACACGATCGTTATGAGATCAGTACAGATTTAATGAACAGGACTAGATAAAGTCATAATGGTGACATCCTATCTTAGAGCAATCTTGATTACTTAACAGCAGTCCAGTGTAGTTTGTGTGGATGATTTGCTTAAAAAACAACCAGCACCAATTGAAATCTGTCAATTCAATCTTACTTATATGCCACCGGCCGTATTTCGCAATGAATTATTATGTAATGAATAATGAGAAACGGTTACAGTAAACAAATAAAAATAAATAATTTTATATGCCTAATTAGCACTAAGTAAAATTTAACTAAACAAAGAAACATAATTTTCACTAATAGACATGCATGATGAGATAGTTTTAATGGCAATTTTTTCAGCATTCTGTAAATCATTGGGATTACTATTAACTCCAAACCATCCCCCCATTTCAAGAGTTAACTAGGCGATTGCCCACATCATAGAATTGGCTACAGGTCTGGAGTTAATATCAATAAAACCTAGTTGACAACTAAAAAGAGCGTTGTTTTAAGACAAAAGTTTTATTAATGGAACAAATTAAAATAACGTTTTTAGTAAGGTAACGTCTTTAACAAAAGACCCAACCAGTCGCATCCAAGCGGCTGAAATGAGATTTCTCATGCACGGTAATACTCTCCATGATCATAGAAGAAACACAGACATACGGCAGGACCTGAACATTATGAGTATACTCGACAGGATTACTCAGTATCGGCTGAATTGGTGGGAACATCTTTGCCCGAATGGAGGACTGCCGCATTCCCAAACAACTATAGAACTAAAAGCCTAGGGGACGTAGTGATGCGGGACGTCCGAGGAAGCGCTGGAGTCACCAGCTAAAATCTTTGCCTGTTCGAGACCGGAACAAACCATCGTTGGTTTAATCCTTGATGATGATGATGAGTAAGGTAACATACTACTTTCTACTACTTTCTAGTGTTTTGCAACACCAACGTTACAACAATCTCATCATTTACGTGAGGTGTGCAGTGAAGTTAAAATCATCTCCGAAATCACATTAACAAATAGTACTATACTGCCTATCAGCCACTCTGTAGGTTGTAACACAGTGTTGTAACATAGTCACTTCTTTAAAATTTACCAAGTTGGTGACTAGTGTGATATATATTTTGTTATTATAATCTGCATAACACAAGAGAATAAAGGTAAGAAGAGTATGATTTTTTTTTTCATTTATTAATAACAGCTTCGTCTCACTGGCATAGACCTTTTCTGAATACCTCGCTTCGTACTTGTATGGTAATCGGCACATGAGCAGAAGCGAGTATTCAGTACCAGTAAGTGTTACAGGTAACTGCTACTTGTATCTTTTACTCGTTAGTTGGCTAGGGGGGGTCCCGCGAGTAACCGGAACAGATATTTCAGCTTTTCGTTAACCGTTACAGCTGGTCCACAAAAGTAACCGTTACAAAATACCAGTTACATCGGTATCGACCCACCTATACCTGCAATGCCATTAATGTGAGTCCCGTTTATGAGGCCCGTCTAAGATACTAAGATTCAAAGTTTAACAACATACCTTCAGTTTTTATATTACTGGAAAGATTTTTTCATTGTAGGTTAGCAGTATTTTTTATTAGTACTTAAAAGTTCATTAAAACTATTAAATAGATGTATTTTGTAACAGTTACTTTTGTACGAATAGCATAACACTGTCGTAAACGCTATATATACATACAGTATGTACTAAATTAGGAAGAAACTAGTATTTTAATACTAGTTTAACCTAAAAGCATTTAATAGTTTAATACACTTTTAACCTAAAAGCATTTTTAATTTTTCCTGCATAAGTTTACTATATTTATTTGTTAAGATAAATAAATCTAGGAATATTTGTTATAAGATTCATAGAAATCTTAGAAATAAAACAAGACACAGCACAATGATTAAATTTTATAAGACAATTGCCATACCCACGTTGATTTATGCGAGTGAGGCGTGGGTTTTGACAAAAAAGGACAGCGGCAAGATTCAGAGTGCTGAAATGCAGTTTCTTCGAAATACTGTACATTATACACTGCAAGATAGAATAAGGGACGAATGTATCAGAGCAGAACTCGAAGTGAAGGATATAAATGAAATTATTTCAATTTACAGAAGACAATGGTGGGATCATCCGCAAAGGATGACAGAGGATCGATTGCCGATAGCGGCACTGAACTACAAAGCCATTAGTAGAAGAGACGTGGGTCGTCCGAGGATGAGATGGGTCCCGGAACAGGTTTATATAACCTAATCCTTGAAGAGGAGGAGAATAAGAATAAGAAGAAGTTACTAAATCTGTATAATATTTACCTTATTCCGTCGTGTGACTTCGTTATGCGTAGTAAACCAAAACGCATAACGAAGTCACACGACGGAATAAGGTAAATACGAGATTTTGTCAATAAGTGACTTGGATACCATTTCAAACATGTCTTTCAGAAGTTTACTGTATTCATATATTATACAAAGTCGGAAAATTCTATTATTTGGCTTATAGACGGGTTATTTTTAATTTTATTTCATAAATTTCGGTATCCTCAGATGCTGTCATGTTGAAAAAGATTCTGTGCGACGATTTCGCGAGATGCTGCATACATTCAATCTTAGCTATACTATTCTGTGTGTGTGTGTGCGCGCGCGCGCGCGCGCGAGAGGGAGAGAGAAAGAGAAAGCGGAAAGCGCACGTGTTTAATTTTTTTACTAGCCCTAAAAAATAAAACAGGAGAAAGAAAAAAAGTTTTAATTTGGAAAAAAATTTGAACTAAACTGAATTTGAACTTGCACAAGAAGCGCAGCTTCATAAAAATGTTTCATTTTGCGTAAAATTTAAGATATGTCTGCAGCGACTAAGCAAAGGTTAATTTAACAAAGTGGATCAACATTGTAGAATTTTTAGTATGCAGTTTTAGTTTTAAGTCTCCTATAATATGCTTACTACTCTACACATGTACGTGTATGGTGTATGTGGGAGGTTAGTGTAACTGAAATGGGGGAATATCTCTCTCTCTCTCTCTCTCTCTCTCTCCCCCCTCTCTCTCTGTTCGTTTCTCTGCTTATACAAGATGACTTTGTTTATAGATTTTTGGTTGATTCGTCAATCCGACATTTTCTTTTTGTTCATTATCCCCGACTATAATGCCATCACTTATTCATACGTGTTCTCCCTCCCTTTCGTACTTTTCTGTTTTTCATTCTCTTCTTTGAATTCATATTTAAAAAAAAAATTAGTTTAACTTTAGAAATGATAAGGCCTAGATTATATATGTGTGTGTTTGTGTTTGTGTGTGTGTGTGTGTGTGTGCGCGCGCGCGCGCGCGGGCACGTAGGAAATTGTATTTTGTAAAGCTTAATTATTTCGAGAACTGGTAAGGATATTTGGTAATTGTGCACGATCCGGATTATACTCAAATTGCAGTGAAATATTTCTTTTCCTATTCTTCGATACTATATAAACACGAGAAAAATAATTTTAAACGGCGGTCGAACCTATTTACGGAGGAAAAAATTAAATAATTACATAAGACAACTGAGTTGGATGAAAAGCGAGTTGAGCCGATACCTGCCGGTTAGGTTCGGAGGGGCGGCACGAAGGGCCGCGGTTATAGTTAATTGTTTCATATAATTCTTGCAAAAATTAAGGCGAACCATTTTTCAAATATTTAAGACGTCAAAAAATATTTGAGACGTCATACTCGTCATTCGCTGTGCATTTGTGCGCCGTCGCTCAGTTAACATGGCGGCCATTCACTTTACATGCGCGCTTATGGGAGTAATTATTTAATTTTTTTTCTCCGTAAATAGGTTCGACCGCCGTTTAAAATTATTTGTCCCGTCTTTATATAACATAGAAGAATAGGAAAAGAAATATTTCACCGCAATTTGAGCATAATCCGGATCGAGCATAATTACCGGATATTTACCAGTTAACCACAGTACCATAGAAAAGAACCACAAACCACAGTGCTACACACCCGTACGCACGCGCGCGCGCACACACACACACACAGTGTGGTTCTTTTGCCACAGTAGCCTACTGTGATTAACTGGTAAAGATCCCTACCAGTTAGTTCTCGAGTCGTTTTACACCGAAGATGGCCTCCATCGATGTGACCGAAACGCCTGTTCAGTGCGGCAGTAGTAGACGACGGCCTAATAGCGCGGAGAGAAGTCAATCAAGAGTCAAGAGTTGACGCCGGCAGTGAAAGCCTTAGATACCAATTATACTATAGTTATATATAGTTTCCGAGGGAATGTTTTCTGGAAATTTTGTAGAAAGATTCATCTCCCTAGCATTACAGTTTTGATTCTTAATAATATAATTAATATTCTTGAATTATTATTAAACATTTTTTTTACTAATTAGATTTGTACCATAAAGACAAAATTACAGTTTTACTAAAATGCCTGTTTGAATTTTTTTTAAACAGGTAACAAAAAATAATTAAATATTTTTTAGGCAAAAATATGACTATTACATGCCTATTTAAATATTTCAATTAATTTTTTGTAACATGTCAGTAACAGATAGATATAGCCAAATACGTCATGACAACATTTAAAAGCAAGAAAAATTATTATTATTATTTTACTAGTTTCCACTTCTTGTCCCCTATCAAGTATAGGTAAACTACAACTATGACAAAGCTGTAAAAACCTCACCTGATAATTCGGTAATCCAATAGTCCCGTTTGTTCTGCCATATGAATCTCTCTCTCTCTCTCTCTCTCTCTCTCTCTCTCTCTCTCTCTCTCTCTCTCTCTCTCTTTCATTTGCCACTTCACAATGTTTTTTCTTCTAATCATTATCACTTGGTCACTTACCCTATTTATCAACACTATCACTGCACTATGAAATCATATATCACTTCGTCGGTGGCTGTCTTCTAGTATAGTTGTTTTCCTGTTCGCTGATCCATCGAATTCTCTTCACTTTTTTCATGGTACATCATGTTCTAGTGAGATTTTCGTTTAACTGTAGCTGTGCATTCCACTCTTCTTGGAGTCTCTTCTTACAGGAATCATCCTATACTGTGCCTTCCAGCATTGCTTGTCTTCATCGTATCAATTATGCTTTCACTTTTTGTGTTCACACGACAGATACATTTTCAGAGTTTCGCGTGGTTACTTTAAAAGCTTGTCGGTAAAGTATTATTCATATGTACTATTACTTCAATCTGCCTTCATTTAGTTGTCTTTATTAACTAAATTTAATCACAATTTCGCAACTTTTTTCAGCCCATAATTTTTCTGCGCCATGTCGTGGATGTTTATTTTGCCTACAGATGATCTAAAATTAAATCAACACGTCTCACAATATTGCCTAATTTTACGTAAAGTAGAGGTCGATAGTGTCCGCATGTTTAATTAGTACTAACGCTAATTTTGTAAGTTGTAGAATACGTATCAAATTCTGAATACTTTAGACTATATACAGTGGTTTAAGATATATTGTAAACAAATTTCTTTACGACAACGTGCAAAACGAATCGCACTGGATATACAAACTGGATGCGTGGGATCGATTCCATGATCAATCCGTCTACACTGTTTAGCGTTGGCAAATCGTGAGAAATGTGCTGCTGAGTTAGTTAAAAAAAAAACACGCATTCACCACTGGGTGTATTGTACACCTGCATGGTATATACGACTGCGGTACCGGATGTTATATAATCACAACGTGATTATCTGCGTAATCCGCCTACCCTGGTCGCTGTGTTAGCAAACAACTAACTAGACACTCGAGCTGTAACTAAGCATGCAAGAAACTGTGGACTTGCAGAATTAGAAACCTGTACACTATCTTATCAATGCCGTGCAAACCGAAGTTAGTTGTCCATACAATTAGTATGTGCATTCAAAGCGATGAGAAAGGTCAAGCTCTGCTTACTTTGCTGACAAGAGCGACGAAGGGGTCAGAGGAATGCTTATTACCAAATACACTGTACTCACCGTCTATGGCTTTTTTCCTGAGTACAGTGTATTTGGTTAACAAACACGTGGCTTGGGACTACAATAGGATTTATTCCATTTAAATCAATGCTTATTACGTAAGACAGACAAGCATGTACGTTACCCGGTGACCATACGTCCCGGTTTTTCCGGGACAGACCCGGTTTTGAACCTATGTCTCGATGTCCCGAAAAATCGTTAAATTGTCCCGGTTTTAGACTTTAAAATATTTTATCGTTTTAAAGCAAAAATTGTGCTAAATTTATGCAAATATAGCAGCCGTGCTCCATGGTCTGCTGAAGTTTACTCTTCGTATGTTAATAGACGGGAGAAGTTTATACATGAAAGTATATAGGCCTACACCCTTAAGTTTTAGAATACCAAATCAGTCGGCAAGATTTTTTATTAAAAAGTTTGGTTGGAAAAGTGTTTTTTCTGGTTTTCTCTGCTGCTAATAATCGGATCAAAAAAAGTTTTAATTATAACTTTAGGATACAATTTTAAATAAAACTGAACTTACAAAAATTATATGCGCTAAACAGTTTTTATGAATATTGCTTGTAAAATTAGCAATTGAAGATTTTAAACAAATTAATGTTATTTTGAGAGAATGAATATAAATGAATGAAATTTTATACATTTATAGCACTAATGTACCTGAACTTACATACCAATTTTCAAATTACTTGCTTAATAATTAACACCAAGTAGGCCTATAACCTCCACTAAAAGAATATATATTTTTAACATTGTTTCGAGAAATACTTCATACCTTCCGTCTAACCTAACCTCCCCCCCCCCCCAAACGATAACTGATGCCATATGTCCTGGATTGCAACTGAGAATGGTCACCGTATGTATACGTTATCTGGAAAACTAGCCTCAATCATTGGACAAGTACTTTTCCTTTCTGAAGATCGCAAAGCTCCCGTTTCTATAAGCCTCACAGTGACATTCACAGAAACTCTCCTGCTAATGCATAAGGGATTCCGCATTTCATTATCTAATCATGACCTAGTGACGGCAGAGTGTCGCAAACTAATTCTTGCTGTTTATGCCGGTATTGAAATAGAACCGATGATATCTGGAAATCCTCAATCTGTTGGATAATCTGGGCCCAACATTTCTTGCAATAAGAAATGAAAACCAGAGTTCGTCTTCTTTCAGTACACTTACTCAATATATGTTCTTGATATTAGTAAGTTTCAGTTATTGGCTAGAATAGAGAATGGTTCGGTCAAGCCTGTAGTAATTATGACTTGTTTGGACCGGAAGGCCAGATAGAATCCACTAAGTAGATATATTTTTTATATATAGCTCTTCAGTAAGTCAGATTTGTAGGGATTATACATTCTTTTGTGTACTCCAGGAGTAAATGCATTTAACATGTTGAGCGTAGAACGGTCGCGTTCAGCCGGGAGTTGGCTGGATTTACGCTTATTCAACCTCAGTATCACTTTGGTTCTCACCTGGATAACTAAGGATGCGCCATAAATTATCAGCTAGAGACATCGAAGTCTGAGTTTTCTGGAAGGGTAGTTGCAGAACAACTATGGAACACTGTGACCATCGACGGACCTCCTGTTCATGCGACCTGCGTTAAATGATGCTAGTCTGAATTTGCATGTAATCCGTTAAGAAAATAATGTTTTGGAATACGCTGGGAAAGTTCATATTTTTATTACAAGTTACGAGATGTAAAGAGGAACGTGCTGTACACCGACAACAAGCGGTAGGCGTGTATTTCGAGTACTCACAGACCAACAACACCAACACCAAACACCAACACACAGTTATTACAGTCAAAATAATCACTCAGGTCAGCCTCAATTTCAACTCAGCCGTGCACCTCCCTAACTGTCATTCTCACCAGGCGGATCACTTTTAAGGGGATATTGAGATCCAGCATTGCCAAGAATAAAGCCGTCTACGTACTACCCATCGCCGCTGTCCAGCATACCCGACGTCGGTGATGGATGTGCGCACCACACTGTCGTGGAACTCGTACAGCCTGCCAGACATTCTTTAGTTTTTTTAGTTATTTAACTTCCATGTTCCATAAGGAAATGGAAGTATGGTGATAGCAAAAAAAATCGTGTTCGAGATAATTGCAGATTCTGATTGTACTACCCTCAAAACATGAAAAAAAGTCATTTTTCGAAATGTGTGTGTGTGTGTGTGTGTGTGTGTGTGTGTGTGTGTAGATGTTTTTCTATGGCAAACGATAACAGCCGCAAATTCAAACAGAATCAAATAATGTTTCGCATACAGCCCTGAATTGTAGAGTTCTCAAGATCTGTTGTTTTTGGTGAAGATCGGTTAAGGTAAAGGGGTAGTTTACCTGCAACGTTTTATGTTTTAACAAGGGTAATTTTTTCTATGACGAACGATAACTGCTGCACATTCCAACAGAATCAAATATGTATTTGCATACGTTCCTGAATTATAAAGGACTGAAGGTCTGTTGGTTTTGGTGAAGATCGGTTAAGGAAAAGGGGTAGTTTACCTGCAACGTTTTATGTTTTAACAAGGGTAATTTTTTTTATGACGAACGATAACTGCCGCACATTCAAACAGAATCAAATAATGTTTCGCATCTATCCCTGAATTATAGAGGACTCAAGACCTATTGATTTTGGTGAAGATCAGTTAAGGGAAAGGGGTAGTTTACCTGCAACATTTTATGTTGTAACAAGAGAGATTGTTTCATGACGAACGATAACTGCCGTAAATTCAAACAGAATCAAATATTTTTTTACATATGTGCCTGAGTTATAGAGGACTCAAGGCATATTGATTTTGGTGAAGATCGGTTACGGGAAAAGGGTAGTTTACCAGACACATATTTTGTTGTAACAAGAGTAAAGTACTTAATTTTGATAAATAAAGTATCCTGATAAGAAGATCTTAATAATCCACTGTAGAAACGTAGATGAAATATCTATAAATGAAGAGGCTAGTTGAACTGGGTGGGGGTAATTTTCTATAAATGAAAATTATAGTTGAAGGAGGAGGGGATAATTTTTTTTATATGTGTACTACGTTATCGGCAACAAAGAAGTAGTTTGTTGTTAAAATTCCTTCCCGTCCTGTTTGGCCGTAGACCAATGTTTTCTGCAAAACCAGACGTTTCGGCAGTGCCATCGACTTCCATCATCAGTGAAAATCGAGTGCGATAATGTGTGGTGGTATACGTTAGTGACCACAGTACTGTGGTTAAGGCTGAAGCAGTAAGTAGAAAGAAGTGTGTTTCTATGGAAATATTTCATTTCGAAAATGATTTTAAATATAAATCTTAGAACATGGAAGTCATATATGGTTCTCCATACCGATATTTAATATTGTTACGACGGTCACACGGATCGTTGTCCTGTACAGTGGAAACAGCATAACTGACACCAATTGAATGAATTACCAGCTTCAATTAGTCACAAATAACATTTTGAAATCAACAAGGTACCCTCATACAATAATTCAAGTTAAATCTGCCCACACGCATTAATAATGTCACCTTATTACAATACCACACTAGTTAACACAATAATAATAACTTTATCCGCAGCAATAAGTTGATTTGCACTCTACAATATCGCCGGGCGTAACTGACTAATGCGGCCGCTGTTGCTTATATAGAACCCCAGAAGTTCCATAATAATTTTCCATATTCCTGGCGGCTTGCCGACATAACTTACAAGAGCTCGAAGAGTCTGGAGGCAACGTGCGTTCATGAGCTTGACAGACACGCTGCTCCCGCTCGGCTAGCCGAGAAACGTGTAGAGTGACATTCTAGAAGTTTCGAGAGCGTTACTTAGTTGTCGTAGCAATATATATTGTTTGAATATACCGGGTGGCCCATAAGTCAGCTGGCACTAGCAGTATGTAGACGCTCGATTGACTAACATAGTAGTTACTTGACTTGACTAGAGCAGTAGTTCCCATAATTCAGTTGAGATTTGAGGTTATGAGGTTAGGTTGATGTTGATGTGTATGCTGTTGTTAGCGCTTGTTTGTTGTTCGTGTTGTTTGCGAGACAATGAATAGAAAATTATCTACAGAGCAGCGTGTTTTTTTATTGCAGATGTGGTGGAAACAGGACCATAATTACAGTGATGTTGTTGAGTTATTTGCGGAATTTTCCAAACATCGCACCTCCATCTAGAGAAGGTATTCGCAGGGGTGCCCATCCCCCCCAAGGCCCAATGCGCAAATCCTCCCCAAAAGTCTCAGCACTCTCCCCCAATTGATAAGCCCCCCCCCACTGCCCGCCGGTCTACAAGCTTAGCACACGCACACATTTTTACATTCACGATTTATTATTCACGTACCCTCTGATTCATTGACAGGATGTTGCTGCAGGCTGCCAGGGTCAGTTTTCCAAATTCCAAAACAAAATTTACTACTAGTTGTACTGGTAGAGACATTTATGCTGCCAGTTCGTTAAAACAATCATAAAGATATGCAATTGCTTTAGTTTTTTACTAATAGCTTAGTTTGTTGCACAAACACGGTAAAAATTACAATCAATGTTGGATTTAAAATGTTATTCTTGAAAAAATCCCACCCAAAAATCCTTAAAATACACCCGAAAAATCCCCCCCAAAAATTCTCAATGCGCAAATTGCGCTATGATCCCCCCCCCTGTGAGCACCCCTGGTATTCGTAAACTGAATAAGAGATTTGAACAGACTGGAATGGTAGCGGAACTTCCTCGATCAGGTAGGCCAAAAATAGTTACAACAGAAGAGAATTTAAATATCGTTGCGCAATGTTTTGTGCAGTCACCAAAGAAATCAACACGGAAAGCGTCCAATGAGTATGGAATACCTCGAACAAGCCTGCAAAGGATGCAGAAAACGTTGAAGTTGAGACCATATAAGCCCACTTTACACCAAGGCCTAAATGAAGTTGATCCTGATAGGCGTACAGAATTCTGCGAATGGTACGCAATACGACAAGAAGCCGATCCACAATTTTACAAAACCATTCTTTGGAGTGACGAGGCTACTTTAAGCTGAATGGTACAGTGAATAGGCACAACTGTGTTTACTGGGATACTGCGAATCCACATGTGGTGTGGTTACTGTTTGGGCAGGGATCTTTGCCGGTGGGATCATCGGACCCTACTTTTTTAATGGTACAGTGAATGCTGAAAGTTACTTACAACTGCTTCACGAAGTGTTGATGGAACTAGAAAACAGTCCACTTTTTGAACACCTGCAGCCAATTCGAGAAAAGTTAATATGGCAACAAGATGGAGCAACCCCTCACCCCTCACTACGGACTGATTGTGAGAGACTTTTTGAATGCAACGTTCGATGAATGGATTGGCAGAAGGGGTCGTGTTGAATGGCCTCCACTTTCTCCGGATATTACCCCGATGGACTTCTCGGTCTGGGGTATACTAAAAAATGCAGTGTACTCCGTGAAGATTCGTGATGTGGAACAATTGAAGGAAGGCGTTCAATCTGAATTTGAACACCTACAGTCCCTGAATATTTCGGACATAATTTGTGCTTCAGTGCTTCGAAGATGTCAAATTTGCATAGAAAAGGATGGAGGCCACTTTGAGCATTTCTTGTAGGTCATGAGAACTATGCTATTAACTATCTGTATGCGTTATCTGTATCTGTATCCCTGCTGCACCTCTACAATAAAAGTGCTATTTGCAATTTTGCCAACTGACTTATGGACCACTTTGTATTATTGGTGAATTTGAATTTATATCGTTCAATTGGTCTGACAAAGTAATCAATAACATTTCGATAAATTGCGTCGATTAAAGTAAAAACGAATAAATAAAAAATTGTGACAGACTACTTTAAAGCATTTTAAAAATTGCATCATAAAGTGTTTACGTTTAAAATCCTGCTTGTTATATAAAAACGTGAAAACTCTAATTTCGTTCAATCGTTTCAACGTTAATACAGTATTCCATGGATGTTATTAATAAATGTTTGAAACTTTTTATCGTATAAAACGTAATTACTCCTATGAAACAACTAAATTATTATGGTACACTGTAAGTACTTAAAAGTTTTTAACAAATTTTGATTGCTTTTTCAAGTAACATAACCCAACTTTTAACCTAGACAAATGTTCGCAGACTAATCGAGGTTTTGCATTACTTGTGGCTCTCGTATCCTTCGTTACCGCGGATAATCTGGAATTGACGCTTGGTATATCTAGAAAATCGTTACGTTGTCTACGAAAAGGACTGGTGGGAATCTTGCAGTTATCTGCTATATAAGCAAGACCGGTTGTGCTCTGAAGGGGTTTTAAGGTCATTGGCCGCTGACCTCCGATTATCAATTTTTTTATACAATTTGTTGTCGGCTTGTATGTCACATTGCTGATATGAATTAATTGGCGTCATTAAAAAAAACTTATTAAAAAGTAAAATAGTATTCATATTTGTAAGTTATTAGTCGATAGTGCCCAAATTAGGATTATAATTTGAAATACGCTTAAATTGCGACTTATAAAAGGCTAACAAAAAATACTGCCTCCATGTCATTGGGTAGTCTTAGCATACAATGCACGGTAGGTCTAAATGAAATTGTGGATACAAAGGTTTTAAAATATACAAACACTTGGTAAGTTTCACAGTTTATTATTTAATCCTGACAGCTGTTTCAGCTTATTGAGCTATTCTCAAAGAGATCAAGGAACAACTAAACAAAGAATGTAAGGGTGGTGAAGTATAATCGGAAGACAAAATACAAAAATTAACTGAACCTAAATAACAACTTTTAATAGATAGTCTATTACGTGAGGCGTGACAAAGCGCCTATCTGCCGATTTTGACTTAGTGCCAATGTAATTTTTTTATTCATTTTGCTATCGCTTCCTAAAAGGTTCTAGAACAAAGTTAAGGAAAAATTGTGGCCCGCAAGGTTGAAAATATGAAACGACGCGAGGATGCATTTTGAAGCCCTAAAATTAGGTACATATAGGTTTGTGGAGGTGCTGATTACGATTCTGACGCCCAAAATTATATTCGACGCAAAGGGTAGTTTTTAAAGGGTTGAAGAAGACTGTAATCAGGGGGTGTATGTATTAAACTTCGCGAGAATGCCGGTAAAAGCATCGAAAATGAGTAACTATAGATTTTTGGGAGCTGGTTACGATTTTGACGTCAACGAATACATTCGACGTAAGGGTTAGACTTGAAAGGGTTGAAAATCATCCCTAAAGGGTTGAAAATATGAAACAACGCGAGGATGTACTTTGAAGTCCTGAAATTGGGTACCTACAGGTTTTTGAGGGGTGCTGATTACGATTTTGACGTCAAGAGATACATCCAACGCGAGGGTTGGACTTGAAAGGGATGAAAACCACCCCTAAAGGGTTGAAAACATGAAACAACGCGAGGATGTACTTTGAGGTTTTGAAATTGGGTACCTACAGGTTTTGGGGGATGTTTATCCTACAATTACTTAAACATCACAACATTAATAATATTTAACAAAATATTACAACCCTTGCACAATAACAAACAACTCCGACGCTCAGCTTATGCTCCAAAAACACGTGTCAGCTGTAAGCAGTGAGCATCAGATAGCGCATCAGGACTCTTCTGGTCTCCGCTAGAGGGTCAGTGTTTTAGCGGCCATAATTCAAAATTCAGTCGAAAAAAAAAGTATATTTCATCCATACTAACAAAATTTAATCAAAGAAAATCTAACCATAAATATTATATTATTTTATTAAATTAAATATTCGATTGCTGTAACTCATCGAAGTTTAGTCGTAAAGGAATAAAACAAAATTCACAATTTTTGCATTTTTATAAGCTTTATTTTTGTCTTGCATCAATTTTTCTATAAAACGCATCGTTACTGAGATATTTAATAAAAAAGGCGAATTTTTGCGAAAATCTAAAAACTTGAATTTTCTTATAACGTTACGCGTTACTGTACAGCAATACATATATGCTTCAAAAAAATTGAGGACATTGCTAATATAATAAACAATCGAAAACTAAAGTATCTCGGCTAAAAATATGTATATTTGACAAAATGGCAGACGTCCCTTTTTAAATTTCTTGGAAAAAATTTGCAAAAATTATAATATTTTCTTACACACCTTCGTTATTTTTTAAGCTAGACAAGTGATTAACCACCATGTTTTAGGAAATTTCCAGGGCTTTTATTTGATACTCACTTGGTTACGATCGAACCATTTTTTGCCGAGTTATATCAGTTTTAAACACGTGATTTGATCAAAAAACGGTGAATCGCCATTTTGTTTTGGCTGTGTCTCGAGAACCATTTGACATAACAAAACCAACTAAAGTGAAAAATATTCGTTAGTTAATAAACTTTACTTTTGATATATACAAATGTTTTGCAAAATGGCGTCGTTTATGAGTTATTTGCAGATTAATGTTAAAAAACGCGTTTTTTTGGCAAACGTTTGAACCCTTGTAACTCTCAAACAACGCATTTCTTCGAAAAAGCGTATACTTCCTTTTTGCTTAGAATTTGATTTCCTATCGTTTCCCGGAGTTATTTAAGTTTTGATTTTTAACCCCACAAAAAGGGGTGAAAACAACCCCTAAATTTAAGAGGGGGCCAAAAAATTTCCTTAACTTTATTCTGTAACCTTTTATGAAGACATTGCAAAAAAAAAATCAGAAGAATCCATGCACACTGACTCAAAATCGGCAGAAAATTTCTCACGTAATAGACTAAAAGGGAATACACAGAATTCAGTTTGTTCGTTTGTTAAATTTTTTGTTACTTTTGATTGCTTTTCTAATTTCTAGAATTTCTAATAAATCCATTTTGTTACGTTTTTGTATGTTGTGCATTAGTGTTATGTTTTTTGTATCTAGGAAGTGATTGTGTTGTAAGCAATGATCTGTAAAACCTGTATTGGTTAAAATCACTTTCTTGTGTTCAGAAACGCGACGTTTCAGAGCACGGCCTCATTGTCCCATATAAATAGCATCGCATTCTGCACAGTGTATTTTATAAACTCCATTTTTCTCTAGTATGTTTGATTTACTGTACGTACTAGAGATAAATATTCATCAAGTGCCCAACGAGTCATCAACTAATATCGTGAAATTGTGGATACTTTGTTGGCGCAGTTTGTTAAATCCGTCAGCTGAAGTATAGAACAAATAGTTCAGCAAATCAGTTCGTCAATAAAAACCGCCTATGGTAAAGTGCACAGAAATGTCTCAGACCGTATATAGCTGGTACGTGTTATAAATTTTCATAAAGGTAATTAACATGCGCTACAAATTTACCAATAATAATATCGTAACTAATAGCGAAAATAATGTAAACAACAAAAATAATTGTTTCGTGTGAAATAATAACAAATTAAAAAAAAAGTGTTAATATTGTTGTCGACAGGCGCCAATCCACGGAGAGGGAAATCCCCCCCCCCCCAAATGGTCACATCAGAGGAACTTTTTTTAGTCATTTCCTGATTGTAGAATGCTTTTGTGGTTGTGAATGTGATAGAAAATTCGTACCACGTTGTGGTAGGTTCATGGTTTTGTTTTAACAAATTACCTTAAATTGTAACTGTACCTTACCAGCATGTTAGTTTTTGTTTGACACATACCATAGAAACAGTAGTGTAAAGACTACAGTAGTGTGTTTTTAAACTGTAAGTGAATATTATTACAAGAATAACGAACTGAGAAAAACAGATATGATTTTACACTTGTATGTCAATAAACTTAATGTGTTGGTAATAACAAAATGCATTTGTATCTTCACACTTTGGTATCATTTATAATTTAGGCCTTTAAAGAATGGTCCAACGTTCCATACCCACCCACCACCCAAAAGACATCTATTTCACCTCCCCAAATTTCTTGTTGCTGGAGCCGCCCCTGGTTGTCGTCATCGTCCTTGTTGCAGTTAATTATTATTCCTTCCTTAACTTTTCGTTTTAGCCTTCTATGGGCTGCGATGATCCAACTTTTTGAAGTTCTTTCCTCTCTCGGCATCCTTTCTTCATTCTCTGACTCATTCTTGTTCTCTTTTCTTCCGATAACACCCTCTTGGTTCTCTTTAGTTTCTCTTCGGACAGATCCCTGGTTTTCTCAATTTTCTTTCTGAACATTTCTCAGTTTCCTATATCTCTTCACTGATTCCACATTTTTCAAGATCCCGATGGACTTCTTTCACTCATGGTACTTGCGTCTTCCTTTTCCCCGGAAGGTGAAGATCTTGTTTGCTGTCATTTCTGATTCCATTGTTCTAGTGTGTCCATAGAAAGTCAATCGTTTTTTCTTAATCGTGGTCAGATTTTCTCAAACTTTCCATACATATCTTGCTTTGGTCTTAAACTTGATTATAGCTGATTTTCTGAGATTTTTTTTTGGATTCCAGGAATTTCCTTAGAAATGTTGTTTCTTTCTTTTCTACTTCTGATAGTTGTTAGCTAGCTATTGTATCTGCGACATACAAGCATTTCGTACCGACTACTGTACTGTCGCGTCTGAATTTGGCCTGGAACAATAACGACTTCGGTTTGTAAGTCTTGCTGTCTCCATCATCTATCTTGCCCTTTCCTCTACCATTCGCTTCTTGTCGACTTTTGGTGTCAGAATCTCACCTAAGTACTTCAACATCTGAGCTCTTTTAGTTTCACTATATTCGGTCTCATAGTTTATGTTGGATATTCGGTGTCGAGTTTCATGTTATTATTATTATTTTACAACGCTGAAAGTGGGAGCTGAGACAGTATTTACAAAGAACGCTGTGAAATACCTAGGGGTGAGACTAGATTCAAAGCTCTCCTATTGGGAGCAAATAAAGTATGCAGCTGATAAGGCGGCTAACGTTACAACCTAGCTCAGCAGACTTATGGCCAACGTAGGAGGTCCCACTGCAAGCAAGAGGCGATTGTTGATGGCGGTCACAGAATCCATCCTTCTGTACGGTTGCGAAATCTGGGCCGATGCACTGAAGACGGAGAAGTACAGAAAACGTATGGCATCGGTGCAGAGAAGAGGAGCCCTCAGGGTAGCATCCTCTTACCGGACAGTGCCAGCGCCAGTAGTCCTGGTGATAGCGGGAGTGATTTCCATATACCTGTTGGCTCTAGAGCAGAACCATTTATTCGAAAGAAGAGACGAAATTTGAAGGGATGCCGATAAGCATGAAGCCAGGCAACTCACTCCCCTGCACTGGCAAGATTGTTGGAATAGAGAGGGTAGAGGAAGACGGACCGCAAGGCTCATACCAAATTTGAAGGAATGCATCGACCGCCAATACGGTGAGGTCGACTACCATCTAACCCAGTTGCTCAGGCAGTTTTAATGCCTACCCTCCATAGAATGGGAAAGGTGCAGAGCTCAGCATGTCAGTACGGAGACTCCCCATGACGATTCCTCGCACACGTTTTTCAAGTACTGCAGATTCGCAAGGCAGACGATGGTACTGGAAATGGAGCTCGCGGAGTTCACGCCCGAGAGCGTAGTTGCGCTTATGCTTCGTGGTAAGGCGGAATGGGACCGCATCAATGCATTTATTCAGTGGGTCCTACTAGAAAAAAAAGACAGGCCCACCTTGCACCCAAAGGGCAGTAGAAGATGAAGAACAACTAGAAGGAGCCCGATAAGGGCGCAATATGCCCCATGCTGAAGTAATACGCTAAGTGGTACCAGGATGGATACGAATGCTTGAATTAGAGGTGGGTTTTTTAGTGGGTGAGAGTCCCACACTCCAGAGGAAGGACGGCCTCCTCTAACGGTGCATAAAGCATTTTCACCCTCTATAAAAAAAATATTATTACACAAGTCGACAAGAAAACTACAATACAGGAGGAGAGAAGCCGTGCTCTTGAGGCATGGCAGATGTTTTGGGAGTTGGAGCCTCGAGGAAGATGGAGAGCAATGCTCATTCTAGAAATTTAGAAATGTGGACAGAAGCACGGGAAAGTAGGGTACTGCTTTACCCGGTTTCTGAATCGGCAAGGTTATTATAGAGTAATCGGGATTTGTATAATTTTTTCCACAACTGAAAAATTATCTACTATAGAAATTTACGTAATAATAAATGTACTTTGTTCAAAATAGTGAGCGAGTTGTACAGCTCAAGAAGCGTGCTAGTATATAACGCAGCAGTAAGTGACAACAAAACTGATGATAACTCTTTAAGACATAGCGGCGCACAGGATTAGCGTTATAACGACCGGAAGCTGCTGGTTCAGGCTATGCTGCTACTAACCAATGACAAAGTTTGTTTTTGCTTATTTTATTTATTTTTATACAAACTTTGTCGTGCTAACTGCTGAACGCCACCATTATCAAGTCCTAAACTGCGGACTGCGACCCTTATAATTATTTATTATAATCAAATAAGTGTTATAAGTTGCCATGTAAATTACATTATGTACCTACTCCAGACTGCAGACAATAACTTTCACTGTGACTAACAAAGATACTGCTGGAGTAGAATGTAGCATATTTTACAATGTTACAAACGCTACACAGGGGAAGTCATACAAAAAATGCTTAATTTGTAGTAATATAAATAATATTATAGAGATAGATTGATTATTGTTTTACTATTAATTTTATTTCTTTTTCTAGCTGTATGGGATATTTGCATTAACGACTGTAACTGTTCCTTGATATGTTCTAAACTATTGTTTCTGAGTAAATAAATATATACTTTGTCATACAAGAGTGTATGAGTGTTTTGTATGTACGCGCACGCCCATGTGTGTTCATAGAGGGGTGGGAGGGAATGAGAGAGCTAGAGAGAGAGGGGGGAGAGAGAGAGAGAGAGAGAGAGAGAGAGATGCATTAAACTATATTAAATCTATATGATCAGGTTTACCAACCTATGCAGGGTTCAAACTTGATATGTGTATTATAGTGTATATTAAAATATATGATCAGGTTTACCAATCCTGTATTATTGTGTGTATAGAACAGATCTGCCAACATTTTTCTTCGGTGGGAAATTCAAACTATATGAGCAACGCATTCGCCAGAATCTGAGACTCGAGAGAGTATGTTTGTCGTGCATGCTTTATTTTTTATTCGCTCGCGTCATCCGTATTTAAAGTTCGCTACTTCCAGTACACATGGCCTCCGTAACAGATTTGGTCTCCAACAGGTGTGATTCGAACGGTAAGAGTTAAATATAGTTTACAGACGATTGTAATTTTAAAAATTCATTTTTGCATTAAATATATATATCGTAAACAATGAAATAATAATATTTCGTCATTGTAAGATTTTAATAAAACAATTATCAGTTTAAATTCTCTCTCTCTCTCTCTCACACTTGTTGTGTATGTTTCTCTCTCTGTGGTCAGTACCGCGCGCATGTATATGAAATTAGAAAGTTTATATTTATTCGACAAATATTAACGCCCTCTCTCTCTCGCTCGCAGACGTCGGAAGCAATTCGAGGTCATTGACACGACTTTACACTGACACATTGCAGTCTCTCACTCTCTCTCTCTCTCTCTCGCTCTCTCTCTCTCTGGGTTAAGCTGGTGTTGTACGTTACTAAAATCATAGCAAATATTTTCATTCTAAGCATGTATTACTGTTTAGTAATAATTACAGCCCCAACAAAGGATATATAAGTTTGTGTACATGGATTGTATATTGCAAGTACGGAATTATTATTTAAATCCGATATCTGTTTTTATTAAAATCATACAATGTCAAAAGAGGATAGTTGTCTGTTACGAACCAGTACTAACTCTCCTATATGGTCGTCGCTCGCATCATCCGTATTTAAAGTTCGCTACTTCCAGTACACATGGCCTCTGTAACAGATTTGGTCTCCAACAGGTGTGATTCGAACGGTAAGAGCAAGAACAATATGAACAAGGCCAAGGACATTATATGTCTAGTATCCCTCCTCAGACGCTGGTGTTACTTTGTGTCATAAAATCTCGTGGCACTCAAGATAAGAGACAATACGTTTGCAAAAAACGACAAAATTGAACTTCTGGAAACAAAATTGTACGGTTTGTAAGTAATATCGACAACACAGGTCAGCATTTTTCGGACATTGACAGATAAAGGGATCGTCACATTAGGACTACTGACCGCTAAATCCAGTAGTACAAGAACTTAGATATTTGTTGAATCAGTAGCAAAAAAATGTTAGATCTACTGTTTTCAGCGTACATAGACATTTGATAATATTCCATTTTGGTTGTATTCGTGAAGCCATAGTGTAATGGCTGTCCTTGGAAGTCATGTAACCCTTAGTGTTTGTGTGGGAATCGTAGTCGGATTTTAGTTTCTGTCATGTCTTTCGTCCGTTTGTGTGCAGGTTGTCTTTACAGTCATGAAAATCATTTCAAGAGGTAAGCCGCATTGTATTGTTCGCGTACCGCGAGCATATGCGGTGGTGACTGCTGTACAAGAATTCTACGGACTGATGTGTTACGAAATTAGCGTGGTAACCAAGTTCTATGACATAGAGCGTGGGTTTCTCCGTACAATTGTGTAACGTCGCGTAGCATTTTTGTGCGATGTTAAGCGACCTATAAAACGTAATGAACCTGTTGTGCCATGATGACGGAGTTGCACAGATGCGTGTGATAATAATAATAACAATAATAATATAAAGAGGTCGCGTGCTCAAACATTATTATTATTTCGCCTTTGACATGCTCCTTGTCAGTCTGTAATTTAGAGGTAGCGAATCTTTTTGCCATTCTTCTGCCGATGATAAAATGTTCTCTGTAGAGTTATTCGTCAAGTTGTTGGTGTAACAATAACATGGTGTAAGCTACCTCTCGTTTATCCATGAGAATGAGTGTTCGGTGTCATCTGCTGTGAGGGTAAATAGCGCCTTATTTTCGCTATTATTTACAACGGTACGGCTAAAATACTAGTAAGCGTAATCAAAAATTACTTCCTACCCTGCTAACAACATCAATGGATGCATTTTGAGTACGTGGCTATGAAAATGATCCGGACACAGGTTATGTCAGGTTGTAATAAGTTAGGCCTCTCCAGTTCTATAATTTTCTACAAAAAATTAGCTTTTGTTTCCGATTAAGTATCTCCATTTTAATTACTTTTAACACTACACTGAAAAGTTTGTAGTTGTGGGTAGAGGAAAAAATATCAGGAAAGGTATCCGTAATATGTCATACGATAGTGAAGGAAAGATTTCATCGATATTTTGAGATGTTCTCTCGCATATGTTATAGGTTACAGTGGATATGAGATTCGGTTAGAACATGTGCACACTAAATAGGTAATTGTAAGGAAAATGAGAAATTACTGTAATAGGTAAGTTGTTCAGTACTACAGGAGTAGAAAAATATTTTCATATTCATCATTGTCGTAAGGAACTCACACCCTGATGGAAGGACACACAAGGTGCAGTACAAAAATCCTCCCAGAAGGTCCTTCCAGAGGGCGACTGACTGTACGCTGTCATTAAAATTATACAAAACCACTGCTGTCCCGATTCAGATGTACGACAGTGAGGAATGTAAGCGAGACATGTCTACAATTTGAAGCAGCTGAAGTGCTTTCTCTGAGAAGAGTCAAGGGTTCCACACAGTTGGACAGAACGACTGCATTCGGAACGAGCTAAACGTCTATAATCCGAACCAGCGAATAGACGATTACAGATTAAAATGGTGGGAACACGTCGACGGAATGGACGAAAACAGGCAAGCAGTCCAGCGGGCAAGTGTGACATTAGAAGTCGTGGAACGTGAGAACAAATTTATGTGACTTTACCGAGACGGAACAACCATTTATGTCTAAACCATGAAATGAAGAAGCAGAAGAAGAAACGACGTAGTTCGTTTTGTCGTTATTTGGTAGTTGTTGCCTAGCTATGCAATAAATTATTACCTTCAACTAAAGGAAATTCTAATTTTTATGTAGTCCTTCGACAACGCAGGCTTTACATTGTACCGAGCAACACTCCGCGTGCTTTTACGGAAAATGTAACATGCGCATGCAATAACGTCACTTAAGCTGCTAGTTGGACATGTTTATGACAGCAGTTTCATGGGATGATTTGAACGGTTTGTTTCATCGAAAACTGTCTGCAGGCGAACATATATTTCTGATGTACACGGTTATGTAAACAGAATAGAGAACATGAACTATCAGCCCAAGTAACCTACAATAAATATTATATTTAATCGCTTTTCGTTATAACCGATATGAAATGCCACAAAATGACTACAATTATTGCGTATAACGGAGGATTTATGCCAGCTTTAAATAACAGAAGATTTATCTGAATGGTCAGGCGGCACTAAACGTAATTTCGATTCGTTCCAACGTGCCGTTATTTACCGGTTTAAATACTATGTATTCCACAGCGTTGTGATTTATACAGTAAAAGTGATAACGAAAACGAAACGTCGGTCGGAACGGTTAATTAGGCAGCATAATGGTAGGCGATTTGACACGTACGGACAAGTTCATGACAGCGGCGGCGATGATTATTGTACGTAAGAAGAAATGTAAATGAGCTGTGGAGTCATGACGGCTGTGCACATCAATTGCTTCACAACAAAGCGAACTACACCGTTATCGTACAACAATGGCTTTATACAGTGATTATTGTTGTATTGATTTTTATTCAGCGATTGTCGAAGCCTTTCAGTTTTCTTTGTCTGTTTAATTTCAGTTGAAGCTAATTCGAAGCGATTGCCTGTTACATTTCGTCTTGTCGTCTTTACATTTCCTTAGTGTAACACATAGTTTTGTTTTGTGGCACGCGTATTATCTTCAGAAGAAGGTCCGTTAAATTTATTTTTTAAGACAAACCTTAATCCCACGTCACCGGATTACATATGACTTATGATGTTGGAATCGTTGTTAATTAACACGTAGACCGATTGTATTGGTTAATTTGTAGGCGTGTTGAATTTGTTTAATAAAGGACTTGTCGGAAAATTTCTTTTCCGACCACAACATTAATCCTTTGCGTCAATTATTTGGTCATTAAGTAGTTTTATCAGTAAGTAAAATTTCATCATTTCTTGAAGTGTTGTTTATAAAAATTCCATATGCAGCAATTACAGTAATTTACAATGCAAAAGCGATGTTGTAAGTAATCTTACAGTTATAATTTTAAATTCTTTTTATACAAAATTATTAAGAAATTTTAAATAAAATATTTAGTATCTAAATTTAAACAATACATGTGTATGTATTTAAATAAAATATTTAGTATCTAAATTTAAACAATACATGTGTATCTAGTAACGTAGTAAAGTTATTGAAATAATAATATTGTGGTTTGGAAAATTGTTCACTGCTAGTCGGCAAAAATGAATTATTCAGTCGGTGAAGTAGTAGGCCTATGATTGCAGGGTAGCGCGTGTTTAAAGTATACCATTATTTTAATATTTCTGTAGTTTCTTACTTCTGTTTTTCATTTTGACGTTTATTTGTTTTATTTACTTTATGTTATTACAATTTAGTTTATACGAGAATGTAAAAGCAACAAGCAAACCAGCACTCTTTTATGAAGCCATAGTTTAATTTATTTTATCATTTTTATTGATACGTGTATCAAGATTGTACGTGTTTTGTTTTTAATAAATTTATTTTCTGCTTTTCTGCATCCTCCAATTTGCAACACGAGTTTATAGTAAGTGCTGACAGAAATGGAAATCGACAAGAAATATCTCGCAACATAAATTGAGCTCGACGTTTGAGGCTGACGGTAGTTATCTGATTTATATGCATTTACATCCAGTGGTTGTAGTAACTTGAAAATAAATATGAGATTGTTGTGTAGCGTGCGTAAAGTAGGCCTACCACTGGAGACCTGTCATTAAGCGGACCAGTGTGGCACGTGATTCTATCTTTAATCAGATTTGGAAAGAAATATTTTTATTGGCTATGTTGAGAGAATGCACTGTTTTGTTTGGGGAATTCTAATCAGGCAAACCGGAAGATAGTCCGAGGTGGGTGTGACAGCTTCATCAGTGTCTGCTACTAGCGATGCAGTTAACAAAAAATATAGCAGGTTGTGAAAGCAATAAATAATTCAATAGACATTTTATAAAAATTCATAGTAAACGGTTGAATTTTGATGATGCTGAAATTGAGTAATTTATATACATCAGTCATTACTTAATATGCAAACCATTTTACCGGATCTTGTGCGATTATGATAGTAGAATTTGTGGTTTCGTAGTCCTGCTGGTGGTCGCGGACCTAACCATTGCGCGCTGGGAGGGGGATACAAAGAATTACATATTGTTATTCTCCTTCTCTATTTATGTTTCCAATTGTAATGGAGTGTTATACTCAGCATAAAAAAAGTAATGCACGCACTGAAGCCTATACTAACTGCTAACCAAATGAAATATTTACAGACGGACAACAGGAAGGCATAAAATTTACCCACGAGGTTGAAATATAAAATAAACTTAATTTTCTCGATCTAACAAGGTTGGGACAATAGTTTCAATACCACATAAGAAAGATCTTTTATAAAAAGGTGACAGCACGTGCTGAAAACCGTATGCTTTCAGTATTCGCGAAGATGAAGATTGTACAGTAAGCAAACAAATTGTCAATAAAAGATATGGACTTTCTGGTAGGTGACGAAGCAGCACTGATCCGCTATTACCGAACAGTATTCGTTGTACACACACACACACACACACACACACACACACACACACACACACACACACACACACACACACACACACACACACACACACACACACACACCCACACACACACACACACACACACACACACACATGTTAGGTTAAATGCAACCTCTATACAAAAACAGATATCGGGATTTAAATAATAATTTTGTGCTTGCAATATATACTACCTATGTACACAAATTTAAAATATAGTTTACTGACCATTGACACGACTTTACACTGGTTTAGCATAGTTACTCATGTTAGGTTGTTCGCAACACACACACACACACACACACACACACACACACACACACACACACACACACACACACACACACACACACACAAATACTATACATCAGACTGCATGTATCTGTCATTAGCAATCTAACGTTACGACGGTAGCATAACGATAATGAAAGCCATACATTATCGTGTGCTAACGTTTGTATTTTGTCTAAGCTATGTTAACTTCACACACACACACACACACACACACACACACACACACACATCATTAGCAATCTAACGTTACGACGACATGTTAAATATCAAATTCAGTCTACTTACGTTAACCTAACACATAACATGTAACAAACCTAATTGGACCTATCACTCCCGTTGCGTCATGTACTGATGACCTAAACACTACACGTGTGTATGTTGTTTAACCTAACATGAACGTGAATGGACTGCATTTTAACCTAACACACAACGTGTAACAAACCTAATTGGACTTATCACTCCCGTTGCGTCATGTACTGTTGACCTAAACACTACACGTGTGTATGTTATTTAAATAATAATTTAGATAACATACAGGTGTGTGTGTGTGTGTGTGTGTGTGTGTGTGTTTGCATTTTTTAACCTAACGTGAAACGTAAGTAGACTGAATTTGATATTTAACATGTCGTCGTCGTAACGTTAGATTGCTAATGATGTGTGTGTGTGTGTGTGTGTGTGTGTGTGTGTGTGTGTGTGTGTGTGTGAAGTTAACATAGCTTAGACAAAATACAAACGTTAGCAAACGATAATGTATGGCTTTCATTATCGTTATGCTACCGTCGTAACGTTAGATTGCTAATGACAGATACATGCAGTCTGATGTATAGTATTTGTGTGTGTGTGTGTGTGTGTGTGTGTGTGTGTGTGTTGCGAACAACCTAACATGAGTAACTATGCTAAACCAGTGTAAAGTCGTGTCAATGGTCAGTAAACTATATTTTAAATTTGTGTACATAGGTAGTATATATTGCAAGCACAAAATTATTATTTAAATCCGATATCTGTTTTTGTATGGAGGTTGCATTTAACCTAACATGTGTGTGTGTGTGTGTGTGTGTGTGTGTGTGTGTGTGTGTGTGTGTGTGTGTGTGTGTGTGTGTGTGTGTGTGTGTGTACAACGAATACTGTTCGGTAATAGCGGATCAGTGCTGCTTCGTCACCTACCAGAAAGTCCATATCTTTTATTGACAATTTGTTTGCTTACTGTACAATCTTCATCTTCGCGAATACTGAAAGCATACGGTTTTCAGCACGTGCTGTCACCTTTTTATAAAAGATCTTTCTTATGTGGTATTGAAACTATTGTCCCAACCTTGTTAGATCGAGAAAATTAAGTTTATTTTATATTTCAACCTCGTGGGTAAATTTTATGCCTTCCTGTTGTCCGTCTGTAAATATTTCATTTGGTTAGCAGTTAGTATAGGCTTCAGTGCGTGCATTACTTTTTTTATGCTGAGTATAACACTCCATTACAATTGGAAACATAAATAGAGAAGGAGAATAACAATATGTAATTCTTTGTATCCCCCTCCCAGCGCGCAATGGTTAGGTCCGCGACCACCAGCAGGACTACGAAACCACAAATTCTACTATCATAATCGCACAAGATCCGGTAAAATGGTTTGCATATTAAGTAATGACTGATGTATATAAATTACTCAATTTCAGCATCATCAAAATTCAACCGTTTACTATGAATTTTTATAAAATGTCTATTGAATTATTTATTGCTTTCACAACCTGCTATATTTTTTGTTAACTGCATCGCTAGTAGCAGACACTGATGAAGCTGTCACACCCACCTCGGACTATCTTCCGGTTTGCCTGATTAGAATTCCCCAAACAAAACAGTGCATTCTCTCAACATAGCCAATAAAAATATTTCTTTCCAAATCTGATTAAAGATAGAATCACGTGCCACACTGGTCCGCTTAATGACAGGTCTCCAGTGGTAGGCCTACTTTACGCACGCTACACAACAATCTCATATTTATTTTCAAGTTACTACAACCACTGGATGTAAATGCATATAAATCAGATAACTACCGTCAGCCTCAAACGTCGAGCTCAATTTATGTTGCGAGATATTTCTTGTCGATTTCCATTTCTGTCAGCACTTACTATAAACTCGTGTTGCAAATTGGAGGATGCAGAAAAGCAGAAAATAAATTTATTAAAAACAAAACACGTACAATCTTGATACACGTATCAATAAAAATGATAAAATAAATTAAACTATGGCTTCATAAAAGAGTGCTGGTTTGCTTGTTGCTTTTACATTCTCGTATAAACTAAATTGTAATAACATAAAGTAAATAAAACAAATAAACGTCAAAATGAAAAACAGAAGTAAGAAACTACAGAAATATTAAAATAATGGTATACTTTAAACACGCGCTACCCTGCAATCATAGGCCTACTACTTCACCGACTGAATAATTCATTTTTGCCGACTAGCAGTGAACAATTTTCCAAACCACAATATTATTATTTCAATAACTTTACTACGTTACTAGATACACATGTATTGTTTAAATTTAGATACTAAATATTTTATTTAAATACATACACATGTATTGTTTAAATTTAGATACTAAATATTTTATTTAAAATTTCTTAATAATTTTGTATAAAAAGAATTTAAAATTATAACTGTAAGATTACTTACAACATCGCTTTTGCATTGTAAATTACTGTAATTGCTGCATATGGAATTTTTATAAACAACACTTCAAGAAATGATGAAATTTTACTTACTGATAAAACTACTTAATGACCAAATAATTGACGCAAAGGATTAATGTTGTGGTCGGAAAAGAAATTTTCCGACAAGTCCTTTATTAAACAAATTCAACACGCCTACAAATTAACCAATACAATCGGTCTACGTGTTAATTAACAACGATTCCAACATCATAAGTCATATGTAATCCGGTGACGTGGGATTAAGGTTTGTCTTAAAAAATAAATTTAACGGACCTTCTTCTGAAGATAATACGCGTGCCACAAAACAAAACTATGTGTTACACTAAGGAAATGTAAAGACGACAAGACGAAATGTAACAGGCAATCGCTTCGAATTAGCTTCAACTGAAATTAAACAGACAAAGAAAACTGAAAGGCTTCGACAATCGCTGAATAAAAATCAATACAACAATAATCACTGTATAAAGCCATTGTTGTACGATAACGGTGTAGTTCGCTTTGTTGTGAAGCAATTGATGTGCACAGCCGTCATGACTCCACAGCTCATTTACATTTCTTCTTACGTACAATAATCATCGCCGCCGCTGTCATGAACTTGTCCGTACGTGTCAAATCGCCTACCATTATGCTGCCTAATTAACCGTTCCGACCGACGTTTCGTTTTCGTTATCACTTTTACTGTATAAATCACAACGCTGTGGAATACATAGTATTTAAACCGGTAAATAACGGCACGTTGGAACGAATCGAAATTACGTTTAGTGCCGCCTGACCATTCAGATAAATCTTCTGTTATTTAAAGCTGGCATAAATCCTCCGTTATACGCAATAATTGTAGTCATTTTGTGGCATTTCATATCGGTTATAACGAAAAGCGATTAAATATAATATTTATTGTAGGTTACTTGGGCTGATAGTTCATGTTCTCTATTCTGTTTACATAACCGTGTACATCAGAAATATATGTTCGCCTGCAGACAGTTTTCGATGAAACAAACCGTTCAAATCATCCCATGAAACTGCTGTCATAAACATGTCCAACTAGCAGCTTAAGTGACGTTATTGCATGCGCATGTTACATTTTCCGTAAAAGCACGCGGAGTGTTGCTCGGTACAATGTAAAGCCTGCGTTGTCGAAGGACTACATAAAAATTAGAATTTCCTTTAGTTGAAGGTAATAATTTATTGCATAGCTAGGCAACAACTACCAAATAACGACAAAACGAACTACGTCGTTTCTTCTTCTGCTTCTTCATTTCATGGTTTAGACATAAATGGTTGTTCCGTCTCGGTAAAGTCACATAAATTTGTTCTCACGTTCCACGACTTCTAATGTCACACTTGCCCGCTGGACTGCTTGCCTGTTTTCGTCCATTCCGTCGACGTGTTCCCACCATTTTAATCTGTAATCGTCTATTCGCTGGTTCGGATTATAGACGTTTAGCTCGTTCCGAATGCAGTCGTTCTGTCCAACTGTGTGGAACCCTTGACTCTTCTCAGAGAAAGCACTTCAGCTGCTTCAAATTGTAGACATGTCTCGCTTACATTCCTCACTGTCGTACATCTGAATCGGGACAGCAGTGGTTTTGTATAATTTTAATGACAGCGTACAGTCAGTCGCCCTCTGGAAGGACCTTCTGGGAGGATTTTTGTACTGCACCTTGTGTGTCCTTCCATCAGGGTGTGAGTTCCTTACGACAATGATGAATATGAAAATATTTTTCTACTCCTGTAGTACTGAACAACTTACCTATTACAGTAATTTCTCATTTTCCTTACAATTACCTATTTAGTGTGCACATGTTCTAACCGAATCTCATATCCACTGTAACCTATAACATATGCGAGAGAACATCTCAAAATATCGATGAAATCTTTCCTTCACTATCGTATGACATATTACGGATACCTTTCCTGATATTTTTTCCTCTACCCACAACTACAAACTTTTCAGTGTAGTGTTAAAAGTAATTAAAATGGAGATACTTAATCGGAAACAAAAGCTAATTTTTTGTAGAAAATTATAGAACTGGAGAGGCCTAACTTATTACAACCTGACATAACCTGTGTCCGGATCATTTTCATAGCCACGTACTCAAAATGCATCCATTGATGTTGTTAGCAGGGTAGGAAGTAATTTTTGATTACGCTTACTAGTATTTTAGCCGTACCGTTGTAAATAATAGCGAAAATAAGGCGCTATTTACCCTCACAGCAGATGACACCGAACACTCATTCTCATGGATAAACGAGAGGTAGCTTACACCATGTTATTGTTACACCAACAACTTGACGAATAACTCTACAGAGAACATTTTATCATCGGCAGAAGAATGGCAAAAAGATTCGCTACCTCTAAATTACAGACTGACAAGGAGCATGTCAAAGGCGAAATAATAATAATGTTTGAGCACGCGACCTCTTTATATTATTATTGTTATTATTATTATCACACGCATCTGTGCAACTCCGTCATCATGGCACAACAGGTTCATTACGTTTTATAGGTCGCTTAACATCGCACAAAAATGCTACGCGACGTTACACAATTGTACGGAGAAACCCACGCTCTATGTCATAGAACTTGGTTACCACGCTAATTTCGTAACACATCAGTCCGTAGAATTCTTGTACAGCAGTCACCACCGCATATGCTCGCGGTACGCGAACAATACAATGCGGCTTACCTCTTGAAATGATTTTCATGACTGTAAAGACAACCTGCACACAAACGGACGAAAGACATGACAGAAACTAAAATCCGACTACGATTCCCACACAAACACTAAGGGTTACATGAATTCCAAGGACAGCCATTACACTATGGCTTCACGAATACAACCAAAATGGAATATTATCAAATGTCTATGTACGCTGAAAACAGTAGATCTAACATTTTTTTGCTACTGATTCAACAAATATCTAAGTTCTTGTACTACTGGATTTAGCGGTCAGTAGTCCTAATGTGACGATCCCTTTATCTGTCAATGTCCGAAAAATGCTGACCTGTGTTGTCGATATTACTTACAAACCGTACAATTTTGTTTCCAGAAGTTCAATTTTGTCGTTTTTTGCAAACGTATTGTCTCTTATCTTGAGTGCCACGAGATTTTATGACACAAAGTAACACCAGCGTCTGAGGAGGGATACTAGACATATAATGTCCTTGGCCTTGTTCATATTGTTCTTGCTCTTACCGTTCGAATCACACCTGTTGGAGACCAAATCTGTTACAGAGGCCATGTGTACTGGAAGTAGCGAACTTTAAATACGGATGATGCGAGCGACGACCATATAGGAGAGTTAGTACTGGTTCGTAACAGACAACTATCCTCTTTTGACATTGTATGATTTTAATAAAAACAGATATCGGATTTAAATAATAATTCCGTACTTGCAATATACAATCCATGTACACAAACTTATATATCCTTTGTTGGGGCTGTAATTATTACTAAACAGTAATACATGCTTAGAATGAAAATATTTGCTATGATTTTAGTAACGTACAACACCAGCTTAACCCAGAGAGAGAGAGAGCGAGAGAGAGAGAGAGAGAGTGAGAGACTGCAATGTGTCAGTGTAAAGTCGTGTCAATGACCTCGAATTGCTTCCGACGTCTGCGAGCGAGAGAGAGAGAGAGAGAGAGGGCGTTAATATTTGTCGAATAAATATAAACTTTCTAATTTCATATACATGCGCGCGGTACTGACCACAGAGAGAGAAACATACACAACAAGTGTGAGAGAGAGAGAGAGAGAATTTAAACTGATAATTGTTTTATTAAAATCTTACAATGACGAAATATTATTATTTCATTGTTTACGATATATATATTTAATGCAAAAATGAATTTTTAAAATTACAATCGTCTGTAAACTATATTTAACTCTTACCGTTCGAATCACACCTGTTGGAGACCAAATCTGTTACGGAGGCCATGTGTACTGGAAGTAGCGAACTTTAAATACTGATGACGCGAGCGAATAAAAAATAAAGCATGCACGACAAACATACTCTCTCGAGTCTCAGATTCTGGCGAATGCGTTGCTCATATAGTTTGAATTTCCCACCGAAGAAAAATGTTGGCAGATCTGTTCTATACACACAATAATACAGGATTGGTAAACCTGATCATATATTTTAATATACACTATAATACACATATCAAGTTTGAACCCTGCATAGGTTGGTAAACCTGATCATATAGATTTAATATACATTATAACATACAACAAATTTGAACTCATGCAAGGTTGGTAACCCTGATCATATATTTAATATATACAATATAATTCATCAAGTCGGAACCACCCACCCACCACCCACCTCTGATATGCAAATCAGCGTTATTTAAAAAATAAAAAAATATATTTGCGGATGCGGGTGGTCCATTTGGGAATGCTGCGGGTCCAGCTGATTGAAAGTGAAAGTGATCTAGGCTCGCGAAAGGCGGCATATATTCGCGGATATACAAATCAATTTAATTAAAAAATTAAAATATCAAATTAAAAAAATTTATTCGCGGAAATTCGCGGTCCAGTAGAAAGTGAAAGTGATTTAGGCTCGCGAAAGACGGCATATAAAAAATTATATTCGCGGAAATTAGAAAGTGAAAGTGATTTAGGCTCGCGAAAGGCGGCATATATTCGCGGATATGCAAATCAATTTAATTAAAAAAATAAAAATATCAAATTAAAAAAATTTATTCGCGGAAATTCGCGGTCCAGTAGAAAGTGAAAGTGATTTAGGCTCGCGAAAGACGGCATATAAAAAATTATATTCGCGGAAATTAGAAAGTGAAAGTGATTTAGGCTCGCGAAAGGCGGCATATATTCGCGGATATGCAAATCAATTTAATTAAAAAAATAAAAATATCAAATTAAAAAAATTTATTCGCGGAAATTCGCGGTCCAGTAGAAAGTGAAAGTGATTTAGGCTCGCGAAAGACGGCATATATTCGCAGATATGCAAATCAATTTAATTAAAAAAATAAAAATATCAAATTAAAAAAAAAATAAAAAAATTTATTCGCGGAAATTCGCGGTCCAGTAGAAAGTGAAAGTAATTTAGGCTCGCGAAAGACGGCATATATTTGAATTGACGCGCGAAAGGCGCCATGAAATTTGATTGGTCGATGCTGCTGGTCCAGCGGTGGTGGTGGGGGAATAACGGTACTTTGGTCAGAACTGTCATTTTCCCTCTATTACTAAGAGTTGTCAGATACAGAGGTTTTGGGTCAAGGAGGGAGCAACCGAAGGACCTCACCAAACTTGTCAGGCAACTAATCATGTAAATTTACATAAGTAAACCTATTACTTTTGTTTTTTTCCACACAAATGTCTTACCTTTGAATCAAAACAGTTTCAAAACCCCGCGTTTGACTTCTGTAGTTGGTGAACATTCAATTTTAATTCTAACGTCTTGTAAAACGAATTATTTTAAGTGTCCTAATTTCATCAGACACAAAAATTGTAAAAGTTAAACCGAAGCGAATGATAAGGGTGAAGCGAGTTTTAGCACAGTCATTCTCAAACTGTGAGGCACGTCCGGCAAAGGCGACGGAAGAATTTAACTGGCTCAGTTCGAATACTCAGATCAAGTATTAATGCTTTAATTCTTTATTAATTGATCGTGCTAAACGAGTTCTCAGTGTTAACCCGACCGTTTGGCATATCTCTGTCTGTCCTATTTGGGTTATGTCTCACGATAACTGTTGAACGCGTGAAGCAAGTGTGACCACACGTTTGTATTGGAATCCTATTGATTTTACTTCCCTGTTCCATAAGGAAATGGAAATATGGTGATGGCGAAAAAATCGTTTTCGAGATAACGGCTGATTCTGATTGTACTACCCTCAAAACATGAAGAAATGTCAATTTTCGAAAAGTGTGTGTCTATGTGTGTGTCTGTGTGTCTATCTGTCTATGTGTCTATGTGTAGATTTTTTTCTATGGCAAACGATAACAGCCGCAAATTCAAACAGAATCAAATAATTTTTTGGATACCTCCCTGAATTATAGAGAACTCAAGGTTTTTTGATTTTGGTGAAGATCGGTTAAGGGAAAGGGGTAGTTTACCAGCAACATTTTATGTTGTAACAGAGATTTTTTCATGACGAACGATAACTGCCGTAAATTCAAACAGAATCAAATAATTTTTTACATATGTGCCTGAGTTGTAGAGGACTCAAGGCCTATTGATTCTGGTGAAGATCGGTTACGGGGAAAAGGTAGTTTACCTGAAACATTTTTTGTTGTAACAAGAGTATAGTACTTAATTTTAATTTTGATAAAGTATCCTGATAAGAAGATCTTAATAATCCACTGTAGAAACGTAGATGAAATATCTATAAATGAAGAGGCTAGTTGAACGGGGTGGGGGTAATTTTCTATAAACGAAAATTATAGTTAAAGGGGGAAGAGACAATTTTTTTTATATATGTACTACGTTATCAGTAACAAAGAAGTAGTTTGTTGTTAAATTTCCTTCCCGGCCTGTTTGGCCGTAGAGCAATGTTTTCTGCAAAACCAGACGTTTCGGCAGTGCCATCGACTTCTATCATCAGTGAAAATCGAGTGCGATAACGTGATACTACGAGTGTGGTATATCGCACTCGAGTGCGAGTGTGGTATACGTTAGTGACCACAGTACTGTGGTTAAGGCTGAAGCAGTAAGTAGAAAGAAGTATGAGGAAATATTTCTACTTCTTTCTATGGAAATATTTCATTTCGAAAATGATTTTAAATATAAATCTTAGTACTTGGAAGTCATGTATGGTTCTCCATACCGATATTTTAAATTCATCCCCCGAAAAATAGGGGGTGGAGAGGCAAAACTATGAAGGGTTTTTTCGTCAAGATTGCGAAAAAATGGAATAGCCTATTTGGAGTATCAAGTTAAAGGAAATTTTAACCACAGTCTGGATACAATGCTCATTTTTGAAAATTTCAAAATTTGTGGTCGTCATGGCTGAAAAAGTGTGTGAAAATTTGATAAAATCGTATCAAATTAAAGATTTTGAAATGTCAGGTTTTAAAAATTTCAAAATTTTATGCCTCCAGAGCCTAAAATATAGATCAAAAATTTTAAAAATAATTGTGAAAATCCAACAGGGAGTCATACTATACTGAGCTGTAATCCAAATTCGAATGTTTCCAAGTTTTAATGTAAGCTTATATTGTACGGTTGTGTGCTCTACAATATTGTACTACTGCTAAATAAATAGTATAGTAATCGGGACTTCCCATAATTGAAAAATTATCTAATATCAACATTTATTTAATAATAAATCTACTTTGTTCAAAATAGTGTGCGAGTTCTGCAGCATACTCTGTACGTTTAAGCACAGTACGTTTTAAACAGATTCTGTCACTCTGAAAACATCCGTTTATTTATATTGCCAATAAAGTGATTCTTAATCCACGAATTTTCGTAATATCTTAATTTTTAGGCTACTTTATTATTTTCTTAGCTGTGCACGCTAAATTTCCTTAAGGAATGTAAGTATGGTGATCGTGAAAAATAGTGTTCGAGATAAGGGCTGATTCCGATTGTACTACCCTCTACCCTCAAAACATGAAGAAAAGTCATTTTTGGAAATGTGTGTGTGTGTGTGTGTGTGTGTGTGTGTGTGTGTGTGTGTGTGTGTGTGTGTGTGTGTGTGTGTGTGTGTGTGTGTGTAGAATTTTTTCTGTGCCGAACGATAACTGCCGCAAATTCAAACAGAATCAAATAATTTTTTGCACATGTGCCCGAGTTGTAGAGGACTCAAGGCCTATTGATTTTGGTGAAGACCAGTAAGGGGGAGGGGTAGTTTACCTGTAACGTTTTACGTTTTAACAACAGTAAAGTACTTCAAAATTCATTTAAACTTTGTTAGACAATGGTAGTTGTTAAAAACAAAATAATTTTTTGCCAGGCAATGAAATTATAATTTTTTGAACGAGGAAGCGAGTTCTTAGGGTTCAACTCGACCTTTCGGCATTTATCTGTCTGTCTGTCTGTCTGTCTCTCTAACTAATTGGGGTATGATAACTCTTAAACGCATCAACCGATTTTCGTAAAACTTGGCACACATGTCCACACTTTGTACTACATAACCTTGTGGTTTTTGAGATTGCTCACCCAAACATAGGACGTTGTGTCGACATTGACCAAAAAATCGCAAAGTCCCATGTAAGGTATCAAATTAAAAAAAATTTAAACCACAATCTGAATATAGTATTCATTTTTTACATATTCAAAGCTTTTGGACTACAAAGTCTAAAACGTTGGAGAAAGTTTTGATAAAATCATAAACGTTCATTAAGTTAAAACAACTTTGACTAAAATCTACATGTAATATTAAGTTTTAAAATTTCAAAATATTTGAACTCTAGCAACAGGCAAAGAGATCACCATTTTTTTTTTAAGTGAAAATCCAAATTGGTGTGAGATTAAAAGGAGTTGTTACCCAAATCCATTGTCCCTATGTGTTTGCGTTTATTTTATGATTCTGTGCTCTGCAGTTGTTATGTTAATTTCGGGATGTATGTAATTTTTCCCGAAATTGGAAAATTATCTAGTAACGATATTTATGTGAGAATAAATTAATGTACTTCGTTGAAAACAGTGGGCGAATTCTGCAGCTCAGAGAGCATAGGCTTACTAGTTAATCATAATGAGACAAATACAGTAGAGTATCGATAGTTCGAGGTAACTGGGACCAAACCAACCTCGAACTATCGAAAACTCGAACTATGCAAAATGCCGGTATTATCTGCCGTTAGCGGATGTGCCGCGCTCTGCCGGCGCGCTGAGCACCCCGCGCTGCGCCCCTAAGCCACAACTGAGTTTGCTTTCTACTGTGGAGCGTATCTGCGTGATAATGTAAAGTGTTTGCTGGAAATTTATCTAAAAGAAATGTTATACAAAATCTGTAAACTGATGTGCTCTGTATGTGGGTTGTTTTTACTAATTTGCGCGGGCTTTCGAGAACATTCGAGCGAAAGGAAAAGGAAAAATCGACGACTAATCGTCGTTCGTTTAATTAGGTTTCATGAGGATTAAATAAAAATTCGAAACGTTTTTTGTTAACACTCACAAATTTATTTATTAAATGCGCACACTAAAATTTAAAACGACATACAGTAATATTAAAAATTGTACTGTATGTACAAATTTGGAAACAAAATACTTTGCATGAAACTTACTTTTAAAAAATGAATCAAGAGTTTTTTTGTTTTTGAGTTGACGATCTTTTTCTTCTACTAATATCCCGCCATTCGGATATGTAGGCCATTCGGATAATATGTAGGCCTTTTTCGGAATAGCCTACATATTATCTTTCTAGCAGGGCACCTCGAACTATACGGAATCTCAAACTATGGAACCTCGAACTATCGAGACCCTACTGTATATTTGAAAAGAGTCCGGTGTACGAACACAGACTGTGTGTGGGTGTATGTAGAATTTTTATATGACGAACGATAAGTGCCGCAAATTGAAACAGAATCAAATATTTTTTTGCATATGTGCCTGAGCTGTATAGGATTCAAGGTCTACTGATTTTGGTACAGATAGGTTAAGGGGGAGGGGTAGTTTACCTGCAACGTTTTACGTTTTAACAAGAGTAAAGTACTTAATTTTGATAAATATAATATCCTGAGAAGAAGGTTATAATAATCCACTGTAGAGAGGTAGATAAAATATCTATAAATGGAAAGGGTAGGGGTAAGGAGAAGGGGTAATTTTTCGAAAACTACCTTATTCATGTCGAATAAAGTACTTCATTTTGAAGGATAAGATACCTTAGTAATTACATATAATGATACTCAATGAAAGTGTACATATCTTTAATGGTGGGGATCGGTTGAGGAGGAGGGATGATTATCTGCGTAATTCAGTTTCGTTATAAGAATAAAGTACCTAATTTTTGTAGATAAAGTGACTCAAAATAAAAATTATATTAAACTACCAGCTCATAATAACAAAAATATCATAATCAGTGAAAATAGTTTGAGGTGGGAATATTTTTTTTAGAAATTATCGAACCGAATTCAAGTAAATGATTTAAAATATAAATCTTAGAACATGGAAGTCGTGTATGGTTCTCCATACCAATTTTTACTTCCATGTTCCATAAGCAAATGGAAATATGGTAATGGCAAAAAAATCGTGTTCGAGATAAGATCTGATTCTGCTTGTACTACCCTCAAAACATGAAGAAAAGTCATTTTCTGAAAAGTGTCTGTGTGTCTGTCTGTATGCCTGCGTGTAGAATGACAAACGATAACTGTCGCAAATTCAAACAGAATCAAATAATTGTTTGCATATGTGCCCGAGTTGCAGAGGACTCAAGGCCTGTTGATTTTGGTGAAGATCAGTTAAGGGAAAGGGGTTGTTTACCTGCAACACTTTACGTTTTAACAAGAGTAAAGTATAAATAAAGTATCCTGAAAAGAAGGTCATAATAATCCACTGTAGAAAGATAGATGAAATATCTATGAATGGAAAGGGTAGTTAATGGGGGAGGGGGTAATTTTATATAAATGAAAATGATAGTTGAAGGGGGAGGGTGTAATTTCTTATATGTGTATTACGTTATCGGCAACATAGAAGTAGTTTCTAAGTAAATATTTCATTTCAATTTGGCAAACATAAAAGTCGATTTACAAGGACCACACCTAACTTGTTAGAAAGTATCGAATCGAATTCAAGTAAATGATTCTGAATATAAATCTTAGAACGTGGAAGTCATGTATGGTTCTCCATACCGATATTTAAATATACAAACAGGTTTATTACACAGCATTTGCATATACTTTGAAATATGTAATATAGGAAAATCAATAGTCAGTCACCATCTTCTAAACAAAGTTTCAATAACGCGTATTTTTATTGTGTTATTACCGTCTACTTTAATAGAACTGATTGCAGGATGTTATCATACGTTTTTCAACCGTTTTAAAGATTGTAATGTTGGTTAGTGTTGACTCTTTTTTTCATTTGTATGAAGCCGACTCCACCAGACTCTCCCCAAGGCCAAATTCTAGATACGCCATTGTAGCGATTCGATTGGAATATATATATATATATATATATATATATAATTTTCTATATAAGTAACTCGATGTTTCTTGCAGTAATTATATAATTTGTGATGTTTTCAATTTGTTTCTTCTGCAAGTAGATAATATTGTATATTCTTTTTAACACCTGACGCACGTTTCACTGAAAAATATCAGTATCATCAGAGGTTTCTAAGTGAATTAATAACAATCGAAATAATTCTATTAATATAAAATTAACGAATAATCGAATTTGTATCGATTTTAATGTAAAATAAAATAACTGATAATCGATTTAGGTCGATTAGTTAACGATTGTTTTAATGTTTATTTTCTTCAGCAGCTGTTTTCTCGGTTATATTTGAAATTTTGTTTATATTTTATTCATTTTTATTTTTATTTTTTAGTAAATTTATAATTTTAAATAGATCGTCTTGTTTTGTTTTTATTTGGGTTTGTTCTTTAATTAATAAATTATTGTTATTGTGTTTGTAAATGTTAAGATTTTCCCAAATATTCATTTTTTGACCTTTTTGTATGTTTTTAATTAATTTTATATTTTTAATGTTTGGAAACTGGTGGTTATTATTTAGACAATGTGTGGCTAAATTTGATTTATAAATATTTGGTTTTAAATATGCATTGCGGTGTTGAACGAATCTATCTCGTAGTTTTTTCTTCGTCTGGCCCACGTAAAATTTATTGCAATCTGGACATTCTATTTTATATATTCCATTTTTATTGTGAGTATTGGATTTAGTTTTAGGTTTTATTTTATTATAATTATCAGTGTAATCACTTTATTGGAGATCGGTTAAATTCCTCTTTAGTCTAATACTAGGCACGGATTTTAACAATTTCTGAAAGTTTGTTCAGATTTTTTTGGACCTTGTTTCCAAATTTTTTGAACTTCAAAACCTGATTACTATATATTCAAATTGTGTTTAAAATTCTGATTCTTATTCAAATTTAGAATTTCATTACGATTATTGCCATTCTTTTTTCTATTATTTCGGTACACTTTTTGGGTCCTGCTGTCACAAAATTTTAGGATTTCAAAACCTAAACAGAATATTCAGATTCTGGTTAAAATTCTCTTTAATGTATTAATACCTACGTGGATTTTTGATATTTTTTCAAAATTTTAAGCTTTGAAAAGGTTTCCTCCCTGCCCCCTATTTTTGGGTGTATCAGTCTAAAAAACAATAGGATTCTCTGGGGTTAAAGTACGGACATACATCCCAAGTTTTATAAAAATAGGTTGTTTTATTCACAAGTTACCGTGAGATATAAACCACTCAGGTAGTCGGACAAATGCCGACCAAACGAGTTAAAAGTTACCTTGTTCAATTTAAACAACCTAACGTTGACTAATGTCCTATTATTAAATTTATTTAAAAGACTTTTAATTTTTTATTATTGGGCACTGTATGTTGTTAAAAAACGACAAAAATGCGCTTACAAACTCAATACACACTTTAACTACTACCTCAACCTACTTCAATACTGAATTTAACGCCAAACAAAAATTATAACACAGACTTTTGAAAATATTCTGAAAAAGGTTCATTTTTAAAATTTATTAAAAGTTTATTAGGAATTTATTTTTTTAAGTTTATTTTTAGGAATTTATTAAAAGTTCTGTATTTTTTCGTATTAATCGTGTGTCATCACTTTGTTTACCAAAAAAAAACTCCCAATAATGCATGTACAATTTGTCTTGAATCAAATTCAAGAGAAGTGTTAACCACAATTTGAGTATAGTATTCAGATTCGGAAATTTACAAATTTTTGTAACAAGGTACTAAAATATTTAAACAATTTTCAGAAATGGAACAAGAATGCGCATCAAGTGTATGCATCGTAATGCGAAGTTTTAACTGGAACCGCACGCAATAAGAGAATTTTGATTCCACGTATAAATTTAACATATTCCGGTACTGTTTTACCATTTAACTTTCAAAGAACTCAATTTCCAATTATACCTGCATTTGCGATGACAATAAATAAGTCTCAAGGACAAACATTCGAAAAAATTTGAATTTTATTGAGGCAGCCAGTTTTTACACATGGTCAATTGTACGTCGCAGCAAGTAGAGTTCGATCATTCGATGGTTTGAGATTTTATATTTCCGAATATAATGGCCAAGGGCATTTAGCAAATGATGAAAGAGTTTTTAAAAAAACATCGTTTACACAGAAGTTCTGAATCATTAAATTCACTTTCAAACTATTTTAAGTTCAATGGACAACATTTATTTTTTTAACCGCCCGGTTTTTTTGATTTAATGAAAAATATATGAAAAAGTACGAGGCACGTATTTTTTATTTTTTATTAATTTTTTATTTAAATTTTATATAATTCGAAAAAGATAGGCAAAATAACTGTGTAGCCTTGGTGAAACCTGGTCAGCATGGCAATAAAAAAAACCCAAGGAAATGTCAAGAATCGCGTTATTGCTTTTTAAATATGGCTTAGCCAAGCTAAACTTAATTTTTCCTATCTTTCATATTTTTCAAATAACTCGAAAATTAATGCATAGAAAAAAAAATTAAAAAATTATATAAGCTTTTTAGCAGATAATCTTCAAACTGTTTTCGAATTTTGTACCTTACCAAAAATGAAATGTAATCCACTGGAATTGAAAAGAATGTATCTTATACTTCTATGAATGTCAAGTCTCATTTTTATTAGCGTTTATTTGATTCAATAATAACATGAAAAAATTAAAACTGACAATGAATTATATCAAAAAATAAATACGAATACAAGCTGTAATTGTGTTTTTTCAACTGTTACTAACATTAAATTTTAATTTTCATAGGTATTGCAGGGAATTAAGGCAAACAACACACGCTAATGACGTATTTGTACTCGCTCGCAGCTGACGTAATAGAACAAAATTCAAAAAAATTATATGCAATGATTATAGAGGTATACTCTTTGACAAAAGAACCTCAATAACGTTCAAACTTAAAAATTTAATGAATTACGGTCGAATTTCGACCACTGGGCGACCACTAGTATTGTTGATTATGTGTATTGCAAATGTATTAATTGACTTATATTGTGTTGTAAACAAAGGTAGTGATAAGGGAGTTTATGATAGACTAAGGTGTTCGTTGTATTTTGTTTATTATGATTGCTGGCAGCTAGTGAAGAAGAATTGTAAATTAATTTAAAAGATTTTAGGATTTTGATCAAATTAATGGTAATATGAAATTTTGATATTGGGCTTAGATTAATTTCTCTAGGTGAACAAAATTTAAATGATTTAATTTGATTTATTTTGATTTGAAACCATAACGTCAAACCGATAAAGTATTGAAAAAAAAGGAATTGAAGTTAAAATATAAAATGATTTTATGAATTTAAGATCAGCAGAGTAGTATATAGATGTTGTGTTCAATATAATCATGAGTATGTGTACGCACCTAGTATTTGCTAAAGGCAACCCAGTATGTATGTAAGTGGAGACATATCGGTTGAGGATCTGGTATGGTATAAGGCCAGTTTGGAATTTTATTCAGAATGTTACAAGGCAAGGGGTACTATGGTGAGTACCTGTCCGATTTTATGGTGTTGGGATCTCGCACAGAGAAGTCCAGTAATGTCGTTCAGGTGCAGCCATAATCGCCGAGCTAGGAGGGTAGTTTACCCATGATGTGTTAAGAATAAAAGGGGATTGTTGGCGCCATATCCTCACTGATCCTCTTAAGGTTTAGCAATGAGAGTTTTTCTGTTCCGGCAGAAAACCTTTCATTGGGGGGGGGGGGTTATTGTAACGGGGCATTTAAAGAGAAGGGTCTATTTTTGTTTATTTAATAATAATTTGTGCCAATCTGTGTGGGAACCATTTATTGCCACGAAAACTTAATTTATGTAACACTCTGTGTTTAACTCGGTGTCAGTCAGAACCAGGTACGAGAAAGATAAAGCGTTGGAATTCGGGTGTGAGCGCGCGTGTGTGCCGCTCTTTGTACTCTCGAGCCCATAGTCAATAACGGACGTAAACTGGAATGTAACTAATTAACCTGTCACGTGATGTTATCAACGAATCACATAGCAAGGTGCTGAACCTGTAGCGGAAGTGGACAGAGGGGACGCTTTTGTTAGCGTCATTTTGTCGTCTAACCGCCATGGCCGTAGCCGGCTGTAAAATAGGCCCGAGGGCCAAAAGATAAATCTTTCAACCATAGAAATGTGAACGTAGAACAGTTAAACAGTGCAAAATGGAATTTTGAATCAGTGAACATAATTAATCAATAGAAACTTAAAAATTTGAACAGTGTAACTATATTCGGACATGTACGCAGTGTGGCACGTGGCTAGAGAGACGCCGAGAGTTAAGTAGACACGACCAAATAACTGTAAACCACCTTAATATACAGAGCTTTATTTTTTAAAAAAGGGAATAATTTAAATTTTGAATGAATGTAAAAAGAAATATTTCTAATAATATTTAATATCATTGTAGTAGTAAAATATGTAATACCATGATAGTAGTAAACATATTAAATTTGCAATGTCACATCAGAATCAGCAATTGTTATAAGAAATGAAAGTAGAAAGTAGGAAATAAAAGAAGAAGAGAATACACGAAATGTTAAATACAGTGAATTAAATAACCATACAAATGCGAGTTGAGTACATTAATGACGTAACTTTAAATCATGCTTGTAATTCACAGTTCGTGTGACGGACCTTGGCATGAAAGGTAAGTTCATTCTGTATTATATACAATTTAAATGTGTTAGAGAAATAATAATAGTACACAACGAGACTGTTCGAGATATCGCTGCTGGATCAACCCGCTGTAGAAGAGGACGCCAGGAAAGAGTGACGCTGAAGAAGAGGACACCAGGACGGGAGCACCGATAGCAAGAGGAGGATTGCACCGTACTTTACGGAGGACGTAGGATCAACCAAGTAAAATCGATATATTATCGAACAATATAAACTATTATTTCAAATATAAATGCATGACAATTTGTAATACAATATACATCTTAAAACACTATACGTATTCTTGTGTATAATAAATAATTTTTCATCTCCTCCATAATAGACTTGTTTGTAACTTTTACACACTCGTAATATCCTTATTAGTTATAATTCAATTTGAATGTTGCAATATATATATATGTGTGTGTGTGTGTGTGTATGTATGTGTGTGTGTGTGTGTGTGATAAAGTTAGAATTTGAGTATGTTTTTAATATCTCTGATGTGTTCAATTAGCAAGAACTGTTCCACATGCGTGGAAATCCTGTCCTGTTTGGCCAACGTAGACTTGGGACAGTAATTGAAAGACATCAGAGGTTGACTATTTTTTGTTGTGTGTTTACTTACGAGGGATAGTTGAAAAGTTCGCAGAATGGAAATGTAAAAACAAGTTAATTGTTACAAAAATGACTTTATTTTTTTTATATAATCTCCACCAAATTCAATACACTTGGTCCAACGCTTCTCTAATAATTCAATCCCTGTCTTGACGTAATATTCTGGAAGATTCGTAAAATACCCCTCTACAGCTTCCATTAACTCTTCATGTTGTCGTGACCGAGCGGTGAATCAACAACAAATTATTAAGCAACGTGAGTAGGTTGTGTGAAATGATTGGTTACAGAGTCTAGCTTTACAAAAAAATTTCTTTATCTAACATTGTGATATCACTTTCATTTATCAACTTTAATTTATTTGATTCTGTACACTTTTACTTTACCTGTTTGTTTACTTTCCCATTTCGGACGCCATCTTACATGGTTGCCAATTTCTGCAAATCAAATACTTACTCGGTCCATTGTTCGTTTGGGCGTATTTGGGAGAACAAATAATGGTTGTTGAAAGAAGCAAATCATTTATTAGTTTACTAAGTATTAAATTTTATTGATCCTTTATTATTTTCCATATTTCTTTTAATCAGACCCTTTCAATTCAAATAATTCTTAATTTTTAAATAGAATTAATTCTCTTCTCTCTATTACCCCAGTTAACATACTCAAAAGAAAATCATTTCAGACAAAACTTGTTAATGAACAATAATCACTTATACATTTAATTTTCTTATATACGAGTTTATCTACACTCTAAATAAAATACCAAGATCTTTAAAACTCCAATCAAATTTATTATTGACACAAACCAGCGCTTCACTCACACACATGCACGCTTTCATAACTTACATATTTTCTTGAAAACCCCCTTAGTGAGCTCACTATCTTTAAATTAAACATATATTTTAGGGTGCCATTTTTTCTCTTTAATTTTGAATGGTTATAACCTTTTTTACATTTCTTCTTTTATTTTCTTTTTTCAAAATGTTACTTATCTGCCATTGCGTCCCAAAAATCAGTCCAGACTCCTTACGTTTTCTTTCATCACCCCGCACATTTCGTTCTTTTACCGTAATTCTCGCCAGATAACTCGAAACTGTTCATTAAAACACAACTGTTACTTCATTTTATTTATATAACACCCGTGTTGTGAATTCACGTATTTTTGACATTTTTCTATTATTACGGGCACCCGTATATTTGTTCCGAAACTTTTGCGGCTGTACAGCGCGACGGAATATTGTAGACTGGGGCGAAATTTACTGTCTCAATTTCTGAAGTAGTGAGGGAGTCATGTGACTTCAATCTTTTGTTCTTTTGAGTTTTGAGGCCCGTTTTGACGGGATTATTAATTTGAATCGACATTCCAGTGGTGACGTTTAGCTGGGCTCGGCTTTGACGTCATATGGCGTGACTTCTGATTACATGGGTCAAAGTTCGTTCTGCTAAATATAACTGTTTTCCTTGCGTCCTGATGTTGACCTTGACACTACTTCGCTCACATGGTATACTACGTTTATTGTTCCAAATAAAATTTTACAATTATTATGTTGTGACCTCTTTTCCCAAATTACCCCGGGTAGAACTAAACTGTCCCGTTACAACATTTAGCATAATTGATGTTTAGATTATACTCATGAAACACTTTTGAACACTCTTGTAGAATTACATTTCAGTACTTACAACATGCAGCATACCACACTGTAGTTACGAGGAGTGATGGAGAACACATATCCAAGATGTACGCGGTACACACCGGACCCGCTTCCCAATGTTAAAAGACTTCTCTAGCGAACTATGACAGAATAAGCCGAATAAGAACAATAAGAGCGGGATCTCACTGTGTTGTCAGTTTTTATAGACTTTGGTTACTATGGGACCACGCCCGGGTCACAGGGTTCGGACTGGGCCTCCTGGAGCATCGGACAACCAATCAGGAGAGAGGTCATCACTCAAGGCGATGTGACGTGTGAAAAGGTTAAAAGGGTCCTTTCCTCCTGTATGGGGTTGTGAATATAGGAAGTTATGGTTTTCGTGGCTTTTACTAACAACTGACATACGATCACAGTGAGACAAATTTAAACAAGTTATCGCACATTCATGATAAAAGAAAGACAAAAATCTAATACCGAAATTATAATAAATTAAATAATGAAACTTTGCGTCTTATTACATTACTCCTTCGTTTTGAAAAGGAAGGTTCCGGTGTACCTTGCTTTTCCAACATCCTGGTGTCCTGAGTGTTGTAACACAAACAAACACAAAACATCTAAGCATAAAATAACAAAATAAACTTAAAACTATTTCTTATCTATTCTTATCTTACCTATTTCACACATATCTATTCAATTTATTTGTCAGTTTCAAGATATATGTCTCTTTTTTATAAGGTAGTTCTTTTCACATCATATATATTCAATCAAACAAGCTATATTTATACTAAGAAATCGTTTACACAAAAAAAGGGTTTTCTCTTCATCTTACACCATCCTTTAATCTGCTGTTAAATTCACTTAATCTAATCGTCCATTGCATATTACATCTAAATGTTTACTGTATCACTAGTTTCGTAGAGTTGTGTTTACTTTTTTTTGCTACTTTTACTACTGTGTGAGCGTGTTGTTGTTATTGTTGATCACTGTGTGTGTGTGTGTGTGTGTGTGTGTGTGTGTGTGTGTGTGTGTGTGTGTGTGTGTGTGTGTGTGTGTGTGTGTGTGTGTGTGTGTGTGTGTGTGTACCGGTATCAGTCATGTCGATCCAGTAGCAGGAGTCACTGGTCCATGTACACATCAAACTCTTGGAGTGTCTTGGATTTCCTCATAGATGACTTCCGTCTGATGCACTGGGCGAGAAGTGGCTGGAGTGTCTGTACATAATTTCCGCATATTTGTGTTGTGACGTACGTATGCCACAAACAAATGCTACTACACTTGTGGTTAGGAAGAAGATACACAGAAATACTATTATAAATGGGAGTGACGTAAAGCTTTGTTTACGCTGTGCTCTTATCAGCTCTAGCTTCTTTTGCAGCTCGGTTATCAAGATAATATCAACTGGGTCAGACACATTATTCAAAATTTCTTGTATGTTTGCAGTGAGATTGTCAGCTGAAGTTTCATTACTTGGCTGGAATGTTTTTAATTCAGAAAACGTTAAGACATTTTGAATAGGTGGTATCACTACAAGATTTGTTTGAATTTTTGCGAAAGTCTTCCCCTTTGATCGCGGGAGTAACATGAAGTAGTTGGAATATACATAACAGTTTCGAGTATTCAGAAGAATTCTGGTGCCACTTAGTAATTGCGTTTGCGGACTTATTTCTCTCAAACTATTGCGTGAAGTATAACATTGAAGCGTTACTCGGGTAGTCTTCGGCATACTATAAATCCAGAAATCGCCATTACTTCCAGAATACATTATAGATTTATTGTAATTCGCCACCACTTCTCTTTTACACAGTCGATGACTCGGCGCTTCGTCTCAACATGTCGAAGGCAAAACTATTGCTCTCACATGCTGGTACAAGTGGTACGCTGAGGGGACAAATTCCGTACGGTAATCTAATATACTGAAACACTTGTTCGTAGCTTAACATCACATAGTTCAATCTACTTTTAGATACAGCAAGATACACTGAATCACTATGCGCTGTCACAAATTGAGCCAGCGTTTTATCATAATATGGCAACGGTTTTACAACAAATAGTTCAAATTGGCTTCTAGCAGATAGTAAAGGAATCTCTATTATTAACCTAATTACATTCTTAATCGCTATAGCGTGAACGTTAGATACTCTATTACTCTATAGTAATTATAAATCTTATCAATTTCAGTGTCTATTACTAATGATACACCAACTGGTAGTTGACTAACTACTTCTTTCAAAACTTCATTCAGTTTAGCAGGTGTAACTAACAAAGAGCTTAAGTATTCAGTTGAAGTTACATCTAATGCCTATTCTTGCATCTGCACTAATTGTGTATGTTCTAGATTTAAAGTTGACTGATACTCTATTCGTCCTTTTACTTGTTCAATCTCAGTCCATATAGTAAAATTTATAGCAATTATCTCTTGAGCAGTTGTTTTCAAAGTATTTACCAATAATTGTATAGCTATTGAGTGACTTTCCACTTCAGTGGTTAATTTTTTCATATAAGAGAGTCGATCAGACTCTACATGAATCACAGAATCATCTCTATCTTTTAATGAATCTAATTTCGAGTTTAAAGTCTGATAATCATCATCGTCTAGTGTACCAAACAAAAATTTAAAAACAGTTCCCAACCCATTAATTAAACCTCTTTTCTCTCTACTAGTGGGTAACAAAAGCTTTAAAGTAGATACTTGTTTCTGGTTATTCTTCAAGTTTGTTTTTAACTGGGATATTTCATAGTATGGAATCAAGGAATTCACTTGGGTATTGTTTTGCTGGGTCTCTAGGTAATCAAGTAAGGTGCTTAACTTTGCTATAACGTTATCATAATCTTCCATGCTTATAGAAATTACGATAGTCCAAGTATCTGTTGTTAATAGGATATCTCTTTCTTTTATAAACACAAGTCCTTTGTCTAGATTACATTCCTGTGGTCGGGAAGGATCTGTGCATTCCAAGCGTGAATTGTTGGCTATCTGCGAGATAGATCGTTCTCTGCCTGTAGTGGCAGGAGGGGTAACTTCACGCATCTAAGTTTGGTTCGCTATATTTTGACTCGTACAACATATAGTGTTATCAATTTTTTATTATGTATGCTATACTTAGTTTCCTTTAATGCACCCGATTTTCAGTTTATTGTATTCAGACATTGTCTTTGTTTATTAAAATTAACAAAAACTTTCACTGCGTACTATTACCCGTCCATGTCGGGTAAATTAGACGGAGTCACTCCACAGTGCAATTCATACGGGAGAATGGGCTATTATAAATAAATAAACCAGTTTGTTAATTTTTTGTTATGTCTATCTTGTATTCTCGATTTGAGTTTGTCTATATTGTTTTGCGTGTGTTGTATTACATTTTCGAGTTCGATATGGTGTAAGATTTGTGTTAGTTTTACGTGTAAGTTGTAGGCCTGTTTTGTTGAGCGTGTCTTTCTTCTGGTATAAATCATTGATTATGTTGTTTAAGTATATGTTTTCGGCTTTTTGTTTGGTTAAATGTGAAGCGTGTGTTTTTTGTCTTGACCTAACAATTAACAAAACAAACAATACACACACATATAAAATCTACAGGAAACCAACCACAACTGACATGGTCATACACAACACATCAAACCATCCAACGCAACACAAATATGCTGCATTCAACCATATGATTCATAGACCAACAAAAATACCACTAAGTAAACAAGATTATAAAGAAGAACTCAACACAATCAAATATATAGCAATAAAAAACGGTTGTAACCCTAATTTAATAAACAAACTACACAAACACATCATAAACAAAACTAACAAAACAACACACAACCAAATAAATACATCACACTCACATACTACAACTCCAACCCACACAAAATCTCCAACACATTCAGGAAACACAATTACAAAATAGCCTACAGAACCAACAATACCATCAAAAACACATTAATGATACAAACACGGACTTAGACATATACAACAAAACAGGGGTGTACAAATTAAACTGCAATGATTGTAATAGTTTCTATATAGGCCAGACGGGAAGATCTTTTTCTTCAAGATATTCTAAACACCTAAAAGCTTTATCCAGCAACAACATACACTCCGCGTTCGCCACACACATACATACAACTAACGACAGCTACACCAACATAAAAAAATATCGGTATGGAGAACCATACATGACTTCCATATTCTAAGATTTATATTTAAAATCATTTTCAGCCAAACAGCCAGGCTGTGTCTTACCTGCCTTTTTATTGCTGTATTAAATGAAAAATATTATATTACATTAAAATGAAAAAATTATAATTTTATTGCCTGGCAACAAAATTATTTTATTTTTAACAATTACCATTGTTTCAAAAAGTTTAAATAAATTTTCAAGTACTTTACTCTTGTTAAAACGTAAAAGGTTGCAGGTAAACTACCCCTTCCCCTTAACCGATCTTCACCAAAATCGAAAGTCATTGAGACCTCTACAATTCAGGGACGTATGCAAAAAATTATTTGATTCTGTTGGAATTTGCGGCTGTTATCGTTTGCCATAGAAAATACGCTTGATAAAAAAACGTTGCAGGTAAACTACCCCTTCCCCTTAACCGATCTTCACCAAAAACAATAGGTCTTAAGTACTCTACAAATCAGGGCTGTATGCAAAACATTATTTGATTCTGTTTGAATTTGCGGCTGTTATCGTTTGCCATAGAAAATAAAACGTAAAAGGTTGCAGGTAAACTAACCCTTCCCCTTAACCGATCTTCACCAAAAACAACAGGTCTTGAGTACTCTACAAATCAGGACTGTATGCAAAACATTATTTGATTCTGTTTGAATTTGCGGCTGTTATCGTTTGCCATATAAAATACCCTTGTTAAAAAAACGTTGCAGGTAAACTACCCCTTTCCCTCAACCGATCTTCACCAAAAACAATAGGTCTTGAGAAATCTACAATTCAGGGCTGTATGCGAAACATTATTTGATTGTGTTTGAATTTGCGGCTGTTATCGTTTGCCAAAAAAAAAAAAAATTTCCCTTGATAAAAAAAACCGTTGCAGGTAAACTACCCCTTCTCCTCAACCGATCTTCACCAAAAACAATAGGTCGCGAGTACTCTACAAATCAGGGCTGTATGCAAAAAATTATTTGATTCTGTTTGAATTTGCGGCAGTTGTCGTTTGCCATAGAAAATACGCATGATAAAAAACGTTGCTGGTAAACTACCCCTTCCCCTCAACCGATCTTCACCAAAAACAATAGGTCTTGCGTACTCTAAAAATCAGGGCTGTATGCAGAAAATTATTTGATTCTGTTTGAATTTGCGGCTGTTATCGTTTGCCATAGAAAATACCCTTGTTAAAAAAACGTTGTAGGTAAACTACCCCTTTCCCTTAACCGATCTTCACCAAAAACAAAAGGTATTGAGAACTCTACAATTTAGGGCTGTATGCAAATAATCTTTTCATTCTGTTTGAATTTGCGGCTGTTATCGTTTGCCATAGGAAATACCCTTGTTAAAACATAAAACGTTACAGGTAAACTACCCCTTTCCCTTAACCGATCTTCACCAAAAACAATAGGTCTTGAGAACTCTACAATTCAGGGCTGTATGCGAAACATTATTTGATTCTGTTTGAATTTGCGGCTGTTATCGTTTGCCAAACAAACAAAATTTCCCTTGCTAAAAAAAACCGTTGCAGGTAAACTACCCCTTTCCCTCAACCGATCTTCACCAAAAACAATAGGTCGCGAGAACTCTGCAAAACCGAGCTGTATGCAAAAAATTATTTGATTCTGTTTGAATTTGCGGCAGTTATCGTTTGCCATAGAAAAAAAATCTACAGACAGACAGACAGACAGACACACAGACACACAGACACACAGACACACAGACAGACACACAGACACTTTTCGGAAAACGACTTTTTTTCATGTTTTGAGTGTAGTAGAATCAGAATCTGCAATAATCTCGAACACGATTTTTTTTGCCATCACCATACTTCCATTCCTTAAGGAATATGGAAGTAATAATCTTGAGATCCTACACTACTTACCTAAAAGTCGAAAACTTAACACAGCAGAACAATACGAAATATACAAACACTACACAACACAACCAAACAACATACTTAACGACCAATTACACTTTATATCACACGCACTCTTTGACACAATTATACACAAAACATACAATAATTCGGAATCCCGCGCCAACTCCCTTTCACCTCCACCCCCCACTCATCCTACCAACTAGGAAAATATCGGTATGGAGAACCATACATGACTTCCATATTCTAAGATTTATATTTAAAATCATTTTCAGCCAAACAGCCAGGCTGTGTCTTACCTGCCTTTTTATTGCTGTATTAAATGAAAAATATTATATTACATTAAAATGAAAAAATTATAATTTTATTGCCTGGCAACAAAATTATTTTATTTTTAACAATTACCATTGTTTCAAAAAGTTTAAATAAATTTTCAAGTACTTTACTCTTGTTAAAACGTAAAAGGTTGCAGGTAAACTACCCCTTCCCCTTAACCGATCTTCACCAAAATCGAAAATCATTGAGACCTCTACAATTCAGGGACGTATGCAAAAAATTATTTGATTCTGTTTGAATTTGCGGCTGTTATCGTTTGCCATAGAAAATACGCTTGATAAAAAAACGTTGCAGGTAAACTACCCCTTCCCCTTAACCGATCTTCACCAAAAACAATAGGTCTTGAGTACTCTACAAATCAGGGCTGTATGCAAAACATTATTTGATTCTGTTTGAATTTGCGGCTGTTATCGTTTGCCATAGAAAATACCCTTGTTAAAAAAACGTTGTAGGTAAACTACCCCTTTCCCTTAACCGATCTTCACCAAAAACAAAAGGTATTGAGAACTCTACAATTTAGGGCAGTATGCAAATAATCTTTTCATTCTGTTTGAATTTGCGGCTGTTATCGTGTGCCATAGGAAATACCCTTGTTAAAACATAAAACGTTACAGGTAAACTACCCCTTTCCCTTAACCGATCTTCACCAAAAACAATAGGTCTTGAGAACTCTACAATTCAGGGCTGTATGCGAAACATTATTTGATTCTGTTTGAATTTGCGGCTGTTATCGTTTGCCAAACAAACAAAATTTCCCTTGCTAAAAAAAAACCGTTGCAGGTAAACTACCCCTTTCCCTCAACCGATCTTCACCAAAAACAATAGGTCGCGAGAACTCTGCAAAACCGGGCTCTATGCAAAAAATTATTTGATTCTGTTTGAATTTGCGGCAGTTATCGTTTGCCATAGAAAAAAAATCTACAGATAGACAGACAGACAGACACACAGACACACAGACAGACAGACAGACACACAGACACTTTTCGGAAAACGACTTTTTTTCATGTTTTGAGTGTAGTAGAATCAGAATCTGTAATAATCTCGAACACGATTTTTTTTGCCATCACCATACTTCCATTCCTTAAGGAATATGGAAGTAATATCGGTATGGAGAACCATACATGACTTCCATATTCTAAGATTTATATTTAAAATCATTTTCAGCCAAACAGCCAGGCTGTGTCTTACCTGCCTTTTTATTGCTGTATTAAATGAAAAATATTATATTACATTAAAATGCAAAAATTATAATTTTATTGCCTGGCAACAAAATTATTTTATTTTTAACAATTACCATTGTTTCAAAAAGTTTAAATAAATTTTCAAGTACTTTACTCTTGTTAAAACGTAAAAGGTTGCAGGTAAACTACCCCTTCCCCTTAACCGATCTTCACCAAAATCGAAAGTCATTGAGACCTCTACAATTCAGGGACGTATGCAAAAAATTATTTGATTCTGTTTGAATTTGCGGCTGTTATCGTTTGCCATAGAAAATACGCTTGATAAAAAAACGTTGCAGGTAAACTACCCCTTCCCCTTAACCGATCTTCACCAAAAACAATAGGTCTTGAGTACTCTACAAATCAGGGCTGTATGCAAAACATTATTTGATTCTGTTTGAATTTGCGGCTGTTATCGTTTGCCATAGAAAATAAAACGTAAAAGGTTGCAGGTAAACTACCCCTTCCCCTTAACCGATCTTCACCAAAAACAATAGGTCTTGAGTACTCTACAAATCAGGACTGTATGCAAAACATTATTTGATTCTGTTTGAATTTGCGGCTGTTATCGTTTGCCATATAAAATACCCTTGTTAAAAAAACGTTGCAGGTAAACTACCCCTTTCCCTCAACCGATCTTCACCAAAAACAATAGGTCTTGAGAAATCTACAATTCAGGGCTGTATGCGAAACATTATTTGATTCTGTTTGAATTTGCGGCTGTTATCGTTTGCCAAAAAAAAAAAAATTTCCCTTGATAAAAAAAACCGTTGCAGGTAAACTACCCCTTCCCCTCAACCGATCTTCACCAAAAACAACAGGTCGCGAGTACTCTACAAATCAGGGCTGTATGCAAAAAATTATTTGATTCTGTTTGAATTTGCGGCAGTTGTCGTTTGCCATAGAAAATACGCATGATAAAAAACGTTGCTGGTAAACTACCCCTTCCCCTCAACCGATCTTCACCAAAAACAATAGGTCTTGAGTACTCTACAAATCAGGGCTGTATGCAGAAAATTATTTGATTCTGTTTGAATTTGCGGCTGTTATCGTTTGCCATAGAAAATACCCTTGTTAAAAAAACGTTGTAGGTAAACTACCCCTTTCCCTTAACCGATCTTCACCAAAAACAAAAGGTATTGAGAACTCTACAATTTAGGGCTGTATGCAAATAATCTTTTCATTCTGTTTGAATTTGCGGCTGTTATCGTTTGCCATAGGAAATACCCTTGTTAAAACATAAAACGTTACAGGTAAACTACCCCTTTCCCTTAACCGATCTTCACCAAAAACAATAGGTCTTGAGAACTCTACAATTCAGGGCTGTATGCGAAACATTATTTGATTCTGTTTGAATTTGCGGCTGTTATCGTTTGCCAAACAAACAAAATTTCCCTTGCTAAAAAAAAAACCGTTGCAGGTAAACTACCCCTTTCCCTCAACCGATCTTCACCAAAAACAATAGGTCGCGAGAACTCTGCAAAACCGGACTGTATGCAAAAAATTATTTGATTCTGTTTGAATTTGCGGCAGTTATCGTTTGCCATAGAAAAAAAATCTACAGACAGACAGACAGACAGACAGACACACAGACACACAGACACACAGACACTTTTCGGAAAACGACTTTTTTTCATGTTTTGAGTGTAGTAGAATCAGAATCTGCAATAATCTCGAACACGATTTTTTTTGCCATCACCATACTTCCATTCCTTAAGGAATATGGAAGTAAAAACCGTTACAAGTTCCGGACATTCTGTATCACACCTCGCTGAGGAAGGCGAACATCACGCTGAAACGCGTACGAGGAAAATAAACAAAGTAAGTTTCACAGGTGAAAGTGTAGCAATTAATATTCATCAAGTGCTGTGAATGAAGAGGATGAACATTCAAAATTACATTAAATTAGTTTGACGCTGCAGTAGGTCACTACTCTACCGTTGTGCAGACGCATTTCACTAGTCACGCTACACACCGACGAGTTGTAATTATTTATGATTAGTATCAATTATCAAACATTAAAAGCGTATAACGAATGCACACGATCAGCGGCGCTGCAGAATATTGGTAGCCTACTCTGATAACAATCTGTACATTGACACGGCATCGACTGCTTCACCCGGGTAAAATAACGAAATAATTAATAATTTATTTGTCGATCCGATGTTTTTATAGACCTTCTCGTGTTCGGGTTTCTGTCATAGCTCGCATGTTTGCTAACGTTTTGTCACGTTAAAGTGACCAATGATAACTGTCGTAGTAGGCCTTTGTAACGACAGCAAACGTTTTACACTCTCGGTTCAATCGCAAACAGCAATAACTGTCTGTCGTATGCAGAATTTCGTGAAAATTTAATCATCTTTTTTTGTGTATTCAGTGAATCGTATTAGCGTTAGTGGGCGTTTTTTTTTTTTTTTTTTTTAATAGGCCTTATTAATGACTTATGCAGTCACAAACGTTTACACACAATTTGAAAGTGAGATTCTGGAAGTGAATTGCTTGTCTTACGAAACTAGGATTTTACGCCTACAAAGTACACAAAGGTTGTTGGCATACTTTTTCATCACTTTTTACTTCCATATTCCTTAAGGAATGGAAGTATGGTGATGGCAAAAAAAATCGTGTTCGAGATTATTGCAGATTCTGATTCTACTACACTCAAAACATGAAAAAAAGTCGTTTTCCGAAAAGTGTCTGTGTGTCTGTCTGTCTGTCTGTCTGTCTGTCTGTCTGTCTGTCTGTGTGTCTGTGTGTCTGTGTGTCTGTGTGTCTGTCTGTCTGTAGATTTTTTTTCTATGGCAAACGATAACTGCCGCAAATTCAAACAGAATCAAATAATTTTTTGCATACAGCCCGGTTTTGCAGAGTTCTCGCGACCTATTGTTTTTGGTGAAGATCGGTTGAGGGAAAGGGGTAGTTTACCAGCAACGGTTTTTTTTTTAGCAAGGGTAATTTTGTTTGTTTGGCAAACGATAACAGCCGCAAATTCAAACAGAATCAAATAATGTTTCGCATACAGCCCTGAATTGTAGAGTTCTCAAGACCTATTGTTTTTGGTGAAGATCGGTTAAGGGAAAGGGGTAGTTTACCTGTAACGTTTTATGTTTTAACAAGGGTATTTCCTATGGCAAACGATAACAGCCGCAAATTCAAACAGAATGAAAAGATTATTTGCATACAGCCCTAAATTGTAGAGTTCTGAATACCTTTTGTTTTTGGTGAAGATCGGTTAAGGGAAAGGGGTAGTTTACCTACAACGTTTTTTTAACAAGGGTATTTTCTATGGCAAACGATAACAGCCGCAAATTCAAACAGAATCAAATAATTTTCTGCATACAGCCCTGATTTGTAGAGTACTCAAGACCTATTGTTTTTGGTGAAGATCGGTTGAGGGGAAGGGGTAGTTTACCAGCAACGTTTTTTATCATGCGTATTTTCTATGGCAAACGACAACTGCCGCAAATTCAAACAGAATCAAATAATTTTTTGCATACAGCCCTGATTTGTAGAGTACTCGCGACCTATTGTTTTTGGTGAAGATCGGTTGAGGGGAAGGGGTAGTTTACCTGCAAAGGTTTTTTTTATCAAGGGAAATTTTTTTTTTTGGCAAACGATAACAGCCGCAAATTCAAACAGAATCAAATAATGTTTCGCATACAGCCCTGAATTGTAGATTTCTCAAGACCTATTGTTTTTGGTGAAGATCGGTTGAGGGAAAGGGGTAGTTTACCTGCAACGTTTTTTTAACAAGGGTATTTTCTATGGCAAACGATAACAGCCGCAAATTCAAACAGAATCAAATAATGTTTTGCATACAGTCCTGATTTGTAGAGTACTCAAGACCTATTGTTTTTGGTGAAGATCGGTTAAGGGGAAGGGGTAGTTTACCTGCAACGTTTTTTTATCAAGCGTATTTTCTATGGCAAACGATAACAGCCGCAAATTCAAACAGAATCAAATAATTTTTTGCATACGTCCCTGAATTGTAGAGGTCTCAATGATTTTCGATTTTGGTGAAGATCGGTTAAGGGGAAGGGGTAGTTTACCTGCAACCTTATACGTTTTAACAAGAGTAAAGTACTTGAAAATTTATTTAAACTTTTTGAAACAATGGTAATTGTTAAAAATAAAATAATTTTGTTGCCAGGCAATAAAATTATAATTTTTTCATTTTAATGTAATATAATATTTTTCATTTAATACAGCAATAAAAAGGCAGGTAAGACACAGCCTGGCTGTTTGGCTGAAAATGATTTTAAATATAAATCTTAGAATATGGAAGTCATGTATGGTTCTCCATACCGATATTACATATTGTAGTGCAGATTTGTGTTTATATATGTATACAAGTACTGCTCTTGGGGTGATGAGACTAACTTCTGCTGGGGGCATCATGAGACTAACTTGAAGGTTGGGCTCCCATTTATTTTATTAATTTATAAATATTGTAATTCACTTTATTTCTACAGTTATTCATAAGTATTATTTTAAGACACTATAACAAGCAATATTTTATTATTAAATTTTGCTGAAATTTCTAATAGCTCGACGAGGGGAGAATGTTAACCTGACCCCCCCCCCGTAGATACGCCACTATATGCGCGAGCGCGAGCGCGCATACACACACACACACACACACACAGATACAGTACACTCACGATTTTCGGCGGTAATGTCTCTAGCTCACTGACCGCTAATAATCAGCAAAAACAAAATACTCCAACAAATTCACAGGTTATTTTAAACGTGTAATATTTTATGAATACAAAGACTTACCGGTTAATAATTGCTGAAAGTTAATTAGGAATAAAAAGAACTATGAACACTTAAGTTAAACTGTATAATTTACTTATATATAAGGTAAAGCTGTTAAATTACCTTTTAAAGGACAGGTAATTATACCAAAATTTATTAAAAAATAATATCCGAAAATAATGTAGTAGTACAAAATGTAGTAAATATTTTTATAAGAACTTATTTTTACTATTTAAAAAGAATGTATTACTACGTTGTTGCGTTTATTTACGTACTTATTTTTTTAATAATCAGTCTGGTTAGTTTGCTTTTGGTTTTAAAACACTTCGTTTTTATTTGAGAACTAAGTTTCCGTAACATTATTTTATTATTTTATCGGTGCATTCTCAGTCACTCTGACATTCTAGGTAGTCTAGAACAGTGGTTCTCAACCGGTAGTCCGCGACTTTTGTTTATGTTGTCCTCAGAATGAAGTTGAATTAAACAATATTTGTAACTATCATGCCCTTCTAATTCGAAACGTTATAAATTACGTAATCCATTAAACACACAAATAGTATGTTCACGAACAACAACGTTTCAGTAACTTTAACATGGATACGTAACAACTATACATCGTTTCAGTGAGACATACTTTTCAATAAAGGGTGGGTAAAAAGAGGTAAAAAAACTGTTCTTATATATTACTAACTTTTTATTAACTACTTAATGCTTTATGTTTAATGTATTTTTTACAAATCATTTGGTAGAATGTTTGAACCTGTAAAGAATGTTATAACCACTGTGATATAATTATGTTTACATGAAATAAACGTGTTACTATTTTAAAGAAAATTTAAAATACTATCCGAATGCAGTGTTCATTTTCAAAAATTTCAATATTTTTGGATGTCAAGGTCCAAAATATTAACAAATTATATGTTAAATATAATTATTTTATTATGTGGTTAAAGCTAAAGTGTTTGCAGAGTAAACACTCGGCATCTTCGATGCATTTTTATTCAAAAATTTTGAAATTTCCAAAGTGACCATTATATTTATATTTTGGTTTAAATTCGCTTTACTTTGATAAACCAAATTGGTTTTTAGCTTCTTAAAATTCTGCCTCGTGCTCCCCTAATTTTTGAGATGATTCTCAAAATTCGCTTTACGAAAATCTCTTGGCGAATTGACAAGTTATCGTGAAACATGGCCAAAATAGACAGACACATAGGCAGATACACAAGTGGCAGATAGTCGAGATACAACTAAGATCTAGTTTCGCTCGTTCAAATATATGAATAATATCTACAACCACTGTAAATGTATTTGAATTTACTGAACCAGCCAAAGGTAAGACCTGGAAAGCTGAGCCAAACTAACCCCGAGATAAAGGAACACCGGGAGAAAGATAAAATTATCCTTGTTCTCGCAATACTTTTTGAATAACAAACTACAAAATTCGCAAATACATGACTGACTGCAAATTTTGTTGCAGTTAGCAGACAAATCAGTTCACCAGTAGAGGCTATGTAGTGCTTCTTCCGAACGCCGCGAGTTCGGTTTTAGCTATATACGCAATAATGAACACGCGTGAAGATTTTAATTTGTTTCCGAAATGGTATAAAGCACTAAACTAAACTAGTATGCTCCTTGAGCTATAGAACTCGTTTACTATTTTGAACGCAGTCCATTTATTGTTTATTAGATAATTTTTAAATTATATGAAAATTTTTATAAATTTCGACGTCTCTAATATTTATTAACTAATATAACAATCGTACACACGATCATACAATAAACCCTAAAAACTCTAAACATTCGGATTTGGGTTAAAATTACCTTTTTATCTGACATCCTGCTGGATATTCACAAATTTTCAAATTTTTGATCTATCTTTTTGGGTGCTGGGACATCAAAATTTTGAAATTTCATAAAGCTAACACTGCGTTTAGATGTTAGTTAAAATTCTCTTGATACCCCACATTAATTTTTGCGATTTTATCAAAATTGTCACCCACTTTTTGGGTCTTAAATCCAAAAATTTATAAATTCTAAAACATTAACACTACATTTAGATTGTGGTTAAAATTAATTTTCATTTGATACCCCACATGAATTTTTAAAATTTTATCAAAACGTTTACCCAATTTTTGGGCGCTGATCTTAAAGATTTGAAATTTTCAAAAAATAACACTATATTCAAATTGTAGTTTAAATTCCCTTTAATTTGATACCCCACGTGGGTTTTTGAGATTCTTTCACAATTTTGACCACACAAATTTTGCCTCCTACCCCTGTTCCCTATTCTTGGAGGGATCAATCTAAAAAACAATTGCGTTCTTTAGAATAAAAATATGGACACGCATGCGAAATGTTACGAAAGTCAGCTGATGTTTTCAAAAGTTATCGTGAGACATGCGCTAAACAGATAGGAGAAAGATGTGTAGCAGTAGCGTAGCGTCCATGTAACCGCTGTTACCGGCGGCAACAGTACTGGAAATAAGAGAAAATAATATTAATTATTTCACAGAATAAATACTTTAGTCATTGAATAATTTGAAATCCGAACAATATTAGTATGGGCACTTGAAGAAAACCCATAGAATTGCTTTCGAACTGCTGTGCACTTGCACCTTCTTGTGTTGCCGGCTCAGACATCGGCAATGTTTTACTGCGTGTGGTCATTGATCTAGTAGTAGTCACCGTACAAACTGAGGAGAGGTGGACACATTCGTCCACCCAATGTGTTGCCGCTGTATAAACCGTCAAAACGCTCAGTTAGCAGCTATGTTCGTCTTCAGAACCGATGTGCAGCAGTTACTACGTACCAGTGGGGTGGCGTAGGTACGTAACTCCTGTTACCGGTTGTGATAGGCCTAAAACATAATCTAAAGTACCATCTTTTTAGACCATTTCCTTTCATTCGCTGGGAGAAGAAGAGGATTCGCTGTTCAACGGGATCCGACTCTCATTATACTTACACAGTTTAAATCAGAACACAAATAATCGAATTAAAAATAATAAAGACAAACAGAGAAACACATAACTAAACGAACAAAACAGAAATAGGTAGGCCTACGTAGTAACTGCTGCACGTTGGATCCGAAAACGAACAATTGTTAACTGAGCGTTTTGCCGGTTCATACAGCGGGAACACATTGGGCGGGCGAATGTGTCAACCCTCTCGGCAGTTTGTACAGTGCCAACTTGCACGAGGTCAATGATCGTACGCAGTAAAACATTCCCGATGTCTGAGCCGGCAACATAAGATGGTGCAAGTGCCCAGCAATTCGGAAGCAATTCTATGGGTTTTCTTCAAGTTTCCCTACTAATATTGTTCGTATTTCAAATTATTCAATGACTAAAGTATTTATTTTGTAATATAATTAATATTATTTTGTCTTATTTCCAGTACTGTTGCCGCCGGTAACAGCGGTAACATGGACTCCAAGTAGACAAATGCCAACCTGTTGAGTCAAAAGTAAGAACTCCCTTCGCCTGTTCAACAATACGACAAAATTGTTAAATATGGATCGAAAAGACGTGTACAACAATACGCATGTCTGTATTATATCCAGGTAGCAAGCAAACGATTGTTTGACAAATTACTGCACTAAAATTATTGTAAAAACCCCAGTAGGATAAACATTCGAAAGCTACGTCTTTTCTACTCGCTGACCAAAAAAACAGGACAAAAGTTTGAACCGCCAGACAACTCACGTTGTTTACAGAAAACAATTTCCTACTCGGTTTTATTATGCCGCAGTATAAAAATGTTCGTACTCACATAACTGATTAATCCAATTATTTCATTCGCCTTAATACGTATATAACTACATTTTTACCAACATAATTATACAATTTTTTTACTTTTTTTTCTTGACCGTAGGGGTTAAACCCCTCCCAAAACTCCCTCACTGCACCAGTGTATTGATGACTTTCAAATATGTAAAGTCATTAAATTATCCCAAGGTCATTCAGTAATTGACCAATTAAATTTCCAATCGAATTTGTTACATGACACGACACTGAGAGTACGAGGCAACAGAGATACATCAGAGTACATCAGAGATAGCCGATGCAATCACGAAACCTGAAGCGATCGCGTGTTGCACTGACATCGTATATAGGTTTAGGCAGCCTGTCCTAGACCACGACAAATAAGCAGACAAAATACGGAAAAATTACGTTAAAATTACTATAACAAGTAAGCTTCCTGAGCTGCAGAACCCGCTCATTGTTCTGTACAGAACACTTATTATTTCTAGTAGACCCTCTCACCTGCAGTACTTGCTGACTGTTTTAAACTATAACTTATTTGAAATAGGTAAATTATATTATCAGGATATTTATATTATTCGATAAATTTTGATATTAGAAACTGTCAATTACTAAAAAAATTATGAAAATCATTATTACTCTACCATATTTACTTCCATGTTCCATAAAGAAATGTATGGTGATAGCGAAAAAATCGTTTTTGAGATAAGGGTTGATTCTGATTGTACTACCCTCAAAACGTGAAGAAAAGCCATTTTACGAAAAGTGTCTATGTATCTGTGCGTAGAATTTTTTGAACGATAACTGCCTCAAATTCAAACAGAATCAAATAATTTTTGCATATGTGCCTTAGTTACAGAGGAATCAAGGCCTATTGATTTTGGTGAAAATCGGTTAAGGGGAAGGGGTAGTTTACCTGCAGCGTTTTATGATTAAAACAAGATCTATATATATTGCAACAGATCAAATTTTATTATACTAATAAGGAGTGTGTAAACATCACAAACAAGTCTATTATGGAGGAGATGAAAAATTATATATTCTATACACAAATATAGTTTTTAAAAAGGTATATTGTATTATAAATTGTCATGTATTGTGTGACGATTTTAAAAGAGGAAAAAATGAAATAAAAGAAATTTAAAATCTCACATTAAAACAGAACATAAACCCCTAATGAAAATGATAATGTAACCCCGCAATAATACCCAAAATAAATAGTTTTAAAACCAAAAAGAATTCTATAATAAAATTGCGATAACACCCCTTAATAATTAACCCGGCTTTAACCTGCCGAAACCGGCATCAACACGCATAATTACCCGTGAATATGACTAATAATTGTATTAAATCGGAACTTGATAAAAAACATAAAGATGTACAATAATAAAATAATAAGTAAGAGATACCGTAGTATAATTAAATATAGTTAAATATGTCAGAGAATAAACGAGTAAATATTAATCGAATATGGAACTACTTTTATGCTGAATAGTAAGTGAAGCGAGATTACTACTCTGACCCCTTAACTAATAAACTACTTGCGATGGAGCGGTCGAGGCGTAAACAGCATACTGCCGAGATGCGGTATAGTAATTATATTTTCAAAAGTTAATAAACTCACAGTTGAGACGTAGCGGCAGTAAATACAAATTTAAACAACATGTGAACCGCGAATATAATCTACAAGTATAATTAAAGTAAATATGTAGTGAACAAGTGAGTGTGAATGAGAATTGCGCGTCTATGACATCTCTAGAAATCTAAACAATAAAGTGTATGTAATTAGAAATATGGTGAAATCATAATGTGAAACTCAATAACTAAATCAACATGTGACGTGATTACAAGTGAATAAAACTTTTGTGTAAAAGTCCAAAACAACAAGCGATTAGTACAACTTATTAAAAAAGGAGAGAACCAGGACTCACCATGACTAAAATGACCTCCGAACTTCACCAACAACAGAAACCTGATCTTCAGAAGAAAACTACAAGACACCAGGACAACCGAGAGAGTCGCCGATTCGCCGAGGATGATACCCACAGGTGACACTGAACTTTGAATTCAGTGGTTCAAAACTTGAAGTATAATATTGTATGATAAACACTAAATAGATAAAAACTGAACGTTAAGTAAAACAAGAAAGACTGATTTAATTAAATTAAATGTAATTTCATGTTTAGCAATAACATGCGTTAATTTAAATAATTTTTGGTTAAATAAAGCAGTATTTAAGATAACACAAGAATAAATATTATAAATGTAATATCATATGCTGAAACGAAGTACTCGGATCCGAGGGTATTAATAAAAGAAAAACTATGTTAACTCAGTACTAAATTACTCTAATTCTCTTTGTACAAGAGGTACAAATGTTTTAGCTTTAATATACTCATTGCTAAATTTATGTAATAAAGAGATGTCATGGTTATCCAAAAGGTGAGTGAATATATCTACCAAATCCCTTGTCAATATCCCTCAATTCACGGGACCCTATTTAACATTTGTGTACTTAATAGTTATTTATGATTTTGTAAAGAATATGGCAGCCTTGTTTAATTGACCTGAGCCAATTAACCAGGTTCCCGAATTGTAACGTGTGCAAAACGTTTCAACTGTAATTTGCAATAATAGTTTATAATGTTCGATAATATATCGGTTTTACTTGATTGAGGCTACGACCTCAGTACGTGCAATCCTCCGATTCCTACCGCCGCTCCCGTCCTGGCGTCCTCTTCGTCCTGACGTCCTCTTCGTCCTGGCGTCCTTTTTGTCCGGCGTCCTATTCGTCCGTCGTCCTCTTCTCAAATATGTTAAACACACAATGCTTATTATTTTCCCTAGAATAGTTTATTATTAATTGATATGTAAATTTTATCAATCTCAGGGTGAATATGGGTATCAATTTAATAAGGTGTATTAGTCGTACACATTCCACGCAATCTTGAAGTGTCTTTATAATACCTAAGTGGATATCTTAAACTTACATGAAAAGCACTATACTATATTATAATTCTATTTAAATAATTGACCCACTCGGCTCTGTACGCAAAACTTCGTACGGAATACCAAGGATTATGTTAAGTTATACTTTTCTATGTTTGCTCGAGAAAAACTCTCTCACGCACGAGCACAACTTCACCTTGCAATTGCCACAGACAGACTGTGTCGATCTTTAATCTACAGAGAATGAATGTTACTTAATTTAGTCTTTTCCGATTGGCTAAACCCAAGTCACATGATTGATGCAATCAACAGATATAAACTTTTCCAGAAAGAGTTTGTATAAATATGCTCTAACTTCCATTGAATTATCTACAAAATTTTATGACCCCATTAATGATAAGTGTTTCAAATTGAGTTTTTCCTACTTAAAAAAAAAACATATTTCTAAAATAGTTATGAACCATAGAGTACCCATAAATTGAAGTTATTTACATAAATAATTCATTGTAAAAGTTTCACGTCGATCGGTTAATTACCGCGGAAGATATAGCGATCACACGTTATCACACCCGCACACGCGCACAAATTCACTCAAAAAATACATGACAATAAAGAACATCTTTTTACGAAGAATTTGGTATATCCCTACATGCTTATCCATTTCTAAATACAAAACTTACGGCTAAAAGACAAAGTATTACATAAAACAAATTTAAACATGAAAATGCTCGTCATACATGTGCTCTGATACAAACAACGTAGATTATCATCCTGTTTTTCGTTGCAGGATTCACCCCACCACGTGTAAAAAAGTTTTTTTTCCCTAACCTAAATTGACATAACTTCCTCCCAATAATAATTAATAATCATCCAAATAATAACATAATAACTTCAAAAATCAAAATAAATGAATAGCTTCTATCAAACACATTCCTCAACTATCACTTTGACAGCCCTAATGTAAACAAACAAACGCACGTGGCTAGATATCAACAACTTTCCTGAACACAGATAAGCGTATCACACTTCTGACGTCATTTGGCTAAGTTTATGTATACCAAAGTCCATCCATACATTTTTCCAACCTGATCACAATTATTCTTACTTTACACATATTTTTGTACAATTTCCTACCAGTCATTCCACCTATATCCTGGCATTTTAGGTTTAATTATCTTTAACGCAATATTTTCTTAAGGATGATGCATGGAACTTCCCTATCACCCTGTTTGTATTTGGGTTAGTGACAATGTATGTATTTTTACCCACTTGTTCCGATAAAATATATGGACCGCTGTATATTCTAAAGAATTTGGCAACAGTATTATCTTCTCTGTGGCCTACATTTAAAGCTCGCAGGAGTACCTTCTCGCCAGTTTTGAACGTTACCAGTTTGTGATCCGCATTAAATTTCTCCGTCCGTTCTCTGGCACACTTTTTAATGCGCCTCCTGGCCTCTATCTTTTTAACCAAATTTGGAATTCTGCGTTGCAATCCTCCTGATGCACCCATCCCAGACACGCTTTGGCATTTCTCCGGTTTGTAGTTCGTTAGGTGTAAATCCTGTCGTGTCATTGTAATTCCCGTTGATGGACGCCTCGAAAAACTCGAGATAATCCGCCCACCTACTCTGGTTGGTATTACAATAAGTGCGAAACAGACGGCCTAACTCCCTGCTGACCCTTTCGGCGAGGTTGCCTTGCGGTCTCCGGATTGCTGTCAACACTGCCTGTATATTGTGTTTCTCTAATTCAGACTGCCAGTTCTTGTTGGTGAATTGCTTACCCTGGTCAGATAGAAGATTCTTCAACGGACCATATTTCGGAATGTATTTATTTAATACAACATTTAATACTGCTTTCGTGGTAGGTCGTCCAATTTTGCATATAAACTTACGTTCTTAGAAAATGCATCTGTGCAAAAAACCAGGTTCTTCATACCCCTTGCAACACGTGGTAGCGGACCTAAAAAATCGATACACAGTAGATTATTCTTATTCTTAGTAATTATGTTACCCATCTCCACATAGGTGTGTTGATTTGGGTATTTAGCTGTCTGGCAAATGTGACATGTTCGCAAAACAGACTTAACTTTCCTTGCCATGTTCAACCATACGAAGTCTTCTCATCGCGAAATAACATTTATAAGCTCCAGCGTGAGCAAGACTTTCATGACAAGCCCAGGTTAAATCTTCTAGGAGATCGTCAGGAATCATAATCTTACATTGTCCATCGATTATTTCATACAGTACATAGCTGTCGATTCTGTATTTGGGGTTGTCTTGCCTTTGTATTTCCTCACTAATTTTTCTTAATTTTGCGCCCTTCTGTTGTTAAAGATTTACTAATTTTAATCTATTTCTTACGTCATCTGGTAATGTATACTTGACTGCTAGAATTTGAATTTCACTCCTGTCCTTCGATGATGGGGGGATATTTACTTAGTATCAGCAATTTTATTCTCACTGGATCTACAACATTTGATGCTAAAATCGTATTCTTGGATCGACATGATCCAACGCCATATCCGTGCATTGGCCAGTTTACAATTAAGCATGAAATGTAAAGCCTGATTATCCGAGAGAATTTCAAAGTGTTGACCCACAAGGTAATATCTAAGCTTACTGATACAATACACAATTGCAAGAATCTCTTTTTCAGACGTAAAATAATTTCTTTCGGCCCCTTTTAAAGATCTACTTACATGTGCAATTACCTTATGTTCTCCTTTATTATTCCGTTGATACAACACACCACCGATCGCGTAGTCAGAAGCATCACAGTTAAGAACATATGTTCCTTCTTTTTCCGGGTGGAACACGTGTCAGTTCTTGCTGTATAATTCATTTGTAGCGTTGGAAGCTGCCTCATGTCGCTCTTCCCATCTCCATTTGGCGTTTTTCCTTAATAATTCCAGCAGCGGTTCTATGGTTTTAGAATATTCCTTTGTGAAACGGCTAAAATATCCAGTCAATCCAAGGAACGCCCTGATATCTTTCGCTTTTGTTGGTTTTGGAAATTCCTTAATGGCCTGAATTTTCTCCGGGTCAGTACTAACGCCATCAGTAGAAATAATATGCTCGAGGAACATTATTTGTGATTTTCTAAGTTGAGCGCAAGGTTCGCATGTCTTAACTTGCGGAAAACGATATCCAGGTGCTGCATATGTTGTTCGAACTACTTCGTTATAATTACTAATATTCTTCACTTTTTATCATTTAGTGTTTCCTTTGAATTTATTAATTGTTTGTGCTTTTATCATTCACTATTTTTCACTATATTAACATTCTTTATTTTACACTATTCTCATTCAATCATCACCTTCACTTTTAAATTATTTATAGTTTATTATAATTTTATTAGTGTACTTTCTTTATCACTACACTTTGGGGTTTTTACACTTTCATTTTGCACTTCACAAATTTTTTTGTTTTTTAAGTGTTTCTAAATGGGTAATCCCTCTAATTACTATTTCACTACCGTACTATCTCTTTCATTACAACATCTCAATAATAATATTAACAATTTTATGTCTTTATATTTCTATCATTACATCTAACTCTAAATTGTGGGTTAGTTTGCTTTTTTATATTTATATTTAACATTGTTTAATTGGGTTTCCTTCAATTCCATTACTATTGTCCATTAATGGATAATAACGTTTACTTTTTTTTCTCATAGGTTAATTATTGGTCTTTTTTCCAATATTACATTTGAGTGCATTATTTCTCTTGCTCATATTCTTTATTACTTGTTTGTGTCTCTCATCATTGGTTTTCATTTTTATTTATTTCCCTTCATTTTGGGTTTGTTTCTTTTTCATTCCCCTCCTTCTTCATTTTCATTGGATTTGTTCATTACTTTGGTTTTCCACCTTCTCCTTTGGGTTCATTTTAACATGTTACATTGAGTCATTCAATTCCATGAATTTGTTTCATTTTTGTTTGGTCTTGGTTTTTTCCCTTCTTCATTTTGTTTGGGTCAGTCACTTTCTTCTCTTCTTTGGATTAATTCTTGTTTGTTTTTTGTGGTTCCCTTCTTCTTTTGTTTCCTTTTGTTGGTTCAATCACTTGGGTTAGGTCATGTCGTCATTTGTCGAGTCATTGTCTTTATATTTTATTTATATTAAACATTTCATTTTATATGAAGTATTATTTTATATTTAGAATCATCTTTTTCATCCCTGGTATTGGGGTGGCTTATTTGTGTTGTAACATAATGCCTCTCCTTCAAAATTGATCATTTTAATAAAACACTAGTATAGTTTTTTATGAAATTATCAGTTATATATAATCTTTTTCTTTTCTTTCTTGTTTGTTTCTTCATTCTTATTTCTCTTCTTACTCGATTCATTCCATTTTATTTGGATTTGTTTTTATTTATTTCCATTAGTGTGTTCTCCCTTTTATATAATTTTTCCCTAACTTTTAGTAGCTGGTTTCTTCCATTACTACTCATTTTTTCTGATACCAGAGGAACATCAACTCTGCTCAGTTTATTTTTTGGATTGCTGGACTTTTCAACAGTCAATCTTAAATACCTTTTTTGTCAACGTGTGACTTAAATTAATAATAATAATATATTTTCGGATTGTCCACTTTGTGGTTTGTTTTTAGATCACTTTGGCCTTTTACTCATTCTTCCTTCCGCTGTACCTTTGCTATATACTGTCATCTGCTCATACAGTTGATTGTTTTTTATTTATTTATTTGTTAATTTCATCATTTCTAACCTTTCATTAGTTTTCTTTTCTATTCTTCTTGTGATCATTTTAATTATCTTAGACATCTTTATTCTTTTTCTTGGTTGTTTAGCAATATTCTGCTTTAGCCATTTTTTGTATATTTGTTTTATACATAACTTCTTTTTTTTCCTTGTACCAGTTCAGATTTTTTTTTTTCTTTGAATACATTGAATTCATTATTATTTCAGGTATTTATCTTAGCAGTTTTTGCTTAATCTTATTTGGTTTTAAATATTATTTTTGATAATTTTTTGCAAGTTAGTTTTTCTTACTTTATAGGAATTTTTGTAACTTATTCCTTTTTTGGTACTTTTTGTTTAAATATTATCGTAAGTTTGTGGTTCTTACTTTTTTTTTATAGGAATTTTTGTAATTTATTCCTTTATTATCATTTTTTATTTTATTCTTCATATGTCAACTTTATTTGACTGTAAGTTGATCGTACTTTTTAGGAATTTTTGTAACATATTCCCTTATTATAAGTTTTTATTTTATACTTCATATGTCAACTTTATTTATATTGTAAGTTGATCTTACTTTGTAGGAATTTTTGTAACTTATTCCTTTTTTAATTCTTTATACTGTATTAGGCCTCATAAGTCATCGAAATAGGGTTGTAAGGTGTGCTCACATAATTTTTGAATTTTGGTATTTGTTTATTTTATTTATTGTAATTTATTTTTTCTTCATAAAACTTTTTTATTGAAGCTTGATTGTAAACTCCTTTCATCTTCTTGGTGGTTATATTACTTATTTCATAAGTATAGTTTCCTTTATCTCTTGTGATGACATAGGGTCCTATATATAATAATAGCAGTTTTTTGTCTATCCCTTCAAGGGTACTGGGTAGTTCCCGGTTTTTGATTAATACTCTTTCTCCTTTGTTATATTTTATTATTTTAGTTTGGTTTTGGGAATACCTTGCTCTTTGCTTCTCTATTTTCTCCATAATACGGTTATAACATTGGTTTTCATCATATGGCTTTTCTGGGTTGACTGGGAAGTCTATTATTTCTTGTATCTCTTTATGGGGTTTTCTTCCAAACATCATTAAATATGGGGTGTTCTCAGTAAACTGGTGGTAACTAATATTTAGAAATACTTCGGTTGAAGCTAAATATTTCTGCCATTCTTTTTGGTTATCGTGACAATAAGTTCTTAGTATACGTCCCACTTCTCTTAACACTCTTTCTGTGGGATTACTACTAGGGTGGTATTTGGATGTTTTATAGGTTTTTATGTTCTCTTTTAATAATTCATCTCGCCACTTCTTTCCTTTGAACTGTGTCCCGTGGTCTGTTATTATCATGCATGGTTTTCCAACTTCAGTGATGTATTTAGTTTTTATTATTTCTAATATTTTCTTAGTAGTAGCTCGGTTTATTGCATATAATTTCGTGTACTTTGTGTAATGGTCTAATATTATTACAATAAACTTGTATTTATGTCTCCCTCCGCTACGTGGGAATGGTCCACATATGTCGAGGAATACTTTTTCTAACTTTGTGGTTGAAGTGATGGGTATCATTGTTCCCTCTTTTTTCTCGTTATTGGTTTTTACCATTTGACATATTGTGCATGTTTTAATATTCTGGTTTACTTTTCTTGTTATATTTTTGATAAAGATTTCCTCCTCCAATGCTTTTACAATTTTTAATGTTCCCATATGTCCGTATCGAACATGATAATCTTTAATTATCTTATTTTCTAATGATTTTGGAATTACAAGTTTCCATGTGCTATTATTCTTTTTTGTTCTAACAAAGAGTATATCTTGGTGGATACAATAATATTTATTTATAAATTCTTCATCTTCTAATAGTCTTTTTCTTATGTTTAGCAATTTTGAATCTTGTTTCTGCTGTACCACTATTTCGTTTAGAATATCTTCCAGGTCCTTCCTATCCTTTATTATACAAAACACTGACGATCTTCTCATTTTCTCCTTCAAATGTTTGGTCTACCACATTTATTCTGGATAAAACATCTGCAACATTCTTACGTCCTGGAATGTACTCCCACGTTATATGGTACTCTTGTAGTGCGAGTATCCATCGTGTAAGTCTCCCATGACTTAATTTACACTGTTTCAAGAATGAAATGGACTTATGGTCGCTTCGGACGGTGATTGGATATCCCAGGATGTACGTTCTAAACTTTCCACATGCGAATACGATACTGAGTAGTTCTTTTTCAGTAACGTTGTAGTTACGTTCGCAGCTGTTTAGTATTCTGCTGGCAAAGCTGATAACCAGGTGGTGTCCATCCTTATCCTCTTGATATAATTCGGCGCCTAGGCTCACATCACTGGCGTCACAATTTAGGTAAAAGGGTTGTTCAAAATTGGGGTGGTGTAGCATTACTGTTTCAAGAAATTTTAGTTTGATCAATTTTAACACTTCTTCCTGCTCAGTTCCCCAAGTCCATTTTTCCTTAGCTGATAATTGTTTAGAAAACTTTGCTGTCAGGTATGAATAATTTGTTTGAAACTTTCTATAGTAGTTACAAATACTTAAGAAGGATTGTAGCTGCTTCTTATTCTTTGGTGTGGGGAATTGCTGAATGGCTTCCACCTTCTCTTGGGATGGTGATATTCCCTGTTCTGTTAAGTTGAAACCTAAGAATTTGAATTGGTTTGCTATAAATTTTGATTTATCTAATTTCAGTGTAATGTTATTTTCAGATAATTTCTGTAATACTTGTTTGACTCGTTCACAGTGCTCATCCCAGTCTGACGATGTTATTAGAAGGTCGTCCACATACACTGTTGTGAACCGCAATGCTTCTTGACCTAAGACTTGGTCCATGCATTTGACGAACACTGCGACGGAATTAATGAGGCCGAAAGGTAACCTCTTAAACTGGTAATTCCTTCCGTCGAAGCTAAATGCCATGTATTTCCTACTGTGTGGGTGTAGCTCCACCTGCCAGTACCCACATACAGTATCCCAGGTACTTATGTATTTGGTGCCATGAAATCTTTTAATTATCTCTTCAATTTCTCCCAGTGACGTTCGGTCATTGATGATCAAATACACTGTACTCACCGTCTATGGCCTTTTTCCGTAATGTTTTTTCCGTGTTTACATGTTTCAAGGCACTTGCCTCATCATCAGAACTTATAAAATCACTCTATGTCATAAATAATGACATTTGTCAAAATATTAAAAACACAATACGGCAATTAAACTATGTACATAAATTCGCTTTAAAAATGTTCGGTGTGCCTTGCAAGACAACACGCGCCGTACTGACGTAATCTAAGCCTTATCTCGACCATATCTCATAGCGGTATCGTACAGTATATTTGATTTATACTGTAATTGGTCGTTCAACACATGTGGCTTGGTACTGGCGTCGTTGTATGCTTTGTAAATTTCATATTCTTCAAGGGCGTTCAAATAACCCCCTTTACTGCAGAAATGAAGGGGTATTAAATTTGAGCTAAAATCCGTGTAACTGTGACTGTTGTCTATGAGGTGCTTGGCGAAATTTGACTTGATATTGTCGAAGTTGTAAACTCGTGTAGGGGGTCTATGTTCAGAAAATCTTTTCAAAAAACTTCGACCCGTCTGGCCCACATAAAAAGCCTCACAGTCGTTGCAGACTAGCTTATAAACACCCGTTTTATTTTCAAGACTGGTATGTTCACGGGTGCGGAGATTATTCAAGATGTTATTACTAGTCTTATAGGAAACGACTATGTTGTTGACTTTATTAATGGTTGACTTAAAAATCCCCGGCATGAAATGCGTATAAGGTGCCGCAATGTACTTGCATGCCTTTGTTTCGAGGTTCTCATTTCTATTATTTATATCTTTAGTTTCATTTTTAATAGTGTTACTCTTCTTTTTCTTTTGTTTTTTTAAAATATTATCTATTATTCTTTCGTTGTACTCGTTGTTAAACGCAATGACTTTAATGGTATTTAACTCTTCGATATAATCCTCGATGCTAAGGGGTATAGACAATAGGCGATGTATCATGCTATGGAATGCAGCTAATTTCTGTGAAATGGGGTGGAACGATGAGGCATGTATGACAGCGTCAGTCATCGTGGGCTTCCTAAATATATTAAAACATAGTTTTTTAGTAACAAAATCCTTAGTTACTGTCAAATCCAGAAAATGTAACCGACCTCCAACTTCATTCTCCAAAGTAAACTGTATCTTGTTGTTAATGCCATCCAAGTAATTGTGGAGTTGTCAATTTGGCGATTTGTGCCTTTATACACCATAAAAGTGTCGTCGACATATCTACCATAGAACACCACATTGTAATTATATGTAGGGTTTGCAAACAAGAAAGAATTTTCAAAGTAATTTAAGTATACCTCTGCTAAAATACTAGAGAGTGGGGAACCCATAGCTAACCCCTCCAGCTGTCTGAAAAACTGTTTGTTATGTGTGAAATAATTCTGGTCCAAAATCACTTCCAACAATTCTAATATTTCATTTATGCAATTAGCATCCAGTTTATTGGTGTTAACAAGGTTAGATCTTAATAGGCGTAAGGTTTCACTCACCGGTACATTTGTATACAAGTTCACAATGTCAAAAGAAATAAGTTTATAGTGAGGTTCAATCATCAGATTTTTCACTTTTTCAACGAAATCACAACTATTAATCAAACTTCGATTATTAATCAAATGTAAATTATGTTTTAATATACTCACTAATTTTCTAGCTGCTTTGTAACCGGGTGCAGTGGTAAAATTTACTAGTGGTCTAATAGGAATCCCCTCCTTGTGAAGCTTTGGCAGACCTGATAAAACGGGCGCTTTAGAATTAATTGGTTTTAAAGAACGTCTAGTACGTTCATCAAAGAGATGTGTACACATGTTTAAGCTACGATTAAGACGTTTTACATATAAATCCGTGGGGTCAGAGGTTAGCAGGGTGATATTATTATTTGCAATGAAATCGCGTATTTTATCGTCATAATCATTCTTATTTATAATAACCAGAGTGTTACCCTTATCCGCTTTAGTGACAAGGGCTTGATCGTCAGATAGTTTTTTCTTTAATGTTTTTAAAATCCTACGTTCGGCATTATAATTAGTCATAGAAGGAATGGGAGAATGTACGTTATTAAGTTGGTTACGTATAATTTTGTTAAATTTGTTATTTATTATGAACCGTGCTTCATCTTGTTCTTTTTGTTCATTAATTGCTTTAATCACAGTTTCGGCACTAGCAACTTCAGTTAGAATCCCTGGCATGACTCGACAATATCAAGTCAAATTTCGCCAAGCACCTCATAGACAACAGTCACAGTTACACGGATGTTAGCTCAAATTTAATACCCCTTCATTTCTGCAGTAAAGGGGGTTATTTGAACGCCCTTGAAGAATATGAAATTTACAAAGCATACAACGACGCCAGTACCAAGCCACATGTGTTGAACGACCAATTACAGTATAAATCAAATATACTGTACGATACCGCTATGAGATATGGTCGAGATAAGGCTTAGATTACGTCAGTACGGCGCGTGTTGTCTTGCAAGGCACACCGAACATTTTTAAAGCGAATTTATGTACATAGTTTAATTGCCGTATTGTGTTTTTAATATTTTGACAAATGTCATTATTTATTACATAGAGTGATTTTATAAGTTCTGATGATGAGGCAAGTGCCTTGAAACATGTAAATACGGAAAAAACATTACGGAAAAAGACCATAGACGGTGAGTACAGTGTATTTGGTTAACAAACACGTGGCTTGGGACTACAATAGGATTTATTCCATTTAAATCACATTGATGATCACCTTATTGATCTCTCGGGCGTCTAAACATAGCCTCACCTTACCATTCTGTTTAGGTATGGCGACTATAGGACTCGTGTATGGAGATTGACTGTATTCAATGATGTCCTCCTCCATCATTCTATTTATCTCTGTCCTCACTTCGTTTTTTAGAGAGTAGGCTATTGGGTAGGATTTCCTGTGAAAGTCTACGGGTTCTCGAAAGTTTATTTTGCACTGGTACCCCTTGACTTTTCCTGGAGTATTGGAGAAAACGTGCTGGTATGTTTGATATATAGCTATTAGTTTTTCAGCCTGTTCACCCGTTATCTCTTGTTGAGGTCTCTCTCTTTGGAACGTTCTGATTTCTTCTATTTTTCTCTTCCACAAATCTCTCTCTCCCTCTTCATCTTCCATAGTGATTGATGGTTTATATGTCTGACAATAATAACTTTTTAACCCATTATTATGATTTAGGGCTAGTGGTGTAGGATTACAGTTGATTATATTGGCCAACCACACTCACTTCTCAGAAGTAAGCACTACTATTCCCTTCTGCATGTTAATGACTGCTGAGTGTTGTCTCAATGCGTCGCATCCAATTAGCATGTTAAATGGTAGTCCATTGGCGACAAGAAAAACAATAGGTATTATGGCGTTTTGACTGGTTAACTCTAAAGAAACTTGTTTTCTTATTGACTTATTCTGTTTGCCTGTGGCACCAATTATTATAATATTGTTTATGGGTAGAGTTGGAATAGGTATTTTGGAGTTGGCTTGTATTCGCTCCAATTCGGGTTGGTTTATGAGAGATATATTTGATCCAGTATCGATCATAATTATTGTGATGACTCCATTAATTATAGCTTTTATGCGAACTATTTCACTATTTGTTTTTGGTAGTTGGTCATCCTCTTCCTCCAGAAGTTCTTCCCTGATGCCTTTTAGGTAGTTATTCGATATTATAGTGATCATTCTGTTGTCACTTATTATCGTTGTTCGTCAGTTTAACCCAAGTGATTGGTCATGTGAAGGGTCCTGTTGGTTTCTCACTGACCTTTTTAGTTTAAAGTTTGCTGGGAACTACTGCCCAGACTATTTAACTGATTTCTGGAGATTGCTGGTTCTCATAGTGGGAATTGTTGTACACAGAGTTTGTTTGTGCATTGGGACAATATCTTCTATGGTTGTTTTGCCTCCTCCCACTGATGACTTGGCGCCTCATGTCGCCTCTATTTTGGTTACCCCCGGTTCCCCTGTAATACTGGTAATTCGGGTCGTACCGGTTGCCGTAGTAGTTGTGAGTATTTGGGTGGCCATTGGGATTTCGGTTTTGTTCCGTTCCCCTGTAGTTATTATTGGGTGTATTAGGGTTTAAAGCATTCCTGTTAATTGGCTGGTTCCCCTGGTTATAATTCTGGTGATCTCTGTTGGTCGTTTGGTAATTTAGATTATAATTAGGTTGATTCCTATGGAACGGTTGGTCACCTTGATAATTGTTCGGGTTACGGTTTATGTTGCTCCGGTTATTGTTCTGGGTATTGTTATAAGGCAAGTTGTAGTTCGGTGCATTGTGATTTTCATTCCACCGGTTGTACTTCTGGTTCACCATTCGATTTTTCTTATATTGGTTGTCGTTTTCGTGGTCTTCTAATAAACTGGCCACTCCTTGTATGGTCTTAATTTGTCCCTGTCTCCTGGCCTTCTGGATAGCGTCTTCATAATGATAGCCTAGTTGTATGACTAGGGATTCTTCTGGTATCTTTGGTTCGAGGTTTCGAGCTAGGCAGACTTTTCCTAAGAACTACGATGTTAGTGTATATCCTGCCTGTGGCTCATATCTTCCATTACTGATATCATTCCTCACCACATTTTGAGTCGATTCGGACCAGTATTTTTTGCAGAACAAGGCTTTGAATTCTTGTGTACAGCTGATTTCTGGTCGAGTGGCTGTCCACCAATTGTCATTCGTATCCCGAAACATCTCATCGATAAGGCTTCTCACTGTCGTCCATCTGGTTTCTCGGTTCTTCTCTATGAGTTCCTCCACCTTCTTCAGGAATTCTATGGGGTTTCTTCGGTAACTCTTAAAGTTTATTACCTCCCTATTTTCACTTGTAATAATATGGGTGTTATTGCAAGGCTTATCCCTCAACGTGTCTAGTTCCTCCTGCATCTGTTTCTCCCTCTGACTGACTTCTATGATTTTCTCTTTATTTTCTTGCGTTTTTTTGTCGATCTTATTGATAGTGGTGTACACTCTTTCGACGCGTTCGCTGACATCAGTTTGGATTTCCTTGTGCCTCTCCTTCAGCTTCTGAAGCACCTCCTGTTTATTTTTTATGCACTCTTCGGTGGTGGTTTTCTGCAGTTCTTGAGCTCTAATTTTTCCTTCCTCCTCGACGTTATTTATCTTGTTGGTCAACTCTTCCCGGACATGTATTACTGTTTCATTTGTCTCGGTTATGGTCTGTTTTATTTTCTCTCTGCATTCCACCAACTGTTGTCTCAATTCTTCCTTCGTCTTCTCGCTGTCTTCCTTCAACTGTCTTTGGAGTGTTTCACTATTATTTTCAATCTTGTTATTTAATATTTCAAGATCCTTCTTTATTTGCCTCTTCCGCTCCTCACTCTTCTTTTCTAATATTTCTTGGCTTCTCTTCAGGGCTTCATGATTGCTCTCCATTTTATTATTTAGAAGTTCCATGTTCTCCTTGATTTGCTTCTTCAATTCTTCACTGTTTCGGTCCAGTTTTTCATTCAAGAATTCCCTGTCTTCCTTCCTTCCCTCTTGTAATGATTCTAATTTTTTTTCAATTCTTCCTTGTCCTTCTTTCTTTGTGCTCTAGTTTCTTCCTTCATTTTCTTCAATTCTTCACTGTTTTGGTCTATTTTTTCATTCGTTTTCTTGGAAGTTTCGTTCATACTATTCATTAACTCCATCAATTTTAGTATGTTAGGGTCTCCTCTAACTTCTCCCTTGTCACCCGCCTGTTGTTCCTTTTCTTTTTCCGGGGTTGGGTTTTCTGGTTGGTCCTCCTGGGGATCCTCTTCGAACAATTCCCCGATCATTTCTTCAATTTCTTCCATCTCTTCTTGATCTTCACCTTCAGTTCCTTTCTTTTTTAGGTATCTTGTAACCATGGAATCTCTCCTCATAATCGCCACTGGTCTTCTTTTAAAGCCTCACCGGTTGGTCGCCAATCTGTAACGACAGGTAGGTAGACGTCCGTCTTCTTTTAAGCCCCGCGATGGAAGCCAATCTGCAACGACTAATCTGGTGTGTCTCTGTAAAATGTGTACCAGTTTTATATAGGTGTAATATGTTAGTGTTAGTGTGTTCGTCTCGCACTGGGGTCGTTAAATCAATTTTGCGCTAACGATGTCCGTAGCGATGTTATGATTACCAGTATAACACGGCAGTAACCTTACCTGTTCTTATATAGGGGTGTGTTAATCCCGGGTGGCGCCAAATTGTTTATTAAAACAATTAAAATTATTAATAGAGTGTTCTCAGTTATGACGGTCGGGGCGTTCAAATAATTCCCGCTCGTCCAGCCTTCTGAATTGTGTAGGTAGTTGTGCAAATGGCAAATTGAGCACTGATCGTCAAACCTAGTTTTCGTAAACGAACACAAGTAATATAATGCACTCCCTATGAAATAATAACAACGGTTACTCCCTGTACTAGTTATTTTAATGTTTTATAATTAATATTTTCAATGTTGACAACTAAATTATAGTAGTTGATTAACAACTTTGCACCGACTTTTTACATGAAACAATTATACTCAGGATGACGAATCGATTGAGGAACGATGTGCTCACATCAGCATGGCAGCTGAGGTGTTTAGCTATTATAATAATTTTCGTTCCAAAATCGTGGATTCTTTTGATTACAAGGCAAAGAATTCCTATGATTACAATAAAAGTATTTTACCTTACTCTAAGTGTACATAAATAATAAGGTGTGTGTTTACAATCTGTTCTGTAGTGTCGTTAAATATGGTTCAAAAGTTCGTATTTAAAGAAGAGGTTAGATTTTATGTTAACAAATTTTCAGTGTGTTAATTTTTCTTAAATAATCTTTGAAAGAGAAATATTCGGCTTATAGTGAGATCAAATTACTTTTAGTAAAATTTAGAGTGATTTGGTTTTTGGAAATAAGGTAATTCAATGGTACTTAACACATCAGCATGACTTGGTGTTTTCATTCATTGGATCGGAAGAGGATTGGGCTGCAATAAGTTCTATTTTCATTGATCTTTAGACTTAAGTAGGTCTGGTGTCCTTTTCATATAGGATGTGGTCATAATTTTCTTTTATTTTTCTGTTTTGTGGTCCTTGATCTTTAGTTGACTGCTCTAATGGTTCGTCTGCTTCTTATCCAGTCATGGTTTTGAATTTCGTTCACTGTTTTACATTATTTAATGAAAAATTGGTCTTCCAAACTTTGGCTTCTGTCCTGGTAGAATGACGCTTTACGAGAAACGGTATTCAACGGTAATTTTTGCCACCAACGTCGGTTTCTATGGTAACTAAAGAATTCTGACTGGCTGAGATTGATATAAATCCATTGTTATCAAAATTTGAATTCTTTTCAAAATCCTAGTATATCTTCTGATTGCTGTTATTCTTCTATCTTCCTTCCTAATTATTAAATATTGTCACTATAGTGTGTATTTCCTTTCATAGATTATTTTGATACCCCACAAGTTTGGGTTATTTTAGGTTTTATGTTTTTACAATTATTTTAATACTTGTTAATTACATTTATTTTTGAATTCAAATGCTAATTATAATATTTTGTCTTAAAAATGGTTTACACTTTATCCTTGGTGAGTCATTCGCCTCCAATTTGCTAATTTCTTAGTTAACTTATTACAATTTGTAGTTGTTTGTTTTTGACAGTTAGGCATTTTCCTAGGCCTAAGTAGCCATTATGGTATTTGACTTATTTCATTCAAATTACATTTCCTTTTAGCCTTTTGGTTTTTATTTTGTTATAATAATTGGTTGTATCATTTATTGTTGTGTTTTGGGTCTGTTTATGTGTTATTATTATGTCAGTATTATTTTGTACATAATTGTTTACTATTTAGTTTACTCGTTTTCTAGTCATACATATTTTAACTTTTTTAGTTATTTACTTTGCCAATAATAACAATGTCGCTATTATTTACTATTTTTTGATCTTATTAAATACAATATTTAGGCCTATGGTCTGTATAATTCTTCCAGCCATATCCTATTCATAATCTTGCTTAAATAATTATTTAACTATTATTTGCTAATCTTTGTTTACAATTCATCTTAATTTATATCATTTTTTGTGTGATAAACAACATCACTTTTTATGAAACTTATAACTATCCCTTATAACATGGTTGTTTATGGAGATGTTTTAACTACTTAATTTTTTACACAATCTTTACTTTCCCTCCATGTTAACGCTATCTGTTTTTCCTTTCAGTGTATTCTCTCTATTAATTATAATTGCATTTACTGAAATTAAATAACAACATTCTTTCTTAACTAATTACTGTCTTATCTGTTTATACTGCTATTCTTAATTACTAATATTCTTCACTTTTTATCATTTAGTGTTTCCTTTGGATTTATTAATTGTTTGTGCTTTTATCATTCACTATTTTTCACTATATTAACATTCTTTATTTTACACTATTCTCATTCAATCATCACCTTCACTTTTAAATTATTTATAGTTTATTATAATTTTATTAGTGTACTTCCTTTATCACTACACTTTGGGGTTTTTACACTTTCATTTTGCACTTCACAAATGTTTTTGTTTTTTAAGTGTTTCTGAATAGGTAATCCCTCTAATTACTATCTCACTACCGTACTATCTCTTTCATTACAATATCTCAATAATAATATTAACAATTTTTTGTCTTTATATTTCTATCATTACATCTAACTCTACATTGTGGGTTAGTTTGCTTTTTTATATTTATATTTAACATTGTTTAATTGGGTTTCCTTCAATTCCATTACTATTGTCCATTAATGGATAATAACGTTTACTTTTTTTTCTCATAGTGTGACGATTTTAAAAAATAAAAAAGGAAATAAAAGAAATGTAAACTAATTTAAAATCTCACATTAAAACCAAACATAAACCCCTAAAGAAAATGATAATGTAACATTGCAATAATACCCAAAATAAATAGTTTAAAACCAAAAAGAATTCGAGAATAAAATTGCGAAAACACCCCTTAATAATTAACCCGGCTTTAACCTGCCGAAACCCGCATCAACACGCATAATTACCCGTGAATATGACTAATAATAGTATTAAATTGCAACTTGATAAAAAACATAACGGTGTACAATAATAAAATAATAAGTAAGAGATACCGTAGTATAATTAAATATAATTAAATATGTCAGAGAATAAACGAGTAGATATTAATCGGAATATGGAACTACTTTTATGCTGAATAGTAAATGACGCGAGATTACTACTCTCACCCCTTAACTAATAACTCACTTGCAATGGAGCGGTCGAGGCGTAAACAGCATACAGCCGAGATGCGGTATAGTAATTATATTTTCAAAAGTTAATAAACTCACCAGTTGAGACGTAGCGGCACTAAATACAAATTTAAACAACATGTGAACCGCGAATATAGTCGGACAGTCTAATTACAGTAAATATGTAGTAAACGAGTGAGTGTGAATGAGAATTGCGCGTCTATGACATCTCTAGAAATCTAAACAATAAAGTGTATGTAATTAGAAATATGGTGAAATCATAATGTGAAACTCAATAAGTAAATCAACATGTGACGTGATTACAAGTGAATAAAACTTTTGTGCAAAAGATCCAAAACAACAAGCGATTACTACAACTTATTAAGAAAGAGAGAACCAGGACTCACCATGACTAAAATGACATCCGAACTTCACCAACAACAGAAACCTGATCTTCAGAAAAACTACAAGACACCAGGACAACCGAGAGAGTCGCCGATTTACCGAGGATGATACCCACAGGTGACACGGAATTTTGGCTTCCGTGGTTCAGAACTTGAAGCAGAATATTGTATGATAAACACTAAATAGATAAAAAATGAACGTAAAGTAAAATAAGAAAGACTGATTTAATTAAATTAAATGTAATTTCATGCTTAGCAGTAACATGCGTTAATTTAAATAATTTTTGGTTAAATAAAGTAATATTTAAGATGACACAAGAATAAATATTATAAATGTAATATCATATGCTTAACGAAGTACTCGGATCCGAGGGTATTAATAAAAGAAAAACTATGTTAACTCAGTACTAAATTACTCTAATTCTCTTTGTACAAGAGGTACAAAGGTTTTAACTTCTATATACTCATTGCTAAATTTATGTAATAAAGAGATGTCATGGTCCAAAAGGAGAGTGAATAAATCTACCAAACCCCTGTCAATATCCCTCAATTCACGGGATCCTATTTAACATTTGTGTACTTAACAGTGATTTACGAGTTTGTTAAGATTATGGCAGCCTGTTTAATTGACCTGAGCCAATTAACCAGGTTCCCGAATTGTAACGTCGGTCTAACGTTATAATAGGTTAATTATTGGTCTTTTTTCCAATATTACATTTGAGTGCATTATTTCTCTTGCTCATATTCTTTATTACTTGTTTGTGTCTCATCATTGGTTTTCATTTTTATTTATTTCCCTTCATTTTGGGTTTGTTTCTTTTTCATCATTTTCATTGGATTTGTTCGTTACTTTGGTTTTCCACCTTCTCCTTTGGGTTCATTTTAATATGTTACATTGAGTCATTCAATTCCATGAATTTGTTTCATTTTTGTTTGGTCTTGGTTTTTTCCCTTCTTCATTTTGTTTGGGTCAATCACTTTCTTCTCTTCTTTTTTGGGATTTATTCTTGTTTGTTTTTTGTGGTTCCCTTCTTCTTTTGTTTCCTTTTGTTGGTTCAATCACTTGGGTTAGGTCATGTCGTCGTTTGTCGAGTCATTGTCTTTATATTTTATTTATATTAAACATTTTATTTTATATGAAGTATTATTTTATATTTAGAATCATCTTTTTTATCCCTGGTATTGGGGTGGCTTATTTGTGTTGTAACACATGCTATTATCATTTAGCAGACAAAACTTAACCTTTACTTCTTATTTGATAGAGTGAGTTATTTAGTCAGCTAATCAAAGAATTGTCTTCTCATATGGACAGATGTATATGTATATATACTTATGTATGTAAGTGTGTGTGTGTGTGTGTGCGCGCGTGCGCACTCGTGCGTCCACGCATCAACTGAAATAACCTGTACAATGTACAATGACCTGTCAGCAATGGAACTAGATATAAAAAGAAACTTGTTTCTGTTCGGTAAACACAAGGGTGACGTTGATTAAGAAATACTAAATATACATTATTATATAACTGTATTGTTTTTTAAATTACAAAGAGTATAAAGAAACAAACTTTAATTACAGAAAAGATCTGTGAATTGTTTCGCTGGTAGGGCAAAAGGCCACTGGAAAAAAAAGAGTTCAGAATGGGGATAAAAGTCTGATAAATGCTGATCTAATCCTGTTTTCACTATTTACTAGACAGTGTAAGGAAACCATTGTGAATGTAATTCAAGTGGAGTTTTCACTGATGTTAGCCTGACTGAACGTGTTGTGGGCTCTCAAATTCATAATTACTGTGTTGGAAAATAAGAATGTTATGTACATCAAATTAAACAATGTATACTTACGAATACAATGGATAGTTACTTTACGTAAGTCAGACACTTTTCCTTATGTGAAATGAAATACGGACATCAAATATGACTTCAAAAAGTGATTAGAGGAACTTTTTCAATTTTTGTCAGTAACAATGAGAAAGTCGTACCTAATAATTTGAAATTAGTTACGAACTGTACAAGTTATCTATACAATCTGTTGTCAGCCCATTTCATAGTAAGTGATTCTGAAAATCTATTTCCAGATCTTAAAACATTTGTGGCTGGAAAGCATTTTTCATTAAATGAAGAGGTAATGGCAGCTGTAGAGGGGTATTTTATGGATCTTCCAGAAAATTACTTCAAGACAGGGATCGAATTATTAATGAAACATTTAACCAAGTGTATTGAATATGGGGGAGATTATATATAAAAATAAAGTCATTTTTGTAACAACTTGTTTTTATTGTTATTCTGCGAACTGTTCAACTATCCCTCGTAAGTAACTACACACAACAAAAAATAGTCAATCTCTGGTGTCTTTCAATTACTGTCCCAAGTCTACGTTGGACAAACAGGACAGGGTTTCCACGCATGTGGAACAGTTCCTGCTAATTGACCACATCAGAAACATTAAAACACCCAAATTCTAGTTTATCACACACACACACACACACACACACACACACACACACACACACACACACACACACACACACACACACACACACACACACACACACACACACACACACACACGCGTGTGTATATATATATATTATAACAACACTAATTCAATGTAATTTAATTTGGGTAGCCCCACGCTTTTGGAGCGCCAAATTATATAACATAAAACACAAATTTGATTTAATGGGTGTAATCATAATAAGATGATGTGTTATATAAGTTTTAAAATTTTTCCATTATTTATTTTTTTATTAAACAAAATTCTTTCATTTCGGATATTGAAATAATACTCATTATTAAATCGTTTGTACGAATCTTTTGCACACGACTTATAGTTAACAAATTACATACAACAGGTTATATATAAATCTTATTATATACTCTTAACTAATTAATTATGTTTCCTCTCGGCTTACTCATTGTGTGTTCATCTTTTGAAATTGCTGATTAATTTACTTCAATAATGAATTAACTTTTATTTCAATTTCTTTAATATTAATTGGCTTTAAAACTTTCTACTGCATATTCTCCTTTATCAACAAAGACTTTATTAATTACTTTAACTTAAAAACAAATATTCCTCTTATATCATTTACGTTACTCTAAATTACTAAATTTTATACAAGAGATATTATTCTAAATTACACTCTGCCTATACATTTATGTACAATTTAGTTATTTTAATCAACTGTTTGAATGTCTTTCATTCTAACTTTAATTAGTGTCTATGGATGGTTATTATTTAATGAAAGCGCAAATATGAATTTTGATTGTTTTATTATCACAAGTTTATAAACACAAGTATTAACAAGGATAGGTTATAACTTTACTGTGTAACAATCTCCGTCCGTATCCACCTATCAACAGTGTTGCCACTGCCATTTATATTTTTACTACATTCACGTTTATACTACCACCACACTACACACCCTCCAGCGACAGCGTTGTTATGCAATCGTGGTACCTTGCTGGAAAACGCACTTTTCTCCCAGTTGAAGTCTCACGTACTTTACCAAAATCATGTCTTGTTGACGAAACTGGTGCCTGGAGCTCGTAGAAGTTGAAGATGCTTGGTGGGTCGTCGTCGGAGATTCCACTGTAGAATCATAAATGCCGAAGGCTGGTTTTAACCTGTCCAGAGATATGTTTTTACTTTGTTCGTTGATTAGGACAGTGAAGTATTTTTCTTGGCGTTTGATGACTTTATATGGCCCTTTGTAAGAAGCTTGCAGGGGATTTTTGATTCCACCGTGTCTGATGAAGACATGTGAGCAAGCGTGTAGATGGGGATGAATGAAGATTTGGTTGTTGGTGTTGTGTCGTACCGGTGCGGGTTGCAGTTGCCTTAAGTTCGCTTGGAGTTTCCCGACTATTGTGGTAGGGTCGATGTCTTTCGTTTCAGAACCAAAGAATTCACCTGGAAGCTTTAACGCTGTGCCATAAACGTATTCAGCTGGTGTTTTGTTTATTCCTTCAATGATTGAGGAACGTAATCCTAATAAAACACTTGGCAAGGCAATGGTCCATTTATCGCTGTCGTAGCATTTCAATGCACTTTTTAAAGAGCGGTGGAAGCGTTCGATTTTTCCATTCGCTTGTGGGTGAAAAGGTGTGGTTCTTTTATGCTTTATGCCGAAAAGGATGGTAAGATTTTGAAATAAACAGCTTTCAAATTGTCTGCCTTGGTCTGATGAAATGGTTTGAGGTATTCCAAACCTAGCGAACCAACCAGCGTATAACGTGCGGCCAATTGTTTCTGCTGTAATGTTTGAGATAGGGAATGCTTCCGGCCAGTTTGTGTATCTATCGATACAAGTTAGGCAATATAGGTTACCTTCTGAAGGTGGTAATGGGCCTATTATGTCTATGATTATGTGTTGAAAGCGTTCCATTACTTCTGGATATCGTTCGATGCCTGTTTTAGTATGCCTCCAGATTTTGGATTTTTGGCAAGCTAGACAAGATTTTGCCCATAGTGCTGAATCCTTTTGTCTTTTAACATTGTTGTGCTTTTCCGGATCCCAGGATGAGCCAAATTGTGTATTAAACGAAATACTTTTTCTCTCATATTGTTTGGGATGAATGGTCTTGCCTTTTCTGTGGAGGTGGCGCAATAGATAGTAGTTTCCGTGTCTGGTAATTGAATAGCTATTAGCTGAAGTGAATGCTTGTCTGGATTGTTCAAAAGGTCTCGTAATTGAATAGCTATTAGCTGAAGTGAATGCTTGTCTGGATTGTTCAAAAGGTCTCGTAATTGAATAGCTATTAGCTGAGGTGAATGCTTGTCTGGATTGTTCAAAAGGTCTCGTAATTGAATAGCTATTAGCTGAGGTGAATGCTTGTCTGGATTGTTCAAAAGGTCTCGTAATTCATCATCATTCGCCTGTTCGCTACTCAGTTCTTCATAATTCAAACTATCTGGAACTGAAATTGTTTCTAACCTTGACAATGTATCAGCTACCACAAAAGATGAAATGGATTTATTAAACAAAGGACTGAAACATAATTTGAATACCAATACAAATAACATCAAAAATCACAATAAACACATACGCGACATCATCATAGACGCAGAAACGGCTGTACAAAACACGCACCTTAACGACCAAGACCCGATACGTCACGACATAAAAAAAAAAGAAAACTTCAAAACACACATACAAAACCAAAAATACACAACAATGAAATAAAAACACTTAATAATGTAAAACACAAGTTACTTGAACACAACACAACAATCCTAAAAGCCGACAAAGGTAACATTAGCGTCATAATGGACAAACACCAATTAAACACTAAAATCGAAAGTTTCTTCAACGAAAATAATATAACGGAAATAAATAAGGACCCCACACTAAAATTTCATAAACAGATTAATAAATTTATAAACAACACAAAACATATAATCAAACCAGAAAACGCCAAATACCTTAAACAAATAAAACCTAACCCCCCTAAACTAAATGCATTACCAAAAATACATAAACCTAACATTCCAATCAGACCATTAATAAACAACACACAGGCCCCCTCCCACAAAATCGCAAAACAACTAGACAAAATAATCAGAGAAAACATTAAACTCAGTAACAACACATCCATCAAAAACAACATTGACCTAGTCAGGAAAACTGAACACATACACATCCCACATAACTCAACTCTGGCATCTTTTGATATAACCAATTTATACACTAATGTCCCCATCAAAGAAACCATACAAGCACTAGAACAACTACTCACACAAAACAACACCCCTGAAACACACATACAAGAAATCATCACACTTACCAAAATAATAACTGAACAAAATTACTTTACATACAATAACAAAATATACACACAAACAGAAGGACTCCCGATGGGATCCCCCATATCAGGAATACTAGCAGAAATATATATATACACAACATTGAACAGAACCACACAATAAACAACAACAAATACACTAACAAAATTATATACTGGCACAGGTATGTAGATGATATATTACTTTTATTCAAAGGCAACACAAGACAAGTTGAAAACTTCCACAAATACATAAACACTATACACCACAAATTAAAATTTACACTGGAAACTGAACAAAACAATAGTATAAATTTTCTAGACCTAACAATTAACAAAACTAACAATACACACACGTACAAAATATACAGGAAACCAACCACAACCGACATGGTTATACACAACACATCAAACCACCCAACACAACATAAACATGCAGCATTCAACCATATGCTCCATAGACTAACTAAAATACCCTTAAATAAACAAGATTACACCGACGAACTCAACACAATAAAATACATAGCAATCAAAAACGGTTATAACCCCAATTTAATAAACATACTACACAAACGCATCAAAAACAAAAACAACAAAACACAAAATAACATCAACACACAACACAATAAATACATCACACTCACATACCACAACTCATACACACACAAAATCGCCAATACATTCAGAAAACACAAATACAAAATAGCATTCAGAACAACCAATACCATAAAAAAACACATCAGTAATACAAACACAGACATAGACAAATATAACAAAACAGGTGTTTACAAATTAAATTGTAATGACTGCTATAGTTTCTACATAGGCCAGACGGGAAGATCTTTTTCATCCCGTTATTCTGAACACTTAAAAGCTTTAACCAACAACAATATACACTCCGCATTTGCCACACACATACACACAGAAAACCACAGTTACACCAACATAGACACTAATCTTGAAATTTTACATTACATACCCAAAGGTCGAAAACTCAACACAGCTGAACAATACGAAATATATAAACACCACACAACACAACCAAACAACATACTCAACGATCAATTACAATATAAAGCACATACACTTTTTGACACAATTATACAGAAAACAAACAGTAAGTTGAATCCCCGCGCCAATCCCCTTCCACCACACACCACCCCCACTTCACCTTCACACAACCGTTACAAAATGCTGGCAGTCTGTTACCAAAGCTGAAGAAGGCGGATACGTAAGCCGAAACGCGTCCAATATAATCAGTAAGTTTTCACATGAAAAAGTTCATTTTTAGTTAAGTGTTAGTGCTGTGAAAGAAGAGATGAATAATCAAGACAACTATAATACCGCAGATAAAGCGTATTTCATCAATAAGTACAGAAACGCCAAGCAACAAGTAACAAAAACTTCCTTACACATAGCATTCAATAAAACTTGTCGAAAACACAACATCATACCAACACACGCACAAGTTACAATAAAACAAAACACACATACAGCACTTCAAACCAAACGGAAATTAGAACAAATAAACCTAAACAACATAATCAATTATTTATACCATAAAAAAGACACACTCAACAGACAGGCATATAACTTACACATGAAACTCACACAAATATTACACCACACAGAACTTGAAAATGTAATACAACACACACAAGACAACATTGAAAAACTCAAATTGACAATACAACATCGACACACACAAAAAATAACTAACCTTACAACACGCACAATTGAATCAATCCCTGAACCGGCACACAAATTCCACACACGCGTAGTTAATACAACACACATTAATTTCACAAAAGATGAAATGGATTTATTAAACAAAGGACTGAAACATAATTTGAATACCAATACAAATAACATCAAAAATCACAATAAACACATACGCGACATCATCATAGACGCAGAAACGGCTGTACAAAACACGCACCTTAACGACCAAGACCCGATACGTCACGACATAAAAAAAAAAGAAAACTTCAAAACACACATACAAAACCAAAAATACACAACAATGAAATAAAAACACTTAATAATGTAAAACACAAGTTACTTGAACACAACACAACAATCCTAAAAGCCGACAAAGGTAACACTTAAAAGCTTTAACCAACAACAATATACACTCCGCATTTGCCACACACATACACACAGAAAACCACAGTTACACCAACATAGACACTAATCTTGAAATTTTACATTACATACCCAAAGGTCGAAAACTCAACACAGCTGAACAATACGAAATATATAAACACCACACAACACAACCAAACAACATACTCAACGATCAATTACAATATAAAGCACATACACTTTTTGACACAATTATACAGAAAACAAACAGTAAGTTGAATCCCCGCGCCAATCCCCTTCCACCACACACCACCCCCACTTCACCTTCCACACAACCGTTACAAAATGCTGGCAGTCTGTTACCAAAGCTGAAGAAGGCGGATACGTAAGCCGAAACGCGTCCAATAAAATCAGTAAGTTTTCACATGAAAAAGTTCATTTTTAGTCTAAATGCCGTGCTTGCCTTGGAGACGCTTTTTCGGGTTTTTGTTTGAATGCGTATATTAGCGGTTTATGGTCCGTATATATGGTGAAGTTCTTTCCTTCCAGCATATACCGAAAATATTTAATTGCGCTATAGATCGCTAATAGTTGGCGGTCGTACGGGTTATAGTTCTGTTGACAAGGTGTTAGTTTATGTGAGTAGAATGCAAGTGGTTCTAAGTAATCTTGGCAAATTTGGTTGAGAGCAGCACCTATTGATGAATTGGAGGCGTCGACCATGAGTACTAAGGGAAGTGTAGAAGGATGTGCTAGCCTGGTAGCATTGGCTAATTCTTCTTTGCAACGGTCGAATGCTTCCAAAGCGAATGGTGTCCACTTGATTGTTTTGTTGCCTTGTTTATCGCCTTTCGTGAGGTCATGAAGAGGAACTTGAGTTCTTGCTGTGTGAGGTAGAAATCTCCTATAACAATTTAGCATGCCTAAGAAGCGTCGGAGTCCTTTTACTGTTTTTGGGCGTTCGAACTGTTGAATCGCTTGTACCTTTTCTGGAAGCGGTCTTGTGCCGTTGTAACCCTTCTTTCAACTTTTAGACTTTATTAAAAAAAAACCTTTTTTTTTTTTTTTTTTTTTTTTTTTGAAAGAGGGGCCACTAGTTATTTAAAACTAGGCCAGAGCCTAGGGAAGCCAAAACTGCGCTGGGTCCAGTATGACGGGACTTGCAATTAAACTCGTTGTTTAGCAACAATAACAATTTTATTCACTATTTCAAATAACACGCAAGTATCACTCCCTGTCATTACACTCCTCTGAAAATATGCACGTATTATCTCATCAAAATATAATGCATGTAAAACATCAGCATAATAGTATCTCCCCAAATATAAATAATACATAACATCGATCAATATAAATACATAAATACACATAAATAAATAGTTACATAAATACACATACCGCACACATATCGATATACACACATAAATATACTACACACATGTTCACCTGGCAGGCAGCTCATAGACATTTAACCATTCCGCCGAAGAATACCCTCTTCAGTATCAGTGACCTAGATCCCCATCCCAAAACTACTGTAAAAGGGTAAAGTGCCCAGCCTCCATAAAAAACTTTCATAAACCAATCCATTAACCAGTCCGGTTATGACTGCTTGCAACCAAAGAAATTATCACAAGAATTCGAAATTTTAGAAAGGTTCCCCCAGATAGGACTGCGCCATGGCCAGGTCAACATGGCTGCATGGCCGTAAGAATGTATAACAGAATTTATGATTGGAAGTAAGAATCAATAGTGTACTCATATTAACAACTGAACTAGTAGTACACTGGCTATGGCAGTAAAAGAAACTGAATGAAATTTCACTTATACTGAATTATTACTGAGTTAAGATAATTCTTATAAAATATATATAATACGGTTTATGATTGAACCAATAGTGTGCTCATATTAACAACTGAACTAGTATTACACTGGCTATGGCAGTAAAAGAAACTGAATGAAATTTCACTTATATTGAATTATTACTGAGTTAAGATAATTTTATAAAATATATATAATACGGTTTATGATTGAACCAATAGTGTGCTCATATTAACAACTGAACTAGTAGTACACTGGCTATGGCAGTAAAAGAACTGAATGAACTTTCATTTATATTGAATTATTACTGAGTTAAGATAATTTTTATAAAATATATATATAATGACAATTTTAATTAAAAAAACTTTATAACATCAGCCCCTAATAAAACACATTTGAGGTGTTCCTACAGAATTGGCTTGGCCACAGGCGAGGCCATGCGCACCACCAGATCCAGCAACCTACAACATGCTATAGACCTGTTACTAACGGCACCTACGGGTGACGTCCACAGGTTACAGCACCTCCCCAAAGCTTTAAATAAAAAAAAAAACGAAACGCATATAGCTATGAATACCCTTAATCAATGCAAGCATAATTCACCCCCTCCCGATAAATCAGTAATCTTAAGTCACACACACTTTTACCCTTAAAGAAATTTTAGCAGCAAAATTCGGTAGCGCATGACCCCGTCCGGGCTCACACTTACTCAGGGGGCTTAAGCCTTAGTAAAATACACTGACAAAATTTACAAGCACTAATTGTCTCGCTGGACTTGTGTCCCAACAACTTTAACTGGAGATGTTCCAGGAAGAGAATAAGATGTTCTACATTGTAGAGGCCAAAATATATATAAATGGGTTAAATGTCACCTGGTAAAATCCGGCACAAAACCTGATGTATTGTCCATTTCTTCCTCCCGACGGCACAGACGGAGAATCACTCGTGTAATACCATTGGTGGCAGATGTTCGGCCACCCGCTGAAGTGGATCGAGAATCGTCTTAGGTCGGGAACCCTGAACAATTATATATATTGACAATTACTCAAATGTTAACCAATTCACGATCCCCCTAATATTCATGACTCCAGCATAATCACACACTACCACATGCTCAGATTAAAAGAAAGTTTTGAAATTTTAAGAAGCACAGAAATTACCTTCAGTAAAAAAATTTAGAATTAAATGACTAGTATTTATAGACAGTTCGTCAACTAAATAAACCCTTATTACAATTTCGAGATGAGTTGCAAACTTAAACAGGTTCATAATACATATACAGTTTCATATACCTCGACATTTAGTTCATAAAACATTCTCTTACGCCCCCCTTTGATTATAATGAAATTATTATGATATAATTAGGAAAAATACACAGCCATAATTACTTTATAAATACTTTAGCTCAGCCAGTGTTAACTTTCAAGACATGCATACACAGAATTTAACCCGCGCTTGCCACGTGGTGACTTTCGTATATATATCGCATTGCATCGGCATTAATTTAAGCTAGATAACAATTCTTTTATTAAATAATAAATAAGTTACCTTGAACAGACTTACCGAAGAGTCGCGTAGTAGATTATCTAGTCATGATAGATTTTAGCCGACAAAAAATCAAACTGGTGGCCGCCGGGAGAAATTGGTTGCTGTTTCGTGTTCGGCTGCCTGGCGAATACTGAACACCGCAGTCACAAGAAAAATATTACGTATCACTCCCGCCAGATAGTGCGCGGATCGGCAACAAAGCATGCAGATAACGGCTTATACTTCGCTCAAATAATTAATTCACAAACCCCCGCAATGACAGTCACATAATTAACTGAGAAAGGGCCGAGTATTCCAAAACTCGGCACACCCCCACTCCAAAAGGGCAACATGGTTGCCCCAACTGGAACTCAGTGGTACCCTGCAGTGTACCCTCCTTATATTCCATACTCGAGTTGTTATCGGTTTTCCCATCAGTCATGGCTCCCAGGAGAACAGAGGCTCAGAAGGAAAACGAAAGAGCAGAAGAAGACATGTAACGTGTAAGTGTGTAGCCACCGCAGGCTGACCTGATCAGGGCCAGCCTACGGCAAGAAGAGACAGCGAAGAAAAGACGAAAGAAGGTACGGGAGCTCCCTGAGCACTGGCCCCCCGAGACATGCCCAACTATGTTTGAGAAACCGACACAACCACAACAGGGCGGCAATCCCTATAGTTACCAGAGGGACTAGCCCCAAAACGCCAAACAATAACCGTGTTTCAGAATCACCGAAGAAAAGGGGATCTGGTCTCCATGACCCAATAATCTCACTTGCATGTATATGTATACGTGTGTGTGCTCCAAGGGCTCTCTACTCTCCCCCCCTTTTTTTTTTTTTTTTTTTTTGGGCAGGTTAGGAAAATCAGGAAGAAGGAAAGGGCAAGGATCATTGAAGATCAAGGCCTGGAACAGAAGGTAAGGACATGGCTCTCTCCAGAAAAAAGGAAAATTGGAGAGAACCAAGGCTCGCGCAGGCAGGGGCGCATCCCTGAAGTAGACGAACACCACTGGGACTGTGGGGAACACCTACCCGCTACCATAAATCAACTCCCCCCCCAGAGCACACACCTCCCCGAATAACCTCCATCCCTACCTAAATGGAGACCGGCAAATTCCCCCCCTTTCTATCAGCCCACCCGCCCGATGTGGCAGGGCTTCAACTTCGATACGTGAGAGACTATCTCTCTAGAAGTGCCTCCCGGTTCGCCCAACCTAGCCGTCACAGGCGACGCGAACCCCAGGATGCGGTACGGCCCCGACCAACGGTAGCACAGCTTGGCGGCTCTTTTATCGGCAGCTGAGCTGATCGGGTGGCTCTGGCAGTAGACCAAATCTCCTACCTTAAAGGGATTTGGAATACGCCCCTGATTATACCGACTACGGACGCGCTCGTGCGCACGAAGCAAATTCTTCCGGGCCTCTTTCCACCTATCTGCCGTCCTAATGTCCGGATTACTCGGCAGAAGATCGTCTATGTTCCACAAGTTGGCCAAGGGAAGCGTAGGCGAGAAACCAAACATAACTTCAAAGGGAACGGCCTTATGACTGTCATGCAGGGCCGTATTGAAAGCTAGCTGTAACCACTTAAGATTCTGGTCCCAGGTGGTCTGTTGCTCTGCATGATAAGCAATAAGCGCGGACCTGAGATTCCTGTTGAATCTCTCCGCGTGGGACGGCTGTGGGTAATAGGGGGAAGTGGTTACATGTTTGATGCCATTGGCGAAGCACATTCGCCGAAAATCGCCTGAAATAAATTGTGGACCATTGTCCGAGACAATGATGGCCGGAAGACCGAAGTGCTGAAATACATGACTCTGGAGCGCGCTTATGGTCAAACGAGCAGTTGCCTGCCGTAAGGGCAGTAGCCAGGCAAACTTCGAAAAAGCATCCACACAAACAAGCAGGTAAGAATTACCTGACTTGCTACGCGGGAAAGTTCCCACGTAGTCTATGAATAACTTCTCCATCGGTCTGCTCGCCACATCAGATGACAACAGCCCCAACTTGGTGTTCTGGGCAGGCTTGCTTAAGCCACAGAGATGACATGCCTTCACCCGAGTTGCTATGTCCCTATCCATGCCCTTCCAGATAAACTGTCTCCTAATACTGGAAATGGTCTTCGAAATCCCCTTATGTCCACCTACCGGGGAATTGTGGTAGTAGCTGAAGACCATGGGCACGAGTTTGCTAGGCAGCACTATCTTCGGGGCCCGTCCTTTTTTCTCTCTGCAACATAGGACGCCCCTGGACAAGAAGTAAGGGACCTGCACGTTACCCTCTTTTAGATTTTGGATGATCGGACCCAACTCTTCATCATCTAACTGATGGGGTAACACATCAGTAAAAGCTAAAGGAAAGTCCAGTAAAACAGAACAGGGTTGCTCCGGCTGGGCTTCGCTGGGTTGGGAAAACATACGGGACAAAGCATCTGCAACCACATTTTGAGTTCCCCGAATGTGTTGCACCTTGAATTTAAAGGATGAGATCTTAACCACCCATCGTCCAATCTTACCCAGCTGCCGGGGATGAGCGAGAAGCCAAGAGAGAGCCTGGTTGTCGGTCTCGAGCAGGAACTCAGCGTGTTCCAGAAAACGCCTGAACTTATCTAGAGCGTATACAACAGCCAAACACTCTAGCTCATAGACTGGAGACTTCCGTTCTTGTTGGGTCAAAGTTCTAGATATAAAGGCCACAGGCTGCCTAGCACCATCAACACCTTGGGACAGAACCGCCCCGAGCGCAATCGAACTCGCATCCGTCTGGAGTATGAACGGCCTCGAGAAGTCTGGCATTCTCAGTACTGGAGGGGAAATGATGGCTTCCTTCAGGGTCTCGAAAGCCTTCTGTTGTTTTTCCCCCCATACAAATTTGGCGCCCTTTTTCCGGAGTCCATTCAGAGGTGCCGCAATCTCCGCCGCGTTTGGAATGAAACGCCGATAGAAATTAACCATCCCCACAAATCTCGCGATGCCTTTGGCATCCTTTGGTGGGGGAAAGTCCCTGATTCCCTGTGTTCGCTCAGGATCCACAGTGACACCTCTATGGGAAATCAGGTGGCCCAGAAAAGAAATTTGTGTCTGGGCGAACTTCACCTTTTCGGGATTGACAGTGAGGCCGGCACCCCTCAACCTGCACATCACCTCTTCAAGATGACCCAAATGCTCCTAGTACCCCTTGCTGTACACCAGCAAGTCGTCAAGATAATTGAAAACGTACTTGAACTTGACATCGTGAAAAACGGTGTCAAGTAAACGGGTGAGTGTTTGGGCCCCTACCGCTAGACCCATAGGAACCCTAGTGTACTGATAGAGGTTCCACGGAACACAGAATGCCGTGTAGGGCCTACTTTCTTTCGTCAAGGGAATCTGGTGATATGCAGAGTTGAGGTCAATGATGGTAAAATACCTCGCCTCACTGAACCAATCGAACGCGGAATGAAGGTCAGGAAGTGGGACCGAATCTACCTCAATGTTAGCGTTCAGCTTGCGGTAGTCGATGACCATCCTATGCTTACCTCCAGGCTTGGGCACTAGGAATGCTGGACTGGCATAACTTGACTGAGAAGGTTCAATCACCCCTTGATCTAATAACTCTTGAACCTTCTCCCTCAAGATGCTCATCTTCGGAGGGGCAAACTTATAAGGGTGGGAGCGCACCACCTTGGAGTCCGTTAGGCGGATCTTATACTCCAAGAGATGTGTGAGCCCAAGGGCCGGAGTTAATACAGTGGGGAAACGCTCACACAACTGATCTAAAGCGGACCGCTGGGACTGGGAGAGGTGGTCTCTAGATGTGTCGGGGCACTTAACCTCTTGGATATCTTGCCTGGTCCCCTGATATCCAAGGAACGGGATTACAACTCCCCGATTAAAATTAAAATAACATTAGTGCTCTTGGATGTCAATAACGAGACCACTTTTGCGGATGAAATCGGCACCAATAATGCATTCAACTCCCAGAGCAGGAGAAACCAGAAAGCTCCACACCCAAGAAAATCCCTCGATTTTAAACTTGAATGAAACTACCCGGGAAATGGGCAGAATTTCCTGGGATGCCGTCCAGCACACTACGGAAGACTGTTCTGACCTTTTAATTAAACCCTGTCGTTCAAGGTCCTCGCACACTTTGGATGAAATGATGGATCTTGCTGATCCGGAGTCAACTAATGCTCTGAGTTGACTCTTTTTCAACTCCAACAGCAAGAAGGGGCATACGGAAGTGGGCCTAGAGATGGTTTGGAGGACCTTGATGCCCAAAGACTTGGGACCTACAACTGGCCTGGAGGCGCGTACCTTAGAAGACCCGCGACAGGTAAGGGAAGACCTCCGACATATCTTCCCCTCATTGACCCTTTTCTGAATGACCTTGGTCGCCTTGGGGAGGGACGTTGGACTCGACCCAACCCCGGTACAAAATCGTCCAATGTGGCCCACTTTACCACACCTAAAACAAGTCACATTAGGTGAACGACGGCGCCTCTCGTTACAAGAGTTTCTAATTTCCGGTTCAGCACCGTGTGATGATGGAACAATTCGCCCTCCATGCGTCTCGTGTCTTACCTTATCCTTTACTACTTGATCACGGGACTCGTCAATTTCCTGGACCGTTCGGGAAACAGCCGTTCAAGGTCCGCAAAACAATGTGGACGGTCCGCGAACACCAAACGGGATCTCTCTTGGGGCGTCACCCCTTCTAGAATAACTCGAACAATATCCTTCTCGGGCAACCCCAACCTCAAAATCCGGGCAATTTTACGAATATCCTGCACAAAGTCCACCAACGCCTCTTCGTTGGCCTGAGCACGATAGAACCGACTACATTTCAACAGTTCACGTTGCCGACGGGATATGAAAGAGTCCAACACCTCCCCATGGAGAGAGTCGATACTGCCACCACGACGCAAGGTGCCGGTGACCAGCTCAGCCAATGAACCTCGGCAATACGGATATATAACGGACAAGAGGACATCATCGGGCAGCCCCGGAAACTCCGCCAAATGAAGGACGATGTCCAGGAAAACCAACAATTTGCCCACATCTTCTCCATCCACCACCGGAAGTCTCTGGAGAATGCCGGAAATAGGGTTTGGTAGTTTCTGGTAACCTACCCCCGCCAGAATCACAATTCAAAACCCACAACAACAAACATAAATTTCCACGAAACACCTAACACAAAACATGACTTAAGGAAAATCTTGAGTACTCTCTCTTCCATCAAGAGGACCCCCGGGTTCCCTAGCGCTGCAAAAACCCGATCCACTCCAGAACCAACTCTCCGTCAGCCGCCAGACTCAAAGAAGAGAAACGACATCAGACACTAACACTAACATACAATCCACACCACCGAACAACTACCACAACATATAACAATTCAACAAGACATTTATTATAACTTCCGTGACTAAGTCGGGTCAATGACAGTACCGACTTCCGGTCAGGCCATACCGCATCCAGTCAACCTCTCGCGCTATTACTTCATAACTATTTATATAAGGCAGCCATTCCCCCGGCAATCCCCCCGCGCTCTCCGGTAAGGTCCAATCTCAACAATAATAAAAACCCCAACTAAAACGCATGCCACGTGGCGGCACCAGGCTTACAATTGAAATCCCATACCATCTACCAATTATTTTCATTTTCAAATATTGCTGATGTTTGATGTTCTTTCCAAACTATTTCCGAGTTTGCAAGCCCCGTCACACCACAGGACCCAAGGGTTCGACCAAAGAATCGATCGCGCTCTGCTACCATTTGTAACCCTTCTTTCAACTTTTAGACTTTATTAAAAAAAAAACCCTTTTTTTTTTTTTTTTGAAAGAGGGGCCACTAGTTATTTAAAACTAGGCCAGAGCCTAGGGAAGCCAAAACTGCGCTGGGTCCAGTATGACGGGACTTGCAATTAAACTCGTTGTTTAGCAACAATAACAATTTTATTCACTATTTCAAATAACACGCAAGTATCACTCCCTGTCATTACACTCCTCTGAAAATATGCACGTATCATCTCATCAAAATATAATGCATGTAAAACATCAGCATAATAGTATCTCCCCAAATATAAATAATACATAACATCGATCAATATAAATACATAAATACACATAAATAAATAGTTACATAAATACACATAGCGCACACATATCGATATACACACATATATATACTACACACATGTTCACCTGGCAGGCAGCTCATAGACATTTAACCATTCCGCCGAGGAATACCCTCTTCAGTATCAGTGACCTAGATCCCCATCCCAAAACTACTGTAAAAGGGTAAAGTGCCCAGCCTCCATAAAAAACTTTCATAAACCAATCCATTAACCAGTCCGGTTATGACTGCTTGCAACCAAAGACATTATCACAAGAATTCGAAATTTTAGAAAGGTTCCCCCAGATAGGACTGCGGCATGGCCAGGTCAACATGGCTGCACGGCCGTACGAATGTATAACAGAATTTATGATTGGAAGTAAGAATCAATAGTGTACTCATATTAACAACTGAACTAGTATTACACTGGCTATGGCAGTAAAAGAAACTGAATGAAATTTCACTTATATTGAATTATTACTGAGTTAAGATAATTTTATAAAATATATATAATACGGTTTAAGATTGAACCAATAGTGAGCTCATATTAACAACTGAACTAGTAGTACACTGGCTATGGCAGTAAAAGAACTGAATGAACTTTCATTTATATTGAATTATTTCTGAGTTAAGATAATTTTTATAAAATATATATATAATGACAATTTTAATTAAAAAAACTTTATAACATCAGCCCCTAATAAAACACATTTGAGGTGTTCCTACAGAATTGGCTTGGCCACAGGCGAGGCCATGCGCACCACCAGATCCAGCAACCTACAACATGCTATAGACCTGTTACTAACGGCACCTACGGGTGACGTCCACAGGTTACAGCACCTCCCCAAAGCTTTAAATAAAAAAAAAAACGAAACGCATATAGCTATGAATACCCTTAATCAATGCAAGCATAATTCACCCCCTCCCGATAAATCAGTAATCTTAAGTCACACACACTTTTACCCTTAAAGAAATTTTAGCAGCAAAATTCGGTAGCGCATGACCCCGTCCGGGCTCACACTTACTCAGGGGGCTTAAGCCTTAGTAAAATACACTGACAAAATTTACAAGCACTAATTGTCTCGCTGGACTTGTGTCCCAACAACTTTAACTGGAGATGTTCCAGGAAGAGAATAAGATGTTCTACATTGTAGAGGCCAAAATATATATAAATGGGTTAAATGTCACCTGGTAAAATCCGGCACAAAACCTGATGTATTGTCCATTTCTTCCTCCCGACGGCACAGACGGAGAATCACTCGTGTAATACCATTGGTGGCAGATGTTCGGCCACCCGCTGAAGTGGATCGAGAATCGTCTTAGGTCGGGAACCCTGAACAATTATATATATTGACAATTACTCAAATGTTACCCAATTCACGATCCCCCTAATATTCATGACTCCAGCATAATCACACACTACCACATGCTCAGATTAAAAGAAAGTTTTGAAATTTTAAGAAGCACAGAAATTACCTTCAGTAAAAAAATTTAGAATTAAATGACTAGTATTTATAGACAGTTCGTCAACTAAATAAACCCTTATTACAATTTCGAGATGAGTTGCAAACTTAAACAGGTTCATAATACATATACAGTTTCATATACCTCGACATTTAGTTCATAAAACATTCTCTTACGCCCCCCTTTGATTATAATGAAATTATTATGATATAATTAGGAAAAATACACAGCCATAATTACTTTATAAATACTTTAGCTCAGCCAGTGTTAACTTTCAAGACATGCATACACAGAATTTAACCCGCGCTTGCCACGTGGTGACTTTCGTATATATATCGCATTGCATCGGCATTAATTTAAGCTAGATAACAATTCTTTTATTAAATAATAAATAAGTTACCTTGAACAGACTTACCGAAGAGTCGCGTAGTAGATTATCTAGTCATGATAGATTTTAGCCGACAAAAAATCAAACTGGTGGCCGCCGGGAGAAATTGGTTGCTGTTTCGTGTTCGGCTGCCTGGCGAATACTGAACACCGCAGTCACAAGAAAAATATTACGTATCACTCCCGCCAGATAGTGCGCGGATCGGCAACAAAGCATGCAGATAACGGCTTATACTTCGCTCAAATAATTAATTCACAAACCCCCGCAATGACAGTCACATAATTAACTGGGAAAGGGCCGAGTATTCCAAAACTCGGCACACCGTTCTTAGAAATTTTGTAACCTAAAAAGGATATTGTGGTTACCCCAAATGTACATTTTGTTGGATTGATGGAGATATTGTGTTTGTCAAACCTTTCAAAAATTGTTTGGAGGTGTTCAATGTGTTGTGTTTCATCTTTTGATGCAATTAAAATATCACCTAGATATGGAAAACAAAACGGTAAATCACCTAAAATAGAATGCATAAACCTTTGGAAGGTTTGTGCGGCGTTGCACAACCCAAATGGCATTACTATAAATTTATAAAGTCCAAATGGTGTTGTTATGGCAGTTTTTTTTATGTCGCTAGGTTCCATAGGTATATGATGATAAGCTCTGACAATATCTATTTTTGAAAAAAATACTTTTATTACATAAAGCGGATGCAAAGTCTTGAATGTGAGGTACCGGATATCTATCGGGAACTGTAACCGTATTTAATAGTCTATAATCTCCGCAGGGTCTCCAGTCGCCACTCTTCTTTTTTATCATTTGTAAAGGACTTGCCCTGGCGCTCTTAGATGGGCGGCAGATTCCTTGATTGCCCATAATTTGAAATTCTTTTTGAGCTAGTTTTAATTTGTCGGGCGGTAATCTTCGAGGTTTGCAATGAACTGGGGGTCCTTTCGTTTCTATGGCATGCGTTATATTATGGGTTTTGTTTTTACAAATGTTCAAAAACTTGTTTTCAGTTACCGGTTTTGTAAGATTTGGAAATGTTACTAACACTTTGTTGTAAATCGTATTAGTGTTATCAAAAGTAGTGAACATGCAATTTCTGTTACATGTTTTATTAGTGTTACATTGGTTATGTCTGGGAACCAAAATGTACACACAAAGGCACCATAATGAACATTTGGGAAAATTTACTAATATACAAACAGAAAACAAACTAATACCTGAACAAATACAAATCAATACAAAACATGACACAATATTCAAAGCACTCAACATTGAAAACACAAAAAACTAACACTTACACCACAATCACACACGATAAAACCAATTTGAAATACCAGAAGCCAACAGGAAGCCACAATAATAATAGTCAACCAACAACACATATGTACTTCACCAGACAAAAAAACCGGAAGGCTGAGGATGGGTACAAGATGGTACCCGAAACATGTTCCAAATAAGGAAAAATAACATCTTGAGGTAAATTTAATTATAAATATTAAATGTATTATATACATCAAGAAACGGACTGTAGCAGAAAGTGATTGAATATATATATATATATATATATATATATATATACACACCTAACTAATTACCCAATAACTAATTATACACTAACTGGAAATACCTGGTGCGACTTAAAAAGCAAAATCCATATGGGTACTAATTGTGTCATGAGATGGATTCTATATGACAGTACTTCTGTAATGAATCAATCAGCTTCTGCATTAAAATGTACTGCATAATAGTACCCACAGTACTGTGGTGAAGGCACGCTGCGTTAGGGTGACTCAAATATCCACTGAAGGTGGCAGCCAGTGGTGCTGCTGAAATGTTTGGTTTGAATGTAAACCTTGGACCACGGCCAAACAGCCCGGTAGATATTTCAAATACAAGTATACTGCACGTTTTTTAAAATATTTTTTGAGGTGTCGTTAGCTTACTAAGTTTTATAAGAGACTATTTTTTTGGTCAAAGTTAACTACTAACTGGGCTATTTTCAGGAAGTAAGGGTATTACCAGATATAGGCCTATAATAAATCAGCTTGCTGCACGAATGCCATAACTAAGGGGGAGTCAGAGGATCAATCTCCCCCCCCCCACCAGGAACTATGAAAAATTTCAGCGAAATTCCGTAATCACTTAACGTAATCTTAGGCCTATTTGTAAGCCAATTGCGTGTGTCAAACTGAAGCTCACAAGTATTGTAGAAATTAAAGGTAATTACAGTATTTGTAAATTATTAAAATAGAGTTAGAGATTTCCTAATAATGACAATGACTCATCATTTAGTAAGAACATACGTATTTGCAGTCTTAAAGTATCGGTATGGAGAACCATATATTATTTCCATGCTCTAAGATTTATATTTAAAATCATTTTCAAAATGAAATATTTCCATAGAAACTACTTCTTCCTTCAGCTTTAACCACAGTACTGTGGTCACTAACGTACAGTATGTATACCACCTCACGTTAGCGCACTCGATTTTCACTGATTATGGCAGTCAATGGCGTTGCCGAAACGTCCAGATTTGCAGAAAACATTGGACCATTGCCAAACAGCCTGGGAAGGAATGTTAACAACAAACTACTTCTTTGTTGACGATAACGTAGTACACATATAAATTATTATCCCCCCTCGGCCTGCAACTATCATTTTCATTTATAAAAACATACCGCCTCCCCTTCAACTACCCTTTCTATTTATAGATATTTCATCTACCTTTCTACGGTGGATTATTATGACCTTCTTTTCAGGATACTTTATTTATCAAATTTAAGGACTCAAAATTAAGTACTTTACTCTTGTTAAAAATAAAACGTTGCAGGTAAACACTACCCCTTCCCGTTAACTGATCTTCACCAAAATCAATAGGCCTTGAGTCCTCTACAAATCAAGCACATATAGGAAAAAATTATTCGATTCTGTTTGAATTTGCGGGTGTTATCGTTCGCCATAGAAAAGACTTACACACAGACACCTTTCAGAAAATGACTTTTCTTCATATTTTGAAGTTAGTACAATCAGAATCAGCCCTTATCTCGAACATGATTTTTTCACCATCACCATACTTCCATTTCCTTATGGAACGTGGAAATAAAAACAATCATTATACACGCGCCGGAAAACGAAGGCAGAGTCCATTAATCTAAATTTATATTTTTTGCCCAGGCACACTTGTCCTTACAGGGTTGTCTACGTCATGACTCCTCTAGTCTAATAACTCTTGTTTGAACCGTCATCTTAGCCAAGGTAAAGTAGCAGTTTCTTGACTTTACTCCGATAAACTGAGATTCTATGGCTGGAATACATTAAAAATAATGTATTTAACACACACTAAATCTTACTTCAAACATTCTTGAAACAACACCTGTGACGATTTAAAATGTAAAAAAAAAATTTAATAATAAAAATCGAAGAATGGGAAATTAGTTAAAAAACATTAAATCGCACTATTAAACCAATTACCCCTGGACTAACTCATGGTAGTGATGAGACTTAAATAAGAAAATTTAACTAGTATTAATTAATTAATTAAAATTGTGGAAGCAAAAGTTAAAGAATAAAATTGTTAACCCTTTATTAAACTTATCATGCTATGACCTGTGAATTCCGGATTCAACTTGTATACCGAACCGGCATTAAATAAGAAATACGTGTGGCCGGCATAATATAAAGAATTAATAATTTAAAGTCACTAGTAATAGGTGTAATAATTTCAGTATACGAGGAAAATCTCGATTGTTTATTTTGTCTAACTGTAAGACTGTATTATCAAATAAAAGATGGAACTATATTATGGCGGAGTATTCGCTCCGCGTCGTTGCAACCTTCCTGTTGTAACAACTAGGGATTAACAATGCGGCTTTCTAACTGTAAACAGCTCCACGCTGGGGCTCTTCACAAAATGTTATTTTTGTGTGTATTTTAATTTAAGTGTTAACTTCCACTAAACGTGTGGACAGCTAGACATAAGTAACGAAAATGTAGTGAGTTAATTTTTGTGAAACAAACATGTAAGAAAAAGGAAAAACGTGTGTAAGAGGTGACATCTCCTGTAATTTAGATAACCAGTCAAATATTGTTCAAGTTAAAAGAAATTCCGACATAATGTACAAACAATAAGTAAACTCCAACACGACGGTGCAATTAAACAGGTGATGTGAATAACAGTGAAAAGTGACGACTTCGACCTATACTGCGTTTACTCTATCGCCGAGAATCCTGACGACTTCACGTTAGCTGGCACCATCACATCCATTTCATCATTACTGGACAGACTACCCCTAGGTCAATCCACGACTACGAGAGTACGGAAGAATCACTCGTCAAGACACGGACAGTTAACCATAATATAAGAGGTGACGCGGGAGCTCGTCTTCCGTGAGTTATACATATTTTAAAATATAAGTAATTAAAGATGAAAAAGACTTTCAAAAGACAATCAATAAGCTCTAAGATTTAAACTGGTGTAACCATCAATTCTTGTAATCATACGTTGTAACTTAACTTTCGTTATGTAACTTCAAAAGTTGCTCAACTAAATAAAACCATTCTTCAAATGGTACTTAAGGAATAATGTAATCATATAATCAAGTATGGTAAATTTGAAAATTCTTAACAAGAAAAAGAAAGACTCGGATCCGAGGTAAACTCATTATCTAAATGATCATTTTATTTTAGATAGAAAACCCCCTTACAATCTCAGAGTAAATAATATCTTTATTTGTAACGTGTTACGTATACTATGTGAATAAAAGGAATGTCATCTTTGTTACATACTAAAGTGAGTGCATAAATCAGTTAAATCCCTCCCCTTGTTTCCTATAATTAAAATAATTGTAATTTTGTTAGTCTTGTGTTTTGAGTTTCAGTTTGTTATAACGTAGGCAGCCTGTATAATTGGCTAGCGTCAATTATCACGGGTTCCCTGGATTATGACGTAGCCGACACGTCATACACCCTTAAAATCAAGTGGTAAAAACCAGTTGTTTTCAAAATATCTTCGGAAATACTCATTTTTGCAATATTTATTAAGAATACAAAACGTCATTCCTAATGATACTAGATTTTCTACGTTTAATTTTAATAATGATTAAACGACATAGACTATTTCAAAATTATCAATTTTCATATTTTTTCTACCCTTATTATACTTTACATTGATTTACTCAAAAACTTCTGGATATAAAAACAAAAACAAAAAACAGTTAAAAGTGTATTTAATTTTCTTCGACTGTGATCTGTAACATTTTTGTACTTTAAAAACTGGCTTAATAATGGCCAAAATACTGAATCAGTTAATAATTATCTAGGACTTCATCATTATTTGTGGTTTGAATACTATCTACGGATAATGAATACAACAAAAATAAATATACAGTTGACACTTTATTGCATCTGGAAAAAATGCGTATTCTAAATACTTGTCTTACATTTTTTATTAAGGAAAGTGTAATGAGAGTTGAATTCTAACTTTCACAATTCGTCGTAATTATCACTATCTGCGGTCGCATACAGTATCTTCTGTGTGTGTGTGTGTGTGTGTGTGTGTGTGTGTGTGTGTGTGTGTGTGTGTGTGTGTGTGTGTGTGTGTGTGTGTGTGTGTGTGTGTGTGTGTGTGTGTGTGTGTGTGTGTGTGTGTGTGTGGAATTTTTCATACGGAGAACGATAACTGCCGCAAATTCAAACAGAATCAGATAATATTTGGCAAATGTGCCCAAGTTGTAGAGTATTGGTGAAGATCGGTTAAAGGGAAGGGGTAGTTTACCTGCAACGTTTTATGTTTGAACAAGAGTAAAGTCCTTAAATTTGATAAGTAAAGTATCTTGAAAAGAAGGTCATAATAATTCACTGTAGAAAGATTGATGAAATATTTATAAATGAAAATGATAGTTGAAGAGGGAGGGGGTAATTTTTATATGTGTACTACGTTATCGACAACAAGGAAGTAAATTGTTGTTAAAATTCCTTCCCGGGATGTTTGGCCGTAGTCCAATGTTTTCTGCAAAACCAGACGTTTCGGCAGTGCCATCGACTGTCATCATCAGTGAAAATCGAGTTAGCTAACGTGAGGTGATACTGTATACGTTAGTGACCACAGTACTGTGATAAGGCTGAAAAAAGAAGTAGTTTCTATGGAAATATTTCATTTCGAAAATTATTTTAAATATAAATCTTAGAACATGGAAGTCATGTATAGTTCTCCATACCGATATTTTAGGTTAGTGAGTAGAAAAGACGTATCTTTCGAACGTTTATCCAACTTGGGTCTTTACAATGTTTGTAGTGCAGTAATTTGTTACTGCAACTTATATTTCTATATCAAACAATCGTTTGCTTGCTACCTGAATATTATACAGACATGCGTATTGTTGTACACGTCTTTTCGATACGTAGTTAATCATTTTGTCGTATTGTTGAACAGGCGAAAAGCGTTCTTACTTTTGACTCGACCGTTTGGCATTTGTCTATATGGCGTCCATGTAACCGCTGTTGCCGGCAGCAACAGTACTGGAAATAAGATAAAATAATATTAATTATATTACAAAATAAAACTTTAGTCATTGAATAATTTGTAATCCGAACAATATTAGTATGGAAACTTGAAGAAAACCCATAGAATTGCTTCCGAACTGCTGGGCACTTTCACCGTCTTGTGTTGCCGGCTCAGACATCGGCAATGTTTTACTGCGTACGGTCATTGATCTCGTACTAGCTGCCACTTTAGAAACAGCAGAGAAGGTCACACACTGCAGAGAAGGTTGACACATTCGCCCGCCCAATGTGTTGCCGCTGTATAAACCGGCAAAACGCTCCGTTAACAATTGTTCGTTTTCGGATCCAACGTGCAGCAGTTACTACGTAGGCCTACCTATTTCTGTTTTGTTCGTTTAGTTATGTGTTTCTCTGTTTGTCTTTATTATTATTATTAATTCGATTATTTGTGTTCTGATTTATTCTGTGCAAGTATAATGAGAGTCAGATCCCGTTAAACCGGGACCTCTTCTACTCCCAGCGAATGAAAGGAAATGGTCTAAAAAGATCATTTGGCACAAGAAAAAATTCGAATTTATTTTTAGGTTAAGTTTTAGGCCTATCACAACCGGCAACAGGAGTTATGTGTTCACACCATGCAACTGATACATAGCTACACATTGGTTCCGAAATCTAACGTAGCTCCTAACTGAGCGTTTTGCCGTTTTATACAGCGACAACACATTGGGTGGACGAATGTGTCACTGTCACAGTTTGTACAGTGACAACTACTACGAGGTCAATGGTCGTACACAGTAAATGATTGCCGATGTCTGAGCTAGCAACACAAGGCGGTCCAAGTGCCCAACAGTTCGAAACCAAGGCTACGCTTTTCTTCAAGTTTCCCTACTAATATTGTTAAATTTCAAATTATTCAATAAATGAAGTATTTATTCTGTGAAATAATGAAGATTATTTTCTCTTATTTCCAGTACTGTTGCCGCCGGTAACAGCGGTTACATGGACGCTACGCTACTGCTACATATCTTTCTCGTATCTGTTTAGCGCATGTCTCACGATAACTTTTGAAAACATCAGCTGACTTTCGTAACATTTCGCATGCGTGTCCATATTTTTATTCTACAGAACGCTATTGTTTTTTAGATTGATCCCTCCAAAAATATGGGCGGGGGTAGGAGGCAAAATTTTTTGTGGTCAAAATTCTAAAAGAATCTCAAAAACCCACGTGGGGTATCAAATTAAAGGGAATTTAAACTACAATCTGAATATAGTGGTATTTTTTTGGAAAATTTCAAATCTTTGAGATCAGCGCCCAAAAATTGGGTAAACGTTTTGATAAAATCTCAAAAATTCAAGTGGGGTATCAAATGAAAATTAATTTTAACTACAATCTAAATGTAGTGTTAATTTTTGGGAATTTAAAAATATTTGGATTTAAGGCCCAAAAAGTGGTTGACAATTTTGGCAAAATTGGAAAAATTAGTGTGATGTATCAAGAGAATTTTAACTAACATCTAAATGTAGTGTTAACTTTATGAAATTTCAAAATTTTGATATCCCAGGGCCCAAAAAGAGAGATCAAATATTTAAAAAAATTGTAGAATTCCAGCAGGATGTCAGACAAAAAAGTAAGTGTAACCCAAATCCGAATGTTTAGAGTTTTTAGGGTTTATTGTATGATCGTGTGTACGATTGTTATATTAGTAAATAAATATTAGAGAAATCGAAATTTTTAAAAATTTTCATATAATTTAAAAATTATCTAATAAACAATAAATGTACTGCGTTCAAAATAGTAAACGAGTTCTACAGCTCAAGGAGCATACTAGTTTAGTTTAGTGCTTTATACCATTACAAAAACAAATTAAAATCTTCACGCGTGTTCATTATTGCGTATAAAGCTAAAACCGAACTCGTGGCGTTCGGAAGAAGCACTACATAGCCTTTACTGGTGAACTGATTTGTCTACTAACTTCAACAAATTTTGCAGTCAGTCATGTATTTGCGAGTTTTGTAGTTTGTTACACAAAACGTATTGCGAGAACAAGGATAAATCTTCCTTTATCTCGGCGTTAGGTTGGCTGTGCCATTTACAGTGGTTCTAGATATTATTCAGATATTTGAACGAGCGAAACTAGATCTTAGTGGTAACTCGATGTATTGTTGTTACGTATCCATGTTAAAAGTTACTGAAACCTTATCTGTTATTCCTGAACATACTATTTGTGTGTTTAATGGATTACGTAATTTATAACGTTTCGAGTGAGAAGGGCAGGATAGTTACAAATATTGTTTAATTCAACTTCATTCTGACGACCCCCTAACCATAAGTTGCGGACTACCGGTTGAGAACCACTGTTCTAGACTACCTAGAATGTCAGAGTGACTGAGAACGCACCGATAAAATAATGTTATGGAAACTTCGTTCTCAAATAAAAACGAAGTGTTTTAAAACCAAAAGCAAACTAACCAGACTGATTATTAAAAAAATAAATACGTAAATAAACGCAACAACGTAGTAATACATTCTTTTTAACTAATGAAAATAAGTTCTTATAAAAATATTTACTACATTTTGTACTACTACATTATTTTCGGTTATTATTTTTTAATAAGTTTTGGTATAATTACCTGTGTTTTAAAAGTTAATTTAACAGCTTTAGCTTATATATAAGTAAATTATACAGTTTACCTTAAGTGTTCATAGTTCTTTTTATTCCTAATTAATTTTCAGTAATTAATAACTGGTAAGTCTGTGTAATTAATTCATAAAATATTACACGTTTAAAATAAGGTGTGAATTTGTTGGAGTTTTTTTAAACGGGGTATGACTTATTTTATGTTTTTGCTGATTATTAGCGGTCAGTGAGCTAAAGACGTTAGGCCTACCGCCGAAAATCGTGAGTACACTGTAAGTGTGTGCGCGCGCGCGTGCGTATCTACTGGGGATCAGGTTAACATTCCCCCCTCGTCGAGCTATTAGAAATTTCATAATAAAATATTGCTTGTTATAGTGTCCTAAAATAATGCATATGAATAACTGTAGAAATAAAGTGAATTAAAATATTTATAAATTAATAAAATAAATGGGAGCCCAACCTTCAAGTTAGTCTCATGATGCCCCCCGCAGAAGCTAGTCTCATCACCCCACCCCCAACTAAGGAGCAGTAGTTGTATACATATATAAACACAAATCTACACTACAATAAGTAAAAAGTGATGAAAAAGTATGCCAACAACCTTTGTATACTTTGTAGGCGTAAAATCCTAGTTTCGTAAGACAAGCAATTCACTTCCAGAATCTCACTTTCTAATCGTGTGTAAACGTTTGTGACTGCATAAGTCATTCATAAGGCCCATTAAAAAAAAAAAAAAAACGACCACTAACGCTGATACGATTCACTGAATACACAAAACAAAACGATTAAATTTTCACGAAATTCTGCACACGACAGTAAGTTATTGCTGTTTGCAATTGAAGCGAGGGTGTAAAATGTTTGCTGTTGTTACAAAAGCCTACTACGACAGTTATCATTGGGCACTTTAACGTGACAAAACGTTAGCAAAAATGCGAACTATGACAGAAACGCGAACACGAGGAGACCCATAAAGCAATTAAATTATTAATTATTCTGTTATTTTACCCGGGTGAAGCAGTCAATGCCGTGTCAATGTACAGATGGATATCAGAGTACCAATATTCTGCAGCGCCGCTGATCGTGTGCACTCGTTATAAGCTTTTAATGTTTGATAATTGATACTAATCATAAATAATTACAACTCGTCGGTGTGTAGCGTGACTAGTGAAATGCGTCTGCACAACGGTAGAGTAATGACCTGCAGACTGCAGCCATAAACTAATTTAAATAATTTCACTGGTCACTGAAAGGGTGGCATGGTTTAATAAAACCCTAACCTCCCCTACAAGAGGGATATATGAAAATCGCGCCCAAATAAAAATCTGTGAAAATCGCGCCCTGTTTAAGTATTCATAGCTAGCTTTACTACCTGCTCCCTATAAGTCACTGCCTACCCCGGTAGGTAAATGACCTCTTGAACAATGCATCAGAAATTCCTTCCCCTCAACCCCCTCCAGCTTTCTCTTTACCATCATTAGTCCTGATCTAACTATCCTGTTGTTCTGTCCTATTTGGGTTGTTCATTTTGTGTGCACTGTGTGTTTGTATTGTGTTTGATATTATGGAAGTAACAACGACCAACTACGGTAAGCCATGTGCTCACTATGAAGGATACAGGTATAACGTTAAAAGAACTAAAGAAGATGGGTCTGTGATTTGGCGCTGCTCAAAACAGAGATCAACACGTTGCCGAGGAATGCTCAAGACCAAAGATGGTGAAGTACTCAGATCAAACGAGCATCAATGTGTCATCCGGATGACGCTCACTTAGAAGTACAGAAGACTATAAATCCTGCGAAGAAGAGTGGACGCGAGGAAGACACTTAAATTTTTAAGATCTACTCAGAAGAGTTACGTGACCTGCATAATAGAGGGTATGATTTTATCACGGAAATGCCTGAGCAGCAAGTAACGAAGAGGACTTTATACTATCACCAAGCAAAAAAAAGGGAAATCAAAAAGGATCGAAATCATCCCAAGAAGTGGTTCTTCAAGTAGAAATCCTAACTATGAACAATGGCAGTAGTTTTCTTCTGAAAGACGACAACGTAGGAGAAAGGATTACAGTTTCTTGTAGAAACGCAGGAAGAGAAGCTTTAAAGAGTAAACAAGACTTTTTTATGGATGGAACCTTCAAAAGTTGTAGCAAGCAATTTTCTCAAATGTATACTAATCATGCGGACTTTGGAAGTTCAAGGATGAAACAAACATCTACTCAGTGGCTTTTGCACTCTTACCGAACAAAATAAGAGAGACATACAGTATGTCCGAATTTTCCGCCATGTACTTGAGACTATTCCAGAATGAAATCCTGAAATGTGACTGTTGATTTTGAATCAGCAGCAATTTCTGCACTTAAAGATGTATTACCATCAGTTGAATGTATGGATTTCACTTCCACATGAAGAAGTGTCTCTGGAGAAAGGGCAAGGTTTAGGATTAACTCGCGAATACAGAGAAAATGAAGAAGTGAGACTTCACATTCTAATGTGTGCTGCGCTGGCTTTCCTTTGTCCTGAAGATGTATTTGACGGCTGGCTTGAAATACATTCCCAAACACCTGAGGTCGCGAAGCTTTCTGAGTTTTTTTATTATTCTGTGGAGACATGGTAGGAAAACAATGATGTCTCAGTCCACTTCTGGAGTTGCTACAAGAGGCGCCATAGAACCACCAACGCTGTAGAAGGACGGCACAACAAAATCAACAACGTGCTAGGAAAGTCGAACCCTAGAATCAAGGACATCATCGAATGTATGAAGATAGAAGCGGAACACGCAGCGTGTGTGCTAACGAGGGCAGAACTGAATATGGAAGGAAAACAGCCTACATGAAATTAGACGAAAAACTGAAAAAAAAACAGTTAAAAGGCACGAGAAGAATGGTAATATCACAGATTGCTTGAAAACCGTCTCCTACTTGCAAAAACTTGAATAATTAATAGAAATGTAAAAGAAAGTTAAAAATTAAACGTAAATGTAAATAATGTTTGAATACAAATCTCCACATTGAAGACCAGGTAATGGCTTTTAATGAAACTGATCCCATACGAGCAAAAATTGTAGTTGGAACTGTTTGAGAGCAGGTCAGTAGTTTTGAATGTCTGGTCTATAAAGTGTCTTTCAGTACAATGACGTGGTGATGAACGTAGATAAATTCAATCATAAGTGCGGGACCATTAGAATAATTAGAAATAATAGACCATTATTTAGGCAGCCTCTGAAGAAGCCTTTTAACAGAGAAAACCGGTTCAGGCAATAAGGTAAAACTTTATGCTTTTACTTATAAAAAAAAACCTAGTGTTCCGAGTCGTTAATGTAATAGTGATGTTTAGTTAAGTAACGGATACATCATGGACAACGAAATCCAAGAACTTATTAAGCGTTGACAAGAATTATTTTCAGAGTAACTAGAGAAGATAAATTAAAATCGAGTAATATATCCAAGTTTTGCTTAGTACAACATCAATAGTTGAATGTCGAAATACTTAGCGAAATTTAATGTGTCAAACATCATTGTACGGGACAGTCGGTCGAGAGTAGTTATCAATCCGGTGTTGGACGCACTTAGCTTTAACAAGGATATACTGAGTATTCAACAAGTGTATTAGTATACGGCACATGTGTAATTATCACTAAGTTAGTTAAGTGAATTGTGTAATACCTGTGAAACCAGTGTAAAATAGTGGAAACTAACAAGGATAACTGTTCAACGGTCAACGTCAGATCACCAGCCCTGAACCCGCAGAATTGATGACATCGCATCGCAGAGTGAATTCACCATACACGTAAATAATAAAATGAACACTCATTTTAATATTGCTTATTAATTTTAAATGTATGTCAATCATATTTGGTGACTCAATAAGTCTAAGAATCCATTGCCAAGAAATAAGCACGAACAAATTTTATAGTAAATTTATTGAAGTACTGACTTATAAATTTTGTAATATGTGAATGCAAATCGTTATTAAAAAACTTAATTAATAACAATCAAATTGTGTTTATTTATTACTGGCGCCCTGGGATAATTCTTAAGAGTCGGTACACTAAAGTAAGTATGGTATCTTGTTACTGAGAAGTAGTATGTGATAAATATAAATATTGTCATTGAGTAATTTAGCTTGATCAATTCTTACTTTATACATGCTCGTAGGCCAAGTAGTATGAAAAGTTGTAACGTGAAATAGTAGTAAGGCCTATTAAAAGTTTTTTACATTCTGTCGCCCGGAACGTGGGATTATTGAGTCACTAATAGAATAGTAAAGTAAGAATAAAATAGAATTAAGAATAACAATAATATAAGACATAGTTGTATGATTACGCGGAGTAAGAGTAGGAAAAACAAAAACACACAGAACAACACGCGCGAAGTAGACAATAACATGAATACAGAAACAACATCCCACGATAACGAAATGGAATTCGATATAAACAATCAGCTAGGAGATTCTCAGATGCTCGCACACATTTCAATGGGGAATCAAGAGTCAGGGACGCGGGACCGAACGACGAAAATGCAGAGACACAACAGATTACACAAGAAACACTAGTAGAGATTAGAGAGAGGACGGGATATCAGACATTACCAGAGACAGATAAAGACACCGATATATATACAATACTCCAACAACTGTTACAACAATCGAAAGAAACAAAAGAACAAGCGAAAAAACAAAAGAACAAGCGAAAGAAACAAAAGAACAAGCGAAAGAAACAAAAGAACAAGCGAAAGAAACAGCACGACAGATAGCACAGCAAGCGACACAACAAAAACAACACGAACAAAAATTAGAACAAGCGTTACAACAAATACAACAAATATCAGAACAGATACACAAACAAAATATGGAACTAAGAAACGAAGTAACCGCGCAACTCAATCAAGAAAAAGCAAATAACCAAAAATTTCTCCAGAAGTTTAGAATAGACACTGATAATAAGATCCAAGAAAATTGTGATAAGATTAATACTGAGATTAGTGCCAATACAAACCAACAGATTAATGAGCTTGATGAAAAGTACAATAATAACTTTAAAATAATTACTGCAGGGGCGTATATTCTAGGCTAGCTAGGCTAGCTGCGAAGCCCAAAGATTAAAGCACAACAAAATCTATTAGGAATTTGCATAAAATTGTTCATTTTATCGAAGTCAGACGTGTTTCCCTCACGTGTTTACTTCTGTTTCGTAGTAGCGTAATTACTAATTATAGACAATACAACTTCGCATATAACGGCGCCTGAATCGCTGCAACTTGTTTTACTCAGGCTTCGCAAGTAACTTGCGAAGCCTTTCCTCGTCACGATTCAATGGCGTTGCTATGACAACGGTGAGGGACTTGGTGGGGGCAGTGACGTTTATCGTAGGCTAGGCTTCGCTCCTTGAAGAGCTAGCCAACAGTGTGAGACAGTAGGCCGTGTGGCACGCAAAGCAGTGATTCATTTTAAAATTAGTTATAATTTTGTGAATGATATTTTGTGCTGTGCGGTTTGAATAATAAATTAAGATGAGTGATATAGTTAATAAACTATTGACAAAGACACAATTTGCTCAGCTTCCGTATGAAGATAAGCTTCAAATTGTAAAGATAGGTAGGCCTCAGCCATCCCTTCTAGAACTTAAAAGTGAACATAAAGAAAAGAACAGAGTGTATACTAGATGTTTTAGTGAGGCCAACTACAAAAAATACCCTTGGTTAACTGGATCGAGTACAACTAATAAATTGTACTGCTGGGCGTGTTTGCTTTTTTGCACCGATACAAGTCCTTGGAATAAGACAGGATTTAGTAATTTAAATTATTTGGTAACGGCTTGTGATAAACATCAAAAATCACTTAGTCATGTACGAGCATTCAATACGTTACAGACATTCGGTTTTCAAAGAATCGATCATTCCCTTAATTTACAGAAAAAGATTGCTGACAGTGTACATAATGAAAAAGTAAAGAAAAATAGAATTATTTTAAGAAGACTGATTGACACAGTAATATTCCTAGGGAAGCAAGAATGTCCATTTAGGGGCCACAATGAGTCTAGCGATTCAACAAATAAAGGCATGTACATAGAACTTTTGGAATTTTTATCAACGTATGAGCAAACAATAGCGAACCATTTAAAAACCGCAACAATTTTTAGAGGAACGTCACCGGTAATACAAAATGATTTAATTGACGCAGTAGGTAGCGTAATTACAGACAAAATCAAATCAGAAATATCTAATGCAGCATTCGTTGCAATATTACTTGACGAGACAACTGACGTAACCAATAAAAGTCAATTATCAACAGTTTTACGATTTGTCGATAATGAAGGAAACTGTCAGGAACGATTTTTGCACTTCACTGTTGTCAGTTTAGACCGAACTGCACAAGGATTGTTCCAACATGTCACCAAGGTTGTGGATGATTTAGAATGTTTAAAAAAACTTATAGCCCAAACTTTCGATGGAGCAGCTGTTATGGGCGGCCATGTGTCTGGACTTCAAACCTTGGTGAAAAATAAGTACCCATCAGCAACTTTTATTCATTGCTGTAGTCACAGGCTGAATTTGGTTTTGTCAAAGTCTACAAATTTTGTAGCAGAATGTAAACTTTCATCACTTTATCAGGAATACCTAGCTTTTTTTCACATTCTACAGTCCGCACAACTGCTCTAAAAAACTTTATGGAGAAGAAACTACCGAGAGTGGCACCAACAAGGTGGAATTTCTCATCAAGGCTTGTAAAACTGTCAAAGAATATAGAAGGCCTCTTATCATGTTCTTTTCATCAATAGAAGATGAACCCGGTGACTGGACAGGTGAAGAAGTGAATACTGCTTCAGGCTTTGTTTGTTTTTTACATAAATTCGACACTAGATTTCTTCTTCTTAGTTTCAGCAAAATATTTGCAATTTCTGATGTTCTTTTTGACATAATGCAAAAAAAAATGTTTGGACATTTCTTACTGCATGAACAAAGTCAATGAATTCTATGATACTCTGCAGAAAATTAGAGATGAGGATTTTGATCTTGTATGGACAGAAGCTACAAGTAATTCTGAATATGAAGATAATGAAGATAAAGAATATGAACCAAGACACAAAAGACAGAGAAATGATGACCGTTCCAAATGGCAGCGTATTTTTAACGAAATTCTGGACACAGTGATGTCCCAGATAAAATTCAGGTTTGAGTCCCAAAAGGATCTTAAATTCGTGTCTTTATTGGATTCAAACAATTTTGATACATTTTGTAAAAGTTTCCCACAAAATCTGATGACAGAACTTAAAGAACCATATAGTTCATACTTTGACATTGTTCGCCTCAAAAATGAACTAAATGTGCTTTATACTCTAGATGAGTATAAGAAAAAATCAGTGAATGAGATTACTATTTATATGAAACTCAATAATTTGGACATAGTGTTTAGTGAAGTGTACAAACTAGCAGAATTAACATTGACATTTCCATCTACAACTGCAACTGTTGAAAGAAGTTTCTCCGCTCTAAAGAGGATTAAGACTTACCTCAGAGCCACACAAGGACAAGTTCGGTTAAGCAACTTGGCTGTTATAAGTTTATCTATTGAGAAAAACATTCTTCTTAATATGAAAAAGTGGTCAGAAGAAACATTTTATGAAAGTGTAATCCTGAAATTCACACAAAAGGAGAGAAGAATGGAGTTCTTGTTCAAATAAGTCTACACAGAGCCGTCGTCGAAGTAAGTCAAACTTTCTTCAGTATAATTATATATTATTTCCTCATGATGTAATGATATAGTTCTTGCTTTTTGTAATCTTTTGTTTCACTACCGCCGTCCGGCCCTAGTGACTTCTGCGGAACAAATGTATGCTATAAATAAATAAATGAAGTACTGAAGTTCTTTGCTTGCTTTTGTCTTTCTAATGATGCCATTTCATAATTATTGTTGAAGTATCAGTCATTATTATATAAGTTAGAATGCATTGGCATGGTGTCACAACAACACATCACTTCAAAAAGCTTGAAATATGAACGAGGGGGACCCCCTCAAGTGCATTTTCTTCAATTCTAAGGTGAGCTAGCCCAGGTCTCGAACTCAGCATACGCCACTGAATTACTGAAACAGTGAGTGTAAACAATAAAAGGTGTGCAGATAACACGGCAGCTATAAATGAATTTAAGGTCGAAAAACTAAAAGAGTTGGAGACTAAAATTGACAGTAAGTCTGACGAGACACATCTTAAGTTACAACAAATACAACGGGAAGTCAGAACTAAACTAGCGTCAGTAAGCAACACACTATGTAGTCGGGACATGACAAATGAACAAATTAAGGACATAAAATATAATGGTACGGGTGATTTCCCGATGGAATTTATTAAGAATTGAACGAAATATTCAGAGAACATTATGAAGATGCTGGAAACATCAAGTGGATAGCAAGACATCTTGAAGGAGAGGCAGCAGTGTGGTGGAGATTAGTAAAAGATAGCGTTACCAATTTCATTGATTTCACTGACGCATTTATAAATAAATATTGGAATGACGTCATTCAAGAGAGAGTAAGAAATGAACTGGAGTTCGGAAGGTATCACGCAGAGAATGGAATGAACATGATCCAGTACTTAGAGAGTAAACTATTAGAAAACCGCCAATTAATTCCGCCAATACCAGATAAATATTTAATTAGGAAAATCTCTAAACATTATCCACATGAAATACAAGTTGCAATAATTACTCGTGGTGTAGTTACAATCGATAAATTCGAGCAAGTGTTACTAGAATTTATGAGTTTGAGAATTGACAAGAGGGAAGCGAGCCAAGTGTATTGTGAAGGCAGGCGAGAGCGTAAGCCGTGGACGAGGGGTGAAGAGGAGAGAGAGCGAGCAGCTGAACAAGGGCGCGCTAACGAAAGTGAAATTAGGTCAGCTACGTCATACTACCCCAAACGGAAAAACAGGTTTAAGAATGAAAACGAATCTATTCCGTCGACTAGCAGTGCAAGCGGTAACAAAATTAATACCGCTATGCCAAAAAACTAGATAAGTTATGTAAATATGAAATAGACTTAAGTACTATTAGTAAATATATTAACACTACCTTTCTAGATTTAAGAGATGATTTAATGGTCAATGATGATGTCAACATAATATGTCGAGTTAATGAATGTCCGGAAGTAAGAATCACGTTGAATGGAGTGCCTACGTATGCTTTGGTAGACACTGGAAGCCAGGTAAACGCCATATCGGAACAGTGGTTTAAAAACAATAAGAGGGAGTTGGGTAATTTAGAAATGTTAAAATTGTCAAATACCGTAATTAAGGGTGCAACCGGCAATAAGTCAAAAAGGGTCACACAACAAATCTTATTAACTGTCCAGATCGAAAGTTTAAAAGTCGATAGTGTCTTTATAGTTGTACCAGAATTAATGAAAGACTGTATCTTAGGCGTGGGATTATTGGAAGAAAATGGATGCGTGATCGACCTGAACAACAAACAATTAATGATTCAGGGAGATCAAAACCAGGAAGGAACTACAGCAGAGATACTACGAGTAGATCTCTCATCTGCCGATGAAGATATCGAAGAATTGATTGAACAGAAGGTGCAATCTATCAGAGAGATAACCGATGCTGAACGGACCGAGCTACAACATATTTTAACGGAAAATAAAATGGTATTCCGAGATACGCCAGGTAGAATTAACTCATATCAGCTTAGATTCGAAGTTACCGATCGGACACCATACTGTCAGAAAGGGTGGCCGATAGGGTGGGTCGAAAAAAGCGAATTTTCGAGTATCGAATTCTAATAGTGCGGAACAGTTGCGTATTCGCATGCTAATAAACGGAAAAATATTGAAGAAATTCCTATGATTAATCTTCAGTTCGCGCAAAGGGCCTAAAGTTTGAAAAAAAATAACAAAAACCACCAAATATTACCTTAACGCTCCAATTTTACAGATTAAGTTTTTCGACTTCTAATAGCGTGAAAGTACTTCATTTTAGTTGCCCGATAATAGAAAAAATATTTAAAAAATCGCGCGTTACATATTGAGTTCGCGCATAAGGCCTAAAGTTTGCGAATTTTGGTGAAAAATTGATATTTTTACAGTTTTACAAACAGACGGACTGTTGTATTAAAAATATATACAAGGCCATTTTTTTTACTAATTGTTCCTATGAGTGATTTTATATATTCAACTTGGACCTTGCAGCTCTTCGCCCATTTCGCAAAATTATTTTTGCTGAAATGACCCAGAACTCACCACGTGGAGGTGGCTGCAATTCGAGTTCCACCCACGCCCTACCCAACCATCCAACCATTCAGGGTATGGTTAATTATCAAATCAAACAGACTTGTCGCAACACGTCTGTGTCTGAGTCACCGAGTCACCCCCTCCCAAGGCGCGATAACTTCTGTCTGATCAGTTGCTACTCGGCATGCCGCGTGATAACGTCTCGTCGCAGCGTTACTAGTGTGTCTAAACCGGTACCTTACATACAGTCATACAGTCTTGTGGCAAATCAAGCTTAGTTTCGCTACATTTGAGTGTTTTCTTGTGACGTTGGTAGTGGTTGTGAAATGGCGACTCAGAAAAAAGTGTTGGTGACAAGACAGTCGCACTGCTGTCCTTTGTTCGGTTTACCCAAAGAACTAAGTGGAACAAACCTACCGACATTCGAGGACGTGCTTCTGTGTTGCTTCGAAGAAAGCAATAAACTTTCAATATCATCGGATTCAAAGAAAAAAATTGCATTTTCAACAATAGCCGATTGTGTTGTTACTCAAATAGAGATGATATATCGTAAAGCCTCCATTCCAGTAGTGACTCATACTCGGACTGTGCAAATGATAAAAGCGTACCATGATGCATATTATAATTTAAGAAAATCGTACAACCGAGACCACGAAAAAGACAGTTATAAGACAAAAATAAATGAATTCATAGCTGAAGCGAAATCAAAACTATATGATATTGCACCGTGTAAGTGTGTTATGACATTTTCTTGTGTATGTGGGAAAAAGGCAAGTGCCTGTGACTGTCCTGTAGTTGTGGAATGTAAGTGTGAAAAAGACAAAAAGATTCAACCCATTGAGAGAAAGTTTATATACTTACGATCATCGAACAACCAGGATCGGCTGCATTGGCAGTTTGGATAGAAAAGAAACAGTTAAACTTAAGAAAAGGGACGAAAGAAAACACCTACAATTGTTGCGAGAAACTGTTGCGCCCGACTGTGACACGGAAGCTACTCGGAAATCTTCGCACGAAAGAAGCAGTGAAATCGATTTGTCTTCAGTTCCTTCTACATCTCAAATGAGGTTGAAATTGATGTCTACTGCCTTAGTAAGCGATAGATTTGGTGTTTCTGACAGAGCCACAGCTGCTATCGCTTCTAGTGTTTTGAATGATCTTGGAATGATCTCTGAAAAAGATTCGTCGCTAGTGATCGACAAAAGCAAGATAAGAAGAGAAAAACAGAAGACACGAGAGGCCGTAGTACAAGAAATGCACCGGCTTACAGTAACAAAGGGAATATATTTTGATGGTAGAATATATAATACTATCGTTCAAGAAAAAATAGGGGCTAAAATGTACCGCAGAGTAAGGAAAGAGGAACACATTAGCGTGACTCGTGAGCCTGTTGGGCAATATATCGGCCACGTTACACCGGCAAATGGAACTGGAAGTGAAATAGCCAAGTGCATCCTAAACTACCTACAAAATAATGATTTCGACATTAATGAACTGCAAGCGATCGGTTGCGATTGCACAGTGACAAACACAGGGTGGAAAAATGGTGCAATTCGCAATTTCGAGGTCAAAATTCAGCGCCCATTGCAGTGGTTCATTTGCTTACTTCACTTCAACGAGCTGCCCTTCAGACATTTGTTTGAGTACTTGGACGGAGAGACGACGAGACCAGCGTCATTCTGTGGGGAAATCGGCAAACAACTGCCTGGCTGTGACAAATTACGTGTAGTACATTTCGAAACAATCGAATCCGAGGAAATCAATATAACAAAAACTGATCTCAGTAAAGATCAAAAGTACCTTCTGGACATTGTCAAGGCAATCCAGACAGGAGACTGTGCTCCAGATCTGGCTGTAAAAGATCCTGGACCTCTCAGTCATTCCCGATGGTTGGCATGTACAAACCGGGTCTTACTATTGTTCATTTCCCAAACGAGTCCTACGAACGAACTGAAGATACTTGCCAGTTACATTGTGAAGACGTATGCTCCTGTCTGGTTCGACGTTAAGAGATATCACTCAGTAAAATACGGTCCTAAGCATATCTTTAAGGTTGTACAAACAACGAGACATTTGCCGGACAACATTAAAAAATCATCGATCCTGTGATTCAGAGAAACGCGTTCTTCTGTCATCCAGAGAACATGTTGTCGGCTATGATAGTGGATGAGAGACAACACATACGAGAGTTGGGTTACAGGAGGATACTGAAAGCAAGAAATCAACAGCCGAAGGGAAAATCTGTTAGAACTTTTATGCCTCCTTCAATAAATTTTGGTGCCACGGACTACAGTGAGCTGATTGAGTGGACGAAATGTAAGCTGTCGCCCCTCCAATGATGGAAAGCTTGACAACAGAGAATATTTCATCATTTCTGCAAAATAACACTCTGCCTGAGTTTGAATGTTTAAACTTTCCCTGCCATACCCAAGCAGTTGAAAGATGCGTAAAACTTGTGACAGAGTCCGCCGAAAAAGTGTGCGGACAAGATAACAGACATGGCTACATTAGAGCAACTTTGCACTCAAGATCTTCGATGCCAAAATTCGACCAAAAATCCGATTTCATGATAATGCCCTTGACTGATAGTGGCGAACCAACATAATTTACCATACCCTGAATGGTTGGATGGTTGGGTAGGGCGTGGGTGGAACTCGAATTGCAGCCACCTCCACGTGGTGAGTTCTGGGTCATTTCAGCAAAAATAATTTTGCGAAATGGGCGAAGAGCTGCAAGGTGATGTATTCGGATCCAAGTTGAATATATAAAATCACTCATAGGAACAATTAGTAAAAAAATGGCCTTGTATATATTTTTAATACAACAGTCCGTCTGTTTGTAAAACTGTAAAAATATCTGAAGATTAAACATAGGAATTTTTTCAATATTTTTCCGTTTATTAGCATGCGAATACGCAACTTTTCCGCACTATTAGAATTCGATACTCGAAAATTCGCTTTTTTCGACCCACCCTAGTGGCCGATTCCGATGAGATACAAGGAGGCAGTGAAGGCAGAGATCCAGAAGATGGAGGCGCATGGTATTATCGAAAGGGCCCAGAGTCCATACGTCAACCCTATGGTCACTGTCATAAAGAAAGACCAGACGGTTAGATTATGTTTGGACGCCCGTAAATTAAATTCAGTAACAATTCCGGACCATGAGGGAGCCATTCCAATTAATGAGATACTGGCAAAATGTGGGAACATTAAAGTCATGTCCACAATTGACCTCCGTAGCTCATTTTGGCAAATCCCATTGCATCAGAAATGTAGAGATTTTACTGGGTTTTTGTACGAGGGCAAATGCTATCGGTATACGGTGACGCCGTTCGGATTGAAGACTAGTCTAGCAAGTTTAACGCGTGGTTTGGACCGGGTGTTATCGGAAGAAGTGAAGGCATTTACTATCTTATATGTAGATGACTGCCTATGTATCTCGGATAGCGTGGAAGAGCACCTACGACACTTAAAATTGTTATTACGTGATAGAAAACAACCCAATTTAACTGTCAACTTTAACAAGTCACAACTATTTCGTAAAGAGATTGATTATTTGGGATATCGCTTAACAACAGAGGGTATTACCGCCGCACCGGATAAGATTAGAGCCATCCAGGAGTTTCGGAAGCCAAGGAATCAAAAACAACTCAAAGGGTTTCTGGTAACATACGGCAATTAAAACCTTATTATGAGCAATGACCCATTGCTACACACATGAACACTGACACTACACATCTACTAAAACAGATTGTAATAGCACACAAACGCCTATGTATGTAATAATTGTAAGATTAGAGTACCGTTGTAATGGATAGGATGATTTTTGTTAATTACTCAACTGTATAGGGATTCCAAAAGGTATTAGCATAGTTGTTATAGATTTACTACATTATAAAATGAGTTAAGGGAAACTAGAACGTAAACAAACCTTAGGGTAGAATGCCATAGTATAACATTGTGTTAGGATGAAAGTGAAAGTGGGTCAGAATATCTTAACTTAGTTGTTTGACCAGTTGTCAAGGGAGGGGCGGAGAGTCTGTTTGTAAACAAACATTGAAATGCCGTTGACACTTAGGGTACAACAACAAATAGTCAGTAGATAATGTTACAATGTTGTGTAATATCAATTAGAAGTACCTTAATATAATGTGATGTATAAACAAATGTATATTCTAACAAAGTGTTAGACTAATCATTGATAATAAAATATAATTAGAATGGGATTAGGGACGCAGCAATAGAATCAATTCCAAATTTTAATAAAAATTTGACATAATTCAATTGGGGGACGATATAACGTGAAAATTGCACTCTCAACAATTTTACGGGGACAAAGTCATGTTGCACCCAAGGAAAAATATAAATTCGTAGAAAGCGGGGAGAAAATAAAACTAAAACTACCGATTAGAGCGGTGGTACTTCAAAGTAAGAAATATTAAAATGTTGTAGTAGGGCGCGGTAGTTGTTCATAAAGACGACCTTGCGTTGACGCCCGTGAGTCGGCTAAAAACTATGAAAAGTAACATAGCGGACGAACCGTCATAAAACTGTATTATTTTCAAGGGTGTCAGAAAACTTCCCTAAGATTGTAAAAAGTTAAGTGCATCTAACAAAAGGAACCGTTAGGTTAGACAGAGAGCGAGAAGAGCGAGATGGAGAGAGACGCTAAGTTTCCTACCACATTTTCACGCGCAAATAGTTGACGAATAATGGAATGCGTCATTTTTTACGCCGGACGTGTTCACTAGACAGATTGGGTAAATTTGAAATTAGCGGTATGTCAGACCAATCGGCGTGTATTTTGTAGATAGTTGGTGAGGGTAGTTTGTAACAATGTATATAAAAAAACGAAGTGTAGGTAGTTAAGTTAGTGTACGATGAGATTACAATACAAAGACTCGTATTTAGTGTATTAAGAAATTTGTCAGTAAATTAAATAAGTATATTTCAATCCCAAGGGAAAAGTCAGTTACGGTAACTCGATATTAAGCCTTGTGGAAGTTACCTATCATAAACACTTATTAAGCGTTGACAAGAATTATTTTCAGAGTAACTAGAGAAGATAAATTAAAATCGAGTAATATATCCAAGTTTTACTTAGTACAACATCAATAGTTGAATGTCGAAATACTTAGCGAAATTTAATGTGTCAAACATCATTGTACGGGACAGTCGGTCGAGAGTAGTTATCAATCCGGTGTTGGACGCACTTAGCTTTAACAAGGATATACTGAGTATTCAACAAGTGTATTAGTATACGGCACATGTGTAATTATCACTAAGTTAATTAAGTGAATTGTGTAATACCTGTGAAACCAGTGTAAAATAGTGGAAACTAACAAGGATAACTGTTCAACGGTCAACGTCAGATCACCAGCCCTGAACCCGCAGAATTGATGACATCGCATCGCAGAGTGAATTCACCATACACGTAAATAATAAAATGAACACTCATTTTAATATTGCTTATTAATTTTAAATGTATGTCAATCATATTTGGTGACTCAATAAGTCTAAGAATCCATTGCCAAGAAATAAGCACGAACAAATTTTATAGTAAATTTATTGAAGTACTGACTTATAAATTTTGTAATATTTGAATGCAAATCGTTATTAAAAAACTTAATTAATAACAATCAAATTGTGTTTATTTATTACTGGCGCCCTGGGATAATTCTTAAGAGTCGGTACACTAAAGTAAGTATGGTATCTTGTTACTGAGAAGTAGTATGTGATAAATATAAATATTGTCATTGAGTAATTTAGCTTGATCAATTCTTACTTTATACATGCTCGTAGCCCTAGTATGAAAAGTTGAAACGTGAAATAGTAGTAAGGCCTATTAACCTTCCGTCGGGCGCAATATGTTGACTCTGGAGTTCGGGCGCAATGTGCCTGACCAGCACACATTCAAAAAAACGTAATTAACACCTTATTATGTTATTTTAAACAACGAGCGATGAGTGAACATCATTGTTAGGGATGTCCAAAGAATAAAAAATACAAAAGTTGCTGCAAGAAAACCGTGTATTTGACATAATACTGGTTAAACTAATTTTAAGAAAATTTAGGACTCGCCTCCAAATAACATGAAAAAAAAAGTAAAAACAAATTAGGTGAAGTTAAAAAAATGTTTAAAAAGTTCACATTATCAATATTTAGTCTGCTTCAAACGTGAATCACTCGGAGAGGAGGGCTGTTCCTTCGTGAGTAAAGCACCGATCGCACACCATATTGGCATGGGATAAGCAGATAGGTGTTTTGCAATTCTTGCATTCATGATTTGTCAGCCTTCTCAAACCTGTTTTGCTGGTGCAGGTTGAGCATCGCCGTCTTTTAGGGGGTGGAGGTGGGGGGGGTATTTACTTCTTCCTTGGAAGGAGGACAAAATATTTTGAGCCTGTTTTGGAGGTCGATCGGCATTCCTATAGTTTTCATACTTCTTCGGCTTAGCTCTCCAATCACCAGTTCGTGGGCCAATCGTTTTAGGAACAGTCTTCTGCGCAGTGGTTCTAAATCACTACCAAGATAAATAATTTGAGCGTTAATACCACCCACATTCAACAGCGTGAAAAATATTACCATTGGCCAACGCTTGATGTTTCGTGACACGTTGAATGTAGCGCACATTTTGTCTGTTGTATCAACGCCTCCTTTCGTTGAATTATAGAACGTGATAATGCTTGGTTTCTTCTGTTCTTCGGAGTCAGGATCGATGGCGTTGTCATTATGAAGCGTTGATATGAGAATCACGTTCTTTTTTGGGCGTGGAACGTACGACACCAAAGTCTTTCCATCATTGAAGCCAAACAAGCTGCTAAATTGTTCTCTTCCTTTAGTAGCAACGAATTCTGACGGCAGTTGTCTTTTATTTTTTCTGACAGTCCCAACATAGGATAGTTTCTTCTTTTTCAGGTCATCGACGAGATCCACATCAGTGAACCAATTATCAGCAGTTATGTTGCGACCAGATCCAAATAAGGGCTCAGCCATCCTCTTCACTACTTCACTTGGCTTGTTGCTGACGAAAAAAGGTCCTTGTGGTTGGTTCCCGCATAAATTTCCATATTATATGTATAACACATTTTTGCATCAGTGAGGGCAAAACATTTAATACCATATTTGGTAGGCTTTAGTATATTAGGCATATTATAGCATATATTAGGCTGAGTAATCACGTTGTGGGATCCCTTACGTACACTTCTCGGTGGGGGATTTTTATTCCACTTGGAAGTCTTATCTTTTCCCCCCCCAAAAAAAAACTGGTACCTGCATCATCCTCGTCTTCATCGGTTTCACCCTCCTGCTCCGTTTCGGTATCGCCATCGCGTTCTTCTACCTCATCTTCGGAAGCGACGTCACTGTCCTCACCAAAATCATCATTCGAGATACGGTCACTGACATCATACTCTTCTAGCAAGCGCATTATTTCTTCTACATGACTCGGGTTATTTACATCGTAAACTTTGCGAAACATTTTTGCAGAAAAACTGGAACAAAATGAAAGAAAAAACTAAATAATTACATGTATGAGCGCATTGTGCCGGATAGGCCAGGCTGACAACCAAGATATTTTCGCAAAATTATTGATGAATCTCACATTATTTAGTCTTGAAATAAATTGTTTTTATGGAAATATTTTGAAAATACGCACCTTCAAGAATGTGGCGACTTCGGGCGCAATGAGCTTCTCTGAACAAAACTTTTATAACTTTCCGTGGTGAAGGTCAAAAGCAAACTGAGTGGGGAAGTTGTATTCAGCACGTAAACAGTGACAGCTACTGGGAGGCCCAGTGGCCAACGCTACCTGGTAGCAGAGGAAGGAGACAAAATGGACGCGTTGTGCCTCTCAGATAAGATGCGCCCGACGGAAGGTTAAAAGTGTATTACACTGTAGACTCTTTTAAAATTAAAGTGGCAAAGACTGATGTCCTTGTTATTGCAGAAAAATAAACCACATTTTCATAGCATAGTGTAAGACATGAACAGAATTTCAGATCTATTGGCTTTCAGTGTAAGCTTATCACCAAGTTGTATGACATTTGTCAAACGTTATACTCACCGGCATTATAGTGTATATTAAAATATATGATTAGGTGTACCAACCTTTACATGAGTTCAAATTTGTCGTGTGTTATAATGTATATTAAATCTATATGATCAGATGCACCAACCTGTGTATTATTCGTCCTCTCTCTCTCCCTCTCTCTCTCTCACTCTCTCTTGTTGTCAAACCGTTCTCCTCTCTCTCTGTAGTCAGTACCGAGCGCATGTATATGAAATTAGAAAGTTTATTCGACATATATTAACGCCCTCTCTCTCTCTCTCTCTCTCTCTCTCTCTCTCTCTCTCTCTCTCTCACTCTCACTTGTTTCAACTGTGTCAACAAATAGTAACGTCCTCTCTCTCTCTCCCTCTCTCTCTCTCTCTCTCTCTCTCTCTCTCTCTCTCTCTCTCTCACTCTCACACGTTTCAACTATGCAAGGTTCCATACCCTTTCTCCTGTCTCCCTCTCGTACATTGAGTAGTCGGTGTGATGAATAAATAATTTTAGCACTATCTCTCTTTCGTTGTCAAAACGTCGTCTTCATTTTCAATGTATTAAATAATTAATTAATAGTTTTATAATGCAGTCAGTGTGATTGATCCTTGTTAGAAATATATATATTTGGCGTCAATGAACTACTTACCTGTTATGTTGTTACAGACAATACTTCTGTTTTAAGGTTGCAGTTTACACACATAGGTTCAGTAGTGTATAGCGAAATAAATTAAAATTATACACACACATGAAAACGGCGGCTGAAATTCATACAAATCTTCTGATGTAACAGTTCACAAAAAATAAATTAATTGTACACATGTTCAGAGGTGTAGAGTGAAATAAAATAAAGTCATAATTTGTTTAAATGATTAAATATATTTTAACATTCACAATATAAAATTCACAATTAAATAAATACATTAGAAATTGATATTTTTCGAAAGTTTATATATAATTGTGTGTCGTACTTGTAGAAGAAGCAACCTGCAACATAACAATACAACAACAACATTAAAATCATGTTAAATATCACACACACAGATGCACACGCAACGCGCGCACATACAAACGCATACGCAACGTAATCACACACACACACACACACACACACACATACGCACACGCATACGTAACGTAACCAAACACGCAACGCGCCCACACACAGACGCAAACGCAACGTACACACGTTTGGGTTACACCACACGTGCACGCACACACACACACAGACGTACACGCACACATACGCAACGCGTCCACACACAGACGCAAACACAACGTAATCATATACATACATACAACGTGTACACGTTTGGTTTGAATCATGTAGGACCAATAAACAGATAACAGATTTAAATATGCTATAGTCATTGTAAGACGTTACAATCATTGAAGTGTTTAATAAGTAAATTGTATGTATGTATATATCACTGAATAATAATAATATAATCGTTTGCTGCAACAGGTAAAGCAGTTACAAATAATTACATATAGGTTCAGAGGCGTATAGTGAAATAAATTAAAAATCCATTCATCAAAACTTTGTAAATTAGAATCTGCACTACATTCAAACATACGCACACACACAATGATAAAAAAATTGTTTATTAAAAGTAGTTTGTTACCTTAACGAGATACAATTTCCACATGCGCTGTCTGGTTCTTCATCCCTCGAAACACAAGATGTAGGTCGCTGGGATTTATATGACGGAGTTCTTCATCTGTAAAGACGTCAGCATACCTCTTAGGTAGATATACACGATAGCGGCGCTCACAATCTTCCAACGTTACAAGCACAGACTTCCCATATCGCGTGTCCACATGCAACATGTTAACGATCGGATACTGTTTGTCCACTGTTAATTCTGCACAACGTTTGTACTCAATAGCAGAAACTGCGTTGAATTTTGTGATAAACGACATTATTTATGAGAAGTGAAGACGTCTGTATCAAGCGAGGTGGAACCATACAATGTCAGAATATTCGCTACAAAGAAGACTAGTGAAAGGAATGGTGTGGCCATCAGGAAAGTTCACTTTCATCGCCTGAAGCTTTGCATGTACATACACACAGGCAGAATTAGCGCTGTTACAAAATATATATATTAGGAAAGTCCACAGAAATAGTTATCGCCAGATCCGTTCTAAATAAGTTAATGTCTTTTCAAATAGTATTCTCTGCACTACAGTCAAACATACGCACACACAGTGATAAAAAAATTGTGTATTAAAAGTAGTTTGTTACCTTAACAAGTACTGTTATCCTACGCCGTTTTTCCTCATGCCACGAAACACGAGATGTAGATCGCTGGGGTTTTATAAATTGTTTATTAAGTCTTTTAGAAATGGTCTTATACTTGAGCTTGGCCTGTTGACTATTGCTTTTAATTTTGTAATTTCTACAGGTGTTAACCGTTTCGGAGAAAAAAACCATTTATGGAGAAGATCCTCCTCCTCTTGTTTTGATATGGTATTTATTCTATGATCCATCCTTCTTGTTCCTATAATAATAACAGTACCTGCTTCATTATCATATACATTATGTGCTGTATATAAATATATACATAAGGCTTTCAACACACACATCATAAATCCGGAACAGGAAAGGTATTATAACAAATATTACGAAAACAAGTACGTATGGTCACGTACATAGATCAACGTTTAAACAAATTACGAACTAATATCGTTACAATAATAATAGTACATAAACTTACGTTTACTATCGTCCGAACTGAAGTATGGAGAGGCAATAACTATAGATATCACAGTAAGAATTTTTGTTGTTGTTTTTAACAGGTTGTGTTTTTGCATGTACATACATGCAGAATTATGACTGTTACATAATATATATTAGGAAAGTCGTCAGAAATAGTTATCGCCTGCAGGCATATACAAGTTTACTAACGAAATTAACAAATACTGAAAACAAAGGAACTGTTATACATATATATATACATAGTTTTTATTTAACCGCATGTATTATGTTAGTGTATCTTAAACCATGAACAACGCACGCAAGAATATTGCGCAAGAGCTACACAGAGCGGCGAGAAGGAATTTCGTTAGACGCGCAGTTGAACTGAAGGGTATGCACGATTTGTACCAAGCGGATCTTGTGGAAATGATACCATACGCTCGAGTGAACAAAGGGTACAAGTATATGATGACTGTAATCAATGCGTTTACCAAGTACGCGTACGCTGTACCATTGAAAACGAAGACCGGGAAAGAAGTGACGAACGCGTTGAAGCCTATACTAGCCGCTAACCGAATGAAGTATTTACAGACAGACAACGGGAAGGAGTATTACAACAGCACAGTACAAGCGTTGCTAAAAAAGTATAATGTGAAACATTACTCAACCTATAGTGAGAAAAAAGCTTCCATAGTGGAACGTTTTAATCGCACACTGAAGACCCACATGTATCGAGCTTTCAGCGAACAAGGACACTACCGCTGGTTGGATCTACTACCTACATTACTGAAATCGTACAACAATACAACACACAGAACCATTGGTATGAAACCTAGTGAAGTGAATGACGCCAACGAACATATAGTGTTGGAACGAATAAGGAAGAACACAGCGCCTAAAATCAGTCCAACGAAACCACCCAAATTTAAAGTCGGTGACCGTGTTCGTATAAGTAAGCACAAAATGACGTTCACCAAAGGTTATACGCCGAATTGGACTAACGAAATATTCACTGTGGATAAAGTACAATCCACGACCATCCCAGTCACTTATCTGCTAAAAGACCATCTAAACAAAGTGTTGAAAGGTGGTTTTTACGAGCACGAGATTAGTAAGTCCAAAGTCGGCGACGTATACCTAGTGGAAAAGGTGTTACAACGCAAAGGTGACAGAGTGCGTGTTCGTTGGCTTGGTTTCGATGGTAAACACGATGCATGGATACATAAGAAAGATCTAATATAAAAAAGGTGACAGCACGTAATGAAAACAGTATGCTTTCGGTATTCACAAAGATGAAGATTGTACAGCAAGCAAACAAATTACCAATAAAGGATATGGACTTTTTGGCTGGTGACGAAGACAGTGCTAAACGTAAACATGGTCCGCTATTACCGAACAGTATTCGCTGTATCGTTACAGGCCCAAATTCCTGTGGGAAATCAAATGTGCTATTCAACCTACTGTTTGATGCCAACGGACTACGTTTCCGCAACGTATACGTGTTTTCAAAATCATTATTTCAACCAAAATACAGAATGCTAGAAACAGTGATGAAATCACTCGCTGATGAAGGTTTAGGTTATCATGCATACAGCGAGAACGAAGAAGTCCCGCTACCGAGTGAAATCACTGGTCTCGACTCTGTTATCGTATTCGATGACGTATCGTGTGAAAGACAAAACAATATTCGAAAGTATTTTGCTATGGGGAGACATAGCGGTGTGGACACATTCTATCTATGCCAGACATATAGCCAGATACCGAAACAATTGGTACGTGACAACGCTAACTTGTTGATATTGTTCAAACAAGACGATCTAAATTTACGACATGCATACAATGATCACGTTAACATAGATATGAAATATGATGCTTTCAAAGACGTCTGCATGGAAGCGTGGAAGGATCGTTATGGATTTCTAGTCATAGACAAAGACTCGTCAATAAATGAAGGTAGATATAGAATCGGCTTTGATCGATTCATAATTGTTTCCGGCGAGGTATAAAAGTGGTTGCACTGTAGTAATGTCATCAGTCCTCTTGCTAACACAGATGGCGATGAATAAGGAGGAACGACTTGTGTATGATATAGATACGATAAGTGACAACATAAGGAAAAAATATCATGCATTACAACACGGTATCAGAGAAAGCGACGAGAAGTTTAGAAAAAATTACAAACCGATTCTGGAACCGTTAGAAGCTATTTCACGAAAGTTAAGTGGTGATATAATGGAGGAGGAGGAGGAGGAGGAGGAGGAGGAGGAGGAGGAGGAGAAGAAGCAGCAGATAAAACAAGAAGAGCCTACACAACACGTAATAACAGAAAACGAAGATGACATGCAGAGTCAACACATAATAACAGAAAACGAAAGTGACGTGCAGAGTCATAGCGCTTCTCATTTCAGTGACGAGGACGCATGGAACCCTAACACTTCACATTTCAGTGATGATTCATTAGCAAACAAATATGTGCGTTTGTGCGAATCGACGGACTGTAAACGGATTATAGATCGTATGTATGGTGTTCGATACGAAGGCGGTAAATTTATGATAGGCGATTCAAATGTAAAAATCGATGATAACGACAACTTTCATGTCAAAGGAAAAATTTACGAGGGTACGCCTGGTCTGTATGAACTTTTGTTTATGAAACTACCGAAAAAATACAATAAGGACGATATGAGGAAATATAAGTCCATACTACTAGCAACCAACGGACACAAACAAAAATATAAACACAATACACGAATAAACAGTAACAGTGGCGTCAAGTACCGACTAGTAATATCTAAATTGTTTGCATCGAGTGCACGAAAACGTACAGGGAGTGGGTATATGGAGATGAAACCGAACACTACAATCGATTACGTGCATTGGGATGATCCTAACGAGTTAGTTAATAGATTGAGACTGTTAATGGCTTCTCAAAATAGTGGACATACTGGTCATAGGAATGAAATCATGTCGATATTGGAGGAATTACGTGAAGCCGGCATTATCATATAAAAGCAGACGCACCGTTCTACAACCACCAGTTCTTCTTCATAAATATGAGTGTAGACAAGTTCGGTAGACACGACAGCGCTGTAAGAGTGCGAAAAGAAACTCATCGAAGTCTGCGTGAGGATATCGGTTTAGGAGTGACTAACGACGGTCACTTTGATGTAAAAAACAAAAAGATACGCAACTTGGGTGATCCTGAAGAGCTGCACGATGTTGTTTCTTTACAGTACGTAAAGGACGCATGCTTACAGTACAAGAACGACGACGCTACCGTAGACGCAAAAGATCATCGAATAATAATGCTAAACGATCCGCTTAAATCAAGAGATGCAGCCACAAAACGATACGTAGACGAGAAGAGTTTGAAAAAAGATCGTGCAGGTAACGTAATCGTTAATGACTGCCGACTAACACGTGTGCAAGCGCCTATTGACTTCAAAGACGCAGTGAATTTGGAATTTTTACATGCACACACAATCAGTTTGCAAAGCGATGCTTTCTACGCTGCCGGAAGAAAAATTACGAATATAGCGAACGGTGTCAATGACAAAGACGCAGTCACTGTACGACAAATGCACGAATTAAAATTACATATAAAGACCGAATTGTACAAGGTCACTCAGGTATTTCACGCTCATATAATCAATCTAATAAAGTTTGTCTATAAATATCAAGACAGCGCGACACAGCGTTCAGTTCTGGCTGAATATATTGAAGAGGTGGGACGTTTAATAGACGTTCTCGATACGGAAACGGAAATCAAGGATTGGAGATCTGTTTACAAGAATGCACGTACTTCGTAAGAAAAGAATGGGGCGCGGTGTAATTGGAAAAATACTTAAAAACACTGTGCCCGCTATCGTTTCGTCAGTACCTACTTTGATTAATCGAGCGGTGGATGCATTACCGGTAGAATTACACCTACCCGGCTATCGATTCTGTGGACCCGGAACAAAACTCAAAGAGAGATTGGCACGTGGCGAGCGTGGAATCAACGAGTTGGACGAAGCCTGTCGCGAACACGATATCGCCTACGCAAGGTACACAGACAACAGTCGAAGACGTATAGCTGATCGCGTTCTTGCCGACAAAGCGTGGGAACGAGTGAAAGGTTGGAATTCCGGTGTTAGTGAAAGAGCGTATGCTGCAGCTGTAGCCGCTGCAATGAAAGCGAAATCAGCAGTGGGTGGAGGGGGTTCGCGTAGTGGTTGTAGAAAAAAGAAGAAGGGTTCAGGAATTAAACATCAATCCGTGGGCAAACGCAAAACAGTCTCAAGACATAAACGTAACAATACAAAAATAGCGTCAGGTCTATACCTACGTCCTTACAGACAAAAAAACTAATTTGCATACCAGTGCGTGCATTGTCCGATAGTGATTTGTATGTGTACGCAAAACTTTTGAAAATACCTTATTTCAGAGGTGTTTTTATGCGTAACACTTTACCGCGCAGACGACCATGGAAGAATGAGAGTGCAGTTGTTAATCTGGACAGTGCAGAAGGACTCGGTACGCACTGGGTTTGCTACAAGAAGCGAAACAATCGAGTTTACTACTATGATGCGTATGGTAATATGCGACCACCTCTTGAGCTGACACAGTATTTTGGAACCGACACTGCCATTTACTACAATTACGAGCGTGAACAGTCGTCACACACAGTCATCTGTGGGCATTTATGTTTGGACTTCTTAACGCGTGAGTGATCAGTAAGCGACAAGATGTCTTCGCTGTCGGTCACCTTAACAGGTACGAATGCTGCTGCTCTTGTATGTGACTTTTTCCCACCTCTCGAACTAACAAACGGGGAATGGTATGTAGGTCTATTGGACTTTACTACATACAACAGTATACCGAACGTGGTTGAGAGGAAAAACAATGTGTTTCCAGTACTACGAGACGGAACAACGTGGGACTTGATAACTTTACCTACAGGTGCTTATGAAATCGGTGACATAGAAGCCTTCCTCAAAAAGCAGTTAGGAGACTCACAGATTAGTCTACGTCCTAACAATAATACACTGAAATGTGAACTGACTTGTGCACTGGATATTGACTTTCAACAAACAGTGTACGGTATTGGTGATATGTTGGGTTTCAAGGAAAAGCGTCTGCTTGAAGCGAATAAAACTCATACGTCTGACGCTACAGTTAACATTATAAAAGTGAACAGTATATTGATAAGGTGTAATATAGCGCACGGATCATACAAGAACGGTAAAAACGAGCACACTCTGCACTCATTCTATCCGTCAGTCGAGCCAGGATTCAAAATAATTGAATCACCTACAAACGTCATATACCTACCTGTGAATGTGAGTCGTTTGGACAACATAACATTATCTTTACACGACCAGGACGGTGACGTAATAGATTTTCGCGGCGAAGTCATCACTGTGCGTTTACATCTAAAACGACTATAGACATGGGCTTGTACTTTGTTTCTTCGCCACCGCTGCTACCACAGTCGTCGACAATAAAAGAAGAAGAAGAAGAAAGATCGGCTAGGAAACGCATCAGTACTCGTTCGAAACTGAAACGATTAACATCAGTTAACCGTCGTTTTCTGATTTCATTGGGTTTTGTTGTAAACAAGTAACATGGCGAGTGGAATATTATCTGTGGAGCAGCAACCGTTCTTTGAAGACAGTATCACACACTTTTCATTTCATTCACACGCACCGTACGCAACAACAAGATATGGAAACAATGATGAAATACGTGTGCCGATACAACAACAGGACGTCTTTACACTACCGTCGGAAAGTTTCCTCTACATCGAAGGCAAGTTGGTTAAAAACCCTAGTGTGGCTGCAGATACTGCGTTGAATGTGGAACTGGTGAACAATGCTATAGCATTTCTCTTTGAAGAGATTCGTTACGAGTTGGCCGGTGTGGTAGTGGACCATACTCGAAACGTCGGTGTTACGTCAACTATTAAAACTTTTTGCTATCACTCAACAACAACACACGTGACGCAATGAAAAACGCAGGTTGGGTGGCGCCGACCACAAACGTATTAAAAGTGAATGATGACGGGGAATTCAACTTTTGTATTCCACTGAAAATGCTAATGGGATTCGCAGAAGACTATACACGCATCGTGCTGAACGTGAAACAAGAACTTATACTCCTACGCACATCTACCGACATAAACGCTATGGTTTTAACAAGCGGACAAACGACTGCTAATTGTGTTCTTGAACTAGATAAAGTTTACTGGAAAATGCCTTATGTACATGTAGCTAATGCGTACAGATTACCACTGTTACGACTCATAGAGAATGACCACCCGATAACTATGCCTTTTAGGACCTGGGAGTTGCATGAGTATCCTGCCTTACCACAGACTAAAAGGCAGAATTGGATTGTCAAGACCTCGAGTCAGCTAGAAAAACCACGCTTTGTTGTGTTAGCGTTTCAGACAGCAAGAAAGAATGTACTGACGGCACACGCTGATGAATTTGATCATTGTAATGTAATCAATGCGAGACTGTTTCTAAACGACAAGTATTATCCTTACGATAATTTAAACTTGGATATTGGGAAAGACCGTTTTGCATTATTGTACAATATGTACGTCAGTTTTCAAAGTTCGTATTACCACCGTTTAGACGTCAGCCCAGTACTGACACCAGAATTATTCAAATCAAAAGCCCCGCTGCTTGTATTCGATTGTAGCAAACAGGACGATGCGCTTAAGTCTTCAGCAGTAGATGTACGTTTAGAATTTGAATCGTCAATGAATTTTCCTGCACAGACGACTGCCTACTGTATGATATTACATGATACGCTTGTAGAATATACACCATTGTCCAACGCAGTACATAGACGTGTTTAAGTCTTATTTTATACACATTTTGTAAATACTAGTTTTAAATATATATATATTTTTCATATTTGTAACATTATAATATTGGAGCTGTGTGTGTATGTATTTTTAATTGTAAAACTAGTTTAGATATATTTTAATACGTGTAACAATATAATATTGAGTTGTGTATGTATTTTTAATTGTAAAACTAGTTTAATATAATCTTGGAGCTGTGTATGTATTTTAATAAATGTATATAGTACACACTTTATTATTATTATTATTTGTATAACCCACCCGCCATAATGTATACTTACTTGCAACAAACATACTAGTGAGCGTTGTCCACACACGTACCCTTAAATGCTAGACGTTGTATGCACACTGAAGGCTCGCACGCTTACAATTCAGCCACACTGACTGCATTATAAACTATTAATTAATTATTTGATACATGAAAAATGAAGACGTCGTTTGACAACAAGAGAGAGAGAGCTAAAATTATTTATGAATTTCAACCACCGTTTTCATGTGTGTGTATAATTTTAATTTATTTCGCTATACACCACTGAACCTAGAGAGAGAGAGCTAAAATTATTCATATTTCTAACAAGGATCAATCACACTGACTACATTAATTAATTATTTAATACATTGAAAATGAAGACGACGTTTTGACAACGAAAGAGAGATAGTGCTAAAATTATTTATTCATCACACCGACTACTCAATGTACGAGAGGGAGACAGGAGAAAGGGTATGGAACCTTGCATAGTTGAAACGTGTGAGAGTGAGAGAGAGAGAGAGAGAGAGAGAGAGAGAGAGGACGTTACTATTTGTTGACACAGTTGAAACAAGTGAGAGTGAGAGAGAGAGAGAGAGAGAGAGAGAGAGAGAGAGAGAGAGAGAGAGAGAGAGAGAGAGAGAGAGAGAGAGAGAGAGAGAGGGCGTTAATATATGTCGAATAAACTTTCTAATTTCATATACATGCGCTCGGTACTGACTACAGAGAGAGAGGAGAACGGTTTGACAACAAGAGAGAGTGAGAGAGAGAGAGAGGGAGAGAGAGAGGACGAATAATACAGAGGTTGGTGCATCTGATCATATAGATTTAATATACATTATAACACACGACAAATTTGAACTCATGTAAAGGTTGGTACACCTAATCATATATTTTAATATACACTATAATGCCGGTGAGTATAACGTTTGACAACGAGAGAGAGAGAGAGAGAGAGCGAGAGAGAGTAACAATTATGATCATATATAGTTTGAATTTCCCACCACAGAAGAGAAAAAAATGTTGGCAGATCTGCTCTATACACGCACACAATAATTTAAGATTGGTAACCCTGATCATATATTTCAATATATACACTATATAACACATATTTGAATTTCCCTCCCCCCACCACAGAAAATGTTGACAACCCTGCTCATATAAAATATCTATACACTATAATAATACTACAGAGGTTGGTACACCTGATCATATAGATTTAATATACATTATAACACACAACAAATTTGAACTCATGCAAAGGTTGGTACACCTGATCATATATTTTAGTATACACTATAATGCTTCGAGTTGGAACCACCCCCCACCCACTGATATGAAAAAAAAAAAAAACAACCTCCCACCCAACACCACCCACTGATATGCAAATCAGCTTTCTTAAAAAAATAAAAAAATTATATTCACGGATGCTGGTGGTCCATTGAACATCATCCCACCAAATCAATTTAATTAAAAAAATAAAAAAAAATAAAATAAAAAAAATAAAAAAATTTATTCGCGGAAATTCGCGGTGCTGTGGTCCATCGGGATGCTGCGGGTCCAGCGGTGGCGGCGTCATCTCTGAGATCATGTTTTTTAGTGTTTTTTTAGTGTTTTTTAAGAAGGCGGCATTCCTTTGTGAGTTTGAACCGGCATTTTCCCTCTACTTATGACCAAAGTATAGCAGTCCTAGGAATGTCTCTGAGGCCAGAGCAGTTAATGTCCTTGCTTCTAAAAAAAATTGTACGATGATGTCAGATTTGAACTCGACAAAGCCAATTTTGAAACTTTACAATAGATTTGTTTATCAGTAACTAGGTCACGTTGGTGCCAGTTATGTGTAGAATTTTCAATATGACATAAGGTATTAAGGTCAGGATTTTAGAGGTTGACAATGTCAGTACAGAAACTGCAAAAATGTTGTCAGATTATAAGTTAAAATGTTAAAGAACTATGGTTTAGAAAATAATTAGTTTGTTTCTGTTCGAACAACCACAAATGCAAATTTTAGAGGGGACCAAAAAAAGTGTTCACAAAAGAGTTTAAAAGAAGTTTGGTAAGAGAATATTAGGCATAGGATGTGCACCATATACGGAACTTAAAAGAAAAGACTTATTTCATTTTCTGCCTTCCAGGTACTTCTGCTACAACTCAAATAGTCTTTTCTCTACTGAAACATGTGGGGTTCTGAGAAAGTACAGGTGATAGTAGACTAGATGAAAGCTTGACTGTTTCTTAAAATTAGTTCTGAACTTAAATGTAGTGACTTACATACAAAAAATACAATAAAGGAAGATAAGACTGTGACGATTTAAATTGTACCAATAATCAAGAAAATAAAAATTTAAAAAAAAATTAAGGTTGCGAGCTCTTAAGCCATTTAAATCTCACTGTATTAATATAAAATACCTGTATGTACTCAGTATGAGAGGAAGCAGTAATTAATTAGTTATTTATAAGATACTCTAATAAAAGATAAATTGTAAAGAGTTATTAATATCGTATTTAACCCTTTGCTTGTAAGCAGGCGCTGTCCTGTTGATTCCAGACTCGACATGCTTTCAGAGACTTGTGTGAGTAAGAATAAGATAAAAAAATTAATGTTAATAAAAAAAAAATCTGAAGACATAAATAGTCGCAAAAACAACTGATTTAAATTATGTATATTTGTTTAGGGATAGTTTGTATAAATAAAAATGTTAACTTAAATATAGTTAGGAACTATATTCTCGTGCGGGAATTGTCCCACTAACTTTTGCCCAGTACCAGGCGAAGGGAGCGGAATTTCTCTCTCTTGCAATGGTGACTTCGTACAGTATAGACGTAGGAGCTGTGCGCTTAAAATATGTTAACGATATTTTGCTTCACCTTAAGATGGTGTACCAGATGTAGCTGTTTAAAGCATCTGGATGTGTTAATTAATATAGTCATGTAAATAGACGAGAAATTTAAAGTAAAGTAAAAAATCGAAACGTAAAAAAAAAGGAGTGTAACACAAGATGACTTAGTGCTTCAACAAATAACAACAATTCCAAAGTCATACCCGGAGATGTGAACTATCAGAAGCCACAAACTCTACTGCACGTGACAGAATATGCAGATCAGGACATCAGAGAATCTACAAGATCATCGTAGATATCTACACTACATATTGTTCAACCTGCGAACTTTTGGAGCCCTTTACAGAGGAAGGCCAGATCGAGATGATGACGTAGCTGTTCCTGTTTCCCAAGACGGATACCCTAGGACGAGTCTTCTGCATACCAATTAAAAGGTGACTCGATAGCCTGTCTATCGAGGGTTACTAATATTTGTCACACAACACTTCTTGAAAGAGACTTTTCAGAAACTATTAACTTTGTAAAGACTTATAAATTAAATCTAAGAATTTCATGTAACTATTCTAACTTCATACGTTGTAACAGTTTATATGCTAATGTAGAGTAATATAATTCAAGCAATAATACCATTCTTCCAATGGTTGAATAAAAGAAAGTCTTGCAAGCTAATATCATGAAATGAGTATAATTAAAAGTCTTAATTACAGAAATACAGAAAGTTGACCCGGATCCGAGGTATAGCTATATAAAATCAAGTTTGATCTCAAAGTCTAAAGAAACCTTTCAAATAACTTAATAATTGAATTAGTAAAGTCATGGGATCTGTCAGTATATGTTTTTTAATGTTAAATAAAGAGAAGTCTTCTTGTTAAACACATATGAGGAGTGCTTAAATCAATTGTATACCTTGCCATTGTTTCCTTACACAAAGTAAACAATTACACAGTTAGTAAGTAATTTGTTACATTAATTATTTGTTATCAATTCTGTTACAACGTAGGCAGCCCATCTAATTAACGGAGTTTAATTACGAGGGGTTCCCTGGATTTGTAACGCGGAAAAAAGACGTTACAGAAATGCGCCACTCTGCTTACTTGTAAAAAATAAAAGGGTAATTGTTTACAGAGTGTCACAAAAGAGTGCCACTATGCTAAATTTTATAAAGGTGTTTTAATCAAACAAAATTTCGTCATTCAAAAAAAATAAAGGAAACAAAGGAAAGAGTTTTAATTGTGTATATAGTGTCACAAACAAAATTGCATTCACTATGCGTGGATAAATTGTAAGATCAATAACTAAATATATAATATTGATATATGCACTCAGAAAGTTACTTTAATAAATATAATGTTCAAAACATATTTAATACACTATTAAATAACGTAATATGTATTAAGTTACGTAGATGGTAGTATGTATAAGTAAAATGTCATTAGCGTCATACAATGCAAAATGCTATATGCAGGTTTCTACCGGCACTTCCTGCATAATTCGATATAATTACTTGCATACATGAATTGTGACCAAGCATAACAATTTTGGTCAACCGAACAATCTGTAACAGGTTGTTTACGACAATCTATAACCTGTTGTTTCCTGAATCATTCTGCACAGTGTATGTCCAACTATCTAGCTTACATACACTAGAAAGAGTTATAAAAAAAAAATTTGATTAAAAATAACTTTGTTAATAATAATAAAGTAATTAAGTAGAAGTTCGTGATTTAAAACTTATGAACAAAATAAGTAATTATTTAATTGAGAAAAGTTTATGAATGAACGGAGTCAAAGTGTTGTCTAAGCGGAGTAATAATAATAAGAAATAGATTGAGCTCCCCTTTTCTCGTGTTTATACCGGTCGTTGGTGTTATTCACTCGCATTGTGTAGACAATAATATGTAAAAGCAAACACCCCATTGTCACACACGCTAACCCTCCTTTGTTAACTAAATATGTAGGCCACCCTCTGACCTACATTCCAGTAAACAGCTGATCGGCTATTTAACATTGAAAGATATGTGTGTGTGATTTCTGTCTCTCCCTTAGAAGAGAAGTTGTTCTTTTCTAATTTGTGTAAATTGATTACTTATGAATTTATTATATGTATATGTAATATATGTGTAATACACTAGTATTAATTTTAAGTACGTGCTAATGTGTTAGAACAAAATGGCCCAATTTAACCCGGATTTGTTATTACAAGACGAGCTGTCTTACGAAGCCCTTTTGCGTGGACTACCCCATGCTGATGTAACAGTCGCGGAATTACGAAGTTCAATTCGCGAATGTGGATTTGATGCGCCCGTGCAATTAAACAATCTAAGCCAACTCGATTATGAAAGCGAGATAGAAATTTGTAATGCCAAGTATAGTGAACTATACTTATTGTCTCAAACACTCCAAGACGAGAAATCTCCGGCAAAAATTTTGCGGACTACCCAGAGAATAGAGCATTTAACCAGGCGAATAAAAAATTTGTCGATCTGGCCGAATCTCACTGAAATACCCGTTGATGTACAAAAGCTAGCAGACGAAGCTCTACGCAGCTTACCTTCAATTATTAACGACCTAAGACGAAAATCCGACTCGTTCAGGATGGACGAAATAGAGAAGTCATTAATGAAATTACACATCTCCCCAGTACAATCCCCCACCACTGGTTTACCTCCGCCTAACACGGATCGGAACTCACCTATCGTATCGCAAGTGCAAGCGAACCCAGAACCAAATACTGATACAGATGTAAATCCCCCTCCTCCCGAGCATTTTCAGTTTCGTCCCGGAAATAATGAATTGACCACCACCCCCAATGAATCTAATCACCCTCATCGAGGAATTACCCCTATGAACTATAACGCAGATCTATACGAAAAAATGACTCACCCTGTGGAGAAGATTTTAACCGAAATCCCTTATACAGATGGTTTAAATGTTTCCAAGTTACTAACATTTATTAGTTATCTTCTTCAGATAAAGGATCTACAGCAGCTGAATGACTGGCAAATTTTACAAGTTCTGTTACCAAAGTGTAAACCCCCGTTAAAAAATCGTGTGCTAGAAGCCCTAACCTCTACTTTCCCAGTAGAAGAGCTACATAGCTCTTTAATAAAATACTTTATTCCCACCGGCATCTATGAAGAAATAAAAAGGAAGACGGTACTCCGAGTACAAGGACATCAGGAGAGATTAGCTCACTACATCTCCGATATTAGGGAGTCCTCTCGACTACTACGTGTAAGCTGGAATGAAACACAACTGGTGGACACCATTTTAATAGGAGTGTCACCCGAAGAAAGATCTCGACTATCATTGATGAATAGACCCAATACTATTGCTGATCTAGAACAGTGCAGTATCCATTCTTCAAATGTATGGTACTCAGATCAAAATAGAGAAGCAATGAAAACCTCTGGAACTAATAGACATCAATTGCGAGCACTACTGCCTGATGTAACAACCTCGTATGAAAGACAAGTTTCTAGTAGACCTCACCATGTGCGCAAAGCTGGTAAGTTAACTGCAAACCCAGATAAAGCGGAAACAAAGTACCCACCTCGCAGAAAACCCACCTGTTATAATTGTGGCAGATATGGGCACTTAAGAAGAGAGTGCAAAAGTAAGCCATTGGAACGGAATAACCCCAATTCAAAAAAACATGTAAGGCAGGGAGACCCGAAAACCTGTGTCTTCCGCAGCTACTCGAAACTAGGTAAACTAAAAGAAACCAATAATAATAAGAATGAATTATTCTGTAACCGAGTGAAAAACAAAAAAGGTGCGAAAGAAATCGACCCCTATGTGCGAGAATTTCGTGAAAAGTGTAATGCGATTAATAGATGTAAATGGAAAAAAAATCTACTACCATTAATACGAGTCGACTTAGGCGTTACATCCCCCATCGCCTTAATTGATTCGGGATCTAGTAGAAGCTTAATCAGCCAAGAATTAGCGGACATGTTAGCTAAACATCATCTAGTAAAACGGAACCAACCTGTGAATATAAAGTGTGCTACCGCTGATAAACGTAAAATAAATATAAACCTGAGCATTACCGTTAAGGTTAAAATAAAAAACCTAAGTTGGATATTTACAATGTTAGTATGTAAAGAATTAGGACCTGATTTAATATTAGGTGCAGATTTTATTACTAAGACAGGAATGATTCTTGACATCTACGAGCGAGAATTTTATTTCAGATTTGACCGTGCAAGAAAACATAAATTTGATAGTAATGAAGATAAACGTTGTTCATCTACTGCACATGTAATACACCAAGATTCAGGTTTATCTCACCTAGAACGAAGAGATAGAGTCAAAATAGTAAAACTAATAAAACAATTTTCCTCGGTTCTTACCCCAAAACTAGGACTGACGGACCTAATAGAGTATAAAATTAATCTGAGTGATCAGAAAGTAATACGACTACCCCCGTACAAGTTGTCGCCTCCCAAGATGGAAGTCATGCGAAACCATATCAATAAGTTATTGGACCAAGGAGTCATAGAACCCTCTACGTCCCCATATTCTTCACCCTCCTTTTTAGTACCTAAAGGACCAGATAAACACCGACTAGTTGTAGACTACAGGCAATTAAATAAAAGAATAGAATTTGAATCAATCCCTCTTCCAGACATCCATAGTGCGTTTCATTATTTTACTAAAGCAATGGTTTTTACGGTAATGGATCTAAATCAAGCTTTTCACCAAATACCTCTTTCAGAAGAATCCAAACGTCTAACCGCGTTTGCAGTTCCTTTTAACTTGTACCAATTTACTAGGGTACCCTTTGGAATATCTCAAGGAAGTTCCGTATGTAGTAGACTATTGGAGAAGATATTTCACGACATTAAATTTAAATATGTGTACCACTATTTGGACGACATCGTAATATACAGTGAATCAATGGAACAACATATCAGACATTTGCGTGAAGTGTTATCTCGTTTACAAAGAGCAGGATTAACGGTGAACCCAAATAAGGTAAGTTTTGCTGTCCCTCAGTTTTCTTTCTTAGGACACATAGTGAAAGCGAATGGAAAGGTAAGCATTGACCCCGAACGTACCCGTGCTATTAGAGAATTTGCACCCCCACGAGATGCAAAAGGTATAGCCCGATTTTTAGGTATGGTGAATTATTTCCACAAATACATTCCCCATCTTGCCGAAATAGCAGCACCCCTAAACTCCTTACGAAAGAAGGGAACAAAGTTCGAATGGAGCTCAATACATCAAAACGCGTTTGAGCAACTTAAAGAAAGCATTATATCTCCCCCAGTTTTGCAATTAGCTGATTTCACAAAACCATTCGTCGTGCAAACCGACAGTTCCAGTGTAGCGTTAGGTGCAGTGATATACCAAGAGATAGATAACTGTAGACTACCAATTAGTTATGCATCACGAACACTGAGCGATCAAGAAAGAAAGTATTCTGCATATGAATTGGAATGTTTAGCAATTGTTTTTGCATTCGAAAAGTTTAAACCCTTCCTAGAACATAAAGAATTTCTTTTAGAAACCGACAATCAGGCGTTATCATGGTTATTGAATCACCCTAAACAATTAGGACGAATTGGCAGATGGATATTGAAATTAAACTGCTACAAATTCAGAGTGCAGCATATTAAAGGTACTCAAAATGTAGTCGCCGATACCCTGTCCCGTATGTTCCAGTCACCCACTAAAATTTCCGAAAACGTAGTGAAGCCGGAAATAGCAAGTGCGAACGCCGTAATTACTGAATTCCCCCTTGCCTTTACAAACATTGCCCTATATCAACAACAAGACCCCTTACTGAAGCCTATTATAGAACAACTTACCCAAGGTATTAAATCCGAGAAGTACGTATTGAGTAAGAATGTACTGTGTCTCAAAATAAGAGACGGAAAGGAATTAAGAATAATAGCCCCGGATGTAATTAAGCCCATGCTAATGGAATACTTCCATTCATCTACCATAGGAGCCCATATGGGAATCAATAAGACGATACATCGTATTCGAAAGGAATATCATTGGAACAATATGAACTGCGAAATAGCTACCTTCGTAAAGAAATGTTCATTATGCGCCCTTAGCAAACCCGCCAGAAATACTCAAGTAAGCCAATTGATATCAGAAATCCCAAAGACCCCTTTTTCGAAACTTTATCTAGATTTCTCAGGTCCGTATCCACGATCCAAATCAGGAAATACCATGTTACTGATATGTGTAGATTCGTTCACCAAATTTGTTTGGATGTATCCCATGCGACGAGCATTAGCGTCGACAACCGTTAAAATACTACAGGAAAGATTATTTAAAGATTACGGTACTCCAGTACGTATAGTATCTGATAACGGCCCGCAGTTTAAAGCAAAAGAATTTAGGAATATGTGTTTCAAGTTAGGGATAGACCATATAACCACTACAGAGTATCGACCGCAAGGCAATATTGCTGAAAGGTATCTACGAAACCTCAAATCTGCGCTAATAGCCTATCATGCGAACGATCACACGTCGTGCGATCAAAATCTATCCTGGATTCAATACGCTTTTAATTCAGCTTACCACGAAGGTCACAAGTCGACCCCGTTCGAGTTACTATACAAGTATCGACCAAACCACCCTTTGTCCACAAGATGGAATATACACGATCTGCTGCCTCCGCAAATAACGGATAAGCAGATAAAGCGAATATGGAACAAAGCCCGCTCTAACTTGAGAGCAAGCTTGGAAAAATCCAGAAGATACCACGAGAAAGGTAATCATAGCAACTCAGTCAGGTACCAAGTAGGTGACTTAGTAATGTACAAGACTCACCCCATTAGTAGTGCGATTGATAAGACCACCTCGAAACTATCATTCAGATGGTGTGGCCCTTACCAAATCCAAAAGTACCTAACTCCAGTTACAGTAGCCCTGTGCGAACCTGCAACTCAGAAATATGTGCGGAGAACACATATTTCGCAACTAAAGTTGTATAAGAAGAAGTGACGGTAGAGTATAACGTAAAAAGAAAAAGGAATACTAGGTAGTAAAGAAAATTATATTTCTGAATCCACGTAAGAAATGTAAAACGTAGAGTTTGGAAACGAGGCCTGATCAACCTGAGTTCCAGTTCTGCGAAGCATGCATTAATGAATAATCATTAACTAGATGGGTACTAACACTCATTAACTACATGAGTTATATATAGGACTCACAGAAGAAAAGATAGAATTCTAAATAGTAAAGATTTAGAAAGTTACTCTATAGAAGAGAGAGTAAGACAAACAAAAAAACCGGTAGTAAAATTAAGTGATAGAGATAAGAAAGAGTTTTGTGTTTTAATTGTGTAAATATTTAGTGTAAATAGTATGGAAAAAAAAAGGTAGTTCATAAGAATATAAAGTGTACTGTGTTGTAACTATAGGTAATAACTAAGTGTACAACAACTATGTGAAAGAAATTACACACACTAACCCCAAAGTAGTTTAATAAATAATAAAGAGAATAATAATAATTGATTTAAATACTAGAGCTAAATAAATCCTAAGTTATACTAAAATTGTGTGAAGTGTAGAAGTAAGTAGGAAACAGGAAAATAATAATAAAAAGTTCAGTTGCATATTGTAAACACTCCCTGTGGTGGCCAGTTAGAGAAAATAAAAGCGTGATCAGTATTGTAGGAATTGTACTAAGCAACCCCTAACCCACCCTCTCCAATTGTGATAAACCGGTGCTAGCCTGAACAATGGAAAACCACCCCTAGTGAGTATGACAATGCATAATGTAAAGTGTCTCCCCTCCCGCATAGTTTGTTTAAGTATTGTTAAAAGAGATAAAAGAGAATTATCTTCGTAAGGTTCCGCTTCTCTCAAACCAGTGATCTAAAGTGGAGTATGGGATCCTCTTTAGATCACATTAGAAATAAGTTTATGAGATATAATCAAGTAGTGATTATAAATGTAACGTAACAGGTCACAACGGCGCCGACTGAAAGGGTAATGATAGGGCAGAAATGTGCCAAAGATCATTAATAAATGCTGAAAGCTAACTTCCGTAGTTAGAGTAAGCTGGTGTCAGTCGGGCCGGGATGTTGTGATTTACGGATAAGTAGGGATCATTCCAATCTAAGGTTTGGAAATTAGTATTAAGATTAAAATGTAAGGTAGTACTTAAGAAGTAAGAAAAAGGGAATTTCACGAAGGCGATCATTTAAATGAACAATGTCATTTAAAGAGAATTAGAAAAAAACAAACTGTGCACTAATAATAAATAACTTCACACACTGACACTAATCGTACTCCCAGTCCCCAATAGTGAGTTAGACTAAAAAAGCTAAACCGTAGCGTGCAATTTAAGCGGTGGAGTCTGTGACGATTTAAATTGTACCAATAATCAAGAAAATAAAAATTTAAAAAAAAATTAAGGTTGCGAGCTCTTAAGCCATTTAAATCTCACTGTATTAATATAAAATACCTGTATGTACTCAGTATGAAAGGAAGCAGTAATTAATTAGTTATTTATAAGATACTCTAATAAAAGATAAATTGTAAAGAGTTATTAATATCGTATTTAACCCTTTGCTTGTAAGCAGGCGCTGTCCTGTTGATTCCAGACTCGACATGCTTTCAGAGTCTTGTGTGAGTAAGAATAAGATAAAAAAATTAATGTTAATAAAAAAAAAATCTGAAGACATAAATAGTCGCAAAAACAACTGATTTAAATTATGTATATTTGTTTAGGGATAGTTTGTATAAATAAAAATGTTAACTTAAATATAGTTAGGAACTATATTCTCGCGCGGGAATTGTCCCACTAACTTTTGCCCAGTACCAGGCGAAGGGAGCGGAATTTCTCTCTCTTGCAATGGTGACTTCGTACAGTATAGACGTAGGAGCTGTGCGCTTAAAATATGTTAACGATATTTTGCTTCACCTTAAGATGGTGTACCAGATGTAGCTGTTTAAAGCATCTGGATGTGTTAATTAATATAGTCATGTAAATAGACAAGAAATTTAAAGTAAAGTAAAAAATCGAAACGTAAAAAAAAAAAGGAGTGTAACACAAGATGACTTAGTGCTTCAACAAATAACAACAATTCCAAAGTCATACCCGGAGATGTGAACTATCAGAAGCCACAAACTCTACTGCACGTGACAGAATATGCAGATCAGGACATCAGAGAATCTACAAGATCATCGTAGATATCTACACTACATATTGTTCAACCTGCGAACTTTTGGAGCCCTTTACAGAGGAAGGCCAGACCGAGATGATGACGTAGCTGTTCCTGTTTCCCAAGACGGATACCCTAGGACGAGTCTTCTGCATACCAATTAAAAGGTGACTCGATAGCCTGTCTATCGAGGGTTACTAATATTTGTCACACAACACTTCTTGAAAGAGACTTTTCAGAAACTATTAACTTTGTAAAGACTTATAAATTAAATCTAAGAATTTCATGTAACTATTCTAACTTCATACGTTGTAACAGTTTATATGCTAATGTAGAGTAATATAATTCAAGCAATAATACCATTCTTCCAATGGTTGAATAAAAGAAAGTCTTGCAAGCTAATATCATGAAATGAGTATAATTAAACGTCTTAATTACAGAAATACAGAAAGTTGACCCGGATCCGAGGTATAGCTATATAAAATCAAGTTTGATCTCAAAGTCTAAAGAAACCTTTCAAATAACTTAATAATTGAATTAGTAAAGTCATGGGATCTGTCAGTATATGTTTTTTAATGTTAAATAAAGAGAAGTCTTCTTGTTAAACACATATGAGGAGTGCTTAAATCAATTGTATACCTTGCCATTGTTTCCTTACACAAAGTAAACAATTACACAGTTAGTAAGTAATTTGTTACATTAATTATTTGTGATCAATTCTGTTACAACGTAGGCAGCCCATCTAATTAACGGAGTTTAATTACGAGGGGTTCCCTGGATTTGTAACGCGGAAAAAAGACGTTACAAGACTCCGTGATGAAAGTGTCCTTTTTGAAAAAATATGACTGGTGCAAGAAAAGTACTGAGGTTGATTGTTATGTAAACTTTATTTAATTTTAAAATATGTCTCTATAAATCTTTCTGTTATTTGCTTTTATTATAATGAACAATGATTTATATTAATAATACTATTATATCAAGAGTAATAAAAATTATAATACAATTTTACACTGTAGAATTTGTAATTTAAAGTACCTAAGGATGAAAATTTGTCCGCAAAAAATATCACTCCCCTGCTAGGAATATAACCCAGTATGCTGTGTCTACTTTGTTCTCAGAAATGTGGCCAATCCAGTATAATGGTTATTAATAGTTTTACAGGTTTATTCATTCACATCTGGTATTTTTTAATAATGGCTTTTAGAAGAGAGTAGGTACATAATTATAATAAACAGAATGAATGTGTAAACTTATTGACCATGAATGTAAGTGTTACCCATAGATTACCATAAAACGTAGGCATTAGGTTTTGCTGGCCAATATCGTGATGTGTAAGAAATTAAAAATTCCATTGTTTGAATTATAAGCCATTTCGTTCGACTTTGATTTTATGCGTTTGCTAAACATTTTGCGTCTGGGAGAAATAAGACTATACCCTCTGTTTGTGTAGCCTACACCTTGTTGTTATATACAGTGAGATGTAATAATTTTATTCTAATTATCTTGTTGGTACATCCTCTTCATTCACTTTTTTAAATATTATATATATTTTTTTTTAACGTTATTTATTATATTATATTATATTATTATATTATATAATTTTATTCTGTAACACAGAAGTAGTTAGACGACTGTTTAGCTACATCTGACTGTAGACATTGTTCGGTTATTTATTCACATAATAACGCGTCAGATTATGCAGAAAGACTTTTAGGCCTAGCGCAGACGGTCGATTTTTCCCCGGGCAATTATGAATCGCCGGATTTGTAACACATAAACTGAAGTAGGAGAGCGCACACAGGCGATCAGAAATCCGGCGATTAAAAATCTGTGCGGTGCCACAGATTATTGGGCGATGCAATTATCGCCCGTCGATCTGTATCGTACATATTTGAACCTGTCAGCGCACACGAAGCAATTTCTTCGAGCAATTTCTTGTTATTGTATTGACGGTCTCCATGACAACGTGTAGTTCAGTTTTGTTTTTTAACGAGATCAATATTTTTTAAAATAAAAAGTGAATTTTGTGATGGCTGCGTTTGATACAGAACTATTTATCAGCGAAGTAGAAAAGAGATCAGCTTTGTATAAGAAAAATTTAAAGGAATATTCAGATAGAAATGTAAAAGAGAAATTGTGGCTGGAGTTATGCGACATATTCATTCCCGATTACAGTAAACTAGAACCTGGAGAAAAAAAAAGGAAAAGGTGAGTAATTATTTTAAAATATTTATAATCAAATAACTAAATAGTTTAAAACTCACTTCGTACCGCGCCCGCGTTTATGCAGTTTGTTGTATCGAAATGTTAATATCGAAATAACAATTTTTACTAAACCTGAATAAAAATTTTAAAGTTTAAACATTATTATTACCAATATCATTTCCATGTGTTTTATTTCTCGAACGTAAAGTATAATTAAGATTCGCTCTATACGCACGAAGATCAAGAAGACGTTGCGAGTTGTAAAAATAACAAAAATTACAAAACCGAAATTAACCTCAACGAATACGTTTGAGATGGAAATCGAACGTATTCATTAAGAAATTGTTTTGAGACCTAGCGTAAATTAGAAAAAATGACAGAAAATGGAATTTTTTCGTAAAAAAATTCTTTTTAATTCTTAAAACTAAAAAACGCTAGCCGTTAGGTTTTTCTTTGTTATGAACCTGTTTTCAGTACGGTAAAAATACAATGTAATTTTTTCAAATTTTTAGGATGATGGATGGCTGAAAAAAAACGGTGTAAGTTTAGGCAAATTTCAGCGCGATCCATCTGCCGAAATTTGCGACAATCGGTAGGCCTACGCAGAGTTAATGAATTTTTATTTTCATGAACCGTTTCAAATTATAGCCTATATATTATATAATAACGTTGGTTACTTAATAAAAAATTTTATTCCACAGTTTTCAGTTTTACAAAATTTTGTCATTACAATTTTATCCTACAATTTTTACATTTATGGTACGCTCAGCTGTGCCAAACGAAATATAAAAGATGTAAAATAAAAAGAAGTAGTAAATAAATATGTTCGTACTGCCAGGACACACCTCCTTGTGGTGTGACAAAGTATTTTGCAAAATAATCTCTTACGGAGAGGCCAGCCAAGTCACCCTTTATTCTGGTGGGACGTACACTTTCCATAGGGTACTGAAATAGTGTGTCTTCAAAAGCAATGCCATCTTTTTTTCTTACATAATTGTGCAGTATACAGCAAGCTTTAATAATAGCGTCACAGAAGTTAGTGTTAACATCGAGTGGTCGGTGAAAAATTCGCCATTTGTTTGCTAAAATCCCAAATGTACATTCAACCATCCTACGTGCCCTTGATAGTCTGTAATTAAATATACGCTTACTTAGTTAAATTTTGCCTGGCGTATGGTCTCAAAATTTGACTTGAGTTTGCAAAAGCCTCATCTCCAACGAGTACGAATGGCATAGGTGTTCCCTCATTGTCATGAGGTAACTTTCTTGCATTGGGTACATTCACTTCACCTTTCGACAATAAACTTCCAAATTTTGAGTTCTGGAAAATGAATGAATCGCTGCATGATCCAAATGATCCAACATCAATCGCTGTAAAGCAATAGTCTGCATCAGTTATGGCCATCAAAACGATAGAAAAAAAAGATTTGTAATTAAAAAAGTCAGAGCCACTGTTAGCTGGATTTTTAATTTCAAAATGTTTGCCATCAGCGGCACCAATGCAGTTCGGAAATTGTGTTCGCTCGTAAAACTCATTTGCAATTTTTAACCAATCTTGACAGTCTTTAGGAGGCATGTACTCAAGTAGTAGACATTCCCAAATAGCATCACATGTATCTCTAACTATTACTCGAATAGTTGAAGCACCCAATAGGTATTCGTAATGGAGGGATACAAAACTATTTCCGGTTGCAAGGTACCTGAAAAGAAGAAGTTGAATTCAGTAAAAATTATCATGTTTAAAATAATGAAAATATATATTTAAGAAACTAGTATGAAAATAATATTTACGAAGATATAAAACATTTTATTTTTTATAAACTGTCCGTTAATTTTAGACTGTATGCTTTTCAGGGAAGGAGCTGCAAAGAAAATGGAGAAACTTAAGAACGTGTTTCAAAAAAGAATACAATGAACAGACAAAAATCAAATCTGGATCTGGTGCCAACAGAAAAAGGCGTCAATACGTTTATTTTAACCAATTGCTATTTCTGTTACCAACAGTTGAAGGGCGATCAACTAGTACTAACTTGGATTCGCCGATCAGTGAGCCCGAAGACAACTTAGAAGATGCGGATGTAGAATCGGTTCAAATTCAGCACCCAATAACAGATTGTTTCGAAACACCAACCCGTAGAAAAATGGCAAAAAAAACTCTCAGAGAAACTACGAGGACTCTTTATTAAAAATCTTGCGGGAGAAGAAAAACGATGACAAAGAAATCGACGAAGATAAATATTTTTTACTCTCGTTGTTGCCCACATTGAAATCGTTTAATCACGATCAAAAATTCGACGCCAAAATAGAAATAATGAATGTGCTGCATCGTATCCGCAGGTATGGTAACATGGCTACACGACGTGAGCAACCTAACATATATTTCAGCAATCCACCAGTAATGAGAGCTCCATCCTCATATCCACAACAACATATGAATCAGCCTATGTCATTTACATCAGATCCATCCGCATTTCCACAGCAGTAGGCCTATATGAACTTAAATATGTCAACTACACCTTCTACATCTGCATTTCCACAGCAGCATGTTAACAGATCTACGCCATCTACATCTTCTGCATCCCAATTTCCACAGTGGCAGATCCAACATACATCGTCTGCAGCGAATTACATCTCCAGTTTCAATCCAGTAGAGGAGTCGCAACAAGAAACAGCATGCGATAATGATGATAGTACTTCCTCGATTATGTCACTGCAATAAATTTTTATATAATTTGAATTTGTTGGTCTTTTCAGTAAAATATTTTGTTTTCTATATTTTTCTTTGGAAACAATAGTAGTAGTAGTTTGACACAAAATTTGAATTTTATACTTCAGATAGTCAGTAATAACAGTTTCGTGCATATTTTCAATTCTTGGATTTCGTTGTCATGACGTGTCCGTTACTTAACTAAATATAATTATTTCACTACGACTCGGAACACAAAACTTTTTATGGGTAAAAACGTAAAAGTTTTACCTTATAACCTAAACCGATTTTCACTTTTAAAAAGCTTCTTCAGAGGTTCGCCTTAAAAACCTCTGAAGAAGCTTTTTAAAAGTGAAAACCGGTTCAGGTTATAAGGTAAAACTTTTACGTTTTTACCCATAAAAAGTGTTGTGTTCCGAGTTGTAGTGAAATAATTATACATATTTTCAAGTCTTTGTTTTTACCAGTAGGAAGCGCGTAGCTCGGCACTTGTATTATATACAGGTATAAAATAAGACCGAGAGAACACACAATTTACGCGACACTGCAATAACGTACGTATCTTGGCCAAGCTAGTTTATTTTCATAACTTAACTTATTTACTCATTATCAACATTATTTTAAGCTACCTTAAATAAATATATAAAATGGTTATTTTTTTCGTTAATTCCTCAAAACAATCAGTTAGTTGCCTCTCAGCTACATGGTTTTGGCATGAATATAATACTGTAGTACACTCCGAACACACCAAGTGCCGAGCTACGCGCCTTCCTCTCACATTTCGGTTCATCCCATATAACGCCGATGGTACTCCAGCACGTCGCGTCGTGTCGAGCTTGTCGTTTTCGTAGCCGAGTAACACTGACGTTGCACTCCTATCCGAAACCAATTCTAGCTACTAGTTAGAGGCTACTTAGTGGCGTAGCCATGATTTTTACATGGAGGTTATTGACTATGATTTTTTTCTAAGGTGGTAGATATTAACGATAAGCAGGATGGAGAGTTTGTTGGTACTACCAGGTTAGCTAGTTGCAGCCTATTTGTGTTATGTCACAGCAGCTAGCGACCTGGTACTGCCTGCCTGTATGTTTTACCTATGAGACATTATTGGCAATCTACCCAGTGGTAGACACTGTTTTTTGTGTAACAGAAACTGCGCGGATCCCTGTACCGGCTTTGATGGCACGTCACTGTTAGTCTACGGACGGGTAGCATATCGAGTTACGCCCACCAGCAACAGTCCAACCATATTGAAGTGTACGTGCTGGAATTAAGTATCTATGGAGTGGGGCTGCGTCACTCTTTGTCCGAGACAGGTGCACCGCAGTTCAAGAAGTGGAACGCGTTCTTCTCGGTAGCGTTCTCCCAACTATAGTATCCGGAGATCTAATCTTAAGTTTAACTCCTCAGAACCTCGTAAAATGTCGTTCTCGCTTTTGGGATGCAGTAGAATAAATTCTTATTGAAAGAAAGTAATACAGTGCATAACACCAAAGTTCTTCTTCTTCAGCTATTATTCACCCAGTATTCAACAAAGGCCTTCCTTAGGTTTTACTGTCTGTCTCTTCCTTGTTCAATTTATATACATGGAAGGTCTGCCACTCTATATTATCAACAATCTCCTTGTTCTACGTCTCTTGTTCTCGGCCTTTATCTGACGACCTCGACATCCTATCTACCGCCTCAGTTTGCGCAGTATCCTCCAAATTCCCTCATCAATTATGCTAATGTCTTACAACGGAAACTCTCTTTCTCCATTAATCCAGGTACTTCTCTTCTTATCACAGAGCGAAATGCTTAACACTGATTTTTCTGCAGGTTGTTTTGTGACTGTCAAATACGTTGTTATCTGTTTCTAAAGTGCCCAGGCTTGAGATCTGGATGTAATAACAGACTAACAACAGCTTTGACTATCTCTACGGTTGCCCGAATAAGATCGGCTGTTTACAATCGAAATAATTAACCCTGTAATTTGACAAAATTAGGGCATGTACACAAATGCCAGGAGATTTCTACTTTGTAAAGAAAATCAAAGAAGCTCCAAAGGAAGAAGTCTGCAAAAGGCCACGTAAAAGGACATTAGACGTTGCAAGCAAAACAAATTAATTACCTTCATCCTTGAATATGAGACTTAATATTACAACATTTAATATTAGAAAGACAAGCTTTAATATTTTTATAAACAATTAACGAATTATCTGGCATGGAATAAGAATAATCTTCTGGTTCATGAATAAGAACATTCCCTGTCATTTTTTTTCATTTTAATTACTCGGGAACGTCACACGAAAACAACATTAAACAGTGTATCTTCTCACGTTCTTGACTTCGCCGGCTCCTAACCCCTAAAGTAAACTGAGATTAAGATGGCTTCTGTATATAACTATAATCCTATTAATATTAAATTAAATAAATAAACATGAAATTTTACTGAATCAGCAGTCTTGAACCTTTTAAAAATCAGCGATTTAATAAATTGACTTTAATTTAATTTATATAATATTGCCTTTGTTATCATAACACACTATATCTGTCTAACGAATAAATAAAAATTTATTTCATACTCAGTAGTGATATTTTTGCGGGAAAGTTATTTTCTACTTTCAAATATTGGAAAATAATTTTTTTCAGAACAGCGGCGGAAACCGTCAACTAAAAACGTTGTAATACTGAACAAAACAAATTTCTATCTAAATGATATAAAAATTGACAAGGTAAAAAAATACAGAAAAACACATTAATACTGGCCAAAACTTTCCTTGTTTGGCAGATTAATACAGTAGGCTGATAAATCTAGAAACCTTAGGAAACGTTGAAGTTAAATATCTCTATATTGAAGAGCTCTACATAAATGATATGTTTCTAATTTTAAATATGTTTCTGAGAGGTTAAACTTAATGCTGTCGAGAACACGGGTTAACATAATTGGTTATCTAGATTTTTTGGCAACCTAAGGGTGCACCCACCACTTTATCGAGTCAAAGGTAATGAAATTATTAGTGTAATCTCATTGGGTAACTATCGATTTAAATTTAGCTTGAATTTGATTTTGGTGGACTTTTAGAGGACAAATATTTACTTCTTTTGTAAAAAATTTTTAAATTTACTTTTCAACAAATTGGTGGTTAGTTAAGAATGTTACTAAGTGCAGTAGATGTTGGAAAAAACCTATAGTTATGAATGTAGCTTGGAGTTGTGCATTACTTTGTGTATAAACTCTCCGGCGCACAAAACTTGACGTTATTCGACAGAGACACCAAACTGCAGACTCTAAATATGCTTATTCATAAACTTTCTGTCATGATAAAGCAGCAAATGTAAAAGTTTCTGTGTTCGAATCAAACTAAATGTAACATGGTACTGACTTCTACATACACAACTTTTGTGCTTTTAGAAACGTCATCCGAGTACATCTTGTTTCTTACATTTTTTCCGATATTCAAAGCGGTCCACACTTTTGGGACGTTTCCACTTGTTGCAAAAGAATAAAAGCAAAACGCTTGATAGTAAAACATAAGCAAATACTTTTCTTGGATTTCGTTGTCCATGACGTGTCCGTTACTTAACTAAATATCACTATAATATTGACGACTCGGAACACAAAGTTTTTTATAAGTAAAAACGTAAAGTTTTACCTTACAGCCTAAACCGGCTTTCACCTATAGAAGGCTTCATCAGAGGCTGTCGTTAGTAGCGCTGCTCGTCTTGTTGTTGGCGACGAGAAAGTGTTTCGAAAGACTTTCTCGTCGCCAACAACAAGACGAGCAGCGCTACTAACGACAGCCTCTGATGAAGCCTTCTATAGGTGAAAGCCGGTTTAGGCTGTAAGGTAAAACTTTACGTTTTTACTTATAAAAAACTTTGTGTTCCGAGTCGTCAATATTATAGTGATATTTAGTCAAATACTTTTAATTTGCCCGAATGTCATTGCCGGCAACGTAATATTGCTGTTTAATAGCAAACATAAATTGGTAACAGAAACGAAAAAAAAAACACTACAAAACATTTTATCAGTCGATAAAATTTGACCAATCTTCTCGCAGACAATTAGGCGTTAACCAACATGCAGTTCAGCTACAACCTTCTTATCTTAGAGTTACAGCTAATCTTTCTTCAGGTGTAACGGCCAGCCGCATATTCGTATTCGAGTAAGTTATCCGATGACCAATAAGCCTTAATAACATATCGAAACTATTCACCGACATTCTAAAATAATTGAAAAATTTCTTTCGATGTTCCCGTAGGCACATGAAAAGTTTGTAAAATTGTCCGTCGAAAAGTCTCCGGCTAACAATAGGGTGAACCCAGTACTTTCTTTCTCGCCTTTTCTTCCGAAAACGTAACAGAAGGGCACAGGTACATGCAGTCTCATCGAAATCCATTTTACAACTGTACTGAAAATCGCCCATGTATGGGCGATTTTTAATCGCTCGTGTGCGTTCAAAATAATTTGAAGGCAATACTTCAAATAACCGATATTTTAATCGGCCGAGTAAAAAATCGACCGTCTGCGCTAGCCCTTAGTTTCTATGTTGGAAGCTATGTTGTTTGTATGCAAGTTTCGCATTGTTTGATTTGTATGGCACTGAATTTGAATAATGTGTTGAAACCTGTGTTAATATGGTGAATAGCATAGTTTGTATTTACATATTCATCAATTAATTATTGTTATTCTACCGTGCTTTCGAAAAGTTTGTTACCTGCAGCGGTGTATTGAATAGTTTATGTTAGTGAAACTAAATTAGGTAAGCAGCCGTAGTATACTTACAAAGGTCTAAGGTAATTTACTTATTTAAAGACAACTGGAAGTTAGGTTAAGGTGAAAATACTAATACTGTAATAGTCATTGATAGGTAAGAAGAACGATTAGGCTTGATTTCGTTAGTAAAGTAAACCAGACACATTAAGAAAATTTAATTTCAATTTGGAAAGTTGGTTCGTATTTGTTTACTAACTTATTTCACAAAATTAGAAAAATTACACATCTTCACCAGAAAATACACCTTGAGTCGCAGTATAAATATTGCCAAGGTCTCTTGTTTACTTTTTAGTGTCTGAATTAATAATTTATCAATTTTTCAACTTTCACAGCAGCTTTTGCTGGCCTGCATTATGCTGTAAATGCATTAAAACGTTAGGGTAACACAGGATACCTGGTAGATCTAAATATTCTACTTCTATATATGTGGATTTAACCAGTATAATAGTATTTTAAAAATGTACTGAAAGTAATGGGACAGGCAAGTACTGTTATACAACGTACAGGATAAATTCAAGAGTAATGTAATATTACTGTAGCGTGCATAACCTACAACTGGACAGACATAACCTAACAACACTGTAGGCCTATTTGTGGCGTAACTGAATACTAACATAAGGTGAACCAGTCCCCATCAGTTTATACAAAATCGCATTAGAAATTATAAAATGTAGTAAACGTTGCTATGTTTAATGTGTGTGTGTGTGCGTGTGTGTGTGTGTGTGTGTGTGTGTGCACTTCTAACCATAGTTCATGAAAGTAATACTTTCTATCTCTCCCCATAAGAAGGTGGATTATTTAGTATTCTTATCACAATTTTTGTTGTTTAATGATGTAAATATTAACTAAGATATAATAGGCTTAACTCATGCGCTTAGTGGTTTAATAATATGACTGTGTAGGTTGTGATTTGGGGTCAATCCATTTGAAATCACCCAATTTCAGATTAAAAGGTTGCTGACAAAATTTGGTATATTATTTTTTAATTTTTTTACTCAAAGTTGTACTATATTCAGTGAGTAGAAAACAAGCATTCATTCATTTTTTAGATGTTCAGTTTTTTTGAGTGTTTTTTTTTTTTGTGTAGGTGCGTTAGCCTATTTTGCACTTTACAAAGGTTTGCGGTAAACTCTGTAGTTCCTTTATTTTTGAAGATATTGATGTCAAACAAAAACCATTTTAAAGAGAATTAAATATACCGGTACAGCATTGTATGTCTAGTGCACATGTGAGCCTACTGCACTACAAATACCTTAAAAAAATTGTTGAAAAATAAAGTTTTAAAAACGCAAATTGTCATTTTTGAAATTAAAAATTTTAAAGGAATAACTAAGACTAACAGTTCAGTATAAACATAATGTTATTGGAAGTTGGACATCCCTGTTTTGCTATATTAAATTGTGAAAATTCAGGTACATTTTTCTGAGAAATCATATAATTTTGTCTATTTCTATAATATGTGTGTAATATAACTTCCATATTGACACTGGGAACTTTCATTTAGCCATTTGTAGCTGACATTAAGATGCCCCTCCCATACCAACAAACAAACATTGCCAACTCTTATCAGCATACAGACACTTGTGTTTTCAATGATGTAAGGGATCTCTTAGAAGTTTTTTACTTCCATATTCCTTAAGGAAATGGAAGTATGGTGATGGCAAAAAAAATCGTGTTCGAGATTATTGCAGATTCTGATTGTACTACACTCAAAACATGAAAAAAAGTAGTTTTTCGAAAAGTGTTTGTGTCTGTCTGTAGATTTTTTTTCTATGGCAAACGATAACTGCCGCAAATTCAAACAGAATCAAATAATTTTTTGCGTACAGGCCTGATTTGTAGAGTACTCACGACCTATTGTTTTTGGTGAAGATCGGTTGAGGGAAAAGGGGTAGTTTACCTGCAACGGTTTTTTTATCAAGGGAAATTTTGTTTTGGCAAACGATAACAGCCGCAAATTCAAACAGAATCAAATAATGTTTCGCATACAGCCCTGAATTGCAGAGTTCTCAAGACCTATTGTTTTTGGTGAAGATCGATTAAGGGAAAGGGGTAGTTTACCTGCAACGTTTTATGTTTTAACAAGGGTATTTTCTATGGCAAACGATAACAGCCGCAAATTCAAACAGAATCAAAAGATTATTTGCATACAGCCCTAAATTGTAGAGTTCTCAAGACCTATTGTTTTTGGTGAAGATCGGTTAAGGGAAAGGGGTAGTTTACCTGCAACTTTTTTTAACAAGGGTATTTTCTATGGCAAACGATAACAGCCGCAAATTCAAACAGAATCAAATAATTTTTTGCATACGTCCCTGAATTGTAGAGATCTCAAGGACTTTCAATTTTGGTGAAGATCGATTAATGGGAAGGGGTAGTTTACCTGCAACCTTTTACGTTTTAACAACAGTAAAGTACTTGAAAATTCATTTAAACTTTTTCAAACAATGGTAATTGTTAAAAATAAAATAATTTTGTTGCCAGGCAATAAAATTATAATTTTTTTCATTTTAATGTAAATTATGTATGAGTTAATATACATGTATAAAATAATATATCGTTCGTGGCAGGTAAGCATATCTCAGTTATGTAATGTTTACGTTTCCATTTTATTATTATGACTACAGCAATAAAAAGGCAGGGAAGACACACACACACACACACACACTCACACAAAATTCGCGTTATTTCTGGCCTCACTCATGTTTATTTTCTTACATTTGCACGCTTTTTAAATGGAAAGTGCCGAAACCCACACCAACATAACGCGTGCAAGCCGAAAAAATGGACATCAATTTGCTTCCTGTGGATCGCTGGGCAGTGTAACTGCACGTGTTTACAGAGGAACGATTCATAGACAGACTTTTCGTCTTTAGGGAATGAACCCTCTGCAAGATGCTTAGGGTCCATGAGTGATTTCGGAGCGCTCCTTCTTTTTCGCGTGTTTGTTCTGTGAAACATACACTGTAGATTCGCAGCTTTACTCTAAGCAACGCTCAGTAGGAAATGTTGAAAATTTTTGTCCACGGTGTACCCTCATTCACACTAAACCTGCTCTGATGTTTTAATTACGGACATCATAATATTAAAACTTTGGAAACTTGAGCACTACTTAATGGAGATTAATCATTAGCTTATACAAGCCATTAATTTTATGCATATTTTTTATATATATGTGTACAACGTTATCGGCAACAAAGAAGTAGTTTTTGTTAAAATTCCTTCCCGGGATATTTAGCCGTAGTCCAATGTTTTCTACAAAACCAGATGTTTCGGCAATGCCATCGACTTCCATCATCAGTGAAAATCGAGTGCGATAATGTGAGGTGGTATACGTTAGTGACCACAGTACTGTGGTTAAGGCTGAAGCAGGTAAGTAGAAAGAAGTAGTTTCTATGGTAATATTTCATTTCGAAAATGATTTTAAATATAAATCTTAGAATATGGAAGTCATGTATGGTTCTCCATACTGATATTTTTAAGTGTGGTTTGTTTTAATAATGAGGTATTAGGCTGTCACTAATTATATCAGTTGTATCAGTAAATATTACTAATGTTACCCTTCAGGTTAATGGAAAACTCTTTAAAGTGGATTCAGATGATCATGAATTCAATACATTTCCAGTTCTCCTTTTTCTATACACTTTACAAACCTCAGAATTTTGTTTTGTTGTCCATTATAAAATGTCAAATCATTTAAAATTAAAATTCGTACAATTTCTTTAATATTATTTGTTTGAAATACATTCTATTTAAAATAGTTTTAAGTTAACTGAGCCCAGAAAGGTGTAAATTAGATGAAACACTTCTTTAGACTAATTGAAAACAGAACAGATATATTTGAAGTATTGTAAACTTGCCAAATGTATAAAACTTTTGTTGTAAATAACACTTTGCCATTAGGCTGCTGGCAGTATTGCAACATATTCTCACAACTGTCAGTTTGATACTTATATTAAACAAAATGTAGAGTATAACTTCTGAAAACAATTTAACTCAGGGGTTTTATAAAAATTATAGTATTTAGTTGATATCAGATTTTTATTTATTTCTCAGAATAATTCTAAAATGATGTCAAAATTCTTAGCCTATAATTTTTTGTAAATAGGAATTAAAGTCTGTGTGAAAATATGGACAGACCGAAAAAAAATATGAACAACATATTACACGTTTTCCAAGAAAAGTGTAGCTTTATGAGGAAAACATTTTTTCAGGAAACATCATTATAGTTAGCACTGTGATTCAATACTCTTCTGTCCATTGGTTCATCCCAGTTACATATACAGGCAGCATTAATGTGAGTTCTCCTCTACATAAGGTATCTCGAATCTCTTCAGCCAGAAACACTGTATTGTATTAACATAAATCACATCACACAAACTAAGATAAGGCACCCACAGTGTTGAAACTGACATTTGACAATGTGAAGACATTGTTTATTAATAAAAGTGTATGTGTTAAATAGAAAACATAGTTCTTCAGCAGACGTTATTCTTGTGCTATCTTGTGTGCGATGTAGATTTAGTCTTATAACTACCAGTGTATTTTCATTTGTTTCAGGTATTAACAAGAGCAATTTATCCATCATAGGACAAATGGAAGAGATCAAATTTGAGGACAAGGTATACATTTTAAATGTAAAAACCATAGATTTTACTGTTAATATACGATTAACTTGTTGCACATGCCATATACACTTACCTTATACATCCACTTCTCAAGTGTAGTTGTGCACCCCACAAGTCTTCCTGATATTCTAATCAACTAATCTCTCTCTCTCTCTCTCTCTCTCTCTCTCTCTCTCTCTCTCTCTCTCTCTCTCTCTCTCTCTCTCTCTCTCTCTCTCTCTCTCTCTCTCTCTCTCTCTCTCCCCCCCCTCTCCCTCCCCCTCTCTCTCCCTCCCCCCTCTCTCCCTCTCCTCCCCCTCTCTCTCTCATAATATCCAATATTATTATATTAAGTGCTATTCCGCGTTAGTAGATTTCTGCTTTGGAAGATTTATCTACCGGGGCAGATCTTATTAACGCAGAACACTTCAAGAGTAGCCGGAAGGTGTAAGCCTAATACACCGCTTTTGTAATTACAACTCATTACAACCCTGAGAATCAATTTCATAACGATTTAATACTAATAGTAACAAATTCCGATCGATACAAACTAACAATTCGGAAAGTGACAGTTTATGTGTGACATATGCAATTAGTGTTATCAGTTCTTCGACGAACCCAGCACAGTGAAGAGAGAGAGAGAGAGGAGAGCAGTCAGTGCAGAGAAAGAGAGAGAGAGAGAGAGAGAGCAGATAGCGGCAGTCATTGTGCAGAGATGCAGCAGCTGCAGCGGAGCGAGTGACATCACGCCAAGTATATGGAATTTTACATATCAAGTAAAAAACATCCAAATTGAACTATATAGATTGTTTTATAAATCATAAAATACTATTCATGACATTTGTGTAATTTTAAATATATCATATAAACAATCATGTACTTGTGTGACAAATAAATAATTTTTCTACACCTCCAATATAGACTTGTTTATAATTTATACACACACAGCTATCTCCTATGCGGAAGTGTTTATTTGTATCGTCACATAGAGATATTTGGCGCTTGCCAACTACTTGTGGCATGATTTTATTGTAAATTATTAGTATTATATATTTTAATGTGTAAATACTAGATTCATTTGGACTATTTTGTGTTGTGTTCTATTTGTAAGCAGGGAGTGTCTATAATTTGTTGAATATTCTCTGTACGCAGATGTTTGAACAATATTAGTAATTTAGTTTATTTGGAGGTTTGAATTATTATTTGTGTGTGTATTAGGTTAAGGATTGTGAACATTTGATTAAGATCAAACGTTTGACTGTGATGTTATACAACATAAACTGAACATTAATACTATAATAATAAGAATTAATAATAGTGCCGTTTACGTAAAATAAGGAATATAATATTTTTTTGAACATAAAATATCTGTAAATATGGCTGAATCATTTGAATTACAAAATACGTTAGCTGCATTATTAGCCAATATGCAGAAAATGTTAGAAGAAAATAAAGATAGTAAAGAGGAGATAGTGAAACAGAATAGGTCACTACAGTCACTACATGACGAGAATAAGAAAATTTATACCGCTGTGCATGATCAAGCTAAGCAAAATAAACAACTTTTAGAATTGACAGAAAAGTGTATCGGAGAGAAAGTCGAGTTGATGAAACCAATTCGCAATTAAAATTCTATGGTAGAGAGGCTGAAAATCTCCTCCACTTTCTCAAAACCTGCGAGAGATATGGAGGCGATAGGTGACCACGTAAGCAAAATGGACAAAATAACTGGGTGGTAAGAAGATTGAAAGGTACCGCAGCTGAATGGTTCAGCGTCTTCCAGGATAAGGTAGGTACTTATGAAGATCTGGTGCCGCATTTTAGGGCTAGATAGTGGAACAGCGAGATACAAAGAAAGATCCGTGTGTACAGCTGGAATTTGGGAAATATTGGAATTTGGGAAATATTGGAATTTGAAAGGTTCCAAAGAAAACTATTTAATACAGCTGATATCTCGAACCAAGTGTGTGGAACCAGAAGTGACAGATGCAGAAATGGTTAATAAGTTAGCTCACCATTTTTGATGTGGAATTGAAATCGCGGTTATTACACAATGGGTTAAATCCTTAAATGAACTACTCTTGCTATTGACTAAATGGGACAATGTGGATAACTCAAATAATAACAGTAATAATGAGCAAGCACGTAAACTATTTCAGCCACAACAACAACAGTTTAAAAATAAACCAAGATTTCAAAGAGTCAATCAGAGCAAAGTATCGACAATTACTGAAACCAATACAAATGAAGAACAGCCAAAAAACATGTAAGGTTGCACGGCGTGGGTCCGTGCAATAAAATAAATAATATAAATAAAAATAAGAATAAAAATACAATAACAAACGGCAGTATCAGAAATCATGTTAGAAATAATAGTGATAATAATGTATACATTTCTTTTAGCTTATACCCTGTTGATGTTAGGAATGAATTAATGTATAATAATTGTGTTAATGAATGTGTAGAAAATACTAGAGTTAAGGATAATAATGACATTGTTGTGATAGCGAGAATTAATGGTTGCATTGGAAATGTTTTTCTCGATAGTGGTGCGCTGTCATTAATTAATGAAAAATTTATTAACAAACAAGCACCAATTTAAGAAAACACCTGTCTTACCTGTAAATAATACTGTAGTTACTACGGTGACCGGCGATACACAAGTTATTTGTAAACAAGCACTTATATCAATAGTTACACAAGGCATAGAAATTGAAATGACTGTACTTATAGTTAAAAATCTAGTATATGATGTTATATTAGGAACTGACACTTTAAGAAAAATACACGCCACAATCGGTTTCAGTAACAAAAAACTCACGTGCACAATTCGAAATAAACTACACACTGTTAAATTGGGACATATGGATGGCGAATGGAGGCAGGCACAGCAGCGTACTGACCTACAAAAGCCAGTTTTTAATCTCGTAGATAAGATAACGAGTAGCGGGCAGACCACTGATAGTAAGCTCACAGTTGACCAAGAAAAGCGGTTAAGTAATATTTTAAATAAGTATGAGTCGGTTTTTAAAAGTGAACATACTATTACTAGCGTATATGAGCATAGAATAAGTGTAGTCAATGAAAATAAGTTTGTACGGAAAACTTATCCAATTCCGTTACACTACCAAAGACAGGTCGAGGAAGAAATTAATAAAATGTTAACCGATGGTATTATTGAACTTAGATAGTAACTTTCTAAACCCTATGGTAGTAGTGAAAAAGAAAATTTACAGGCATTGCACAATTGCAATGCACAGAGAAGGGCATTGAAAATGTTTCAATAAATCTAAAAAATATTTATTTTTCTTCATTTACCAATGTACAGATTATAAGTTAAATTGCTCTTCATCTTTGCTTCTTTCTTACGATCTCGATAGTGTTTTTTATTATCCCGTTTTCGTTGCAGACGTTCAGATTCAGTTAGTTGAGTTTTGACCAAACCTTGCTCAATTTTCTATACTTTTTGCTTCTTTTCCCACTCTCGGCAATATTCAAGCTTTCGTTTTCGACGTTCTGCTTCCAATTGAAGTTTTTCCGTCAAATTAGTTCCTTCTACACTCGAATCGGTGGAAGTCTGAGCCGTACTTCCACTCGCTTCCTCCTGATCCATCGCTCCATAATAAATTCTTGTCTGATGTACTACCTTATGATAAATTTAAGTGGATATGGCATTTAAACTCACCAAAAAATTCAAACTTCTACGTTATTGACAACAAAGAAGTAGTTTCTATGGAAACTCACCGGTCCCATTTTCGATCATGCACCAGCGATCTGCCACAAATGTGCGAAACGTCCTTATAACCATTTTCAATGTTAAAACAATGATATTCGTATTTGTTTGGATATGCGCAACCTCAACAGCATAACACGGAAGTGTTACGATTGTGCTCCCAATGCCAAAAATCTATTTGTAAAATGTCAAGGGGTCAGGTACATGTCACGGCTGGACCTCAAAAGTGGGTTTTGGCAGATTCCATTAGCCAAAGATTGCCAAAAATTTATAGCATTTCTTTATAAAAACAAATGCTACCAGTTTAAGGTAGTTCCTGTCGGGTTGGTGACCAGCCTTGCTGCAATGGTTAAATGTTTAGAATTGGCACTAGGACTGGAAGTAGAAGAATTCGTAAGCATGTTCGTGGACGACATACTCGTAATATCTAAATCTTTTGAGGAGCATCTAAGGCACCTTGATATTGTCTTCCGTAATTTAAGAGATTCTAATCTTGTGCTTAACTTGGACAAATGTGAGTTTGGAAAATCCCAAATAAAATTCCTGGGTCATATTATTTCGGCGGATGGGGTTAGTACGGATCCTGAGAAAATCCAGGCAATCACGGAATTTCCAACCCCCAGAAAGCAAAAGATATCAGGGCGTTCCTTGGATTGACCGATATTTTCGTAGTTTCACTCCGGAATATGCTAAGACCATAGAACCACTTCTGGAACTACTAAGAAGAAATACCAAATTGCAATGGGAAGAGTGGCATGAGACAGTATTCAATGCTACCAAGGACTTACATAGTAAGAACCTGCATATATTCCATCCTGAAAAAGAAGGGACTTATGTACTTAATTGTGACGCGTCGGACTACACAATCGGTGGAGTGTTGTATCAGCGAAATAACCAAGGTGAACACAGGGTAGTCTTGCACACGTTAGTCTTTCGTTAAAAGGTGCTGAGAGGAACTATTTTATGTAGGAGAAGGAAATTCTCACGATAGTCTATTGTATCAGCAAATTCAGATATTACCTTGTTGGTCAACACTTCAAGATTTTATCAGACAATCAGGCGTTGTCTTTCATGCTCAAATGTAAACTCGCAAATTCACGCATATCGCGATGGATCATGGCGATCCAAGAATATGATTTTAGCATAAAGTATTGCAAAGCTAGTGAAAACAAAATAGCTGATACTTTGAGTAGATATCCTCCAATAATTGAAGAACAGTACTCCTCAACAAGGAATGAAGTACAGATCTTGGCAATTAAATATGCATTACCTGACACATTAAAAACCAAATTAAAAACTATAAACATTGAACAACAGCGGGATGCTAAATTAAAGAAAATCAGCGATGATATTAGAGTTCGGGACAACCCAAAATATAAAATAGACCGGGATGTGTTATACAAGATCATAAACGGGCAGTGGAAGATAATGGTACCAGATGAACTAGTTGAAGATATAACTTGGGCGTGCCACGAGAGCCAGGCACACGCGGGAGCGTATAAATGCTATTTAGCAATGCAAGAAGACTTTGTGTGGTTAAATATGGCAAGAAAAGTTAAATCTATTTTGCGTACCTGCCACATATGCCAAACTCCAAAGTACCCGAATCAACATACGTATGTAGAAATGGGCAATATTATTACAAAAAACTGAAATTAGTTGTTATGTATTGATTTTTTAGGTCCGCTACCGCGTGCATCGTGGGGTATGAAGAATCTTGTGGTGTGCATGGATGCGTTCTCTAAACATGTAAGTCTTTAAGCTATAGGACGACCCACCACGGCAGCCATATCAAATGTCGTGTTAAATAAATACATACCTAAATATGGTCACGTTAAGAAAATTTTATCTGACCAGGGTAAACAGTTCACCAATAGGAAGTGGCAATCCGAATTGGAAAAGCACAATATCCAGACTGTGATCCAGAGACCGCAGGGCAACCTCGCTGAAAGGGTCAACAGGGAGTTAGGTTGACTTTTCCGTACTTATTGTAATACCAACCAAAGTACATGGCTGGTTTATCTCGAATTTTTTGAGGCGTCCATCAACGGGAATTACAATGACATGACAGGATTTACGCCTAACGAGTTGGAAACTGGAGAAATGCCCAAGCGCGTCTGGGATGGGAGTATCAGGAGGATTACAACACAAAATTTGCCGATTCCGAGTGAGGTGAAACGCATAGAGCCAGAAAACGCATTAAGAAATGTGCCGAAGAACGGACTGAAAAATTTATTTGCTGACCACGTGCTAGTAACCTTTAAAATTGGCGAGAGAGTACTCCTGAGGGCTTTGATTGTAGGTCACAGGGAGGATAACACCACAGCCAAATTCTGTAGGTTGTAGCCTACAATGGCCATATATTTTATCGGAGCAAGTTGGTAAGAACACCTATATTGTAACCAACCCTAGTACTAGCTGTGGGATAGGGAAATTCCATGCATCATCCCTAAGAAAGTATTGTGTTAAAGATAATTGTACCTAATATGCCAGGGTATAGGTGGTATGAATGTTTAAAGAAAAAAAAAAAAAAATTGTGTGTAATAAGAGTGTAAAATAAGAATAATAGATAATATGTCAGAATAAATGGTTTCTATGAACGGAGTATACCTTCAGTTTGAGAATGACGTTAGACGTGTTGATACGCTTATCTGTGTTTGAGATTATAGGTCAAATTCAACCACGTGGATTTGTTTATATTTTGACTGTCAAAATGACATTGTAGGAATGTTTTGTTTTGAAAGAAGTTTATTTATTTATTTTGATTTGGATTTATTGTTATTATTATTATTATTATTATTATTATTATTATTATTATTATTGGAAGAATGATGTTTTATTTATTTAGGATAGGAAGAAAAAAGAAAAGAAAAAAAATTTGTATTTATCTAAACAAATTTTTTCTATAAGTTTTGTATTTAGTGATGGATAAGGACTTGTGTTATACCAAATTCTTTGTAAATTTTTGTTCTTTAATGTCATGTACTTTGTTTGTGAATATGTGCGCGCATGCGCGTGTGATTAACCTTTGTTATTATATTGTCCGCGTTTGTTAACCGATCGACATGAGACTTGAACAGTGAATTGTTTATGAAAGTAGCTACATTTTCTATATACTCTGTTGTTCCCAGCTATGTTTTAAATATGGTTTTGTAATAATTAAAAACTCACTCAACTTTCCACGCTTATGTATTGAAGAGTAATAAAATTTCTAGATAAAATCTAGACAGGCTCTCGCAGACTTATACAAAGATTCGCCTGCAACGCGTCTATCTTTTGTCCAATCTACCACATAGATAGTTGATTGACCAATCAATGTAGACTTGTTTATAATTTATACACACAGCTGCCCTATGCGAAAGTGTTTATTTGTATTGTCGCAATATATTGAGTAATATTTTTGGATGATCAAGTACGTAATGTGTTACGGCATAAGACACTTTTAGTAAATGTCTTTTGTAGTTTCATCCAGGGCCGGCCCTGGAGTAGAGCCAGAGGAGCGACTGCTCTAGGCGCCAGGTGAGGGGAGGTGCCAAAATCCGATTGTGAAAAAAATAAAATTTTGTTGGCGCCTTTTTGCCACATTTCGCTCTTACCTACCTACGTCCTATAATGAAAAATAATTATGTTATGAGTATCATTGGCTTAGGGTTTATCCAAGTCAGTGTTGGATGGTGCTGAACTCTAGAGACTGGAAGGTAAACTTCGATTAACATGCGGGAATAGCGGTCCATTAGGCCAGTTGTGTGCAATCTATGTTAATGTGAAGACGTATGGTTTTGTTGTTATTTCTAACATTGAATTGAATTGTGATAGTGCTGTGCATAGTAATCTGAGGAATTCACAGAATTCAAGGCAAGTCTATGTTTTATTTATCTATGATTTTATATATTTAAATTAGTGAAGGTGTCCTAGTTAACCGAGATATGGTCGCGTTTATGTATTGAGGTTAAAATGGGGTAATTACGTGCACTAGATCACAATGCGCGGTTTTACCTCGCATTGTTTGCTATTCCACCCATTTTTCGTTTTCATTTTATGTATTTTAAAAAGTCGATTTATTTCATTTTAGATGCTGAGAACTTATCAAAGAAAAACTGAATGCCAGTCGTATTTTGTGTGAGAGTTTCCTTGTAATTCGAAATTAGGTTAAGTTCATTTTAATTACATTTCACTTTTTTAAAGTTCCATATTTTAAAAGTAACAAATTTTTTGTTTTGTTTTAGAATCAAGACTGAATATGTCACAAGGAAATAAAAAACTATCAGGTTCTCAAAATTTAAAGAGAAAAAACTTAAAGAAGCCGAAAACGAAAAAAGCGCAGAACAATTGGCAAAATATTTCAAAGTCGCAGATCGCGCGGCTTCTATTTGGTGTACGTCTCCATCTGTTGTATTAGTCATTAACAATGAAAATCTCTGTGTAACACAAACACAGTGATGTTTCAATCACAGACCACGTAGCTCCTACTTCATCAACGTCACCTGTTGATGTTGTACCAGTAACTTGCAAAGACAATCCCTGTCCTTCAACTCAAGGTGGTAACAGTGATGGTGATTCAGTCTCAGACCACGCGGCTCCTACTACATCAGCGACACCATTTGTTGCATCACTCACTGAGGACGACGGTTTTTGTGTACAACATGGAGATTTATATGAATCAGTAACACTACCTTTAAATCGGCAGACAGAAATGACTTCCCCATCAGCTTTACAACTGAACGTTTCAGAAGATATTGCTAAATGGCCAAATCCTCTATCAAATAAAGTTATTGACAAAATATTATTGCAAGGGTCTAATAGCGGCAAACTGAACAGTGATGAATAGGGCCCGGATTTTTATGTAGCAAAAAATGGCAAAATATGTACATAAATATGTAGGAAAAATAAGGAAAATATGTAGCTAAATATGTAATATTTAAGAAATATGTAGTATTAAAATACTTTCACATCAACAATGTAATTTACATTTTTACGAGAACATAACAAAGCCTCTTTGAAACGCTTTGAAAATAATAGGTGCTTCATTTTAAACTTTTTAAAATCACTTTCAAAACATGCAAATATATTTTGAGCAAAGTCAATGTAATCCATAAAATACTAATCAAGTTCGGGGCTGACACTAATCACCAGTTAGATTACCACTTCTGTTACAGAAATTAAGTTAACCCTAGAATACACAGTATCTGAAAGTTCAACTCTTTGTTGAAGAGTTTACAATAAGACAGCATGCATAAGAAATGAATTACTTTTCAATTGTTTATTGTACTTTAGAAAATTTATGAAAACATATTTTAGAAAACAGAATTAAAAAAGAAATCTTGATATTATAAAATTAACAACAAACAAATATTTTACCTATGGATTTCTGTAGTATAGGACATGAGTATAAAGTAAAAAATTGAGAATTATTAACTATTTAACAAAGTATTTTACTAGGAGAGTTGAAATTATTACAAAATTAAAGGTAGATTTTTGATTTGAAAATTATATTGTATATATTGCGACAACACAAATTACTAAACTATTGGCGCATAGGATATGATAGTATGTGTATTTCAAATTACAAGTCTATATTGGAGGGTTTAAGATTATTTATTGTACAAACACAAGTAATTGTTTATATGATATATTTGCTATGTACAGAATGTAATGTTTGAAATAGAGTCTTTCTTTTAAAATGTTAAATAATGTTCATACGCAAGACGTGATACGTTACATAAGAAGACTCCCACGATGATATTGTTGAAGAGAAGGGCCGGTCTTTGCGGTGTAGTTGGTTCATCAGATGCGGCTTATAAATGACAGACGTTTTCCCCGAAATGTTTACAGCTGGGCTGGCGTCCTGTAACAGCTTGGCTGATGTCCTGTAACAGCTGGGCTGGTCCTGTAACAGCTGGGCTGGGTCCTATAACAGCTGGGCTGGCGTCCTATAACAGCTGGGCTGGTGTCCTGACAGCTGGGCTGGTCCTATACAGCTGGGCTGGGGTCCTATAACAGCTGGGCTGGCGTCCTATAACAGCTGGGCTGGTGTCCTGACAGCTGGGCTGGTGTCCTATAACAGCTGGGCTGATGTCCTATAACAGCTGGGCTGACGTCCTATAACAGCTGGGCTGGTGTCCTGCAATTCCTACGATGAATCTGACGCTTCGCACACACAACGGTACTACGGATCTTATTACTCGCAAAATTAATATAGAGTTTATGACCAAGTAATATCTCAGGTGACAGTGAGTTTAATCTAATAACGGTATATTGAGCTTATACCACTCCGGCTTCTTCAAGTGTTCACGCGAATACACGGTCTACCGCGATCAGCAGACCACCCTATGAGGAAATCTTGCACTAGCACGGAAACGTCTTGATGGAACTATTGCGTAACAATTAATGATACTGTCACTGTGGAAAATCTCGCACAGTGGTACAGTTACACTCACTTAGTACACACGTAGTACTACAATATTAATACTACCATGTGTAAATAGATATCAACTGTTATGCGTCACACGCGTTACTATCCCCGAAAAGTCTTAACAGATCCTTGCAAGCGGTAGAATCTTGTACAAGGATTGTATGTACCGTTCGCGGTAGCAGCAGTGAAGAACTGCCTGTAATTATACGCGCAATGCGTTAAAACAGTACTGTGTGCAGGTGTACTACACACACAGTTCTGAGTTCCCGTTTCACTAACGACGAATAGTTTTTACAACACCTTGCAAGCGGTAGAATCTTGTACAAGGAGTGCACGTCCCGTTCACGGTAGATGGCGTAGAAGAACTACCTGTGTAACAACAGGCTTAAGAAAATTTCCAACCACCACTCAGTATTCTATTGGTGGATGGAAGTCACATGGTTATTACATAGTGACAATGCACCTTTCATGCAGTAGAGTGCATTTACTTTGTAACAGCATGCATAGCGGTAATCAGACTACCCGTATCTCATGCATAACTGCCTACATACTAATATGATACATGAACGTAAACAATAGTCAGAAATGTATAGGGAATGTAGCAATACATATGTCTAAGTTCAGTTCAATGTCAACACAACGATAAATACTTCACGCACCGCCCGGGAAACGTTTACCACTCGCGCACGCGCGCACATTTCCACAAACACAGTACATGAATAACAATAAATAAATAATGCACAGTTTTACTAAACTAAACCCTTATCCTTACTAAATACAATTGATAACAACCAAACTTAACCATCTACCAATATAATATGAATGTCCATTGTCTGTGTAATATATGAACTTGCCCCGCCTATCATGATCCTGTGATTCGTTGCAGGATTAACCCCTTCCTGCATAAAAAAAATTTTTTTTTTTTTAATTAACTAACAAAAATAAAAAATTTTTTTTTTTATATAACCAAAACAATTTCCTAATCCTGAAATAATAATAATACCCTCGAACTAAAATCAAATAAACACCCTCAATTAATATTAACATTTCCTAACTGTCACTTTGACAGAAGCACCCACTCAAAGACACGTGGTAACCTTAAAACCAAAACAAATACACATGTTCCTGACATCAGATAACAAAATTTTATGCAGGGTCACAAAGTACACAGACGGCATTCCTTATCTAAACTAGATTATTGTTCATTCACAGAGTCATCTTACATACAACATTTAAACCTGAACTTGACATATTCAAATCACTACACATTCTTACCCCTATATCCTGACATTTATTTCTGAGTTTTTTGTATAAATTTTTCTCAGTTTTGAAACGCACACGTTTACTTGGAAATGTAGATTTGAATTTGTTTAATATAAGTCGTATTTGCTTTATCTCGCAACCCATTAACTGAACCTTGGGGGTTAGTGAGTTATTCGTTATCTTATCTTTCGAGCGTCCCAGTCTGATAACTTGAGGTCGACAATCAACTTTAGCTTGTAATAATTCTTTCTGACATTCCAATGTAGCATGCAATTTATTCAATTTATCAACATTGTAGCGGGGCATTTTTGGGCATACCTGGGGTAATAACAGAATTTGTATTTTTTATTATAAATAATAAATAACTTGTTGAGTGATAGGAAAATTTTGTGACCGAGAGGTAAATTTGTTATTGTGGAAGCGATCGCAAAGTGGCAGCATTGACTGTGAGAATTGTTTAATATTGTGTGGACAGTTTAATAACTGTACCAAAGTCTGTTCAAGGACAATGATGAACCCGGAAAACGTAAACACGTTATGTAACTAAATCTGTCAACCAATTATGCAACCAGACATCAGGCGATGCGTTGCATCAGCAACTTATATAACAACTGTGTGTCATCGGTTTCGTCAGAGCCTATCCTGGGTGTGTCACGCCAGCAACTGTGTGAGGCACCGAACAAACAGTCGCAAAACAACATCTGAGTTATACAGACGCTAACCACTGTGCGTCGCCGGTTCGCCGGTTTTCGGGCGAAGTTATTGTGTTCGCCGATGCGCCCGTATACAATAATTGGTTTCAAAATGTGAACTTTCAACAAAAAAACAAACAGTTTTATAGAGTTATAGTTCCGGAGAATGAATAAATAAGAAAATGTGCGGAATCGGAATGAAATACGTGTTAGAGACGGACTCATCAAGATCTTTGGCAGATAAGTAACCAACATTGGTTAAATCTAAAACCTTTTAAAAAAAAAAGCAAATTTTGAGAATGGTTAACAAAGAACTGGCAGCCTACAAAATAAACTTAAATTAATTAAAATGAAAATTAATTAGAATCAATTAAAAAATGGAAGGGGAATAGAAATGTAGAGAGAGAGAGAGAGTGAATATAGAAATTAAACGAAGTGCTGGTTTGTGTAGGTATATAATTATTAAATGTAATTATGGGGGAAACATAATCAAAGAAATATAATTAATAAATAAGACCAAATCAATAATAAAAAAAAAAGGATGTACGGAAATTAATTTTAATGGCATTTATTTCATGAGTTCATAGTTAAGTTGGCAATAGTATGTAAGTGTAGTAAAAGAAGTTTTATTTTTTTTTTTTTGTGTGCGTTTTAGAGTAAATAAACCTTTTGTTCATTGCCAATGTGAATTAAATTAATCATTACAAATAAACCATTCTGATCTCCTAGTTCGCTGATACGAACCTTGGTAAATTATTTTCTTGCAGTTGGCAAGATGGCGCCCGACAAAGTAGATAGTACAATTTTGACAAATTCGAAATCACATTATATTTAGTTATTAATATCAATAAAACGAAATATCACATTTGGCGCCCGAACAGGGACAATTTTATATCAATAAATTTATATAAAATACGGCCTACGGGGAGAACAGAATGGTTGTTGAGGTAGAATAAATTTTTTTTTTTCGAACATAAAATAGACGCAAGTATGGGGTTATGTTTTGATAGGGTTATGTATGTAGTGCATTATTTGTTTATGTGTTTATGAGTATTGTGAGGGTAATTAGTGTGTATGAGATGAATTATATTATATAAAGGGTATTATAATAAAATTTTTTAATATGGCTAAGATACAAGAAAATGATAGTGGCTTCGTATGGAAGGAGTGGGAAAGCGAATTTAGAGGGGTTGTAGGTGAAATGACGGACGAGGAATGGGGGAGTTTAGAAGATAGTTTAACACGAATGGAAGAAATGGAAGAGGGAATATTTGCAGAAATTAAGAAGCACAGTGATGATATTGATAGTGAGGTGCCAAGCAATAAAGGTAAGATCGTTGAAGCGACAGTGGTAGAGATTAAGACGGAATATAGGCCTAATGATAACGGTAGTTTAGGGGTGGAAGAAAAAGAATATACAGTATATGACCTCTTTAACCTACTAAATGAGTTAAATGCAAAAATGGATAAGAATTTTGATATGATGAATAAATGGCTTGATGAGAGGGGGGAAATGATGAGTAAACATTTTGATAATATGAACAAGGGTTTTGATGAGTTACATATAGATTTACACGAAACAAAGGAAATAATGAGTAAGGGTTGTGATACAATAAAAGACGCTTTTGATAAACCAGACGAGAAGGAGGAGGAAGATAGGTGTCAAGTAAACGTTGAGTTAACACAGGTAAGTGGTGTCTTTGATAATAGTGAAGAAATAAGTAACCAGGTGAGTGACAATTCGAATAATGAGTTAATAGCTAACAGTGATCAAATAGTGGGAGAAATAGTGTTGACTAGTGATGATAATGGTATTAATTACAATTCCGAGGTAAGTAGGAATGATAATTATGACAATATAAGTGAAAATATAATGTTAAAAAATAATGGAGTAAATATAGAAAGTACTGATGAAGTTTTAGAATGCGATAATGAAATGTTAATGAGTGTTTATGAAATAGAAAGAGAGTGGAAAAATAATGTTGTAGTTGAGTGGGGACAGAGGGCAAATTTTCCCCTTATTGTTTATAATGATGATGATGATTTAATGTTGTTTTTTCAGGGCAAGAGACCCTTATTGTTAAATGAAGTAATGTTGTATAATGTTGTACCCTCTGTCCGTAATAATTGTGAGAGTGTGATGTGGTGCTATGAAGAAAGAGAGTTATATATTGAGAATGAAATAGAACTATATAAGTTAGAAAGAAAGTATGATGAATTGAGAAAATTAATAAAAGGGGTGATGATGAATCATGTGAAATACGTACCTGTTGAAAGAGAGACAGAAAATAATTTTGATAATATCTTACCTGACTATAATGACTTACCTGACGTAGTAGTTGAGGAATACAAAGATGAGAAAATTTACCTGACATTAACAAATAACCCTGATATAGACGGGACAATCCTAACCTATGGTGACAAGATTTATAGTGGTACAATGGATGAAATAGAGTTGATAGATTATTATGATAGTAATGATTATCATAATTTGTGTGTTGATAAAAATGATGAATGTTACAAATACACTAGATATATATATGACGATGGAGGATGAGCTAAAAGATCAGTGTTGGGACATTTTTAAATATTGTAAATTTTTGGTAATGACCTTGCTGATTTGGACATCTGAAGTGAGATACACTTGAACAGTTTTGACGCATATTTTGTAAATAATATTGAATTCATTGGTGTGTATTGTGAAATGTTAGAAAAGTAATGTGTATATGTTTTAGAAAATGTTGTATTAATAATAATAATATTATTAATATTTTAGCACTGTAATTAAATAACAAAATAATTATGAAGACAATAGTTAATGATTTGTAGAATGTTGATAATAATTGAAATATGTTATTTTAATAATCAAATGAATTAAATAAGTTGAGATGTTTAGATATTGTGATTGAATGTTATATGCTTGAATTTTTTGTTTGTGAATGTAAATTGTTTGGTGAGATTTTGATTTAATAATAATTAATAAGTAAATAAATGTTAAATGGTCTATTTTGTGGAATAACTTAATGGTTAAAAATATGTTAATAATAAATTTTAAGCAATTTTGAAAATCTGATTGCAACACAGGATAAATAAATAATGAGGATAAATAAAAAGAGTTAATGAAAAATTTTAAATAATGTTTATAAATTTTTAGATAAATTAGTTAAAAGAGAATTGTTGGTTCAATGTATATTTGTGTATTATGTTATGTGATGTATTATACAAGTGTGTGTAGCTGGGAGGTTATCCAAGGGGATAACGTATTAAAAATTTGATATATTTTAATTAATAATGATGATTTGCTACTCAATAATTTTGTTTGAATTTAAAAAATAGATGCACTAAATACTTCTTATATTGTGTTATTATGTCTTATTGTGTTGATTGCATTAGTATGTTAGGAATAAGTATTATAAAAATATAATAATATGTTTTCAATGTGTTTATAGATTTTAAAAATAAAATGAAAAATAGTTGTAATAGGTAAAATTTTCAATAGGTTGCAAAAGATAGAAGTGGGTGATAGTAATTGTTTGAATAAAATGTTTGAGTCAGTCCAAGTTGAATTTTGTGGGACATAGATTTGTCCAAATCGAAGTAAGAGTTAAAGTAATAGTGGAAATGAAAATAATGCAATGTTGTTTTGAGTTAATGTATGTTATAGAATTTTGAGAAGTATAAGTGGAGACACAGTAGAAATGGAGAATTTATGTAGAGTTTTGAGCGATATGTTGTTTATTTGTTGATGTTAATTTGTTGTAGTTGTAGTGAAGTTATGAGAGTGAGATTTTTTGGGGATGGCAATTTTGTAGTAGTGGTAGTGTATTTGGGGAGTCCGCAACATAAGGGTTGGGACGGGATAGGGACCGATTGGCGCCGGAAAGGGTTACCTAGGGGGAGTCCAGGGACCAACATAAGGGAATGAGTTTTGGGAAGGAAACACGTATCCTATGTACAAAGGGTTAGAGAGTATTTTTTTTTATATAAGAGTAGAAGGTGGCGATTGGAGTTAAAGTAGTAAGTAGTTAGAGGTAGAGAAGGGTTAGTAAAATTTTGATAGTGGGGTGTCATACTAGTTAGAGATTTTGTAAGGGAACGTTAGAGTAATAAAAGGGGTAAGATTATGAGTAAATGCCAAGTGGATAAAGTAAATTATAATGAATAACGTAGAATCACCCAAAGTAATGAAATGGAATAATGAGGGCCATAATTGAAAAAAAAAAATAAAATAAAATAAATTTTGTAATTTTGAGAATAGAATTAATAAGAGTAAATCAAGTTTAAAAGTAATTTTTTGATTTTATATGCCAATTTAATGATGTAAAGTGTGTAACATTTTAATTGTAAGTTGTTTATTTTAAAATGAATTATTAATGTACTGTGTTTTCTTATGTTAAGTTATGTTAGGTATTCTGATATATACATGTTAGTAATAAGTGAGTAAAAACAAAACCAGTGCTTCTTAGCGCAAACCAGCACCGCTAGGGGGAAACAGATCAGTTGGGGATATGGTGTTGTATAAGGCCACTATTTAATATTTTGATTTGTTTCAGTGTTTGGTGGTGCTGTGGCGGCGGACCTGAGCTGGCCTGCGCGTCAGAGCAGGGGCGTGGAGTATCTGTCTGACTCTACGGTGTTGGGATCTCGAGAGAGAAGTCCAGTATTGTCATGCAGATGCGGTCACAGTCACCGGACCAAGGGTGAGTTGATTATTCTTTTGTGTAAACCATACAGGGGGTTGTGGCGACATACCCTGGCTGATCCCTCTAGCAAGTATGAATGTGTCAATGAGATTTTTTATGCTTCGGCATAAAATATCTCATTGAGGGGGTATTGTAGCGGGGCATTTTTGGGCATACCTGGGGTAATAACAGAATTTGTATTTTTTGTTATAAATAATAAATAACTTGTTGAGTGATAGGAAAATTTTGTGACCGAGAGGTAAATTTGTTATTGTGGAAGCGATCGCAAAGTGGCAGCATTGACTGTGAGAATTGTTTAATATTGTGTGGACAGTTTAATAACTGTACCAAAGTCTGTTCAAGGACAATGACGAACCCGGAAAACGTAAACACGTTATGTAACTAAATCTGTCAACCAATTATGCAACCAGACATCAGGCGATGCGTTGCATCAGCAACTTATATAACAACTGTGTGTCATCGGTTTCGTCAGAGCCTATCCTGGGTGTGTCACGCCAGCAACTGTGTGAGGCACCGAACAAACAGTCGCAAAACAACATCTGAGTTATACAGACGCTAACCACTGTGCGTCGCCGGTTCGCCGGTTTTCGGGCGAAGTTATTGTGTTCGCCGATGCGCCCGTATACAATAATTGGTTTCAAAATGTGAACTTTCAACAAAAAAACAAACAGTTTTATAGAGTTATAGTTCCGGAGAATGAATAAATAAGAAAATGTGCGGAATCGGAATGAAATACGTGTTAGAGACGGACTCATCAAGATCTTTGGCAGATAAGTAACCAACATTGGTTAAATCTAAAACCTTTTTAAAAAAAAAAAGCAAATTTTGAGAATGGTTAACAAAGAACTGGCAGCCTACAAAATAAACTTAAATTAATTAAAATGAAAATTAATTAAAATCAATTAAAAAATGGAAGGGGAATAGAAATGTAGAGAGAGAGAGAGAGAGAGAGAGTGAATATAGAAATTAAACGAAGTGCTGGTTTGTGTAGGTATATAATTATTAAATGTAATTATGGGGGAAACATAATCAAAGAAATATAATTAATAAATAAGACCAAATCAATAATAAAAAAAAAAAAGATGTACGGAAATTAATTTTAATGGCATTTATTTCATGAGTTCATAGTTAAGTTGGCAATAGTATGTAAGTGTAGTAAAAGAAGTTTTATTTTTTTGTTGTTGTGTGCGTTTTAGAGTAAATAAACCTTTTGTTCATTGCCAATGTGAATTAAATTAATCATTACAAATAAACCATTCTGATCTCCTAGTTCGCTGATACGAACCTTGGTAAATTATTTTCTTGCAGTTGGCAAGATGGCGCCCGACAAAGTAGATAGTACAATTTTGACAAATTCGAAATCACATTATATTTAGTTATTAATATCAATAAAATGAAATATCACAACTTCCCAAATAATATTATGTCCGAGTTTTCTAACTCCAAGTACGGTCGCATCTATTTCTATTACCCTGTTCGTATTTTGTTTTAATTGCCTGTTTATCAAACATCTGCGACTCACACATTGCTGATTTTATCCTTGTGTGACTTACCTGCAGAATCGGCATTTGTACAAAGTGGTTTTTACACCTCTTTCGTAACTGCTCGTCCAACAGCGATATTTCTGTGCCGCTGTCGAACAACATCTCGTCAACATAACCACTGATTTTTGCTTCGACAATAAGGTCGGTGCAATTTCCAATACTAATATTTCCCTCATGTTTATTACTATTATCATTATTACACACTAAATTATACCTAATTGCTGCAGGATATAGGCCAGACATAACAGTTTCATTCTTATAACTAACATTTTTCATACTTGATTGATTGAACTGCTTTTCAACTGAATCATTTTCAGTAACTGTTGCTAATAAGTTGGTATTAATTTGCTGAGTTGTATTTTTATGTTGTTGTAATTGCGGCTGATTTTGTGGTGTTTGAACATGAAACTGATTACGCGGCGGTTCATTATTATTTACCATAATTGTTGTCACCTTATTGTCACCAGTATCATTCACCTCTCCGTCCTCCATAAACACCTCAGTACCTGATATAGATTCATCTAGTACCTCATCATTAGGACATATGTCATAAATACCTGCACCATTAGTATCCATACTAGTTCCAGGCTCTACTACTGGTTCGGGATTTTTATGTGTTATGCATACACTGTCCGCATCCATGATAGCTTCAAATTCTACCATACGTTCACGGTCCTCGCATGCTATATATGCTACACTATAAACTATCACCTCATCACAGCACTTACCTGAAGTATGTTCCAGACTAATAGTGTTGTTACTACTAATTTCATTTCTGTTATCTTCACTACAATCCGATGCAGAATCTAAATACTCGACTTTACCGAGATATGAACTACTAGGCCCTAATAAGGTGGTTTCTGTATAATCACTTTCAAGTTCACCTGCTACGCTACTGTTCTCCGTTAATCCTTCAGATGTCACATCTTGGTTAACTTCCCTATTACTTTTGTTGAGAGTATGTTCAACCAGAACATTTGGTACTTCAAAATTATCACCAGGTACACTATTCCCAACAGTTAAATCTACTTCAGTATCAACTGACATTTCCTGTAGTTTCGCCATCCTCTCCTCTCTATCGGCGTCCATTTCTTCCCAAAATTTCTGCCTAATGGCTATCATCTCCTCATCCCTGGCTTTACTTTCCTCTGAAACTCCTTGTATATCCGCTATCATCTCTTCTTCCACGGCTTTCATCTCCTCACGCCAGGCTTTCATTTCTTCAGACATGGTTTCCATCTTCGCTAATACGGCCGCTAAAAGATTCTCTATCCCTTGTGACTCTGCCATAATGATCAAATTTTAGTTTAAAATTTAATAAATTTAAATTTATTGATTTATACGCAAAGAAAGTTATTATTACTACCAGATTAGAGCGTATTGTAACCAGTTTATATGCACACAGAAAGCAGTTCAAAACATCAACATGTAAATACCTTATCTAACATACAACAACTAATAATCTACCTCCAATATACTGATAAAATCTGTTCATATATGATATACAAGAGAATATGCACAATTGAAAAATTATATCCTCAGATTTTCATATGAACAATACACCTACAATTATTACGTTAATTATACTTATACGTCGGATTTTTCCAACAAATTTTATATTCATAGACAAATATATAATAGCGTAAAATTACCGCTATTTACGAGCCCCACGTTGGGCGCCAAAATATCTCTATGCGACAACACAAATTACTAAACTATTGGCGCATAGGATATGATAGTATGTGTATTTCAAATTACAAGTCTATATTGGAGGGTTTAAGATTATTTATTGTACAAACACAAGTAATTGTTTATATGATATATTTGCTATGTACAGAATGTAATGTTTGAAATAGAGTCTTTCTTTTAAAATGTTAAATAATGTTCATACGCAAGACGTGATACGTTACATAAGAAGACTCCCACGATGATATTGTTGAAGAGAAGGGCCGGTCTTTGCGGTGTAGTTGGTTCGTCAGATGCGGCTTATAAATGACAGACGTTTTCCCCGAAATGTTTACAGCTGGGCTGGCGTCCTGTAACAGCTTGGCTGATGTCCTGTAACAGCTGGGCTGGTCCTGTAACAGCTGGGCTGGGTCCTATAACAGCTGGGCTGGGTCCTATAACAGCTGGACTGGCGTCCTATAACAGCTGGGCTGGTGTCCTGACAGCTGGGCTGGTCCTATACAGCTGGGCTGGGGTCCTATAACAGCTGGGCTGGCGTCCTATAACAGCTGGGCTGGTGTCCTGACAGCTGGGCTGGTGTCCTATAACAGCTGGGCTGATGTCCTATAACAGCTGGGCTGACGTCCTATAACAGCTGGGCTGGTGTCCTGCAATTCCTACGATGAATCTGACGCTTCGCACACACAACGGTACTACGGATCTTATTACTCGCAAAATTAATATAGAGTTTATGACCAAGTAATATCTCAGGTGACAGTGAGTTTAATCTAATAACGGTATATTGAGCTTATACCACTCGGCTTCTTCAAGTGTTCACGCGAATACACGGTCTACCGCGATCAGCAGACCACCCTATGAGGAAATCTTGCACTAGCACGGAAACGTCTTGATGGAACTATTGCGTAACAATTAATGATACTGTCACTGCGGAAAATCTTGCACAGTGGTACAGTTACACTCACTTAGTACACACGTAGTACTACAATATTAATACTACCGTGTGTAAATAGATATCAACTGTTATGCGTCACACGCGTTACTATCCCCGAAAAGTCTTAACAGATCCTTGCAAGCGGTAGAATCTTGTACAAGGATTGTATGTACCGTTCGCGGTAGCAGCAGTGAAGAACTGCCTGTAATTATACGCGCAATGTGTTAAAACAGTACTGTGTGCAGGTGTACTACACACACAGTTCTGAGTCTTCCCGTTTCACTAACGACGAATAGTTTTTACAACACCTTGCAAGCGGTAGAATCTTGTACAAGGAGTGCACGTCCCGTTCGCGGTAGATGGCGTAGAAGAACTACCTGTGTAACGACAGGCTTAAGAAAATTTCCAACCACCACTCAGTATTCTATTGGTGGATGGAAGTCACATGGTTATTACATAGTGACAATGCACCTTTCATGCAGTAGAGTGCATTTACTTTGTAACAGCATGCATAGCGGTAATCAGACTACCCGTATCTCATGCATAACTGCCTACATACTAATATGATACATGAACGTAAACAATAGTCAGAAATGTATAGAGAATGTAGCAATACATATGTCTAAGTTCAGTTCAATGTCAACACAACGATAAATACTTCACGCACCGCCCGGGAAACGTTTACCACTCGCGCACGCGCGCACATTTCCACAAACACAGTACATGAATAACAATAAATAAATAATGCACAGTTTTACTAAACTAAACCCTTATCCTTACTAAATACAATTGATAACAACCAAACTTAACCATCTACCAATATAATATGAATGTCCATTGTCTGTGTAATATATGAACTTGCCCCGCCTATCATGATCCTGTGATTCGTTGCAATATATAACTCTACTATAATTCTGCATAAGAATAAAGTGTCCACGTACGTTTTTTTTACCACTGTTTAGTTGCACAATTAATTATTAAATACGTCTTCGGTCTGAGAGTATGTTTTTATATATAGAAAAGGATCTCTCAACATCACATGTCGTCACCGGCACATATTTATACAGAGGAATCGTACTTGGAAGAATATTCTCAATCGATTCTACAGTTTCGCCATTACATATGCGATAAATGGTGTGTAAAGTTGAGTAACCATAGTTTCTATTCAGCACAGCATTTAATTTAGTGGAAACTTTGTCACCGACTTCAGCCTGCACAGCATTTAACTTGTTAACTGCCTCTTCAACTATTCCTATGGCTTCTTGGAGAGTTTGACCTGCAGTCTCCAGTTTCTTGATACTATCGGGTAGCCAACCAAAATGCGTTTTGATGTACGAAACTGAACATACACCTTAGAGTTGTTGAATGCAGACACTGGATTCGCTCACTGACATTGCAGAATCGGGAGATAATGTTTCCACCACAGACTTCACAGCTTCAAAGTTGTCACTGTAGAAATTTACGGCTTCGATCCAGGTTCCCCATCTTGTAATTACGGGTTCTGGAGGCAGAGGTGTGTCAGGTAGCCTTTGTTTGTAGCACTGGATACGGGAAGGAGCTTTCAAGAACACCTTTTTTGTTGCTGATATTAATGTATTTACTTCGGGGAAAAGGTCTCTGACAGTTTCAGCTACTTGATGCAATCCATGAGCCAGGCATGTAACATGTAGTAGGTTGGGGTAAAACACATTTAGAGAATTACCTGCTTTCAACATGTATGCTGCTGCATCTGTATACAACAGCAGTACCTTCTCTTCTTTAACACCATTTGGCCATAACACTTTCAGTCCATCATTAATAAATCGAGCTACTGTTGAGTGATTTGTTTGCTCCAGGGGCTTACGGTAAATCAAGTAGGGCTTGGCTGGATTCTCGGAATCTAACTTACCCACAATAAGATTTGCGATGTAACGACCTACAGCGTCTGTTGTCTCGTCAACACCTATCCATATATAAGAATCACCGATGTCGGCTCTGATTTTTTCCAAAGTCTCAATATAGCAAACGTTCAAGTAATTTTTTCTGAGTGTAGATTCGTCTGGAATATTACGTTTGAAGTATTTCTCTAAGAAAGACTTAAATTGAGGCACTTGAAGTTTGTACCAAGGCACATTAGCAGCAATCATTGCTAAAGCCATGTCTTTATAAAACTCACTATTAGATGATGAAGATTGCTGCTGCATCTTTGTAAGTAGTACCTGTTTCGATGAAGAAGATCGTTCTTTATTTCTAGTATGTAAATTACTTCGCAAATGTTGTTCCAGTTGAGACTTCATGGAACAGCCAATATTTTTATCACAAACTTGGCAAAATCAGCTTTACTGTCAGTTGTAAAAGCACTGTCAATCTGTACCCATGATTTTAACTTAGATGACAAAGATGATGCGGTCGGTGCCATGATAAAACAAGGATATTTGTATTTAAAACTCTTAAGAACTTGCGTTGAACAATACCGCACAATATATTATTTAAGACGTCTTTTGTCCAACAACGAGAATCTGCCAAGGCAAGAAACAAGCAAGCGCAGAAGTGTAGGTGAAAGACAAAACACTGACTTGACAATAACTTCAACGCACCACACTGCACACCAGATTGTTATTTACGTGTAGGCTTACACTCCGAGAACGTCGATAATACTGTGGAATCCGTTGCGAGAATTGCAAGATCTGCGAAGAGTATTTATTTACCGCGGACAGCATGTTATTTCCCCACCGAGTCTGCTGAACGTGCGAACGAAACGTAAATAAGGAGTGGGCCGCACATACCATTCTCATCTAACATCCCGTGCGAAATGCCTTACTTGTCGCTTGAGTTCGTAAAAAAATTTACTTCTTGAAAGTAGAATCTATGCGTGCAATTGCAACAGATGCAATATTTTGCCTTTTCTTGCAATAAATTTAATTGCACCTGATTCTGATTAATTGCACATTTGCACATCTGAGTAATGTTGTTATAGGCTTAACTATTTTTTGCCATTTCAATTTTCAAATTGAAGTAAAGTATAGTAAAATAGCTAAAATATGTAGAAATATGTAAGATGGAGTGAAATATATAATATGAACAAAATATGTAAAAATATGTAAAATTAAACTCGCGTATAAGACACCTATTAGTATGATTCGCCGATATCTGGCTTTTCTGTGTAAATATGCACTCAGCATTCAAATATGTAATTACATAAAAATCCGGGCTTTAGTGATGAAGACTACCCGCGAAATGAAAAAGGTCTCCATTTTTCAAACATACACTTCCAAAGAATAATACCAAATGGAGAAAAATATGCGAGGAAATGGCTTGTTTATTGAAAAGTGTTTTGCTTATATTGTTATTTGTTCAGCCGATGTTCGATATCAAGTTTAGCAAATGAGGGTTTTGATGATTGGGCTCATATTTCATTAGCCTTAAAAAGACATGAAACTTCCCATGATCACCAGTCAGCAACATGTAAGTAGTTGGACGCTACAAAAAGATTACGAACACGTACTGGAGTAGATCAAAATTTAATGAAACAAATAGATGAGGAGAAGCAAAAATGGAGAGCAATTCTTGAGAGAATGATAGCAATCACATTATTCTTGGCAGAACACAATTTGGCTTTTAGAGGAAGTTCTGACACTTTATACACTCCACATAACCGGAATTTTCTAGGTTTGGTACAACTATTAGCCACGTTTGACCCCATCGTGATGGAACATTTGCGCAGTGTCGTTAGTCACGAAACAAAAAACTTTTAGCAAAAACATTAAAAATGAACTCACTGATTTACTTGGAAATGAGGTACGAGATACTATCATCCTAAAAATAAAAAGATCTAAGTATTTTTCAATCATTTTAGACTGCACACCTGATATCAGCCACACTGAACAGCTAAGTGTCACTTTTAGATTTTTTGATATTGACTACAACTGCATACGTGAATGTTTTGTAACATACAAACCGGTATCGGACTCCAGTGGGCAGGGTCTCGCAGGTTTATTTCTGGATGAGGAGATAAAGAAACATGATTTAGACATGCATGATTGTAGGGGCCAAGGATACAATAATGGCGCCAGTATGGTGGGCAACGAAAGAGGCATCTAAAGGCATATAATCAGAGAATTCCAAGAGCTTTTTTTTAATCCTTGTGGGTGTCACAGCCTAAACTTCGTTGTTTCTGATCCAGCTAAAACTTCTGTCAAAACAGTATCGTTGTTTGGGGTTCTCCACCGTCTGTTTGTTTTTTTCTCCTCTTCCACAAGGAAGTGGGAAGTAATCTCTAAACATACAGAAGGCCTCACATTAAAAAAAGTCTGTGAAACACGCTGTGAAAGCAGAGGCCTCGAAGCTGTGAGGTTTCAATATACCGAAGTGAGAGATGTGTTACAAGAGCAATACGAGGAAACTACCGATCCGGTCGCAGCTTCAGAAGCTAGGTCTCTCGCTCAGCATATGCATCAATATGGATTTCTGCTTGTACTTGTGATTTGGTATGATTTACTGTACCAAATTAATGTTAGCAAATGCATGCAATCTGAATCAATAGATTTGCTAAATGGGACGAGTCTATTAGACAAATGTTGTCAATTTGTGAAAGAATACAGGGATAATGGTTACACATTGGCTGTGATTAAAGCAAAAGAAATTGCTGAAAAAGCTGAAATTTCACCAGTTTTTCAACAAACACGAAAGCAAAGAATAAGAAGAAGGTTTGACTACGAATCTCTAGATGAGACTCCAACATACCCAGAAGACACTTTTAAGACCACCGTATTCTATCCTTTGATAGACGCAATTGTTAATTCACTGGAAATGGGGTTTCCGACAGCTTTCAACTTTTAATGAGAGTTGGTCTTTTATGTATGATTTGAAGTGACCAATTGGTAAGTCCGAATTAGAGCAGTCGTGTTTAAATTTAGAAAATTTTTTGGCACATAAATCACAAATTGACATTTCCGGAAATGATCTGGCTCAAGAAATACTAACTTTGCAAAATTTCTTAGACGCAGGCAAAGGACAACTGAAAGATGTTCTTGAAGTTTTGAAAAGAAATGATTGGTGTGACTCATTTCCAAATGCTTGGACTGCCATTTGGATACTACAAACTATTCCAGTAACGGTCGCAAAAGGAGAGCGTAGTTTTAGTAAACTAAAACTAATAAAAACATACCTAAGATCAACAATGGCCCAGGAAAAATGGTCAAATCTGGCAATTTTATCAATTGAAAATGATACTGCTCAATCCATTTTGAATGTGGATTTAATTACCAAATTTGCAAGTGCCAAAGCAAGAAGGGTAAATTTTTATTTAAATTTACTTTTAGCGACATTTATAATACGATTAAGCGAGCAAGTTTGTATAAAATCTTGGTCTTCTTCACAACTGATGGCCTTGCACGGTCCCTTTGTATTAGAGTTTTTAGTTTTTGTTTATTATTTTTATTATCATTATCACAGTAATATGTAAAATACTACATAGAATATCGATCTTCCTGTTTTATTTTTTTTTATTTTTTTATTATGTTATCTGATTAGTTTTAGTTTTAGAATTATTCAAACTGATCCAAATGTTAAATACCAACTGCTAATTAATAGAATTTTTGTTTATGATGCAGCAAGAGTGCAATATGAATAGCAACTTAATTTTGATTCAATAAACGTATTGAGTTTTGAAAAGTTGGTGTTTACTCAACTTAATTCACCATTTAATAGCCACTGTTAATGTTATTACCATAACCATTGGTTATACAATTGCATCCATCAGAATTTATGTACATGACTCAGTAACTCAGTCACCCTCCATGCTAAGCCGTTGCTCTCTAGATTACTTATGAATAACAGTCAATCAAGCACCCAGTAGGCAAGATGCTTTTACTGTAAAATTAACAAACTATTAATGGAAAAAGTATGTTACTAATTTTGTTTACAGTAGAGAATTAATCACATTTGACTTATTCAAATATTGTACAGTAGACTCTCAGCTATCCGACTCCCGCCTATTCGACCTCCGGCCTATCCGACCCGCCCGACTCGCTACTCATAAAAAAAAAAAGTATTTTGAGTACGGTACATATGCAGTATTTCCAATCCGATTACTAGCGCCTTCAAACGTCATGTGAGCAATCCCGCCACGCGGGTGAAGGCGCTTACGCGTGAATCACCAGTTACCAATACAGTACGCCAATTGATTCATGTTGTGACAGGAAAGTTTCGTGTTCCTACTTGAGTGTGTAACAGGTGCATCAGTCAGTCTGTATCCAGAAGTCTTGCTCCAAGAAAAAGCGATTCAGTTTAAAAAACAGATCGAAGGAGACGATGGTGAGTTTACTGCCAGTGACGGGTGGCTTGATCGCTGGAAGAAACGTTTTGGTGTTTGTCAGATGACGATTAGTGGTGAAGCATTGTCTGCTAATAAGGACGCTGTCCCTGACTTTAAAAAACACTTTTTTGACCTGCTTGATAAGGAAAGTATTTCCGGAGAACAAGTGTACAACTGTGATGAGACGGGTTTGAATTACCATATGTTGCCGTCTAAAACACTAGCATCTAAACAGGAAAAGGCCACACCAGGGTTCAAGAAGAGCAAGGACCGCGTTACAGTTTTAGTTGTAGTAACGCAACCGGAAACCACAAGTTGAGACTGACCTTGATTGGAAAATCTCGCAAGCCTAGGGCTTTTAAAAATCTTAAAGATTTAAGTTCTTTGCCCCTGCATTATACCCATCAAAAAAAGGCGTGGATGAATGGAGAAATTTTCAAAAATTTGTTTGAACAGGAATTTGTGCCACAAGTTGAAAAACATTTAGCTGAAAACAATTTAACAAGGAAAGCAATCCTAGTTTTGGATAACGTTTCTTCACATCCAGCAAATGACCAATTAAAAGATGGAGACATAAAAGCTTTGTTCTTGCCTGCAAATGTTACATCTATATGTCAGCCAATGGATCAGGGAGTGCTCCAAGCTTTGAAAAAGAAATATCGATGTAGGCTACTAAGCTATATCATCGCGACAATTGATAATACAGAAGTTGCGACGGCACTACAGTCAGTAGACATGCTTGACGTCATCAGATGGGTGTCCGAGGCATGGGATGAAATTCCATCTTTAACACTTGTGCGATCGTGGAAAATTTTGCTGGATCACAGAGCCAGTGATAAGTGGGAAGAGGTAGAACAGCAATGTGATGTGGAAAATGCAACTGTTAACACTGCGCTTGTATCGCTGTTAGAAAAAGCTTCATTGGAAGACATCACAGAATGGTTGGCAAAGGACGAAATCGAAGAAATTGCAGACGAAGATATTGTAGCGATGGTATTAAATGAACAGCCGATTGAAGAGGAACAAGGTGATGAACCCTCCGAACGTATAACCCACTCCGAAGGCCTGAAGGCGATCGAGATGGCAGTGGAATACATTGGCCAGCAAGAAGAAGCAACACCAGCAGACATCATATTGTTACGACGGTCTACTCGATCGTCGTAGGTACAGTGGAAACAAAATAAGTACAAGACACCAATTAAGTCACTAATCACACCTTTAATTGTTACAGTAAAACAGTTCGTAATTAACAACACAGTCTACAGTAAATCAAATGAAAATTATATACACGCAATAAAATGTCCACAAATATTAAAACTCAATTTTATTACAATTGTACCGTCTGATTATAAAACGCAACACTTCAATAATAACTACTTGAACGTACACAGTAATAACTCGAACCGCTCTGGAAATATATTGCACTAATATTCTCGAACCGCACTATCAAATATCTAGCATTGAACTGAAAAACTAAGGCCGCTACCCGATGTATTTATAGTCACGCTCACACACCAGAAGCTTCCAAACTGCATCTTACCTCTCGTGAACTACGTAATTACTACGCCCTTGACAGTCCGAGCGCCCGAGCGAAGCCCGGCACAGTCGAGAAAATTCTCGCAAAATGCGTCTAGTACACCACACACTTACATCGAGATCCTTCTGGCATATTCGATAAACGCGTACATTGTTCTATGCTGTCGTAGCAATATGTTTACGTAAGTGGAAGGATATAGCGGTGAGGAAATTAATGCGAGGAAAGAAGCAGGTCTCAATTACAGACTTTTTCAAACCTTAGACAATGTACGTTTCACTTGTTCTTTCATTATACAGTACGTAGTTTTAGGTTATTATAATTTGATTTATATTAACAACTAATTTGGTTGAAAGCTTTCGTATAAATTAAAACTCATTCAACTTATTGTTAACTACACATTTTGTTTCATCCTTCAAATAAAGGTTTTGTGAAAGATACTGTAGTTGCGAATTCTTATTTCATTTCTTTCTAATTCATTTATTACTGTACGTCATTTATAAGGACAAACTGATATGACGTACGCATCCAAATAGCAACAAGTACATTCAACGCAATAGGGTGGCGGTCATTGACCTTACAGAGGCTGGTATGCCTACGGCTCCGGTGTATCCGACTTTTTTGCTATCTGACCCGGCCGACCGCCACATTAGGTCGGATAGTTGAGAGTCTACTGTACTTGCCTTTTACCTATCTTACATCAGTATCATTCAAATTCATATTACCTCATCATAACTAATAAATTTTAGTGTAACAATGTATTATTAAAATATTTTGTAAAGATAGTGTTTCTCTGGTAAAGACTTTTTCTTTCTGGATTAATTTTTATATTTCAACATAAACTCCATGTAATTCAACATATGTGGTCCAGTGATGCTACAGTGCTTTTATCCGATCGCAGAAGTTTGATTGTTCTAGGTCCTCAAAACAATGTTTACTGCTGCTTTCAACTCGTTATCTGAGGAAAATACCCTCCCCCAGGAAATTTTTGACTTTTGGGAATAGTTAAAAGTCAGATGGAGCTAAATCAGGCAAATAAGGCTGATACTGGAACAGATCATACTTCAACTCTGCTATTTTTGTCATAAAAACAATGCTTGCATGAAGTCTTACATTATCCTGCTGCTATTTCTGTACTGAACCTGATATTTTTTAATGAATTTTTTCATGTATTTGGTCTAAAGGTTAGTATAGTGCTCTTTATGCTTATCATTTGACCCTTTCATGATAATCTGTTAGGCCTAACAATATTCCCCTAGCATCTCAGAAAATCAGACCTATTCCTTTCCAGGAGATAAAATTGACTTTCCCTTTTTTGGAGGCAGAGAGCCTCTTTACATACATTGTTTTGACTGGTGTTTTGTTTTGTAGTGAAATGATGGTTCCAAGTTTTATTAGTAGTTACATGTCTACAAATAAACTGTAGTAAATAAAGGTCCAGCATCACCCAACATATCTTTCATCTCATTAAAAACTTCTGTTGGCGTTTACCTTTTGTAACGAGGAAATTAAAATCTCAAAAGTCTTTATTGTTTCTTTTACAGCCTCATGTAAAGCATTCTACTGTAATGGTATTAAATTTGTATAATAGTAAATTTGATTTTTTTATTTGTAGGATCTTTTAAAGATCGTTATAAAGAAGGAAGTGGATGTAGAAGAAGCAGAGTCCGAACAGGTAATGTACACAAACTTGATTATGTAACTCACAGCTAATGTGTTAGGTTGTTCAATGCCTTGTACCACTTGAAAATAGGATCACATTCGGGTCATTCCATGTCAAATCAACCACACCATGACACCCGTGACCTCAGATTTTGATGAAACTTGGCATGTTTGTTCCTTTCATAGACGTGAGTAACCATACCAAATTTTATTGCTGTATCTCTAATGGTTTAAAGTTTTTATTGCCGTAGCCTGTTAAAGTTTTTGGAATTTTGCAATTTTTTGTAGATCGGGCGGAGGAAGCTAAATTTGTTTTCAGGTGGAAAATAAATTATATCTTCCTTGTTTACCAACCAGTGTTGATGAACATTTTTATGGGTATACTTTAATATGTAAGGAATCCAGAAAAAAATAAATTACACCAGCAAGTACCTACACATGGTCAGAATAAAATCCTAAAATGTTACTTAGAAAATTTTTAAATGAAATACAGAGTTCCACGCTAAGTGGAATATCTTCAAAAGGGAAGAGGATAATTAAGAAATTTTTTTAGATTTTTGTTCTACAATATATACTCTAAAATAACAAAAAAATAAAACTGTTGGTTTTTTCACTCCTTCATTATTTTTTTACTTCATAGATAAAAATAATTTTTAAAATTCATTTGTTTGCCCGCAGTTTGTTAAATTAAAATTTATGAAGAAACAGGATTTTAAAACAAATAAATAATAAAGTAAAAATTATAATTACAAAGTAAGGCATATATTTACAATGTATGTGGGAATGGAAAATGTATTGTTTACATACTCAACTTTTTCCCACGTCTAGGATCTGGTTCTGCTAAAAACCCCTTGTCTTTGAACAGTTTTTGAGCCTTACGAATAGAATAATCAGATGCGTAAAAGTCTCTTTTATTTTTCTTCTAGACCACATTAGTAAAATTAGTAAAGCTGGAATTGTCAGTATTTGAATCTGTTTGTTTCTTGATGCACAACTTAATTCATTTTTAATTATATCTATGAACTTGTCCAGATCTTCAGATTTTTGCATCACACTTTTTTCCTTAAAGTCATTTTTCTCCTCTGGCAAATCAACTTGAAGAACAGTCTGAATTTTTTTTTTTTACATTTTCGTATACTCTTTGTAGTTTTTCTTTACCGTAAGATGATCTGCTATGTTCACCAAGTGCATGTAATTTCATTGGGGAACATCCGATTTCATGGAATGAAGAATTTATTTCATCAGTCGCACTTTGTTTTTTGTAATTGGAGTAGTTCATCAGGAGTTAATCCCGCATCATCAACTTCCTCATCTTGGGCATTTAAGCTACTTTCATCATTACTCTCATCTATTTGTTTGATTTTAAGTAGATTGTTCCTGCAAGATGCACAGAGCTTTTGTCCTAGTTTCACTTTGTATCCCTTTGATACAATTATCCTCCTACTCTGTTCTGCAGTTACAACACGAAGTGTTTTTTTTAATTGGAGATTTATGTTTTTTCAAAGAGTCACAACATACCTTTTGTAAAAATTCATACTTTTTCAAAAACACACTTTGATGATGATGACAAATAGTTTTTAACTCATAACTTGAATCCGTTCTCACTTTTAAATGAGTTACGTCACTTTCAGACAGTTTTTCAATAGTTTGTATGGCTTTTTTCTCGACATAGTTTAACAAATGACAATCACTGTTAGTAACTTCCCCCACACTGCATTTCTCCTCCATTTTTCCACCATTCAAAAAATATCGATTAACAATAAATTATTTTTAAAATAACATTAATATTAGGTACTAATCAAAATTCCACACACTTAGTTGTTAACCAAACAGTTAAGTACAACAAAAAATCCAACATAGTTCAGTAAAAAACTGAAACAGAAAAAAAAAACTGTAAAACAAAACCACTAATCATGCATGTTACACTGGCAACAGACTGTGACTGACTGACCAGTGGATGCCAGGTTCTGTCTGCTGAGCAGGCTCACTTGTTTAGACATGAAAGTTTCATGTCTAAACAAGTGTACTTGATCAGTAAACAGAGCACCACTTAATGGTCTTGTTACAGCTTGAATGGTTTGTTTGCTTATAATAAGTTTTCTTGAAATAAAAGTTGCTAGTGAGTTGACTAGAGTTAAAAACAATTAGTTTTTAAAACTAAATTAAATCGTAATGTAATATTCTATTAATTAATTAAGGATATTTTTTAATTAATCGTTTTCTGTACAGGCCTAATTAACATTATAAAACCAACAGTTTTATTTTTTTTCATTTTAAAGTATATATTGTAGAACAAAAGTCTAAAAAACATTTTTTGATTATCCTTTTCCCTTTTGAAGATATTCCACTTAGCGTGGAACTCCATATTTCATTTAAGAAATTTTCCATTGTAAATAAAATTGTACATTGTAAATATATGCCTAACTTTGTAATTATAATTTTTACTTTACTATTTCATACCTGCTGACTTTTACGGTTTTTCTGTAAAAATTACGGAATAGCATGTGTTTTACGGCTTTATGGATGAACTACGATATTTTACGATTTTACGTACAAAGACCTTATTTTCAAAATTCGTGCCAGAACGAGCTTCCGCATGCTACCGGTACATGTTGTGTGACCATCGATATAATATATTATCTTGATGTGTGTGACCCGTGAGTATTCAGTACATCGCATTTTCCGGTCGTTACAGTTTTCGACCATGAATACATTCCTATATGAATACAATGCTTTCCGGCTGAAATGCAGTCATTCTATATTGATATATTTGAGTTGGGAGATCGACTAGTTGGTTCGCAAGCCGCTCCGATTGAAACGTGGTTAAAGTATTCTTTGTTTCGCTGACTTTGCGTGGTTGGATGCAAGTTACGTAGATGGGATTGTATATTATAGTTACGGAATAATGTGTGAATTGCGCTCGTTGCATTTTCTTCGTGTTTTACGCAACGTGTTGGGAAGTCAAGGTTGTGCTGGAATTGTTTTTAAAGAAATCGTGAATTGTGCTCGTCGTCGCTTGTTTATCTTCATTTTATTTGTACCATGTGTTTGGAAGCTGAGAATATGTTGTGTTGTAATTGGGGAAAGACCTTGTGAATCGTGCTCATCGTTTATTTTGCGTCGTATTTTTCTCAACGCGTTGGGAAGTTGAGGTTATGCTGCAAGTTTGAAAAAACCGTGAATTGTGCTTGTCGCTATTTTTGCTTCATTTTTGTCTTCACTTATTTCGATACAAAGGTTATGTTGTGAGTTGCGGGATAACGTGAATTGTGTTTGTCGCTTTATGACTGTGTTGTTTATCAGAAATCATGAGTGAATCCACGAAAAAACAGTATTTTCAGGTGTTCAGGGAATCCTGTTCTTTGGAATTCCCATGCATCTTGAAATCCAGAAAAGGAGAAAAATTTGCGTTTTGTACCGTGTGTGCGTGTGATATTAATATAGCACATGGCGGCAAAACGACATTACAAATCATATTAAGTGTGCTAAACATCTCAGTAATTTGAAGTCAAAGGCAGAACATCAGAAAAATACATAGTTTCTTTACCAAAGCTGGAGATAGTAATTACGATGTTATTCAAGCCGAGTGTTTGTTTACTTCTTTTCTAATAGAGCACAACATACCACTGGCTGCAGCTGATCATGCAGGAGCCTTGTTCAGAAGGATGTTCCCTACATCGGAAATTGCTAAAACGTATAGCTGTGGTCGCACGAAAACCACGTGTGTTTTGAACAAAATGGCACGTTGTACAACTCAAGAAATTGTCACACGTCTACAGAATGGACCATTTTGTTTGTCCACAGATGGAAGCAAAGACACTAGTTCGAAGCTGTATCCGATAGTGGTTACATTTTATGATGCTGTGCAAGAAAATGTTACAAGTAGTGTACTATCGGTACTAGCATTGGAAGGAGATTCGACTGGACGCAACATTGGTAAGCTGCTATTATCGCAATTGGAATTCCACAAAATACCAATTAAAAACTATCTTGCATTCTGTTCGGACAATGCTCCTGTTATGATTGGACAGAAAAATGGAGTTCTTGCAGTTCTGAAAGAAGCTCATGCAGATATTTTTGGCATTGGTTGCAGCTGCCATCTCATTAATTTAGCTGCTGAGAAAGCTGCAGCAAGTTTACCACTCAGAATCGATGAGATTCTTGTTGACCTTTTCTATTACCTGGAGAAGAGTGCCAAGAGAAAAGAACAGCTTCAGAAATTTCAAAGTTTGCATGGAAAAGAAATAAAGAAATTGTTGAAGCACGTGTGCACAAGGTGGCTATCCTTAGGCAGGTGTTTAGACAGATTATTAGATCAGTGGGATCCACTTCTTCCGTTTTTCAAGGATGAAGTAGTGAGTGCTCCAAACGTTTCTGCCAGTTTGTCATTCTTCACCATTCCTAAAGCAGGCCGCAGTAGATCTGATGACAACCAGAAAAAGAGACTTCTCGATTGCTCCTCCTCATCTGAAGCCAAAAGAATGGCACGTTCTTCCAAATGTGACACGCCAGTTCTGCGAAACTTGAATCCCACTACATCTCGTGAAGAAAAGCTGTTCATGTTTCTTTCTTCGGACCTTAACAAGGCTATTTGCACTTTTCTGCATGTGACTATCCCATCATTTGAAAGAGTTAATACAGTCCTTCATAGTGCTTCCCCGCATATTCACATATTATTCGACTTAATGATGGATCTGTTGAAACAGACGCTCCCTAAGTTTGTGAAACCAAGTGTAATTAAAGGCTCTGCATTGCTTGATGTCCAGTATCACCCTATCCAGAACCAGAAAGTTGACGAGGAATTGATTATTGGCATTCAAACCCAGAACTTGGTTAAGACACTGAAAGATGAAGACAAATCTCTATTTTTTTCGTTTGTCAGAAACTATTTCTGTACTGCCTGTGATTACATGGTCAATATGTTCCCTTTCAGGAGTGATGTCCTGAAGCATGCACAGGTTGCAAAACTTGACAGCATCGAAGAAGCTCAGTTTTCTTCCGTTAATTTCTTTTTGGAGAAGTTTCCCATTATTCTGTTGTGGAAAGGAAATGAAACAAGAGATGATGCTGTCAATGAACTCCAAAGGCAGTTTGCAGCCCTTCAGATAGATGACTTGTCTTCTGTTGAAGGTAAGCACAGGGTTCGGTTGTTTCTAAATGGGCTCAGGTGTCAAACATCCGTGAAGCTGATGGACATCATAAATTCGACAGAATCTCTAGATTCATGTTGTCTATTCTTACAATACCGCATAGTAATGCAGAATGCGAGTGGATTTTTAGCCTACTTAAGAAGAATAGGACTCAGTTCAGGTCATCTATGTCCAATGGAACTCTGGACGCCATTTCCATTTTGAAGACGAACAGTTTTGAACCATGTCATAAAAGCACTTTTTCTAAAGACTTTTTAAAGAAAGCTAAACGAGCTACAAGTTTATCCCTTAAATCGTACTAAAGGAAGTGCATGTGATTGTAAATAATATAAATAACTTTAATGTACTGTATATAATTATCTTTTTGGTTTGAAGTGCAGCAAGATACTCTTTTCTGCAAAATTTTCTTCGGTTGTGTGCATAGCCTACGAATAACGTTGGTTAAGTGGATTTCATTGATAAATTTTACAAGTACTTGTGGTCGTTTAATTCACATTAAATATTTTGTCCTTTAGAATATTGTATTAATGCTATAGAACTCTAATTATCTGAAGTGAAAAATATGCATGCATTTTGTGTTGTTAAACTGCATTTTGACACGCGGGTTCTTGCGTTTTTCGACGCGCGGGTTCGGACGTATTTTGACGCGTGGGATTTTTACTGATTGGCCTTTTGGAAAGTTGGCAGGTATGCTGTTTATTTGTTTTAAAATCCTGTCTTCATAAATTTTAATTTAATATACTGTGGGCAAACAAATGAATTTTAAAAATTATTTTTATCTATGAAGTAAAAAAATAATGGAGTGAAGAAACCAACAGTTTATTTTTTTTTAGAGTATATATTGTAGAACAAAAATCTAAAAAACATTTTTTGATTATTGCATTGTTTCATTAATTAACATGCAAGTGGACTGTATCACAAGTTTATTGTACATAAGAAAAAAAGCACACATGAAGAATTGCTACTTGCAATTAATAATTTATTGTATAAACAACAAAAAAACGCACATGAAATTGACACTTGAGATTAACACATTTTTTGTATAAGCACATGAAAAATTTACACTTGAAATTATGAATCAGTCTAACATATGTACCACACGCACATATCTGAATGACGACACACAACTGACTGACTGGCTGGCGCAAACACGAAGCATAGACTCACAGTCCACCTCTCTCTCTCTCTCTCTCTCTCTCTCTCTCTCTCTCTCTCTCTCTCTCTCTCTCTCTCTCTCTCTCTCTCTCTCTCTCTCTCTCTCTCTCTCTCTCTCTCTCTCTCTCTCTCTCACACCACACACACACACACACACACATTCATCCATGCTCCCCGCATGAAGGATTTCCTTCATCGCATACAAAATTACAATATTTGTGTTGTCACACAAAAAAATTCATCTAACGAAAAAAAAAATACAAAACTAACATGTTGGAAGGGCGATCCGCCCACCTTCCAAAACACACACACCACAAAACACTAAATTAATTATCATTATCTGGGGATGGAAGAGGGCACAATTTTGTGAGTGGCCGCTTGATGAGTCCATTGGATGTTTGTAGAGAGGCCACTCTGACTAAGCCGTCTGAACCAGGATGAAGATGGATGACCTGAGCCAGACGCCATCGTAATGGTGGAAGGTTGTCCTCCATGACCAAGTCGTTTGGTTGAAGGTTGGAAGTGGATTTCCTCCACTTAGATCTCTGGTGAAGACTGCTAAGGTAGTCTGTAGACCACCTTGCCCAGAAGTGTTGCACATGCTGCCACTGGTTAAGTCGGTTGGTTGGTATGTTAATAAGGTTTGGTTCTGCAATATTTAATAGGACATCTCTAATTAGGAAGTGTGCAGGAGTGAGTGGGCTAAAATCTGAAGGCTCTTCGGATAAAGGTGTGAGGGGGCGGGAATTTACTCATGATTCGATTTGAGTTAGTAGTGTTGAAAACTGAGTTATTGTTAAACATGCTGATCCGATGACCTCTTTAAATGATTTTTCACTAGTTTCACCGAGGACTCCCATAGTCCTCCAAAGTGAGTTGCATTTGGTGGTTGAAAGTGCCACTCGATGCCTTCAATTCCCAACGTATCCACTATTTCTGATGAAATTTACCGATGAAAAGTTCCTTTAATTCCTTATAGGCACAAAGTTTGTACCGTTGTCTGAGTATATTGATTTCACCTTTCCTCTTCTTGCCATCATTCTTCTCAATGCCGCTATGAATGATGCTGTGGTCATGTCCTCCACAAGTTCTAAATGGATCACTCTGGAGTTGAAACATGTGAAAAATGAGACTTAGCATTTATATGATTTCACTCCGCATTTCCTTACTGACTTGACCAAAAATGGTCCGCAGTAGTCTATTCCACATATTGAAAAAGGTAGCACTGGAACCTGCACTCGTGATTTGGGTAAATTTCCCATTAACTGCGTTTGAGATTTAGGATTAATCCTAAAGCACCTTATGCATTTATGAAATACCTTATGAACCAAATTTCTACCACCTATTGGCCAATATTTTTGTCTGATTATATTGAGAAGCATTTGCGGTCCAGCATGTAGTGATTTTACGTAACTGTGTTTCGCAATGAGTTCTGTTAATTGGTTATTTTTTGGCAGCACAATTGGATTTCTTTGATCTGGGGTTAAATTGGAATGTTTAAGACGACCACCTACTCTAACTAATCCATTCTCATCTAAGAATGGATGCAATGAAGCGAGGCTGTAACTTTTTATTCTTTTGGTAAAATTGATATTTATATTTTACGTAACTTCAACTTCATACTTACCATTTAGCAATGATCTGGCCGGATCTCGTAGTGGAGGTAAACCCATTTCGTTCGACGAACTATGACAGCACATAAAACGAACTAAGGTTTTGAAAGAATTTTAACTCGCAATTTTGTGGAAGAGAAATTAATTTTTCTTTAATTCGTCTGAATTATAGACATTACAAATCTTCGTGCGACATGTTACGCAATTAATATACCTTACTGACTATAGCTTACCTTATTTTTTTCTAAGACACAAACATAAAATGCAAACACAAATATACACAGAAAGCCGTACAGCTTTGCCACACTCACATTTATACCAAACTAAAAACCCCTTAACATTTTATACAAATCAGAAGCCCCCTAACACATCTTCCTATAATAAAACTCCCGCATCGACCACGCGGTCATCGCGTCCGTACCAAGTCCCCGTTCAGGTGTCCGAAAGATCTGCGAAACTATTAACTCTTTTAAACTCACTACTGCTTTTACAAGAACTGCTTTACTTTCATTACTGAAAATTAACAAGATTATACGAGCGTATTGAGCTCGCGTGTCGGCGCCGACACAGTCAGAGACGAACTGCCCATGTGCTTTCTTTGAGTCGCGGGAAATGAGCAGTCACGGCCATCCGGTTTTAGTCGCCGTTGGTGATTAATTGCGGTGGCATAACCATTTTATGCATGGATTATAACTGGTATGTGTGTGTGTCCAGAGGCCGATATTGGCATCTGCTCTGCTGATGTCGCTCACAGTAGGCGGAGTTTAACGCTGTTTTCCGGTAGCCGGTCACTTGGAACTAATAACTTTTCGTCCCAGCGCCATGTTTGTCTTAACTGTTGTGTCTCTCACGGCGTCATTGCCGATCCCCGCCCGGCTGAGTTGCATACGGGCGTCAAAACACATGCACAGAGTTCTTAGAATTTTGGTGGAGGTAAATTCTTCTGCCGTGTTACACCACTGAAATTGCGCGTCGCCTTTGTTCCAAACGCTGTTCCTCAACCTCGTGCTGTTGCTTGGACAATAACGTTGCACAATACAATTACAGTTTTTACAAATTTATTATACCAGTCCGCCTGAAAACGAAATAAGTAACAATATAATAATGCCCCAAACGGTTAAAAATAAAAACACCCAAAAATGACCCGCTACAATACCCCCTCGATGAGAATTCTGCTGTCCACGACAGAAGAAATCTCATCGATAACCCCGAAGAGGACCGGTGAGGAACTGGGGCCAACAACCCCCTGGTTCTTAATCTGCATGGGTACACGACCCCCCCTGGCTCAGCGACCATGGACTCATCTGAACGAGATCACTGGACTTCTCCGTAAGAGATCCCAACACCGAGAAATCGATCAGACTCGCACCACAGCGCGCCTCGCCTTCTAACATGCTACCCAAAAAATCCTCAATCCCTGGCTAAAATTATTCCAGCTCCTCCGCCGATGTGGTTCCCCTTTTTGCAAGCTGGGCTGCCTTTAGCAAATACTGGGCTCACACACACCAACATTACATATTACCAGAATACATTAAAAGTAAAAATTTGCTTTTACGATTTATTGAAAATTTAACAAAAAATTCAAAATTCAAAAAAAAATTTTTATCAAAAAAATTCTCTTCCTGGTTTTTCTGAAATTTTGTTTCACATGACTTGACCTAGACAATTCTACTAAGATAAACATTTCTACTCTAACATGGAGAATCACTTATAGTCTACCAATATAATGCAATACAATAAAAGAAACATCGTTAATACATACACAATAAAAGAATCATTAGTCAAAATATTCACTCGCTGGCAGGCGAAAAATCAAGTTTTTTTTTTTCTCAAAAAAAAATTTAAAATTTTCAAAATTTTAAAATTCCAAAAAAATTTAAATTTATTCATCAAAAAATTTTATTAAATAACATATTTATTAAAATTATTCAAATATTGGTTTGAATTAGTTAAACAAACAAATTAAAATTGGATTCCTACTATACAAGCTTAGTAGGTGTATGACCTCATCAGCTGATCGTAACTAGGTCAAGTCCAAAACCCTTGACCTACATATGTTACGTATAAGTTCTGAAAACACATTGAACATCTGTAATATCCTAACTTTGACATACAAAACCTAATAACATACAACATTTAAAATAAACAAAATATTAATATAATAATCAAGTTGACATTTAAATTATTTAAAATAAACAATTCTTGATTTTACATTATTTTCACTTCTATCAAAATTCTGTCACTGGTTGAAAAAACAATTGTATATTCTTTATTATGAATTCCTCTCTTTAGTTAACAGTTTAATTCTACATTACTTTGGGTGTTGTAAATCATTTATTCTCAATTACCGTATTAGATCTCTATACATATATAAACTTTCTCCCTCTGACTCTAATATTAATCAACTTCCATTCTCATGACACCCAACTCTATCAAAATATCTACTAATCAGGACACTCTAAACCCCAACTTATCATTTAACACAATTCGCCGCCTTCTCCCATTATAAAATACTCTCTAACCCTTTGTATATAGGATACGTGTTTCCCCGCCCCAAAAAAACTCAATTCCCTTATTTGGCGGCCCGGATTCTACCTAAGGCGGCCCCTTCCCTATTAAAATCTATCCCTATCCTGTCCCAACCCTCGTTGCGGACTCCTACATTACACTACCCTCTAATACAAAATTGCCATCCCCAAAAATCTCAAACTCATTACATTACTGCAAATACACAAAATAACCTCATTAACTATAAAAACAATATGTCACTCAAAATCTACCTAAAGTCTCCATTACAACTGTGTCAACATTAATACTTCACACAATTCTGTTATATCACATCAACTAAAAAACAACATTATATTCATTTCTATCATTCACCTTCAACTTTTAATTCAACTTGGACAGGTCTACGTGTCCCATAAAACATTTATCACCCATGAATTATCTTTTATTAATTTGCATATTCTTTTTATCTTTACTTCAAAATATCTGTAGTACACTAAACATTAATTACTTGTAACATTTACAAACCAATATACCAGTGACATGGTATTGTTGATCAGCTGATATCCTAACATAATAAAAACACAATGAAACTACATCTTAAAATTGAACAAATTACATGGAAGATACATATTTATTTTTATTTATTCTCCCTTCTCACCTCATTGTTTCCCATTTTTCTGATTCTGATGCTTATGTTAACCTGCCAGACGATTTACTTATTGGCTTAAACAAATACACACATAATAAAATTACATATTCTTATCAATGCTTATCTAATAGACAACAATAATATAATACACTTAAAATTATAGCATGAACACCTTAATTTACGAGTCTGAGCATATAATTATGTGGACAGAGCACAAGCATTTTTGATTGGATTAAACTTTGAATAAGCAAAACTTTTGTCATAAAATTTTAAATTCGTGACTCCTTTACGTCACCTCCCTGCCACACACACTATTTCAGATTATGGAGGACTGTCTCGCCCTTTCGCTTCCACAGAGACTGTATATTTTGGAGCAGGTTTTTTACCTCTCCGTGTCTCTGCTTCCGCTGTTAAGTTTTAAATTTGTGAACATCATAATGTTCTTGTTAATAATCATGCACCCTTAAAAACGGATCTGCCACCGGTCTTGCTGTTCCTCCTCGAACAGAGTGGCAGCCGCTGTTCCATAGTACCGGAGATTTCCTCTAATTGTCCCCCCATTAAATTTCAAATATATACCAATTTCAAGTCAGCTATGGTCAAGGGACTTGATATGACCATAGCTGGCCGCTAGCCAAAACCACGGTTAGTGCTGGTAAGACAGTAACCGCCCGAAAAGTCGAGGAAATCTAAACTTTAATTTCACTGCCTGTTTTACATCAATATTATTATGTGCGACACTGTCATTTAATATGGTGTGTAAAAAATTTTTTATTTACACGTATAAGGTGTGCCGCACATTTATCGCCAGCTCGGCCTCCGATGGAGGTAACACTCACTGCTACCCCCAACCCTTTTCGCTACTTGTGAGAGCACAGGCAACCCCCACAATAGCCACTTAATAATTAATTATAATTGACAACTAATTAAAATTTGTATATACATTATCATATAATATTTGCATCAACACTCATTTAACCCATTCATAACCTTTTACCGTTTAACTTTCTTGAAGTTTTCAAAATTTATTATTAATAATTATTAAATATCACGTTTCCTTTATTATTAAAATTTTTAATTATCATATTTATTCAACACAATGATTGCATTAAAATTTCACTATTGCATTAACACCTCAATCACACCTGTAAACATTTTTTATTATACATGATTATAAAATTTTCATACTTACACTCCATTTAACACGATATACCCACAAAACATAATCACTACCATCTCTGAAACATTTCACAAAATTTATTAATTTAAATTAAATAATTTATCATTCATTACCAAATTTCCATCTCGTAAAACAAATTGAATTTACACAAAATTTAATTATACAACATTTACGTAATCAATTAAAATATTTAAAATATATCAAATTAGTTTAAATTAATTAATGACTGACAATATAAATTATATAGTTATCGAAACAATCACCATTAGTCACTTACTGTTTTCAAACTTCATTCTGATATTTATTTATTTGCAAATATTTCAATATTATTATCACAACAATCATCTTACATGCACACATATAAATTCACTATATTTTATTTACAACTCTTGTTAATTATTATTCCATTTTTTCCACACTTCTGTCCCAATCTGCCATGTCAAAAAACCATTAAAACAAAATATTTATACTGTCTTTTATTGTTTTAATAGTTTAACCTCCATCGTTCCAAATCAACCTTGGTTCTACATAACATCGTTCAATCTTATCAGCACACAAATGACTGTTTTGTGTGTTGTAACCAGAAAAACTAACTTCAATCAACTTATTCACATACTCGTTAAACCAGTCTACGTTAGGTATCTTTGTCAAGTCTCCATCAGTAAATTCCTTAACTATTGGGTTAATCATTTTTATTAAATCATTGTAGTCATTATCATTCACATATATTTCTAAACTTTCCTTCCATTCATCATACTTTCTATTTAAGTCATATATTTCTGTTTCTTTACAAACATACAATTCTCCCCCTATATCTCTCTCATCATAACCCCAAATCACACTCTCAAAAGTATTACAGACAGAGGGTATAAATTCAATTAAATCTTTCCTGACTTCTCCAGGAAAAGCAAAAAACTTCAAAAAACAATTATTTGTAGCACATTTGTCTACACAATATATACGTGAAGGTCTTCCTTCACCCCCCATTCTACCTTGTAAACAATTTACCCCCTGTTTCATACCTGTAATATAACTCTCTTTCCACTCTCTCTCTAACTCATTAACACACATTAACATCTCATACTCACATTCTACAACTTCATTAGTACTCTCAGATACCAATTTTTCGACTACATTATTATTCTCGTTATTATTAACATCATTATTATTTATTAATTCATTACCTAACACAACACTGTCATTACAACTTTCGTTTGTATTATTCTTACTCTGTTCTACTTTATTCGAACTATTTCTTGTCATTTCATTGGCATTTTCAAGACATACATTCTTGTCTTGTATGTTATTTATCAACTCGTCAAATTTTATTTTTATATTTTGCTGAAACTGAATATTCTGTTCTTTAATTTCATTAAAAATAATATCATTTTTAATATTCTGCTGTTCGCATTTTATTTTCTGCTCTTTGAATTCGTTACTTAAAATTTCAAATTTCTCATCATTAGTATCAAAACGTTTATTTATTGCATTGAAATTACTATTCATTCTCTCGAATTGGCTGAGCATAACACTCATCATATTTGTTTCCTCTGCTTGTTTATTTATCTTAGTTGAAATTGGTGTTATCTGAATCCCCGAATCAACATCTGTTTCATTTACTTGTGGTTGAGACGCAATCGGCGTGGAATGAGCTATTACATTATTGCCGACAGCTGTTTCTGTAACAGTACCCGTCTCCCCCCTCAACATACTACTTTCATCAAACGATTGCGACTCAAGGCCACTTTCACTCCTAATTGAATTTACTATACTACTTTTTTCTGTATTCTCGGACATTTTTACTTTATCTATTTTGTCTTACGTAACAACTACCAATGATTAGTCTTTTTTCAAAACTGATATTACAACCTCAATTTACTTTCTCCATCGTATTCCGTTCAATGTACTGTCACATGTAGGCCGTTGTAATAACTTTTTTGTTATATTACATCCTGGTCACGGCACCAATTGTAACTTTTTATTCTTTTGGTAAAATTGATATTTATATTTTACGTAACTTCAACTTCATACTTACCGTTTAGCAATGATCTGGCCGGATCTCGTAGTGGAGGTAAACCCATTTCGTTCGACGAACTATGACAGCACATAAAACGAACTAAGGTTTTGAAAGAATTTTAACTCGCAATTTTGTGGAAGAGAAATTAATTTTTCTTTAATTCGTCTGAATTATAGACATTACAAATCTTCGTGCGACATGTTACGCAATTAATATACCTTACTGACTATAGCTTACCTTATTTTTTTCTAAGACACAAACATAAAATGCAAACACAAATATACACAGAAAGCCGTACAGCTTTGCCACACTCACATTTATACCAAACTAAAAACCCCTTAACATTTTATACAAATCAGAAGCCCCCTAACACATCTTCCTATAATAAAACTCCCGCATCGACCACGCGGTCATCGCGTCCGTACCAAGTCCCCGTTCAGGTGTCCGAAAGATCTGCGAAACTATTAACTCTTTTAAACTCACTACTGCTTTTACAAGAACTGCTTTACTTTCATTACTGAAAATTAACAAGATTATACGAGCGTATTGAGCTCGCGTGTCGGCGCCGACACAGTCAGAGACGAACTGCCCATGTGCTTTCTTTGAGTCGCGGGAAATGAGCAGTCACGGCCATCCGGTTTTAGTCGCCGTTGGTGATTAATTGCGGTGGCATAACCATTTTATGCATGGATTATAACTGGTATGTGTGTGTGTCCAGAGGCCGATATTGGCATCTGCTCTGCTGATGTCGCTCACAGTAGGCGGAGTTTAACGCAGTTTTCCGGTAGCCGGTCACTTGGAACTAATAACTTTTCGTCCCAGCGCCATGTTTGTCTCAACTGTTGTGTCTCTCACGGCGTCATTGCCGATCCCCGCCCGGCTGAGTTGCATACGGGCGTCAAAACACATGCACAGAGTTCTTAGAATTTTGGTGGAGGTAAATTCTTCTGCCGTGTTACACCACTGAAATTGCGCGTCGCCTTTGTTCCAAACGCTGTTCCTCAACCTCGTGCTGTTGCTTGGACAATAACGTTGCACAATACAATTACAGTTTTTACAAATTTATTATACCAGTCCGCCCGAAAACGAAATAAGTAACAATATAATAATGCCCCAAACGGTTAAAAATAAAAACACCCAAAAATGACCCGCTACAAGGCAACTATCTTTGTGCACATTGAGGTATGGAAACTCGTTCCAATGATGCCCACACAAAGCACATATTTTAATAACGAAAAATTTATTAACGAAAACTGCTCACTATATCAATTTGAAAACTGTTCACTCTTCACTATTTTCATTATATCAGGCCCGGAGGACCAAATTTTATGGACTGTTTCATTAATTAACACGCAAGTGGACTGTATCACAAGTTTATTGTACATAAGAAAAAAAGCACACATGAAGAATTGGTACTTGCAATTAATAGATTTATTGTATACACAACAAAAAAAACGGACATGAAATTGACACATGAGATTAACACATTTGTTGTATAAGCACATGAAAAATTTACACTTTAAATTATGAATCAGTCTTAACATATGTACCACACGCACATATCTGAATGACGACACACAGCTGACTGACTGGCTGGTGCAAACATGAAGCGTAGACTCACAGTCCACCACTCTCTCTCTCTCTCTCTCTCTCTCTCTCTCTCTCTCTCTCTCTCTCTCTCTCTCCATCTCCCTCTCCATCTTCCTCCCCCCCTCTCTCTCTCTCTCTCTCTCTCTCTCTCTCTCTCTCTCTCTCTCTCTCTCTCTCTCTCTCTCTCTCTCTCTCTCTCACACTCACACACACACACATTCATCCAATTATCCTTTTCCCTTTTGAAGATATTCCACTTAGCGTGGAACCTCGTATTTTATTGAAAAATTTTCCAAGTTACATTTTAGAAGTTTTTCCTGACCATGTGTAGGTAGTTGCTGGTGTAATTTATTTTTTTTTCTGGATTCCTTACATATTAAAATATAATCAACTAATTATCTTGTTGGTACATCCTCTTCGTTCACTTTTATAAATATTATATATATATATATATATATATATATAAACTTTCACTATGAACTTACTTTATGGTTTTATTTCCCCAAACGTTTCAACGTGGTATACTTCTTCTTCAGTGGGAGTAAATACTGAATGTCTTTACAGAGTAACGGTTATGGACTGTAGGTATGTGTGGTGGTGGTTGATGGTGGTTACTCTGTAAAGACATTCAGTATTTACTCCCACTGAAGAAGACGTATACCACGTTGAAACGTTTGGGGAAATAAAACCATAAAGTAAGTTCATAGTGAAAGTTTATATATATATATTGCGACAACACAAATTACTAAACTATTGGCGCATAGGATATGATAGTATGTGTATTTCAAATTACAAGTCTATATTGGAGGGTTTAAGATTATTTATTGTACAAACACAAGTTATAGTTTATATGGTATATTTGAAATGTACAGAATGTAATGTTTGATATAGAGTCTTTCTTTTAAAATGTTAAATAATGTTCATACGCAAGACGTGATACGTTACATAAGAAGACTCCCACGATGATGTTGTTGAAGAGAAGGGCCGGTCTTTGCGGTATAGATGGTTCGTCAGGTGTGGCTTACAAATGACAGACGTTTCACCAGAAACGTTTACAGCTGGGCTGGCGTCCTGTAACAGCTGGGCTGGTCCTATAACAGCTGGGCTGGTGTCCTGTAATACCCACGATGAATCCGACACTTCGCACACACAACGGTACTACGGATTTTATTACTCGCAAAACTTATATAGAGTTTAAGACCACGTAATATCTCAGGTGACAGTGAGTTTAATCAATAACGGTATATTGAGCTTATACCTCTCCGGCTTCTTCAAGTGTTCTCGCGAATACCAAGGTCTACCGCGATCAGCAGACCACCCTATGAGGAAATCTTGCACTAGCACGGAAACGTCTTGATGGAACTATTTCGTAACAATTAATAATACTGTCACTGCGGAAAATCTCGCACAGTGATACAGTTACACTCACTTCTTACACACGTAATACTACAATATTAATATCGTGTGTAAAGATATAAAATCAATTGTTATGCGTCACACGCATTACTATCCCCGAAAAGTCTTAACAGATCCTTGCAAGCGGTGTAATCTTGTACAAGGAATTGTATGTACCGTTCACGGTAGCAGCAGTGAAGAACTGCTTGTAATTTTATGCACAATGCGTTAAAACACTGATGTGTGCAAATGTACTACACACACAGTTCTGAGTCTTCCCGTTTCACTAACGACGAATAGTCTTTACAACACCTTGCAAGCGGTAGAATTCTTGTACAAGGAGTGCACGTCCCTTTCGCGGTAGATGGCGTAGAAGAACTGCCTGTGTAACGACAGGCTTAAGAAAATTTCCAACCACCAGTCCGCATTCTATTGGTGGATGGAAGTCACATGGTTAGTATAAATGACCATGCACTTTTCATGCAGTAGAGTGCATTTACTTTGTAACAGCATGCATAGCGGTAATCAGACTACTCGTATCTCATGCATGACTGCCTACATACTAATAATATACATGAACGTAAACAATAGTCCGACAGGTATAGGTATTGTAGCGACACACATGTCTCAGTTCAGCTAATGTCAAAACAACGATAATACTTCACGCACCGCCCGGGAAACGTTTCCCCACTCGCGCACGCGCGCACATTTCCACTAACACAGTACATGAATAACCATAAATAATAATGCACAGTTTTTTTAAACTAAACCCTTAACCTTACTAAATACAATTGATAACAACCAAACTTAACCATCTACCAATATAATATGAATGTCCATTGTCTGTGTAATATATGAACTTGCCCCGCCTATCATGATCCTGTGATTCGTTGCAGGATTAACTCCTTCCCGCATAAAAAAAAAATTTTTTTTTTTTTCTTTAGTTAACTAACAAAAAATAAAATTTTTTTTTTTTTAATATACCCAAAACAACATCCTAATCCTGAAATAATAATAATACCCTCAAACTAAAATCAAATAAATATCCTCAATTAATACTAACAATTCCAACTGTCACTTTGACAGAAGCATCAAATCAAAAGACACGTGGTAACCTTCAAACCAAAACAAACACACATGTTCTTGACACACAGATAACGACATCTTATGCAGGGTCATAGGGTACACAGACAACATTCCTTATCAAAACTAGATTATTGTTCATTCACAGAGCCATCTTACATACAACATTTAAGCCTGAATTGACATATTTAAATCACTACACATTCTTACCCCTATATCCTGACATTTATTTCTGAGTTTACGGATCCTTTGTATAATACTTCCTCAATGAGGACGCATGGAATTTACCAATCGCACGGTTGGTATTTGGGTTGGTTAAGATAAAGGTATTTTTCCCAACTTGCTCCGACAGGGTATACGGACCATTATACAGCCTAAAAAACTTCGCGGCTGTGTTGTCCTCCCTTCTTCCAACATTTAATGCTCGTAAAAGCACACTCTCTCCAGTCTTGAACTTGACTAGTTTATGTTCCGCATTAAATTTTTCCGTGCGCTCCTCGGCGCACTTTTTAATGCGTCTTCTAGCTTCGATTTTCTTTATCTCAACTGGTATAGGCATATTATGCGTCGCTATCCTTTCAATGTGTTTACCCCAGACCCGGCCTGGCATTTCTCCGGTTTGGAGTTCATTCGGAGTATACCCAGTAGTAGAATTATAATTTCCATTTATGGCATACTCAAAAAATTCTAGGAATTCCGGCCACTTACTCTGGTTAGTATTACAGTACGTACGGAACAACCGTCCCAACTCCTTGTTGACCCGCTCGGCCAAGTTACCTTGCGGTCTCCGGATCGCAGTCAAGACCGTCTGGACCCCGTGTTTCTCAAGCTCGGAGTGCCACTTGGTGTTCGTAAATTGCTTACCTTGATCTGAGAGTATCTTCCTTACGGGACCATTTTTCGGCATGTATTTATTTAGCATAATGTTTATGACAGCCGACGTAGTAGGTCTACCAATAGCATATAGGCTAACATGTTTGGTAAAGGCATCCGTAACAACCACAAGGTTCTTCATTCCACATGCAGCCCGAGGAAGTGGACCCAAAAAATCAATGCATACAAGGTCATTTTTATTACGCACAACAATGTTACCCATTTCAACCTGGGTATGTTGGTTCGGATATTTCGCTGTTTGGCAGATGTGGCATGAGCGGAGTATGGCCTTTATTGTCCTGGTCATATTTAGCCACACAAAATCCTCCCGCATTTCCAGGTAACATTTATAAGGCCCCGCATGAGCCAGACTCTCATGACACATCCAGGTGAGGTCTTCCACCATGGTGTCCGGTACCATAATCTTCCATCCGCCATTGATAATTTTATACACTACGTCTTTATATATTCTGTACTTAGAGTTTTCTTGTATCCGGATAGCGTCACATATCCGCTTCAATTTTGTGTCCCGCTGTTGTTCCATACCAATATTTCTTAACCTATTTTTGAGACTGTCTTCTAATTTATATTTGACAGCTAGAATTTGAACTTCCTGGTTATTAGACGCATGACGTTCTTCCACCATTGGAGGGTATCGGCTTAACGTGTCAGCTGCTTGGTTCTCGCTTGCCTTACAGTACTTAATGGTAAAGTCGTACTCTTGGATGGCCATGATCCAACGGGATATGCGAGCGTTCGCTAACTTGCAGCGCAACATGAACGATAAGGCCTGGTTGTCCGAAAGGATTTCGAAGTGTTGTCCAACCAGGTAATAATGAAATTTACTAATGCAGTACACAATAGCCAATATTTCTTTCTCCGATGTGAAATAGTTACGTTCGGCCCCTTTTAGTGACCTACTGCTGTGCGCAATTATTTTGTTTTCACCCTTCTCATTCCGTTGGTAGAGTACCCCCCCAATGGCGTAATCCGAAGCATCGCAATTCAGGACATATGTGCCCCTTTTCTCAGGATGGAACACGTGCAGGTTCCTACTATACAAATTTTTAGTCGCGTCGAAAGCATGCTGATGACGCTCCTCCCATCTCCATTTAGTACTCTTACGAAGCAGTTCTAACAACGGCTCAATTGTCCCAGAATATTCTGGCGTAAAACGTCTGAAGTAACCAGTCAATCCGAGGAACGCTCTGATATCCCTGGGTTTTGTGGGTTTCGGGAACTCCATGATCGCACGTATTTTTTCCGGGTCAGTTGTTATACCTTCCGCTGAGATAATATGTCCCAAAAATTTAATTTGCGATTTCCCGAATTCACACTTTTCAAGATTGAGAGTCAGGTTAGCGGCTTGCAATTTCTGAAATACAATCTTGAGATGTTCAAGATGTTCTTCAAATGATTTGGATATGACCAAAATATCATCAACAAATATGCTGACGAAGTCCTCCACCTCGGGTCCCAGAGCTAACTCCAAACATCTGACCATGGCCGCTAAACTGGTAACCAAACCAAATGGAACTACTTTAAACTGATAGCATTTATTTCGATATAGAAATGCTGTGTATCTTCTCGACTCTTTGGCAAGGGGAATCTGCCAGAATCCACTTTTGAGATCAAGGCGAGACATGTATTTAACACCTTGACATTTTATGAATAGGTTCTCCGCATTCGGAGCACAGTCGTAGCATTTTTTTGTAATAGAATTTAGATTTCTCATGTCGAGACATAATCGAATGTCGTTATTTTTCTTTTTAACAACAACCATAGGATTTAAAAAATTGCTATCAGTTCGTTCAATCACACCATTCTGAAGCATACTCTTAACTTCGGCATCAACCTGTTGTTGATAGTGAAGGGGGATGGGGTACGTCTTCCGTACAAATTTATTTTCATCAGTGACCTGAATACTGTGTTCATAAACATTCGTGACGGTAGGATTTTTGGAAAACACAGATTCAAATTTATCAAGCATACTTTGCAGCTTATCTTGCTCATTGCTTGTTATCTGCCTGCTGTGAGTCCGCAGATTATGTGTTATCTTATCGGCAAGTTGAACCGCTGGGCGAGTTATAGTAATAGGTTCACAATCAGACCCCGTCTTACCCCTCCTGCGTCCTAACCTGATATCGTGTTTACTATTATTTACTGTACATTTTAGTATTTTATTTGGAAAATCAATGGTCGCGTGCAGTTTATTTAATGTGTCCACTCCCAAAATAACATTATACACGAGTTTCTTGACCATAAGCACAGTGACCTCTATTTCCATTCCCTGAATGGATACTGTTATCATAGCTTGACGGTCAACCCTCTGAGATTCACCCGTCGCTGATTTTATGATTTTGTGGGCTGCTGGCAGAATCGGGATTTTTTAAAAATGTTTCCTGTGCCTCTCTAGGAATCGCTCATCCATTAACGAAATTTCTGCGCCGCTGTCAAATAAAACTTCGCCGACACATCCGTTAATTTTCGCGTTGACAATGAGGTCAGTGTCATTTTCAACGCTAATACCTTTCTCATTTTCCTTACTATGGTTATTGCAAATTAAACTATCTCTAATTACAGCAGGATACAGGCCGGACACTACTAATTTTCTCTTATAGCTAACATCTTTCACATTTGATTTATTGAACTGCTTTTTATAGTTATAACGGGCTTTTGAAACTTCATTCATCCCATTATGTTTACACCATTTCCGATTGGTATTTCTATTAGGTATTTTATATTGTTTTGGTGACTGTGTGTGCTTGGTTTGAGTTTGATACTGAAAATTTTTATTCTCCCGTCCATAAAAATTTTGCTGTGAGCTGACGTCATTTAAAGTCTTATATACATACGGGGTACAGTTTAGTGGTGACGAGGTACTTTGCAATCGTGACACTTGCTGTTGTAGTTTTTGAATCCGCAGGTCACGTTCGGCCATTAATTCATTTATCGTAGATATGTGTTGCACTACTTGCTCTGCCGTACCAGAGAGTTTCGCTTCATATTCACTAAGTCGTGACTTATTGACTTCCAAATTTGCCTCTATATTGGCCTTCATAGTTTCCACGGTCTCGCTAATATGCTTTTCTGCCGCTTCTACCATTTGTTTGCTTTGTTTGGATTGCTCCTGTATGGCCACGTATGATTTCTCGTTCTCCTCATGGAGTGATTTGTTTTGTTTCCCGGCTTCTATTTTACCAGATTTAATTTCTTCTTTACTGGCTTTCTGCTCTTCTTTAATTGCTTTCATTTCTTCTAATAAGGTCGCTAAAGCATTCTTGATTTCTGCAGTATCCGCCATAATGATTAAAATTAATTTAAAATTTAGTAAATTTAAATTTATTGATTTATACGCAAAGCAAGTTATTATTATCACAACAAGATTAGAACATATGGTAACCAGTTTATATGCACACAGAAAAAGCAGTTCAAAATATCAACATGTAAATACCTTATCTAACATACAACAACTAATAATCTACCTCCAATATACTGATAAAATCTGTTCATATATGATATACAAGAGAATATGCACTTTTGAAAAATTATATCCTCAGATTTTCATATGAACAATACACATACAATTATTACGTTAATTATACATATACGTCGGATTTTTCCAACAAATTTTATATTCATAGACAAATATGTAATAGCGTAAATTTACCGCTATTTAACGAGCCCTACGTTGCTAAGCGCCAAAATATCTCTATGCGACAACACAAATTACTAAACTATTGGCGCATAGGATATGATAGTATGTGTATTTCAAATTACAAGTCTATATTGGAGGGTTTAAGATTATTTATTGTACAAACACAAGTTATAGTTTATATGGTATATTTGAAATGTACAGAATGTAATGTTTGATATAGTCTTTCTTTTAAAATGTTAAATAATGTTCATACGCAAGACGTGATACGTTACATAAGAAGACTCCCACGATGATGTTGTTGAAGAGAAGGGCCGGTCTTTGCGGTATAGATGGTTCGTCAGGTGTGGCTTACAAATGACAGACGTTTCACCAGAAACGTTTACAGCTGGGCTGGCGTCCTGTAACAGCTGGGCTGGTCCTATAACAGCTGGGCTGGTGTCCTATAACAGCTGGGCTGGTGTCCTATAACAGCTGGGCTGATGTCCTATAACAGCTGGGCTGATGTCCTATATCAGCTGGGCTGGTGTCCTGTAATACCCACGATGAATCCGACACTTCGCACACACAACGGTACTACGGATTTTATTACTCGCAAAACTTATATAGAGTTTAAGACCACGTAATATCTCAGGTGACAGTGAGTTTAATCAATAACGGTATATTGAGCTTATACCTCTCCGGCTTCTTCAAGTGTTCTCGCGAATACCAAGGTCTACCGCGATCAGCAGACCACCCTATGAGGAAATCTTGCACTAGCACGGAAACGTCTTGATGGAACTATTTTGTAACAATTAATAATACTGTCACTGCGGAAAATCTCGCACAGTGATACAGTTACACTCACTTCTTACACACGTAATACTACAATATTAATATCGTGTGTAAAGATATAAAATCAATTGTTATGCATCACACGCATTACTATCCCCGAAAAGTCTTAACAGATCCTTGCAAGCGGTATAATCTTGTACAAGGAATTGTATGTACCGTTCACGGTAGCAGCAGTGAAGAACTGCTTGTAATTTTACGCACAATGCGTTAAAACACTGATGTGTGCAAATGTACTACACACACAGTTCTGAGTCTTCCCGTTTCACTAACGACGAATAGTCTTTACAACACCTTGCAAGCGGTAGAATTCTTGTACAAGGAGTGCACGTCCCTTTCGCGGTAGATGGCGTAGAAGAACTGCCTGTGTAACGACAGGCTTAAGAAAATTTCCAACCACCAGTCCGCATTCTATTGGTGGATGGAAGTCACATGGTTAGTATAAATGACCATGCACTTTTCATGCAGTAGAGTGCATTTACTTTGTAACAGCATGCATAGCGGTAATCAGACTACTCGTATCTCATGCATGACTGCCTACATACTAATAATATACATGAACGTAAACAATAGTCCGACAGGTATAGGTATTGTAGCGACACACATGTCTCAGTTCAGCTAATGTCAAAACAACGATAATACTTCACGCACCGCCCGGGAAACGTTTCCCACTCGCGCACGCGCGCACATTTCCACTAACACAGTACATGAATAACCATAAATAATAATGCACAGTTTTTTTAAACTAAACCCTTAACCTTACTAAATACAATTGATAACAACCAAACTTAACCATCTACCAATATAATATGAATGTCCATTGTCTGTGTAATATATGAACTTGCCCCGCCTATCATGATCCTGTGATTCGTTGCAATATATATATATATATATATATATATATATATATATAATAATCAACTAAACGCTATGCAACTCACCGTCTGTGACTTTAGTAAATGTCTTTTTATACAATTGACATGTTTCGGGACGCTTGTCCCATCCTCAGAATTTTTAATAATGTCTCTTCATACCATCATACGATGGCACAGCCATCAATATGTTAAAATATTAAAATTCACAAAACACAATCACATTACACAAAGTTCGCGCACAACAGTTTTACGGTGTACACCGCACAGTAACCGACAGCTGTTATGTGGATTTTAATATTTTAATATATTGACGACTGTGCCATCGTATGATGGTATGAAGAGACATTTTTAAAAATTCTGAGGATGGGACAAGCGTCCCGAAACATGTCAGTTATATAAAAAGACATTTACTAAAGCCACAGACGGTGAGTTGCATAGCGTTTAGTTGATTATAAAATACATGGCTTGGACTATAAGTGGATTTATTCCATTAACAATATTAAAATATACTCATAAAAATTTTCATCAACATTGGTTGGTAAACAAGGAAGATATAATTTATTTTCAATCAGAAAACAAATTTAGCTTGCTCCGTCCGATCTATAAAAACAGCAAAATTCCAAAATCTTTAACAGGCTGTAAAACCTAAACCGTTTGAGATACAGCATTAAAATTTGGTATGTTTACTCACGTCCACGAAAGGAACAAACATGCCAAGTTTCATCAAAATCAGATCATGGGTGTCATCATTTTTTTTTTGTTGATTTGACATGGAATGACCCATTCATTTGTAGGTATTTTCTTTAAACATCAACATAATACCAGTATCACAGTATTGTATATGTTTAAACGACATGCGATTAAGTATTGAATCACACACACGCGTGCGCGTGATGCAGGTACGCGCGTGTGCGTGATGCAGGCACGCGCGTAAGTACAGATTTTGGATATTTATTGCAAACATTGGTGGAGAATTCTATTTATTTCATATACATTTTTGATCAATTCATTATGAATTCTATAAATCACTGGTAAGACGAAGTAAGTTTTATAATTTTTCAATTTGCAGGATGTATTGCCAGTTGTAAATTCTATCATAAAAGAAGAACTGTGTGTAAAAGAAGAATCCATCAAAGAACAGAATAAACAGTTTATTGATCAGGTATATTACACAATTTGTTTGCTTATTTGTTTGTTACACTAAGCATTTAATGTTATTGTATAATCAACAATATTGTTAATTGTAAACTTCCTGATTAAATCTGAAGGATACCCTTGGTGTCCCATGGGAATCATTATTAAGAGTATGCTTTTCTTAGTTCACAAGATTCAACCAAAACATTTTGTATCAGTTATCATTTTGTAAGTTACAAAAGGTTGGCATTTTGTAACCCATTCATGTTGGTGGCAGCCAACACTACAGTGGCACCTTATGACCTTGAATTATTAGGTGTTTATCATCTCTCTCAAATGGTACATCACTATGTGCAGCTCTTCCGAACATCTCTGTCCTTTAGTCAAATTTGTCTTTGGACTAACTCTATGATTGCATTATACTGGGTAAATACTCCACCCTACAAACTTGAACTTTTGTAAGCAGCCGTGTGGCTGCCATTAGTGAATTGATGACCCTGTCATCTTGCAAACATATTCTTTCTCATTTGAATCCTATTGACTATGCTCCAGTGCACTGGTCTTTTGCCTGTAGCTGTTGTTGATCACCATTTGTGAAGACCAGTCCAGTTGGGCATCATCTTCTCTGCTGTCAGCCAAATTTTAGTGGCAACCTAGAATTCAAACCTGACTACACATTTCACCCTGACCTGAGTTGCGGGTTCTTGTGCGACTGCAGTTTTGTGTGCCTTTTGTGGAGACATTTCCTCCTGGCCTCAATTCGGTGGGAGTCTGTAGTTAGTTTGTAAATGTCTCGAGTTATGATTGGGGAGTGTACTGTCATCACTTCCTCTTGGGCAGCTGGCTTTTAAATACAAATGTCAGTATGTTGAGGCTTGTTACTTCTCTAAAGAACTCTGAGACATTGTGGCTGGTTGTACAGTTTCCCCAAGAATCAAATGGATTGTACCTTTTGTCGAAGAGTTCAGTTTAATAAGATATCTTTGTGAAAATAATAATAGGACTACACATTGTCCAGTTTTACTGCCTAAGGATTGTTGATTTGTGATACTAAGTAGGCATAGTTATGCTCCAGTGCTGCAATTATGTCCTTTGACAGGGTATATTTACCTTCAATCCCTCCACTTCCATTTGTTAGTGTATCTTCGTGAGCTTATTGCTTGAAGGATATGTCATGTGTGTGTGTTATAACCACTGTGAATATGTAATGTTTTTATTTAATTGTGGTTTTATATTCTGTGTTTTATTTTGGTCAGTTGGAGTAATTGATTTTTTTTACACATGATTATTTTTCTTGTTGTTGACATTGTTTATTTTATTTCGTATCCTGTTACAGTAAATTAGCCATCTGGGTTTTGGCCAATGGAAGGGGCTTGTTCACTGTTTTGGATCACATAAAATTTTGATGTAATCAATACCAATTGTGAAGTCAAAGATCGTTTTGTATATCGTTGTATATCAGTAGCTTCTGTCTTATTCTCAGAGCATTGTCGGTTGCATTCAAGTCATGTTTGAGCAGTCAGTCATTTTAGCGATAACTGTACAATTCAAGTAAACCCTATTACATACAGTTAGTTTTAAGTAAAGGTATTGGGAAAAAACAGGTATTAAAATATTTGATTTCCTCGACATTATTATGTTAAAAATTGTTATTGTATCTTTTATGCTACTGAAGATGTGTAAAATGGAAATTTAACTGTTGTTTTGCTTGAGAATATTTAAAAATGGTGAAAAATTTTATAATTAAGAAATTGCATGAAGTATGAAAATTACAATGATAATGTGTTAGGCTGATTAATCATAAGTCATTAATATGTAAAATACTTTTAGTGTTCCTCAAAAAACAGTCCTCATGTTTTAAGCTGGAAAATTCTGTTTCACCAAAGATTTTAATCCTCCTTACTGTAATACCTTGTTTTTTACCTCTCTGTCTATAACACCAATACTTTACCTGATGAACTACATAATAAACCTCAGAAACCGGCACAAAAACTCACAATAAAAAGTCGTGGCCTCATCAGGTAAATCACAACCTTATTTTTAAAACAGCTATAATTCTGAACATCATCGTCCCTCTTCCTTACATGGCAACCCCATCTGCTGCCCACATTCATTGTGTGGAAACCCTACTTCACATGACTAAAAAATTTGCCCTCTGTCCCTCACTTCCACCTAATTTGTCTTCACTCTCTCCCGCTCATACATTTGCCTGCTTAATGTACCTCATCAGTAGTGTCTACCCAATAAAAGTTTGATCGTCCTCTGGAAATAACTTTTTATCACTCAGGTTGACCTGCTTATTCAATATACTGCCATTGTTAGTACTGTATACGTTAATATCGTGACCTGGTCAGTTTTACTCGCTAATCTGTTGCCATGCTAATCTATCTTAGTGACTGCATTTCTTTAAGTCACTAAGTTGTATTTCAATTGTGTTTTGATAATGCAAAACTGTTCATATGTTAACACTAGTTTGTTGTTCAAACAGCACATTCAAGTTACCCAACACTGTATATAAAAAGTCGATTATCCCTTTACTTATTTGCCATGGTTATTTATTTTTTGTATTCAGCCAATCACATATAACATCTATAATTGTTCAAACAATAAGAAAGCCCTGATACTAATCACTTACCTTACATCTTCAGAAGATTCCGAAAATATACCAAAACCCCGGGCAGCCACCACATTTTGACAGGCGGAATTTGGAAACTGCAACACTGTCCCCCATGAAAACAATTTAAAAATCTCAAACTTACGTTTGTTTTGTACTTTCGTTTACTATGCAGTTTTTATTCCACTTAATATTCTGATTAAACTGTTATTATTGGACGGCAACTGTGAGTAATACTGATAAACTTTCAGTCATATGTGACCGAGAGACTACAGCCGGTATTCCACTCCGCCTTTTACATTTATTTTACCGGGGCACAGCCTTTGTGATCTAGGCATGGTCACTGGCATCTGCTCTCTCCGCTGTTCTGATTGTGACTATCAATAATACTTTTAAAAACTTTTAATTACATTTTCGTGCTGTGACACTACTGACAGTATTTTACTCAGCTGTTTACATCTTAGTACTGTCTGGCCGCAATTCGATGATTGAGGATTGTGTAAGGTGGGAGAAGCATGGCTGGGTACTATGGTGGGCTAAGTGGGGGTAAACCAAATGGCTTGTACACACCCTACCTTGCTTACAAGCGGCTGCATGGTGGGGGAGAGCAGCCTCGATCATCCAGTTGTGGCCAGACAGTATTAAAGCACAGCCTTTGTGATCTCGACGTGGTCGCTGGCGTCTGCTCTCTTTGATGTTTACTGGCAACTGCCTACCACATGGTTCAGAGTTACTCACTCTGCTTCCACACTAAACTGGTTTTTTCCAGCTCTCCTGTGAGAATATTGGCAGGTGTGAACTCCTTTTCACCTTGCACGATACTAAAAACTGTGTGAAAATGAGTTTTGATCACCTACACCTGTCAAAAAATTATGCACTTCCTATGCCAAAGTCTCGTACAAAAATTCCACACAGTCCAAAGTTCTGTTTTACACTCAAGAAAATCTTGTACACTACACTCAATAAAATGTACCATTACATATCGATACCTACTTACACAATGTAATATACTCACAACATTGAAATACAACTAGGGTGGACATACCATATTTCTTTAAGTATCCTGGCAGGATCACCACCTGCCATGTAACATTAAGGATTTATAAGAAAGCCCCCTAAACCTATTGTACAAAGCCCCCAAGAAACAAATCCCCGGTCACCATCTGTTTGTGGAAACTTATCACTATCCCAGTTATTCACAATTTCAAAAATTTTCTCTTAAAAGAAATCCCTCCCCTACCACCACCACCACCACAGGACTGGTTAGGTGTATCCACTGACCACAGAATAGAATATGGTAGGGTGACATCTGAAATAATTCATAATTATCGTAGCACACGTTTTAGTGTTTATAACTAATTCAAGCAAATTAATTTTTTAAGTTTCACTTATTAAAAAGTTTTAAATAAATTATTAAACAATTTACAAACATGGAAATTCATTGATATTAAACATAACCGCAACAGTTTTAGTAGTATGTAACTTGATATATGATTATCACCAGTTAAATCCATAAAGAATTGCCTAATCATTTTCTTCAACAAGAAATTTGTGGTTTCTATCAGTAAAACAGAAAGTTATTGTCCCTTCAAATATAAAAAACCTCAGTAGTTTCAATAGAATTTAACATACATAGATTGCCGCCACTTTGGACTAATAAGGAAAAGCTCTGATCATTATTTGTACACTTCTCATCATAATGTTTAATCATCTTAATAGTCACATACATTATCTTTGACAAGGTAGGTTTCACTGTGTAAACAGTACAAATAACCTTACTTTTGTTTTTGCAATAGTCACACGTATACAAAGGAAATCATACAAATATAATAATACAGACACAATACAAATTATAGATTATGCTATTACACAAAATCAGTAAATCAGGGCTTTTCTGTTAGCAATTTATCCTCATATTGTAACGTGTCTAAAATTGGGTTATTTTGTTTATTACAGTATGGGGTGTTCGTATATTTATTTATTTCATTTTGTGTGGGATTTTATAAATTTATTGTGAAAGTTTTATTTCCCGGCGAATGTTATTTCCATTACAACAGCACACGTGTTGAGAAACAGTGGTGTAACAAAGCAGTAAGACGCAGTTGTCAAGTAACGCGGCAAGGAATTCGCGCCACCCTAATTTTCTCGGAACTCTGTATATGTGTGGCAATGCACGCACGCCACTACGCAAGTACGCGCTCTGCCAGGACGCCGAGTTGGTTTAAAGCAAGATGGCTTGAACAAATTTAATTCAGCAATGTGCGTTTGAGCGGCAGGAAATCATGGCTAAGTCCGGCCCTTTTGTGACGTTAGCCAGTGCCTAGTTGAAATCGTCTGCTATCGTCACTCCAACAACTACATGCATAGCATAGGACGAAACTGTGACGACTAACTGTAAGGCATTGATGTCCGTCGTCTCAACTAAAATGCTCAAGGAGTGGGGAACAGAGAGACGCTGGCAGTCTTTTGTCGACTCTCGCCTGCGCAGGCCGCCCGACAAACCGGGCTCAGAAATAAAACTTTTCTAAACTGACATCCAGTGCAATAGTAGAAAAGTTTGGTGTGACCGCGGTCCAGTAAAAAGAGTAAAGAACGTAACTGTGCAATTTTCGGACAATAATAAGAAGTTTTACCGGAACAATGAGTGCGTGTGAGAAGACCGCGTGGCTGACGGGGGGAAATATCATTTAAAAAATGTTCAGGGATTTATAACTTTTGTGTGTTTGGGTGTGTACTAAATATGCAGGCTGGGCAGTCTTGTGTGTGTGTGTGTAAAACATTAAGGTAAGCCGTAGAGTAAAATAGATTAAGGATGACCTTCATATAACCAGGCAATATATATATATTCTCACAAAATTATTTCAGATGTAAAATTTATAAACAAATTTTTAAATGATTCAAAATTAAATTAAAATGTAATTCTCTTCATAAAAAAATGAGTCACATACTTATTTCAGTAACCTGTAGATCACGCTAACATTTTACGTTCGTACGAGAATCCTGGCCCGGATAGAAATTGTACAGGTAGGTCAATTTAATTTATGTATTTTTATATATTTAATGAGTGTAATTAATATCTCAATGGCGCCCGAACAGGGGCAGTTTTTATGAGTAAATAAAAAATTAAGTAAAAACTGTACCTACAAATAGAATGTTGGCGTGATGTGGAGGTTAGGTAGAAGTAAGAATCAATTATATGTAAATGATGTTAGGATGTAGTTAAGCGATACTTAAATTATATTATACTGAATAATACAGAAATATTTAAAATTGAAATTTTATATAGAACAAAAATCTCATAAATAAGAAAAATGGAATACGGAGATAAAGTTAGTGTGAGTGATGTATCTATCACAGGGGAGGGAGAAATAAATTCAGACCCTAAGGTGGTCAAAGAAAGCGTTTACAATGAATCAAATAATATAAATGGTTCAGGATTGGAGACAACTCCAAACCTGATAGATGAGAATAATCTGATACAAGCGGTGATAATGAGTGGAGCACAAGCAGAATCTACTCCCGTAACAAGTAAAGCGAAAGAGTTGTCAGTGGACGATCTATTTAATTTCATGAGAACCATGTCTAGTGTCATGAGAACCATGTCTAGTGACATGATAACTATGTCTAATGATATTAACGTAAAATTTGACGTGCAAAACAGTAATTTTAACAAAAAATTTGATATACAGAATGATAAGTTTGATGCAATTGACAAAAAATTTGACGTTCAGAATAGCAATCTTAATATAAAATTTGAACAACAGAATATTCAGTTGCAGCAGAGTATTCGCGTAAAATTTGATGGTTTAATAAATGATATACAAGAAAAGAATAAATGTCTTGAAAATGCCAATGAAATGATAAGAAATAATTTGAATAAAGTAGAACCGAGTACGAGTAATACAAATGAAAGTTGTAATGGCAATGTTGTAGTAGATAAAGAATTAATAAATAATAATGATGTTGTTGAAAATAATGAGAATAATAATGTAATTGAAAATGTAATATCTGAGAGTACTGAGGAGTTTGTAGAATGTGATTATGAGATGTTAATGAGTTAGAGAGAGAGAGTGGAAAGAGAGTTATATTATAGGTATGAAACAGAGGGTAAATTGTTTACGAGGTAGAATGGGGGGTGTAGGAAGACCTTCACGTATATATTGTGTAGACAAGTGTGCTACAAATAATTGTTTTTTGAAGTTTTTTGTTTTTCCTGGAGGAGTCAGGAAAGGTTTAATTGAATTTGTACCCTCTGTCTGTAATAATGATGTTGAAAGTGTGATTTGGTATGGGGATGAGAGAGATTTAAACAGAGAATTGTGTGTGGAGAAAGTAACAGAAGTGTATAATTTGAATAGAAAGTATGACAAATGGAAAGAAAGTTTAAAAGTATATGGGAATAATAATGACTATAATGATTTGACAAAGTAATTAACCCAATAATGAATGTATTTACCGATGGGGACTTAACAAAAATACCTAACGTTGACTGGTTTAATGAGTATTTTGGTAAGCTGATTGAATTTAGTTCTTGTGGTTACAACACACAAAACAGTCATTTGTGTGGTGATAAAAGTGAACAATGCTACATAAAACCAAGACTTATTTGGGACGATGGAGGTTAAACTGTAAAACAATAAAAGAAAGTGATAAACATTATGTTTTATGGGCTTTGACATGGCAGATTTGGACAATGAAGTGCGGAAAAACTGAACAGTTACTAACAAAAATTTGTAAATAAAATGTAGTGAATTTATTTGAGTGCATTGTAGGATGTTAAGTAAACAAGTGTGTGTAAATGTTGCAATAATAATAATAATATTTTGTAATTTAAATAAATAAATATCAGAATTAATTTTGAAAACAGTAATTGCTTAATTGGAATTGTTTCGATAACTATATAATTTATATTTTCAGTAATTAATTAAATTAAACCAATTTGATATGCTTAAATATTTTGATTGCTTATTTAAATGTTAATTAATTAAATTTTTTAATGAATTTAATTTATTTTACGAGATTTGGAAATTTGGTGATTAAAGGATAAATTGTTTGATGTAAACTAATAAATTTTGTTAAATGTTTCAGAGGTGAGGTGAAAGTATTGTGATATGGTGATTATGTTTTGTGTGTATATCATGTTAAATGGATTGTAAGTATAGAACTTTTACAATATGAATCATGTATAATAAAAATGTTTACAGGTAACTAAGATTTTAAGTCAATAGTGAGATTATTTGAAATAATTGTGTTCAATAAAAATGATAATTAAAAAATTTTAATAATAACTGAAAAAAAAAAGATATATAATAATTATTAATAATAAATTTTGAAGATTTTAAGAAAGTCAAATGGTAGAAAGTTATGAATGAGTTAAATGGTTATTGATGAAAATATTATATTAAAATGTATATAAAAGTTTAGTTAGTTATTAAGTTGCTATTGCGGGGGTGGCCTGTGCCCTCGTAGATAGCGAAATGGGTTGGGGTAACAGAGAGTGTTACCTCCATCGGAGGCCAAAATGGCGAAATTGTGCGACACCTTTTTCGTGTAAATTAAAGTTTACACGCTGATAGACGACCGTGTCGCACATAATAAGACGATGTATAACAGGCAGTGAAATGAAGTTAGATTTCCCCGACTTTTCGGGCGATTACTGCCTTACCAGCACTAATCGTGGATTTGGCTAGCGGTTAGCTATGGTCATACCAAGTCCCTTGACCATAGCTGACTTGAAATTGGTATATATTAGAAATTGAATGGGGGGCGAATTTTAGGGGAAATCCCGGCACTATGGAACAGCGGCTGCCACTCTGCCCGCTTGGGGGCAGCAAAGCCAGGTGGTAGACCCGCATTAAGGGCGTGTAATTATAGACCAGAATATGTTGATATTCGATAATGTTCAAATGTAATAGCGGAAGCAAAGACACGGAGAGGTAAAACTACTCCAAAATATGCCGTCTTTGCCGAAGCGAAAGGGCGATACAGTCCTCCATAATTTGCAATAGAGTGTGTGGATTGGAGGTGACTCAGAGGAGTCACGAATTTAAATTTTACAACATAAAAAATTTTTGCTAATTCGAATTTTGATCCAATAAAAATGCTTGTGCTCTGTTTAAATAACTAGCTGCTTAGACATTCAATATAAGGTGTTCATTCCATAATTTTAAATGTATTATTTTATTTTTGTACGTTAGATATAGGTATTGATAGAAATATGTGTTTTCATTATGTGTGTATTTTTTCAACGAAGCAGATAATTAAACTGACTGGCAGGCAGTTAACGTAATAGAAGTGAGTATTGATAAATATATATATTTCATGTAATTTGTTCAATTTTGAGATGTGTTTTCATTGTGTTAGTAAGGAGATCAGCTGATCAGCAATAAAATGGCACTAATATTGGTATATAAATGTTCCAAGTAATTAATGTTCAATGTAATGTTTTAATGTATTACCGATGGTTTAAAGTAATGATAAAAATAATTTGATAAAGTGAGAAGTAAAGTAATAATTGGTGAAAGTTAACAAGAGATAGTTTTTGGGTGATGAGTATTTTATGGGACATGTAGATCTGTCCAAGTTGAAGTCAAAGTTAAAGTTGAAATAGTAGAGATGAAAATAATGTAATGTTGTTATGATTTGATGTATGTTATAGAATTTTGAGGAGTATTGATGTTGACACCGTAGTAATGGAGAATAATAGTAGAGTTTTTGAGTGATATATTGTTGTTTATAATTGATGTTGTTATTTTGTTGTAGTTGTAGTAAGGTAATGAGATTGAGATTTTGGGGATGGCAATTTTGTAGTAGGGGGTAGTGTAATGTGGGAGTCCGCAACATAATGATAAGTTGGGACGGGATAGGGATCGATTTTAGTCAGGAGGGGCCACCTTAGGTAGAATCCAGGGGCCATATAAGGGATTTGAGTTTTTGGGGGGGGGGAAACACGTATCCTATGTACAAAGGGTTAGAGAGTATTTTTTTTATATGTAGAGAGAAGGTGGCGAATTGAGTTTAATGATAAGTTGGGGTTAGAGAGTGTTTTGGGTCAGAGTTAGAGTCAGAGTGAGAAAGATTATATATGTATACAGATCAAGTAGTAGATTAAATGAGATAAATGTTTAAATCACCCAAAATAAGGGAGAATCAGATTGTTAAAGAAAGAGAGAGATTTATGATAAAGAATATAAAATTTTCATTTTTTAAACCAGTGACAGAATTTTGATAGAATTTGGTAATGTAAAATTAAGAATTGTTTATTTTGAATAATTTAAATGGCAATTGGCTTATTGTTTATAATAATATTTTGTTAATTTTAAATATTTTATGTTATTATGTTTTGTGTTTCAAGTTAGATTGTTACAGATGTTGAATGTATTTTCAGAAAGTATACATAACATATGTAGGTCAAGGGTCTTGGACTTGACCTAGTTTCGATCAGCTGATGAGGTCATATACATACTAAGCTTGTGCAGTAGGAAGTCAATTCAATTTGTTTATTTGATCAATTCAAACAAATTTTAAACAAATTATATATATAAAGGAAACATTTAAATTAAATTAAATTTTTTTTTGAATTTTAAAATTTTTTGGAAAATATTTTTTTTTGGAAATTTTAATCTTTGAAAAGAAAAATCTTGATTTTTCGCCTGCCAGCGAATGAATATTTTAAGTATTGATTATTTTATTATTTGTGTGTTAACCATGTTTATTTTATTGATTTATTACAGTGACTTGTATTGTTAGAATCTAAGTATTTACATGTTAGGTTAAAGATATGTTCAATTAGAAGAAATGTTTAACTTAAGTTATTTTAAAGAAAACAGAAAATAATGAAGAGAATATTTTAGACTTTATTCAAAATTTATGAATTAATTTTATCTGAAAACGTGTTGTAATTTAAAGAATTTTAAAATTTTTGCAATTTTATAACCTATAATGTCAGTGTGTAATGTGAGAGTGTGTGAGCCCAGCATCTGCTAAAGGCAGCCCAGCTTGCATACAAGGGGAAACATATCGGTGGAGGATCTGGCATAATCTAAGCCAGGGAGTGAGGATTTTGGGGGTTAGCATGTTAGAAGGTGAGGTGCACTATGGTACTAGTCTGTTCGATTTTTCGGTGTTGGGATCTCTTACGGAGAAGTCCAGTGATCTCGTTCAGATGGGTCCATAGTCGCCAAACCAGGGGGGTCGTGTACCCATGAGGAGTAAGAACAAGAGGGGGTTGTTGGCACCAGTTCCTCACCGGTCCTCTTCGGGGTTTATCAATGAGATTTCTTCTGTTTTAGACAGCAGAATTCTCATTGAGGGGGTATTGTAACCTGTCTAAAATTGGGTTATTTTGTTTATTACAGTATGGGGTATTCGTATATTTATTTATTTCATTTTGTGTGGGATTTTATAAATTTATTGTGAAAGTTTTATTTCCCGGCGAACGTTATTTCCATTACAACAGCACACGTGTTGAGAAACAGTGGTGTAACAAAGCAGTAAGACGCAGTTGTTGTCAAGTAACGCGGCAAGGAATTCGCGCCACCCTAATTTTCTCGGAACTCTGTATATGTGTGGCAATGCACGCACGCCACTACGCAAGTACGCGCTCTGCCAGGACGCCGAGTTGGTTTAAAGCAAGATGGCTTGAACAAATTTAATTCAGCAATGTGCGTTTGAGCGGCAGGAAATCATGGCTAAGTCCGGCCCTTTTGTGACGTTAGCCAGTGCCTAGTTGAAATCGTCTGCTATCGTCACTCCAACAACTACATGCATAGCATAGGACGAAACTGTGACGACTAACTGTAAGGCATTGATGTCCGTCGTCTCAACTAAAATGCTCAAGGAGTGGGGAACAGAGAGACGCTGGCAGTCTTTTGTCGACTCTCGCCTGCGCAGGCCGCCCGACAAACCGGGCTCAGAAATAAAACTTTTCTAAACTGACATCCAGTGCAATAGTAGAAAAATTTGGTGTGACCGCGGTCCAGTAAAAAGAGTAAAGAACGTAACTGTGCAATTTTCGGACAATAATAAGAAGTTTTACCGGAACAATGAGTGCGTGTGAGAAGACCGCGTGGCTGACGGGGGGAAATATCATTTAAAAAATGTTCAGGGATTTATAACTTTTGTGTGTTTGGGTGTGTACTAAATATGCAGGCTGGGCAGTCTTGTGTGTGTGTGTGTAAAACATTAAGGTAAGCCGTAGAGTAAAATAGATTAAGGATGACCTTCATATAACCAGGCAATATATATATATTCTCACAAAATTATTTCAGATGTAAAATTTATAAACAAATTTTTAAATGATTCAAAATTAAATTAAAATGTAATTCTCTTCATAAAAAAATGAGTCACATACTTATTTCAGTAACCTGTAGATCACGCTAACATTTTACGTTCGTACGAGAATCCTGGCCCGGATAGAAATTGTACAGGTAGGTCAATTTAATTTATGTATTTTTATATATTTAATGAGTGTAATTAATATCTCAATGGCGCCCGGACAGGGGCAGTTTTTATGAGTAAATAAAAAATTAAGTAAAAACTGTACCTACAAATAGAATGTTGGCGTGATGTGGAGGTTAGGTAGAAGTAAGAATCAATTATATGTAAATGATGTTAGGATGTAGTTAAGCGATACTTAAATTATATTATACTGAATAATACAGAAATATTTAAAATTGAAATTTTATATAGAACAAAAATCTCATAAATAAGAAAAATGGAATACGGAGATAAAGTTAGTGTGAGTGATGTATCTATCACAGGGGAGGGAGAAATAAATTCAGACCCTAAGGTGGTCAAAGAAAGCGTTTACAATGAATCAAATAATATAAATGATTCAGGATTGGAGACAACTCCAAACCTGATAGATGAGAATAATCTGATACAAGCGGTGATAATGAGTGGAGCACAAGCAGAATCTACTCCCGTAACAAGTAAAGCGAAAGAGTTGTCAGTGGACGATCTATTTAATTTCATGAGAACCATGTCTAGTGTCATGAGAACCATGTCTAGTGACATGATAACTATGTCTAATGATATTAACGTAAAATTTGACGTGCAAAACAGTAATTTTAACAAAAAATTTGATATACAGAATGATAAGTTTGATGCAATTGACAAAAAATTTGACGTTCAGAATAGCAATCTTAATATAAAATTTGAACAACAGAATATTCAGTTGCAGCAGAGTATTCGCGTAAAATTTGATGGTTTAATAAATGATATACAAGAAAAGAATAAATGTCTTGAAAATGCCAATGAAATGATAAGAAATAATTTGAATAAAGTAGAACCGAGTACGAGTAATACAAATGAAAGTTGTAATGGCAATGTTGTAGTAGATAAAGAATTAATAAATAATAATGATGTTGTTGAAAATAATGAGAATAATAATGTAATTGAAAATGTAATATCTGAGAGTACTGAGGAGTTTGTAGAATGTGATTATGAGATGTTAATGAGTTAGAGAGAGAGAGTGGAAAGAGAGTTATATTATAGGTATGAAACAGAGGGTAAATTGTTTACGAGGTAGAATGGGGGGTGTAGGAAGACCTTCACGTATATATTGTGTAGACAAGTGTGCTACAAATAATTGTTTTTTGAAGTTTTTTGTTTTTCCTGGAGGAGTCAGGAAAGGTTTAATTGAATTTGTACCCTCTGTCTGTAATAATGATGTTGAAAGTGTGATTTGGTATGGGGATGAGAGAGATTTAAACAGAGAATTGTGTGTGGAGAAAGTAACAGAAGTGTATAATTTGAATAGAAAGTATGACAAATGGAAAGAAAGTTTAAAAGTATATGGGAATAATAATGACTATAATGATTTGACAAAGTAATTAACCCAATAATGAATGTATTTACCGATGGGGACTTAACAAAAATACCTAACGTTGACTGGTTTAATGAGTATTTTGGTAAGCTGATTGAATTTAGTTCTTGTGGTTACAACACACAAAACAGTCATTTGTGTGGTGATAAAAGTGAACAATGCTACATAAAACCAAGACTTATTTGGGACGATGGAGGTTAAACTGTAAAACAATAAAAGAAAGTGATAAACATTATGTTTTATGGGCTTTGACATGGCAGATTTGGACAATGAAGTGCGGAAAAACTGAACAGTTACTAACAAAAATTTGTAAATAAAATGTAGTGAATTTATTTGAGTGCATTGTAGGATGTTAAGTAAACAAGTGTGTGTAAATGTTGCAATAATAATAATAATATTTTGTAATTTAAATAAATAAATATCAGAATTAATTTTGAAAACAGTAATTGCTTAATTGGAATTGTTTCGATAACTATATAATTTATATTTTCAGTAATTAATTAAATTAAACCAATTTGATATGCTTAAATATTTTGATTGCTTATTTAAATGTTAATTAATTAAATTTTTTAATGAATTTAATTTATTTTACGAGATTTGGAAATTTGGTGATTAAAGGATAAATTGTTTGATGTAAACTAATAAATTTTGTTAAATGTTTCAGAGGTGAGGTGAAAGTATTGTGATATGGTGATTATGTTTTGTGTGTATACCATGTTAAATGGATTGTAAGTATAGAACTTTTACAATATGAATCATGTATAATAAAAATGTTTACAGGTAACTAAGATTTTAAGTCAATAGTGAGATTATTTGAAATAATTGTGTTCAATAAAAATGATAATTAAAAAATTTTAATAATAACTGAAAAAAAAAAGATATATAATAATTATTAATAATAAATTTTGAAGATTTTAAGAAAGTCAAATGGTAGAAAGTTATGAATGAGTTAAATGGTTATTGATGAAAATATTATATTAAAATGTATATAAAAGTTTAGTTAGTTATTAAGTTGCTATTGCGGGGGTGGCCTGTGCCCTCGTAGATAGCGAAATGGGTTGGGGTAACAGAGAGTGTTACCTCCATCGGAGGCCAAAATGGCGAAATTGTGCGACACCTTTTTCGTGTAAATTAAAGTTTACACGCTGATAGACGACCGTGTCGCACATAATAAGACGATGTATAACAGGCAGTGAAATGAAGTTAGATTTCCCCGACTTTTCGGGCGATTACTGCCTTACCAGCACTAATCGTGGATTTGGCTAGCGGTTAGCTATGGTCATACCAAGTCCCTTGACCATAGCTGACTTGAAATTGGTATATATTAGAAATTGAATGGGGGGCGAATTTTAGGGGAAATCCCGGCACTATGGAACAGCGGCTGCCACTCTGCCCGCTTGGGGGCAGCAAAGCCAGGTGGTAGACCCGCATTAAGGGCGTGTAATTATAGACCAGAATATGTTGATATTCGATAATGTTCAAATGTAATAGCGGAAGCAAAGACACGGAGAGGTAAAACTACTCCAAAATATGCCGTCTTTGCCGAAGCGAAAGGGCGATACAGTCCTCCATAATTTGCAATAGAGTGTGTGGATTGGAGGTGACTCAGAGGAGTCACGAATTTAAATTTTACAACATAAAAAATTTTTGCTAATTCGAATTTTGATCCAATAAAAATGCTTGTGCTCTGTTTAAATAACTAGCTGCTTAGACATTCAATATAAGGTGTTCATTCCATAATTTTAAATGTATTATTTTATTTTTGTACGTTAGATATAGGTATTGATAGAAATATGTGTTTTCATTATGTGTGTATTTTTTCAACGAAGCAGATAATTAAACTGACTGGCAGGCAGTTAACGTAATAGAAGTGAGTATTGATAAATATATATATTTCATGTAATTTGTTCAATTTTGAGATGTGTTTTCATTGTGTTAGTAAGGAGATCAGCTGATCAGCAATAAAATGGCACTAATATTGGTATATAAATGTTCCAAGTAATTAATGTTCAATGTAATGTTTTAATGTATTACCGATGGTTTAAAGTAATGATAAAAATAATTTGATAAAGTGAGAAGTAAAGTAATAATTGGTGAAAGTTAACAAGAGATAGTTTTTGGGTGATGAGTATTTTATGGGACATGTAGATCTGTCCAAGTTGAAGTCAAAGTTAAAGTTGAAATAGTAGAGATGAAAATAATGTAATGTTGTTATGATTTGATGTATGTTATAGAATTTTGAGGAGTATTGATGTTGACACCGTAGTAATGGAGAATAATAGTAGAGTTTTTGAGTGATATATTGTTGTTTATAATTGATGTTGTTATTTTGTTGTAGTTGTAGTAAGGTAATGAGATTGAGATTTTGGGGATGGCAATTTTGTAGTAGGGGGTAGTGTAATGTGGGAGTCCGCAACATAATGATAAGTTGGGACGGGATAGGGATCGATTTTAGTCAGGAGGGGCCACCTTAGGTAGAATCCAGGGGCCATATAAGGGATTTGAGTTTTTGGGGGGGGGGGAAACACGTATCCTATGTACAAAGGGTTAGAGAGTATTTTTTTTATATGTAGAGAGAAGGTGGCGAATTGAGTTTAATGATAAGTTGGGGTTAGAGAGTGTTTTGGGTCAGAGTTAGAGTCAGAGTGAGAAAGATTATATATGTATACAGATCAAGTAGTAGATTAAATGAGATAAATGTTTAAATCACCCAAAATAAGGGAGAATCAGATTGTTAAAGAAAGAGAGAGATTTATGATAAAGAATATAAAATTTTCATTTTTTAAACCAGTGACAGAATTTTGATAGAATTTGGTAATGTAAAATTAAGAATTGTTTATTTTGAATAATTTAAATGGCAATTGGCTTATTGTTTATAATAATATTTTGTTAATTTTAAATATTTTATGTTATTATGTTTTGTGTTTCAAGTTAGATTGTTACAGATGTTGAATGTATTTTCAGAAAGTATACATAACATATGTAGGTCAAGGGTCTTGGACTTGACCTAGTTTCGATCAGCTGATGAGGTCATATACATACTAAGCTTGTGCAGTAGGAAGTCAATTCAATTTGTTTATTTGATCAATTCAAACAAATTTTAAACAAATTATATATATAAAGGAAACATTTAAATTAAATTAAATTTTTTTTTGAATTTTAAAATTTTTTGGAAAATATTTTTTTTTGGAAATTTTAATCTTTGAAAAGAAAAATCTTGATTTTTCGCCTGCCAGCGAATGAATATTTTAAGTATTGATTATTTTATTATTTGTGTGTTAACCATGTTTATTTTATTGATTTATTACAGTGACTTGTATTGTTAGAATCTAAGTATTTACATGTTAGGTTAAAGATATGTTCAATTAGAAGAAATGTTTAACTTAAGTTATTTTAAAGAAAACAGAAAATAATGAAGAGAATATTTTAGACTTTATTCAAAATTTATGAATTAATTTTATCTGAAAACGTGTTGTAATTTAAAGAATTTTAAAATTTTTGCAATTTTATAACCTATAATGTCAGTGTGTAATGTGAGAGTGTGTGAGCCCAGCATCTGCTAAAGGCAGCCCAGCTTGCATACAAGGGGAAACATATCGGTGGAGGATCTGGCATAATCTAAGCCAGGGAGTGAGGATTTTGGGGGTTAGCATGTTAGAAGGTGAGGTGCACTATGGTACTAGTCTGTTCGATTTTTCGGTGTTGGGATCTCTTACGGAGAAGTCCAGTGATCTCGTTCAGATGGGTCCATAGTCGCCAAACCAGGGGGGTCGTGTACCCATGAGGAGTAAGAACAAGAGGGGGTTGTTGGCACCAGTTCCTCACCGGTCCTCTTCGGGGTTTATCAATGAGATTTCTTCTGTTTTAGACAGCAGAATTCTCATTGAGGGGGTATTGTAACCTGTCTAAAATTGGGTTATTTTGTTTATTACAGTATGGGGTATTCGTATATTTATTTATTTCATTTTGTGTGGGATTTTATAAATTTATTGTGAAAGTTTTATTTCCCGGCGAACGTTATTTCCATTACAACAGCACACGTGTTGAGAAACAGTGGTGTAACAAAGCAGTAAGACGCAGTTGTTGTCAAGTAACGCGGCAAGGAATTCGCGCCACCCTAATTTTCTCGGAACTCTGTATATGTGTGGCAATGCACGCACGCCACTACGCAAGTACGCGCTCTGCCAGGACGCCGAGTTGGTTTAAAGCAAGATGGCTTGAACAAATTTAATTCAGCAATGTGCGTTTGAGCGGCAGGAAATCATGGCTAAGTCCGGCCCTTTTGTGACGTTAGCCAGTGCCTAGTTGAAATCGTCTGCTATCGTCACTCCAACAACTACATGCATAGCATAGGACGAAACTGTGACGACTAACTGTAAGGCATTGATGTCCGTCGTCTCAACTAAAATGCTCAAGGAGTGGGGAACAGAGAGACGCTGGCAGTCTTTTGTCGACTCTCGCCTGCGCAGGCCGCCCGACAAACCGGGCTCAGAAATAAAACTTTTCTAAACTGACATCCAGTGCAATAGTAGAAAAATTTGGTGTGACCGCGGTCCAGTAAAAAGAGTAAAGAACGTAACTGTGCAATTTTCGGACAATAATAAGAAGTTTTACCGGAACAATGAGTGCGTGTGAGAAGACCGCGTGGCTGACGGGGGGAAATATCATTTAAAAAATGTTCAGGGATTTATAACTTTTGTGTGTTTGGGTGTGTACTAAATATGCAGGCTGGGCAGTCGCGTGTGTGTGTGTGTGTGTGTGTGTGTGTGTGTGTGTGTGTGTGTGTGTGTGTAAAACATTAAGGTAAGCCGTAGAGTAAAATAGATTAAGGATGACCTTCATATAACCAGGCAATATATATATTCTCACAAAATTATTTCAGATGTAAAATTTATAAACAAATTTTTAAATGATTCAAAATTAAATTAAAATGTAATTCTCTTCATAAAAAAATGAGTCACGTACTTATTTCAGTAACCTGTAGATCACGCTAACATTTTACGTTCGTACGAGAATCCTGGCCCGGATAGAAATTGTACAGGTAGGTCAATTTAATTTATGTATTTTTATATATTTAATGAGTGTAATTAATATCTCAATGTTAACATTTTCTTGTTATGAATTATTTTCAAGTTTAGGCCTTTATAACTCGCACATTTAGTTAACTATTATACTTTTCTACCTTTAGTACTGTTGTACATATGGTTTCTCCTTACTTCACCACATTGTATAACCATAGTGGGGACGTATTTACCATGTGTGAGCCGACAGAAAACTTCTCACTTTATCGTGTTGATAATATTTCTCTGCAGATCCTAATTACAACTGGCTTTAAATGTTTTTTTCTCAGTTTACTGTTATGATTACTTAAGGTCTGTTTCTATGGCACATATCATTGATAATGTGCATTCTAATATTATATCTTTGCCATCTTTGATTGCACAATTCCCATAAAATAAATCCCAATTCATCCCAATTGTGTACCACCTCTATAGAAATCCCATACAATAAGTAGATATGTTGTAAAGTTAATTACATTTTAATACATTTAAATCGTAAAATAATTTTCTCCCACTTACCGTTTAGTCTTCCTCCAACCCAGAGTTCGTCACACGAACGTTAAGATGCATGTATGATTATAAGGTTACACAACAGACGTACGCTACACTCATTTGTTGATGGAATTCAAACATTTATTAGCTTTACCTCCTTTTAAATAAATTTCAATTAGCTCAACTTTTCAACAGATAAACATGTACATTTACGGAAACATATTCTTATTCTAACATATATATATATATATATTCTACTATTCAGGCGAACCCAGCTTGCCACACTCTCTCATTCAAACAAATTTATAAAAACCCCATATTTATTTAAGTTAGGCTTTTGAAAGAAAGCAATTAAATTGAATACAGTTACTTGTTCCGTAGCGTTGCCGCCGACCACATGGCGCGTCCGATAATATTCTCGCACTATAAGCGATTAACCGTTCACTTTCTACTACACACTCACGGCTTTTTCATCTTCACAGATTACTATCAACTCTTCGTACTATTTTATACAAACTTGATTAGATCCATGTTTTTCGGTATCCAAGCCACTTATAGTATATAATTAGTAAAATAGTTTACCTTTTTCTTGTCCGTCTGGTGGCCTTTTCTCTATATTTCATTCAACGCGTTTCAGGACATATGCCCCATCATCAGGATATCCCTTGTTGAAGTTCGTCGATCGTTAGAATATTAAAAACACTGTATATACAATTCTACACATAACAATAAATATAATATAAACATAAAAACACATAAAATACCCAGATTTGAGACACACACGATATCGGTGGTGCGCACCACGACATGCTATAGTCGACTGCAGTGTTCATGTTACTATATGTGGAGCACTATGGACCTTGTTCTGTATTCTTATCGCTGTGTCGTATAATAGATTGTACTGGAAATTCAGCTGATCATTAAGGATGACTTCTTCTGTTTTTTTATTTTTGTAGGCCTTATATATTTCATATTATTCGATAGCATTCATATAATTTCCTTTTCTGCATATATGGAGGGGTTGAAAGTTCGTTGTGAAATCAGTATAACTATGGTTGTTGTCCATCAGATGGCGCGCGTAATTTGACACTGTTTTACTAAATTCTTTTTTAGGTAAATGTTCTTTGAATCGTTTTTTAAAAGGCCTACCAGTTTGGCCAATGTAGAAGCTGTCGCAGTCATTGCATATTATCTTATAAACGCCCGTCCTGTCTTCAATTGATTTTGAATGTTTAGGTAAGAGTATCTTATTAATGTTATTATTGGTTCGGTAAGCCATTTTTATATTTATCCCACTGAATACTTTGTTTAAAATTTTGGGTAGGGTGTTACCATATTCTGATGCTATATACCTAATTTTATTTCTATTATTTTCTTGTAATTCTATGTTGTTTTTCTTTTTTCTGTGTTTCTTGACTAAATTATCTACGATTGATCTTTTATAACTATTGGCCTTAGCTATGTACTTGATCGTGTTCAGTTCTTCATGAAAATCTTTGTCTTCTAATAGTATGGAAAGTAACCTATGTATTAAACTATGATAAGCTGCCATTTTCTGAGAAAAGGGATGATGTGATTCAGCATTTATCGTGAGATCCATGGTTGTCGGTTTTCGGTATATTTGATATTGGAATTTTTCATCTAGTCTTGTAATTGTCAGGTCGAGGAAGTTAAGTTTATTATTTATCTCCGTCTCAAGTGTGAACTGCATGTTTCTATTGACACTATTCATGTATAATTTCATATTTTCTATTTGTCGTATTATGCCATTAAAAATTATAAACGTATCATCAACATAACGTGTATATGATATTATTTTCCTGGAAAGTTTATTCATGTTATTGAGCAAATATGTATTCTCATAGTGGTTTAAGTATATGTCAGCCAATAAACCAGATAAAGGTGACCCCATGGCTAGGCCCTTTTTTTGGATGTAATAATTATTATTAAATGTAAAATAATTTTGGTCAAGTACAACTTCCAGTAAATTAACTAAATCATTGATTTCTTCAGAATTACATATTTTGGCGTTAATAAGATTTTCTTTAAGGATAGTGAGAGTTTCTTGAACAGGGACATTCGTATACAAGTCAACAATATCAACAGATGCTATTTTATAATTAGGTGTTTTTGTAATACACTTTTGATTGAACTTTATGTGTAAACTTGTTTTAAGTAGTTTTATTTTAATATTTTGAAATTTAAATACCGTATGTGCTTGACAAGCTTCTAGTTTAGATCCATGTTTTTCGGTATCCAAGCCACTTATAGTATATAATTAGTAAAATAGTTTACCTTTTTCTTGTCCGTCTGGTGGCCTTTTCTCTATATTTCATTCAATGCATTTCAGGACATATGCCCCATCATCAGGATATCCCTTGTTGAAGTTCGTCGATCGTTAAAATATTAAAAACACTGTATATACAATTCTACACATAACAATAAATATAATTTAACATGAAAACACATAAAATACCCAGATTTGAGACACACATGATATGTGTGTATGTTTATCTTAAACATAAGCAGATAAGAGAGAAGGACTTCGAATGTAAACACAAGTTCTACACGCGTGTCTCAAATTTGACGAGTATACAATTTACATCTGATGAAAGAGATATTCTTAACAAGGGGCTAAATTATAATATTCCTTATATCAGTAAAGACCACATGATTCGAGAAATTATTAGTGCGGAGGCCGCCATAAAAACAATACCAAACCAGGCTTTACAAAATGAAACCCGTGCCGTAATTAATAATAGCTTGAATAAATGCCTAAAAACTATAACAAATAATGAAAAGCGCTGTAAAGTTAATCAAAGATACTTGAAAGAAAATAAAACCTTGAAACATATAAAAACTAAATTGGTAGATAACAATGCAGTGATTACAAAGGCTGATAAGGGGAATACCATAGTCGTAATAGACAGAGACGAATACGCTTCAAAGGTTAATGAGTTCATATCAAATAATAATATTGTAATGATACAAACGGACCCAACTGCAGAGTTCGTCAGTTTTGAATAATAAAATTAACCTATGTACACGGCTGTTTGATAACTCCACACGCCGTGCACTAAAACCCATTAACGCAGAAGCACCACAATTTCTTGGCCTACCAAAAATCCATAAGACCAATATACCGATTAGGCCATTGATAAATTTCATAACTGCGCCGAGCTACAATGTCAGCAAAAAACTTGCAGTGAAAATAAAAAACAGTATAAAGATAAGTAATAACCATAGTATAAGAAATAACATTGACCTTGTTGACAAATTGAAAAGCATTAAATTACGACCTAATTATAAAATAGCATCTTTTGATATTGTTGACTTGTATACGAATGTCCCTGTTCAAGAAACTCTCACTATCCTTAAAGAAAATCTTATTAACGCCAAAATATGTAATTCTGAAGAAATCAATGATTTAGTTAATTTACTGGAAGTTGTACTTGACCAAAATTATTTTACATTTAATAATAATTATTACATCCAAAAAAAGGGCCTAGCCATGGGGTCACCTTTATCTGGTTTATTGGCTGACATATACTTAAACCACTATGAGAATACATATTTGCTCAATAACGTGAATAAACTTTCCAGGAAAATAATATCATATACACGTTATGTTGATGATACGTTTATAATTTTTAACGGCACAATACGACAAATAGAAAATATGAAATTATACATGAATAGTGTCAATAGAAACATGCAGTTCACACTTGAGACGGAGATAAATAATAAACTTAACTTCCTCGACCTGACAATTACAAGACTAGATGAAAAATTCCAATATCAAATATACCGAAAACCGACAACCACGGATCTCACGATAAATGCTGAATCACATCATCCCTTTTCTCAAAAATGGCAGCTTATCATAGTTTAATACATAGGTTACTTTCCATACCATTAGAAGACAAAGATTTTCATGAAGAACTGAACACGATCAAATACATAGCTAAGGCCAATGGTTATAAAAGATCAATCGTAGATAATTTAGTCAAGAAATACAGAAAAAAAAAACAACATAGAATTACAAGAAAATAATAGAAATAAAATTCGGTATATTGCATCCTAACACCCTATACACCCTACCAAAAATTTTAAACAAAGTATTCGGTGGGATAAATATAAAAATGGCTTACCGAACTAATAATAACATTAATAAGATACTCTTACCTAAACATTCAAAATCAATTGAAGACAGGACGGGCGTTTATAAGATAATATGCAATGACTGCGACAGCTTCTACATTGGCCAAACTGGTAGGCCTTTTAAAAAACGATTCAAAGAACATTTACCTAAAAAAGAATTTAGTAAAACAGTGTCAAATTACGCGCGCCATCTAATGGACAACAACCATAGTTATACTGATTTCACAACGAACTTTCAACCCCTCCATATATGCAGAAAAGGAAATTATATGAATGCTATCGAATAATATGAAATATATAAGGCCTACAAAAATAAAAAAACAGAAGAAGTCATCCTTAATGATCAGCTGAATTTCCAGTCCAATCTATTATATGACACAGCGATAAGAATACAGAACAAGGTCCATAGTGCTCCACATATAGCAACATGAACACTGCAGTCGACTATAGCATGTCGTGGTGCGCACCACCGATATCGTGTGTGTCTCAAATCTGGGTATTTTATGTGTTTTTATGTTTATATTATATTTATTGTTATGTGTAGAATTGTATATACAGTGTTTTTAATATTTTAACGATCGACGACAACAAGGGATATCCTGATGATAGGGCATATGTCCTGAAACGCGTTGAATGAAATATAGAGAAAAGGCCACCAGACGGACAAGAAAAAGGTAAACTATTTTACTAATTATAAACTTGATTAGTCGGTTATAATTTCGGGCCCACCAGCCGGCTGTATTTATCCGGCTGCGGCCACGGAGGTTAGTCGACTGGGAAGATAACTTTATGTGACGATGTTACATGCGGGCGGACATCACTGCCTTGCCGGCGAACAAATTTCGTCGCCGCACACAGCCTTAGTTGTCAAAGTTTTAGTGGCTGTACACATGACACACCGGATTTTTTAGTGTCGGTCGTCGATGATATTTGGTGGGCACTGGCCAACGTCACACATATGGGCTGGGCTTAGACTTACATCCGCCGCCTTAAACGCACATGTACGATAAAACTCTCCTACAAGCCATGTTTGGTTTTGTGCTTCTTGGCGTCATCTGCGCTCATGCTGGTGTAGTGCGTTTGGGTGTAGACATCA